>JAVTVJ010000048.1:0-706972 GCA_034509425.1 Eopsaltria australis
ACAAAGTATTTTCTATGGTTCTGTTCACACTTTGCTTAGTAACTTTTTAAGCTGCATCCTATGCCTACTCTTTCTCTAATAAAGTCATTTTACTTAGCACCAGTATCAAAGTTTTGCCTAGTAGCAACACTGTTCTATGTCAAACTCTTTCTCAGAAAAAATTCAAACAAATGAAAGAACAGAAAACTAAGTTGTATAGGAAAAACAGCCAAATAAGAAGAGTAAACTAAGATTTATTGGCTGATTAATCTAAAGGGAGAAAAATGGAAAAAAAAATAGTTTGGACATGATCGAGTCTCTTTGACATGTTTATGTATGGGAAAGAGATGGGGAAAAATGAATCAGAAATCTGATATTGCAGGTTTTTTGTTTGTTGGTTTTTAGGTTTTTTTTAATGCGCTATGTATCTGTATATATTCAGTTATTTACAACGTGTATCACACCAAGAATGTTGTTCAAACAAAATCCCTCAAATAACTTTGATAAACATGTGAATTCTAAGGGACTGACTTCTTCAAAGTATTCATAAAGCAGAATTGCCAAAGCAGGGATAGTTAGTCACTCATTGGGGGAAAAAAAGCTTGAATAAGAGCCAGCTAGGATATAAATATCGAAGCTATTGAATCCTCAGTGGAAAACTGTGTGTGTGAAATTGTTATGAATGCTATATTATGGCAGCAGGCATTTTTCAACGATACTGCTTTTCATTTGGGAGTAGAAACTAGATGCTAGTCTTACCTCTAAGTCCAGACATGGAAAATTTATCCTTAATTAGCACAGTCCACCAGCTGAAAGAAATCCTGCATAAAATTCTAAGAATGCTTTTCATACCCTCCTCTATGGCTTTATTGTGGGTTTTTTATTTTCCTTTTTTTGTCCCCAGCAGTTCGCCTTTCAGCTACCAGCAGCCACAGTAGCAACACAGCTTGAAATGAAACCAACATCCAGAGGACCTCAGGATCAAAACAACAGATATCACTGATGTGTCAATGCTTCCATATATAAAACAAACAGTACCTACTCACATTTGCATTTACAGGATAAAAGTGTTCACATTTTGTTTCATTTTCAAGGAGGGGGTTACTCAAGCAAGTAGAACAATACAGGGACAGACCCTTTCCCCAGCTTTCTTATTCTTCTTGTGTAAAAAATGGTGTCATTCTTAGTAAAAAGATTCTTGAAGTTTAATGCTTTCCATTCATTAGACTGAAGTACTGTCTCCTATACCCTACAGGGAAACCAATTCATTAGTAGAAACACAAGTTTGCCCTCTTTAACTGCACCTCCAGGCATCTTGCAAATAATTTATGAGGTAGTGAGAAGTTTGACAATCAAAGAAGAATGGAAATTCACAAGGCAGACTCCTAGGTAAAGAAATGTTAGTAAATGTATTTCCATTCTGTTAGGGTTTAAACACAGTATCCAAATTCTCCACCCAGCAATGAAACAACATGTTTTCAGTGACATTTGATAGTTTTTTTGTAATATGAAAATTTATGGCTTCACTAAGCCAAATTAATCATCATCTTACCACTTGATATCACAGCTAGACAAGTATGATGGTCCACAGATAACTTGGAATCATTAATTATTTTTTTTTCATATTCTGCATTAGAAATCCAGAAGCATTTCTTTAGGCTTTGATGAACAGAAACTTTAAGTTTTTACTTGAGAGAACCACAATACTCAATTTCCAAAATTCTGAAATACCAAAAAGCCTGAGTGGAATACACAAAACTCCTTAAAATTAAAATAAGATGTCCAGCATACAAACCTGAAGTCTTTCTCTTTGCACTCTGTTTAGGAACTTTCTTTTTTACTTTCTGTAGTGCCTGGGAAAAAAGATTTCATACGCATGTATGAGTCAGTTGTTCAGGAAATGCCTTTCCATCAATTCAGGTAAAAGAGACAGTTCTTCAGAAAGAGCTCAATGCCAGCCCAATAGCTGAAGATTTTTTTTTTCCTCTGTGGATCTTTCTCAACATAACATCTCCAGAAAGACCATCTCTTTCTCAGGCACAATTTTAATATTATACCCCTGTGGGGAAAGACACCTACATCTTGCCTTCCCCAGAGGGCAACAGCAAAATTGTCAAAGTGTAGCTTCAAGTGAGATAATGACAATGAGGTGACAGTGGAAGCAAGGGAAATTATTCTTGTTGTTCAGACTTTTCTTCATGTTCTCACAAATTATTAAACTTTGGAACAAATATAAACATAGGTTATCAAGAAGACAATATTATCTCTCATGAATTTAATAAAGCATCTAAAGAAGATAAGAGAACCTTTACCTTCCAATAATTCTTATCAAGTCTTCAAAGAAAATTAAATTCTTTTATGAGGTGCTGTATATATATCATTACACAAAATAAAAACTTACTGTTTACAATCAGGAAGCTTTTCTGACTGGGCAAAAACCACCTTACATTACCAGTTAAAAATCCCTAGCCTCTATTTAAAAAGTACAGCTGCATGTGTCAATCAAATCAAAGAACTCACGAATGTTATACATGGGTATAAGAATGACAGACTTTTCATTCTGGCAAATCTTAGCTATGTTGGGAGAGAAAAATGTCACAAAAATTTCTTCAGAGAAGAAGAACTATAGTCTGCTACATCCCTGTCACACTTCAACCTTAAACCAGAAGAAATTTCTGACATGATGACTTAGTGGTTCCCTGAATCCAGTTGACCATCAGGATGTGCAGAGATAATTGTCACTTACAGTAAAATTTTTCAAAGTTTGTTGAAGGAAATGTAGCTGACTCAACTTTCATCTCCACTGCAAGTTAACTTTCCTTCTTCCTTCCTTCCTGTATCTTCTTTTCCAATGTTTTCTTTGATTTGATAAAATAAAAAAGTTAAATCAAAATATCAATTAAAATCATTCTCCTGTTTGAAGTCAGGAGGGCAGGAATATATTTCACTGGCCATTGATTACATCCATAAAGGAAAGATCTAATTGTAGTAATCTGTGTAGGTCCACTTGCCAGATTGAATGGATCAGGATGTTTCATACCATCCTCCGTATGGTAAACTTAATTTGGATGTTTCTGATTAGGAACAGGAACACCTACACTGTAATATTCAGTGAAACACGTTAATATCTTTTTATTTAGTGATTACTCAGAAATATAAGTATGCTTTAATTAATGGTAAAATATGTAAGTGTATATCTAGAGATATATCTCTCTGCTTTGTTCTCCTTTCTTTTCTGATTAAATTTTCATATTCGGTTATACTAAATACACATCAGCTTTTTTAAAAGTAATTGAGTATTTAGAAGCTCTGAGCCTTAGATCAGCCCTGTGGTTCCTATAGATATCAGGAGATTGGAAGCAGCACATATTTTTTCTACTTTATATTACCCACTTTAAAAAAAATCATATTTCTTGAGCATAATGGATCGACTGCAATGATTTACAAGGAAATAATTTCACTGAGGGACTTTGGGTTGGTAGTATCATATAACACAAGAACAAAAGTCTGATTGGTTTATGATTTCACTGGGAAACTGAAAGGAAATTAATTCTATTTAACTCACTACTTGTCAACTCCTTTGTTGTTGTTGTTTGTAATATATGTACCTAACACTGTGTTTTAAGTCTGGAGATATTTCAAGCTGCTAAAACATTTATTAGTTTAATAATAATGTTAGAAATGATTGAAATGCTATAAATGTTTAAAATGGAACATAGAAACTTCTGGGTTTAGTGTTCAAACTAAAACCATTTTGACTACAGTTTCTAAACGAGCCAGGTAACCTGAAGCATGTTAACCAAGATAACCTGCTATGCTAAGGTTTTGTTGATATGTTTTCTGAAATCAGAAAGGTAGGTTAAAGTACAGTATTAAACAAAGATTATAAAAAGATTGATTTGCTATCCCTGCCCAGCTGTTACCCTTCTTCTGCACATCTGCACAGAACAGAAATCTGATAAGAGGGAAATGGTTTTGGGGAGCTTAGGACAAGAAAACAGTGAAAGCTCTGTGTCTCCACCAAGTAATTGCCTACTGTATACATCACATAATCAGGGTGGGTCAAGTATTTCTGATTACTTTCTTAACCTAATGCCCTCTAGACTTGAGAGGGAATAGGATTTAATGACTTACACAAGCATGTCTTGTTCCCTGATCAGCATCACCATTCCCGGGTGAGTAGCTACTCTTTCTCTCGCCTGCCCTTACACTGAAAGATGACCTCCTCCCCAGGTGGTTCAGTTTAGCTAGTGCTTGCACTTCCCAGGAAGACACAGTTTCCTTAGATCAAAACATTACTGTATAACCAGATTTTAAGGCCTTTGTTGTCATAAGAAAGAAGTAGAGTGCTGTAGCCCTAGTTGAAATGCATCCTTTGGATAAGGATGTGCATCCCAACAGGTTAACTGGAGCCTTTGAGAAGACATTAACCATAGTACATGCAAATATCTACTGGCTAACAAGCCTGCAAGTCATAATAAATCTATGAATGACCATAAAACTCATGTTAGAGAATCACTTTTTATTTTCTCAAAAACTCTCCTTGCAACAAATATCACCATCTTCCACTGTTTTTTCATGAGGCTTTTTTTCCATTGATGATCTTGTATTTCTGACTTGTCTCTGACACACTAGCTATTTCCCTCCCAACTGTAAGCATATTAATCATATTAACACTGTGGCAGAAACTATTTGAACCTTTGTGAGAAGACATCACTGTTTTGTGATAAATATGAGTGGGACTGCTTGCTGTCACTGATTACAAATAGCAGTAACATTTGGTCATTCTTTTTGACTCCCAAGCAGGTCTGCTTAACCATTTATACTTCTTGACTAAAGCTGAAACAATTTGGTTCTCCAGTATTTGATTCCTCTCTGGTGCCTGCACTGGGAAGAGGATGTTGATGTCTGGATTGGAGGCAGGCTGACAATTCCCATGCCCAGCCAGGAACCTCCCTAACTGCATTGTCTCCTTCTCCATCATAGACATTCAACAAAGTTACAGTGACAAAGACGGGGGAGGCAACAGGTGGGGAAAGGGAAAGAACCTCCTACTCGTTGGATTAGTAATTTTCAGTGTCACTGCCTGATTCTGGTGTGTGAGAGAAGGCAAGAGACTTAGGTATAAGCTGAAGTACACTGAAAAGAGGTATCTCTTCCTGATATTTGAACTAGGTGAAAAAAAGAGGCAAAACCAAAAAGATATCTTAAATGCTTTTAATTTCATCTTCTCCCATTCACCCTTCTCACATTTCTTATTGTTTTTTCATATTTAAAAAAAATATGCCACAAAACAGGAGAAAAAGGGTAAATAAAACATACTTTTGCCTCTATCAGCTGAAAGTATTTTAAAAATTCTGAAGATTATGACAATGTTATTTCATTCAATGTTTCTCACCACATGATGAATCTTTTAAACTTCTACTGAGGTGAAAGTAAAGGATATTCTTATATAATATGGAAATTTTGTGGTGACATTTCAATAATACTTAGTAGTAATAAAGCAAACAAGTACAATTAACTTCACATGCAGCAAAGTTACACAAATATGTTATGGCTCACTCTGCCTCTAGTCACTGCATAAATGACCATCCATCCTTCTGAGACCGGTTTTTAAATGTTTTACATGAAAAATTTTCCTGCATTTTTTTTCTTTCCATTTTGTAAGAATGTTCATCTTCTCACACCAGTAAAAGCCTGTTTTATCCAACATATGTTTAAATCTTATCCTTCTAAATATTTAAAATACCATTACTGCAAAGCCATCTAGTGGGAGCTCCACAAGCATTATCATCTTATAATTGTTACTCCAAAATAGTAGTGAAATGAAATAATATTATAGTCCAGATTGTGTATTCCTAAGGAGATCTAAATGTTTCTTCAGTTATTCAACAGAAAATTAGATTTAAAAAAATATTTTCAGTTGAGTTTATATTTTGAAGTATTCATTTGTACTATTTCAGTTTGAGCCACACTGAGATTCTGCCAGCTCTTCACCCAGTGATAGTTATCAATAAACTAGGCAGAGATGGAAGAGAGCACTGCTCTGAACTGGGAAAAACTGCCATCCGGAGTGATTTATCATATGCATAAAAGTCATAAAAAGACTGAATGATCTTTCTAAATGGCATAATATATTATACCAGTATTGAATAACAGAGAAGCTGAGATAAAAACCTTGTGATACAGCAAAAAGTAATGGAAGAGACTTAGATACAAATTATGCTCACTGCAAAAACCTACAAATTTCTATAGTGAAGTAAAAAAAGTAAAATTATAAATTAATTTAGAAGGAATGGCCTCAGAGGCAGGAAAAAAAATCTTTATTTCTGAAGTGAAAAACCCTTCTTTCCTTAAACATGTCTGATTGTCAGTTCTGAGTGATGCAGCTATGCCCATGTATTTCAGGGGTGAGAATGATGGACAGAAAAAATTTTCTATTGTCACTAAATTCTGGCACTGGTATATGGCTGGTTTTGTATCTGGAATATATTTTCCTTCTTAGAAACATTTCTGTCTTTATTTTAAATTATTTTTTAATTATTATTGGTAGGAAATTAGTAAAAATACTTCTGGAGTAATATCCCTTTGCCTTAAAACACAATATAGAGAGAAACATTATCATAGACTGTATGGCTGAAATGTTCCATTCACGAGGACTGACAAGATTGGAAGGAATGTTTATTTCTGTACTGACTATATTGCTGTTCCCTCTTCTTGCATTGCCAGCACTTTTTCTGACCATTATGACTGTCCCTAAGCAGATGACCATGATTAGAACTGCAGACTGGGTTAATAGTGACTTTAAGAGGGGCATTCATCAGGCTCAACATATCAGATATTGCATTGAAGATTTCCAGTCAAAGTACCCTTAGTTTCTAGATTAAGGTGGATAGGAGGAGGAGAATGCTGTGAAAGTGATTCAATGATTAGCTGAATGATTAAGTTATTGCTGTGTAGTCCAGTCTTCAAAAGAAAAATGGATGATGTGTACCTATATTTAACAACTCCAATGAAACTGCCTGGCAAATGACAATAATTACATATAATTCAAAAGATAACATTCTGGTTTGCAGTTGAAATAATTCCCCAAAACATTGTTTGAAAGACACAGAAAAGCACAGTTTCAAATAAATTCTAGGCAGGATTTCTTTCTCAGATCTTGGGACTTACCTTTCTAGAGACATTGCTAAGCAACCCATTTTTACCCTCCACAAGTAATCAAATTCCATCAATCTATTGTCTTACCTGGGAAACCTAATTTCAGTAGCAGCATCATGTTAAAGTAGCCCTGCCACTCAAAGGTAATTGAATCCTTTTGAGATGTTGCAAAAAACTGTAATTGGACCTTTGAGATGGCAGCAGAGACTTTATTCTGTGCTTAAATATGCAGATATAATATGTCTGGGACAACTTTATACTTTTTTTGTCTCTCTGGTATCCTTTCTATGAAGATTCCTATTTTCTAAGTGTTTTGCATTGTACCATATTGAAATTTTTTTCCTTAGAATCTTTGCTTTGCAGAACTTACACTTTTTAAAACCAAACACAGACCCCCTTTGCAAATATTTGCAATTTGAATCCAACTCTAGTCAAGAATATCTAGATAGACTTAGGCCAATTGATTATTGTACTCATCTGTATTTCTTTTTCATTGAAATTTTGGGAAATAATAATATCAAAATATTTCTTTGTAACATCTGTTTTGTTCCGACACTGAAAGTATGTTCAAACTAAACATAACTGAAGGGAGCTGAAGGACGGTCACTCTCATAAAAGCCACAGAGCTGCCCTCACAAACTCTTGTGGAATGAACTGTTCAAATTTTTCAGTGCTTTATGCTGTAACAGCAAAAAAAAAAAATGCCCAGAAATGAGCAGTGCAGGATAAGAACTGAGTAAAGTTGATATGGAGAAATGCTTGCCTAAAGATAAATGGCAGAAGGAAAGCTATTTTTTTCACAGGCTGGGCAAAACCTTAGGGAAGTCAACTGGTTGCATAGAATGAAAAAAAGCAGAGAGGGCAAAGCAGAGCTGATAAACTGCTGCTTTCAACAGAAGATAAATGACCATGATGGCCTGGCTTCCACATTTATGAGAGGAGAATCTTTTTTATCTTAACAAGGAATGCAGACTTTACATTTCTGTTTTCAGCTTTATTTTTATGGAATCTGATTTTCCCTTTGAACAATTTAGATTTAGATAAAAATATTATTTTCTAGAAGTCTCTTTTTTTTACAGTAATCCACAGCACATCATATTGAGTAAAATTTAATAAGAACATTTGTATTCAGTATAATGTTCCAAATTCCACAGAGTAAAAGATTTGAATTTATTTTTTACTTGTAGCTACCTATAGTGCATCTTAATTTGCAGGACTTTCAGAAAAGACAGTCAGAAAAGGTAACAAATTATACAATGGAACCAACGTATACAATGTTTCCCAGAAAGGAATAAATAACAAGAAGTTTAGAAATTAATGAGAAGAGTTAAATACTAGTTCACATCTCAAGGCTGACATTGCATAACAATCACTTCCATTTCTGTAGTAGCTTCCACTTCAACACGTTATCAAGAGAGTTTCTGTAACCCCAGGCTCCATTTCACACTCATTAACACCTCCCTCCAGCCATCATTAGGATTCATTACAGAAGAGTTTAAACCTATTCAGAAATTTTCTCTGTTGAAATGATCCATGTTGACTTTGTGGCTTCATTCCAGAAGAGACTCACAGTCTGTCTGGGCAGCCTCAACATAAACCCAGAGCATGTTACAAGAAAGTGAAAGGATTTATCTGAATTTGCTCGTCATTGTCTTCTTTGACCACGGGCAGACTCCCTTCCCTTTTCCAAATCAGATCTCTTTTACCATGTGTCCTAAAACTCCTTTTCAACTGCTGCCAAATGCACGATGTACTTTTGCTTTGTTTTCTTGGGTTTTGCTCAGGTAAGTCCAGCTCCTCAGTCAGATAAGTACTGTGAGATGTGCACTTGTGTTCTGTCTCCTCACAGTGCTTGATGTTTTTTTCTGGCCACAAATCCTGCCTCCCAGATGTGCTGTGTCTGAATTACAAGCTTTCCCCAATGTATTGTTTTCTCTTAATTTTTTCCCCTGTGCCCTGAACTCACACGTGTTGCAGTCCTTTTTCTCCAATCTGATTTACCTAAAGGTCTATGAGCCTGAAATAGATTAGGCTGTAATGCAAGTTTGTCTCAACAGACCAAGACCAGGTTCATGGATGGTTGGGTTCCTAATTAGAAAAATGCATAAAAGATGATTGCTCTTGTTTAGTTTCCAAGAGAAATCCAGTCCCCTATATTGCCTTCATATACTGACCACTTCTGTAATTATTAAACCAGTTAAATATACCAGGTTAAATATTTACTGAGTTAACAGAAGAATAATATGGAATTTTCAATTCTGTAAGTAGATAAAGAAGATAATTTTTATTGTTATTACTCCTGAGTAAGTGAATATACTGGGTTTAAGGGAAATAATAATTCATAGTAACATATAGTTAAGACCACTTCATTGTAGTAATGTCAACAAGGTCTCCTCAAGGCAGAATAGCCCTTGCATCTTAAAATTTTCTGTTGTCAAAACACTTTAAAAATAAAAAGACAATCCTATGTATGAGTTGTGATTATTTTGCCACACCTCTGTGCCTTTCAGAGAAAAGTGTTTGAATATCTGTAGCCATCAAAAGAGGGGAAAAAAATAATGGGAGAAATAAAGTCAATGCGTACCTGATTGCCCACTCCACGGAACTAATAGCTGAATCCTGAGCAGTAATAAAAACAATTATCTTTACAAAGTCCAGGAGTGCATTGTTGCCACTGTTGTATTATAGGTACAATGCAAGGAATTCGTGTACTGCAGTAAAAATTCAAGTAGTAGATAACTACAACATTTGCAAGCATCGTGGCTACAAAATATTACGCTACTTTCTACACTTCATACTCTGCACATGCTACCCTTCATACTCTGTATTGCTTCACTTAATAGATACTGGCAGAAAAAATAGTGAAGGGAAAAGTTTCACATGAGGAACACACAAATCTGCATAGAAAATTTTTGCTAAGATGGAAGCAGGAGAGAGTATTTTTTTCAGCTTAGTACCTGTTGCCTCTAGATTTTCTTCCTCCTTAAAAAAAAACAAAAAAAAAGAATAGATAACTAAAGTTATTTAGTTTCTCCCAGAGGGAAAAATAAACTTAGAAAGATTATTTTTGTGTGTATAAGCAAGGCTGCTTGCAAGTTAAACTTTGGTCTTCAGGCTGGATTCCAGACTTTCATGTTTCTCTTTTTAGCTGGTATGGAGTAAGAGTATCTAATACTTCTTGTGGCATCTCTAAGCTCAAAAAGCTTCATGTTCTTCTCTAGGATAGAATAGTTAAACTTCTTACTTTTTTGTCATCTGTAATTGAATGCAGATCTCACCCAATTCACTTCTGTCTAGTTGGACTAGATAGTGAATTGTTCTCTAGTCTGTTCTTCTTCCATAAAAATGGCTTGAAATAAAGTTGTGATTTATCTACAGTAGATACCTATAGGCGTCTTCCAAGTACTTGCCTTCACATGGAAGATGTTTTTATATCAATCATGGTGACATTACCATTATGAAGTAACCCCCTTCAGTTAGCACACTGAAGGGCTACCCACATGACCTGACATTTGCTGATGTACTGCCTTCAGGGTAAGGATGCCTGTCAAGATAGTAAGCAATACATATACTGTCTCAAAAGCAGAATGAATAGGGAAGAAGTACTTGACTTACCCACAGGCTTCTGTACATTACCTTGTCTGAGAAATCTTTCTTTGTCAGTAGCATAGTGTCCCTAAGCAACTTGTCAAAGGGGAAAAAAAGGGGGGGGGAAACAGATAGGTATGATCCATCTAGCACAGAATGCTTTTAATGAAAGTATTGTGCCTCTAAATGGGTGCTATCCATTATCTACTCTTTAAAAAGGATGAAAAATCATGTCGCTCTCACCCAATATGTGCCAAACAAAGGCACAATAAAAATGGCATTGAAATATATGAGCTCTTTGACAATATTATTAGTCACATCTTATAACCTGACCTTTCTGCTGGCAGGGACATTCACTAGGGTGTTATAAGAGGGCAAGCATTTTCGCTAGTATGAAAATTCATTATAACAGTCATGCAATAAAGAAATATCATTCTCTCCTGACTGACAATTTTTCTTCTCCCCACATTATCCTCAGTGTTCATATCTGCTCCCAAATGTTAACAAATATCCCATAAAGTTTCTGCAGTACTGAAGGAATTGTGGGATAAACACAAACTGGTAAGTAACCCACCATGGCTACTGCTGTTCTTATGACCATGGGTCAGGACTTACAGAAAGTGCTTATAAGTATCCCTAATCAAGATGAAATTTAAAAGCTCTATCACTCATGGTCATAGTTTTAGGAGACAATGGATTTAAGAAATACTCCAGGAAAAGCACTGCTGTGGGAAGGGACCTGGGGATCCTGGTCAATGTAAAGTTGAATATAAGTCAGCAGCGTGCCTTGACAACCAGTCAAGGGAGGGGATTATCCCTCTCTGCTCTGTACAGAAAAAATATTCTAAAAATAACTCTTAAAAAACAGATATTAAAAATATTCATACTAATACAGAAAAAAGGTTTGGAGGACATGTTTTTATTTATGCTACATTGCTGTTACCTTTTCTAAACCATACAGATAAGACTAAGCACTGTAAAGAGCATGCTGTTCCCTATAGCAGACTTTCACAACTTAAACCTGTGTTAGAGTATGCTAATTTATTTGACTGCTAAATTCACAGGAGTTAATTTTTAGTACAATAAACATGGAAATGGAATTACGGAATAATTGAATGAGACAGAAATTGCAGGCAGTGTATGCAAAGAAAAAGGAGAGGGCAAAGGATTAGAAGATAAGGGTATAAACAGTATATATTTTCAGTTCTGTTCCTGACCGTAGCAACACCTGCAAGGGCTGATGCTTTGTATCAAACAAGCCAATCCAGCCACATCATAGCAACATTCAGAGTTGAGTTGCTTTTCTTGAATATTGTGCCAGTATTCAGGAGTACAAATAAAGGGAAAACTTTATTATCCTGACATTAGTTCTAAGTAGCACATTGCTACCAAATCAAAGTATTGTTTCTCCATCAGCTGACAATCAACTGGTATAAAGAATCTTGTCCAAAAAAGACTGATTTTCTTTTTAGAGGCTATCAAGAGGCCTTTAGTTGTGCAGTGGGTAATTTCTATATCAGTCATGGTATTCTGTGACAGTGTGTTTTCTGGGGAGCAAATCTCAGTGTAAACTTGAACACTGCTAACTGTAATTACCAGCTGGGTGTGCAGGTGAGCATAACATTATGTAAATAGAATACAAATATAAAATCTAAAGAATTCACTACATTAACAGCTTGATTAATGAAAATCAGAATGTTAGAGATCTACCAGGACACAAAAGTCACCAGTCACCTCAAGCCAGACAAAGTTTTGCAGTTCTCCCAGAGGTTCATTGCTAACACTACTTAAATAAATGGATAAACAATTAATTTAACACATTTAAAACAACACAATTAAAATAAATTTCCAGTAAACTACAAAGGAGACTGGGAAAAGTGTAAAATGTAAAACTCAAAGAATTCATAATATCTCTATAGAATGGAAGATGGCCTATTAAGGTAGGTAGGCACCAAAGAGTGGTTGTCAGTATGCAGGTATTTCCCCTGCATACCAAAAATCTTTCCAGAAAGCATAGTTCTTTGATTTTTAGCTCCAGTGCAACCTTCCATAGGAGGTCTAGGACTGGTCATGATTTCAAGTAGCAACACCAGGAAAGAACTGGTTTTCAAGGTTTCTTCTTCCATGAAAGAGCCAAGTGAACCAGTTAAGCCTGAGGGTGTCTCCAGTGTAGTACAGGCTTCTCAACTTTGAGGAAATTTATCACTGTTTCTGGCAGTTGGTTGTAACAATTCTATGGGAAATATCACTATATGCTATAACAAATTGTAACATGATCAAGGTCAGTTATTCTCATGATTTTTCTCCCTCTGCATTTGTCTAATTACTTAATTCAGATTTGACTGGCATCAGTGCATATATACACATCATATATACTGCTAGATACGCATATTAAAATTATCTCAAACATTAGTCAAAAATACAGGATCCACTGAGAAATACTGAGTCTATTGAGAAAGACTGAAAAATGACCAAATAAAATGACTTGAGTGCAAGCACTGTACAACTCCCTCAAACATAAGTTAAAGATAACATCAAACACTCTTTTATGTTATTTTATGTTATCCTTATAGTTTTGTCTTTTACCTATCTAACCATCCAATGACAGAAAACACTGACATATTATGGGACATTTTTAAACTAAAGATAAGTCTCCGGGCCACCATAAAATATGAGCATAAAATCACAATACCTGTAGCCTAGAGTCTAAGCAATTGATCCAAAAACTATTATCTTCCAGCAGCAGTGGAATTACAGCTGCTCTGAGATAAGGATAGCATCTAATTCTCCAGTATTAATCCACACATCCTTTACAGTGCACAGATTACACAGGGCTGTCAGGACTGGAGCGAAACTACAGCAGGTCAGATTTATGCCATGCTAAGTTGTAAACAGAGTGTTTGAACTTTCATATATCTCTTTGAATGCCCACCTGTGCACTGGTTTTGGCTACAAATAAGTCCCTTTGTATAGGAAATAAATGTTCCAGGTGGTCTATCCATGACTTAAATCAACAGTCCTACAATGTAAGTTGAAAAGGTTGCATTCACTTTTGTCAGGTTGTTCAGAAATTCATCATCCTAAACTGAAAAGTCTTTAACTGCTGAACATAGCATGCTTCACATCTCAAAGACCAGGAAAGGATCAGAAATTCTAGCCAGCCAGCAGTTCCCAAAAAGGCAATTTTGTTTTCAGTGTATTCTCCCTTCCTATCTGTATTTCAGAATCTGATGGATGTCTCTTCAAGTTTTGGACCAGGTGGAACATTACCTGATTATAAACTGATCAGTGTGATAATAATAATAATGCTTACAGGTATATGCATGTATACACATGTATGAAAATAAACTATATACAAATTTGCCATCAAAATAAAAGAGGAAAAAACCGCTTTCTCAAAAATTTGCTGTGAATTCTGGTCTTTATGATGAGAGATAATTAATAACCTTTCTAATCTACCTTCAAATACTTTGTTACCATTAGTACCATAACATGAAAAGAATTAACATAGAAGACACTAAACCCAAAAATATGTAATGCATGCTGTTAGCACTATTATTTACCAGTCAGCTTCTAGATTTCTTCCATGACACAATTCTACACAGTCAACTTTAGTTACTACAAGAACAAGAGAAATATACAGGAATGTTCTTTTTTCCCTCACACAGAACATTCTTCCCATAATTATTAAAAACTCAAGCATCTTGGTACAGTGACACTGATTCAAGTAAAAATCCCTAGAACACAATTTGTAGAACATTCCTAGAAATGGGAATAAATTTTGTAAGAAGCTCATCATGCTGATGAAGAGAGACAGCATTCAAGATTTTATTTCCATGTGCAATCACACATGCAAATCACAGAACCATGAAAAGTACACCTGTCCAAGCAATGTGCTCCCAGTTTTTCCAGGGAAATGCCATGGAAGATGGTGTCAAAGGCTTTGCTGAAATCCAAATAGACTCATCCATTAGGTGGGTCACCTGGTCATAAAAAGAGATCAAGTTGTACAGGCAGGATCTGCCTTTCCTAAACCCATTGGTTGGGCCTGATCCCCTGGTTGTCCTGTACGTGCTGTGTGAATGCACTCAATTTGATCTGCTCCATAGCCTTCTCTGGGACCATGGTCAGGCAGACAGGCCTGCAGTTCCCCAGACCCTCCTTCCACCCCTTCTTGGGGATGAGCATCACATTAGCCAACCTCAGGTCATCTGGCACCTCCCTGATTAACCAGGAGTGACAATAAATGATGAAGAGCCGCTTAGTGAGCTCTTCTGCCAGCCCACACAGTACCCTCAGGGGAATCCCATCCAGCCCCTATGGCACACATACATCATTTTCAGAAACCAGAGGGAGTATGCAAAAAAAAAAAAAAAATCTCAGAGAAGGGAGGGGCATTGGTGTGCAAAGTTATTTCAGTGAACATGAGAAAAATGTATTACAAAATATATTTCTCAGTGGTAGTTTTATTCTTGCCTCGCTCTATACGAAGCAAGAGGTGTGTTCTTGAGGTCATATAAATGTGCTAGAAGTTGTAATGGCCTAAAGTAGAAAAAACAGGGATCTTCATTCATTAATACATTTTTTGGAAAATATGTTGCATAACAGAATTCCCCTAAGTTTCTCCTTCAGCAGCCATCCCAACACTCATTATCTTAATCAAGATTTGCAGTTCTTAAATTCCTGTCTCCATGTATCAACTGCCTTCACAAAAACCTAAGTGAAAAAAGGAAATATTGAGTCACAGAATGCTGTAACATGTGAAACAAGATTCATCTGATACAACTGCAGAGCTGTTGGTTTGAAATTATAATAATTGTTGAAGTAATATAATGAACACCCAAGTTCCATGATGCTTATAGCTTGGTACAAACTCTGAGATCCTGCAGTCAGCATCAAGGTTCACATATGAGCAGAATCTTCCAAGGTTAAAGGTCATAGTAAGAAGAAAGGCAGAAAACCTCAATTTATTGGTAGAGAACATAATGAAAAAATGTTCAAGATAGACAATATCAACTATCTGAGAATTTGAAAAAGCCCCATCTTCTTTAAAAAATGAAAGTTGAATTTCCCTGTAAAGTAATATTATTACAATTTACAACAAAAGAAAGGAAGCCATAAAAGCCAGTTTAAAAAGGACAGTGCCAAATGCCAGGTATACCTAGTCATATTCATTATGGGCAGCTGAAAGATCATGACCTAAAAACCCTTTGACAGCAAAAGTGGAAAAGTGGGAAATGACAATTTTTTACAAATTTGTCTGAAAGTGAATAAAATGAAACTTGAGAGTAAGAGTATAGCAATATTTTTCCATTAAAGGAAAACCCTCAGGCCTCTTTCACTTTCAGATAATTTGCCAAGACCAGTATGCAACAGTAACACTATTAGTGCTTGAGACTGATCTCAGTGAGTCTCACAGAGAGAGTCTCACAGTCTCTGTCTCCTCACAATAACTGAAGAGATAAGCACAGCTTCCTCAAATGCTTCATCTGTGTTTCATCTTCACTGTTCTGTCGGGAAAACATTTTGACCTTTCCTTTGCACAATTCGTTCCAGAGTTTATACCAGTTGCAGTCTGTACTTTTGCAGCATTGCTGACAGTTTTATTCTGCCATCACGTATACAATGTTTGCCTCTCACATTTTCTCAAATGAGAAATTTTTGTAAAATCTCTCTGTTGCACTTAAACAACACTGTTATTGCTTTTTCTTAACATTGGCTGAAAGATAACAGCCATAGCATCAGAAACAGCAAAGGTCAGATAGCCAGATAGCCAGGAGGAACTCCTGAATCTACATCAGTGATTTTATTCTCCCAGTCAGAATTTCAGGCTCACCAAAGGCCATGTCCAAATGATTTCACTACCCAATCTTCCTGGAGTTGTATAACTCAATTTGGACAAGTTCAGTAGTTAAATTTAAGGGTCACTTATTGACTCCCACTAATACTCAGGATTGAACTCCATATTAACAGCTGGTTCTAAATATTCTCAGAGAAGAGGAGGGGGGAGGAAAGTCTTTGTCCCTTTTTTCAGACAAATTTTTTAATAAATATTGACACTACTCCACAGTTCTACCAATGTCACAGGTAGATATTTTCAGAGTTTGATGAACAATAGATGTTCTCTATATAATGCAGCAACTACCATAATTTTCTATTTAATCCAGCAAAAAATAAGTGATGGCAAGACAGGAGCCAGTCATATTTCAGAGCAGATAATAGCAAGTTAGTGGTGTTGGTATTACCTAAATTTGAGTCTAGTCCAAAGTCTAATATATGGGTTTGGAAGTTTCAGTATCAACATAACAATGAATTTTTTCCCAGAAGAACATTTTTTTCCCTTCACAGTTTTAAAATAGACCGAAAGAGTAAAAAAACCCAATCAAACCAAACCCAAGACTTGAGCCCATTATGCTAGACTTCTGTAATAACTTGGGTATACACTACTATTCATGATTGAGAATACTCCCACCTTGGTTCAAAAGAGAATAGCATATTTGCAGAATTAGCATACAGCACATAAACTGACACATCTGGCCCTTACAAGTTAGGTCCTTGCACTACATCCAAGAAAGATAATATACAGCCAGCTCAGGCATACAGAACAGAATATGTATGTTAAAATAATGCTACATCCAACCTGATGAGTATTGCTTCCAGCAGCTATTTGGCACAGTAATATCATCACAGTACACTTTACAAAAGAGAATATTGCTAGTTCATGGTCTGTTACACAGCGTAGAAAAGCTCAAAAAGTCTCTTGCTCCCGTAATAATGAACACATTTCTGTAACAAATATAGATGTGATCAAAATCTTTACGGGAAGCAAGAGGTACAGTGGGATAGAATATTGAACACATTTGCCCTAACACTGAAAACTATACACAAGGCAAAGTAGAATACTGTGAGCCATATATTTAAGAGATCTCCGCACACACCCAGACCTTCCTATCACAGAGGAAAAGGTTGTGCATTTCAAAATGCTTGCTAACTTTAAAGCAAAACAATGAAAGAGTACAAAACAAAAAGAGTAGTTGACACTGACTCTTCCTAGAGGATAAGTAGGAAATTGAAAACATTTCTTCACATATTTAAGTCCTGCAGGAAGAAATAGTGTCTAAGAAGTTGTGCTGTTTGGTTTGCATAGCTACAAGTAAGGGTTTTACAGTTATTGACATGTAGTGTCACAATTTGATTAAAAGATCTCTTTAATTCACTCCAATCTAATATATAAACTTTATACTTACAGTCTATAGATATATCAGAAAACCCCTGAAGTCTGTTGTAAAAAACTGAGGATAGTTTACCACATTATACACTACATTTTATTTGTAAAACGTGCAAAAAGACTTAGTAGCCTTCAAAATAAATTTATTGCTAGAGCTGCAATGCTAAGAGGAAATTAATATTTAGAAATACAGTATATTAGTTGAATTACATTGTCTGGATATGTTTTAAGGAATTATGTCTGACCAAGTTAAATAATAAAGAGTTGCTTATACTAAACTAGAGACCTCCACTGTCATAGTTCTAAATAGGAGTATTTGTCTTTCTTCAGCTCATATAGGCCTACAACAGAAAGCTTGTCCCTAGTCTTGATGTCTTCCATGTCTTGCTGAGCTATATTCCAATCTTAACTACTCTTGAAGAAATAATGTCGCCAACACTAGCATTAGTTTCTGTTAAACATGAGGGGGTTAAAAACAATGAGATTTTTGTCAGTCTACTTTAGTGTAGGAGCCTTGAGGAAACTTAAATGTGAAAGCGTATTTTTTGGAATAGAATTTCATGTCAGGCAATAGCAGTAGCTCAGAGATCATTCAAAAGTCATGCAGAAGGTCCTTGTTTGAGGTCTGTTCAGATCCTGGCTTTGGTTCTCACCACCTGGGTGTCCGGGTCAGAAAATTGGCTACTTTGGGCAAGAGTTCTGCAAAACCTTTTACAATTTAGGTAGTAACTATGGATTGGATAATGGAAATTAATCTGCATTTTATTAGCTCAGTTATGTGTCATTACCAAACTATGCACAGTATTCAGTGGATCAAAAAGGCTTAACAGATAGAAGCTCTCAAACTTATCAACATCCTGTCTGTAAGTTCTCTTCAGGTCTTTGAGACCAAATTCGAATGAACATCATACAAAACAGGAATTAGAAATTTGAAATTCTAGGATATCATCTACATGTTGGAGGAATACTCCAGTCCAGAATATTTGGTCTAATACAGTCTCTCTCCTTTTCGTGGAAATGCTTTCAGTCTACCTTAATTCAGAAGAAGAGCAATTTTGTTGTCTCTGAATGTTTCTCAGTACTTAGGAAACCCCTTCTGATGCACTTCTGTTTCTGAGAAAGATTCTATATGAGCAATAAAACAGCTGGTTCTCCTTGCTATTTCTTGCTACTCATAGCAATCAGCTTGCAATCTACTGATTGGGATACTTATTTGCACCTTTTTTTTTTCCTGAGGAGATTTACCCCTGGAACTCTTCCTACCTACAATTTTCTGTTATTGAAAACAAAATAACAACTGCATTTTTCATCTGTCCTCGTTAATTCTAAGACATATTGGAATGCTAAGATGCTGAACAAGAAGATTGTTTTGCATTTATTCTTATCTACTGATATAGATCTTCATGTTATATTTTTTCTGTATTGTAAACCTTTCCAGTAGTCCACGTGAGAGATAGTATTTCTGTTTTCTTCAATTTGAATGTGTTTGCAGTGTTAGAAAAATTTTTTTTCAGCAGAATAACTCTTGATTTACACAAGTGTAAGCTAAGTAACTCTATAAAACAAGCATTACCATCAAAAAAGAAATTATCTCTCACTTTGTAATGTTAACATGGAAGCATCTTGCAGCGCTCTAAAGTATGATCAAGTCATGCTGTTATAAGTGAGCACTGCTATAAGTTATACCTTGAATTCCATAAGTTTATTGATTGTAGAAAACCAGAGAATTATTTTCTTTACAATCACCTATTCACTTTTAGTTATTCTTAAATTGATATTTGTTTCACAACAGAAGTATGTCTAAGATTATAAGTACTTTTAAAATAGTCTAAATAAAAACAAGTACTCCCATTTAAAAACTACTAAAATGTAATTTCTGCTCGGCATATATCCTGTCATATGTTTCATGTGTGCTATACTCTAATAATTGTCATCAACAATATCAGCTGATTTCTGCAAGTTCCAGAGCTTGAATTAAATTTCTGTACAAGACAGTTTTTGTTCCCAACAAAAGAGTCACTATCAGTTTTCACTTGATATTCATGACATAATTCAGAAGAGTCTGTTTTACAAGCCTCTAAATCTTTCTGAATCTAAATATAGACAACACTATTTAAGCTCCCCTAATATGATTTTATTTTAGTGCAAGACTAGCCCTGCAAGCTATTAGCGAGGCATATTGGGTTTTAATGTACTGTACAGTGTTCTGGTCTGGACAGCTAATGAGAAATTCAGGTTAATGTGTGTCAAAAATATGTAAATTCTTTGGGATCTAGTAAAAACTGCTTATGGAGATGCAGAAATTAACTAAATATGGGAACATAAACAGATGAAACCATGTTCAGGGCAATTTTTCATGTTCTTTTCCTCAACAACCTGTAGATGGTTCTAGTTACTTTAAGAGTTTATGTTTGATCTTCAATCATTTTGTATAATTGGGATGCTTAACCATGACTATTGAGTATATATTTCTGTTTATTAACACAGTTGTATCTACAGAGTTTTGTTTGGTTGGGTTTTTTTGTTTGGTTTCATTGTTTTTATTTTTTACAATCAAAAGGGGAAAATAGAAACAACAGACTTTGAAGTACTATGTACATATTACATGTTGGTTCCAAATATTCTCTTTGTTTTCAACTTATTCAACATATAAATATTTACTTAAATGCTTACCTAAAATTTTAAATGTTTACATAATATTTTTATCAGTATTAGTCGCTGTGATCTAATGCAGAATAATCTTGAAAGCGGAACAAAGCAGTTTACAATAACAGAGTCTGAGAATAAAAATGAAGGAATCTTCATATTTCTGATCTCTGCCCAACTTCATTAACTTGCTAACTTCATCCAGGATCAATGAGACCTACCTGCAAAGCACAATGGAACATTATGCAGAGAGAAAAACTAATGAAGAACACCAGAATTTAAATTTTTTCCAAGACCATTGTGGTGGGCAACAAATTTTATTCTTCTCAGTGCCTTCTACTTGCCTTGTTTTTCCATTTGCCACACATGTATTTCAACACTCTCCTAAGAGAAACTGTACACTTCTCTTCTGCATTCACTCCTTCAGTCATTGTAGCCCTTTAGAGTACCAGACTTTACAATTTAAATCTCTGTCACAGCTAAGAGACCATTTCTATTTCTCTTTAGGCTGTTGATGATATTCTGAGGGCATATACAACTTACTGAATATGCTACTCATCATAGTAAAATGAAATGATTTCAACATGATTTCTTCTGGGGAAGTCATTGTAAACAGTACTAATGAAAGCCATGAAAAATGTTTGCATTTCTGTATTTAACAGTCTCTGAAATGTGATTTTATGTCACACAGATCGTTTTCTGTTAGAAACTAAAAGGGAATGTAATTAATTATTTATGCTTCTGTAAGTCACTTTTGGGTAGTGATAATGGACTTCAGAGATTTCAATTTTTCTTTCTGTACCCGGTCGGCTATGAATGGAACCTGGTTCAAATCAAAGTTTCAGATTGCTCAAATCTGAAACAGATAGAGGAGAAAAGAAAAACAGGATCTTGCTGCTTCCTTCAAGCTAGATGTACATTAAAAAAAAAAAAAAGAAAAAGCAAAAAAAGATCAGTGACATCCTCAACAAAAATATTTTTTAAATGCTAATATTTAAATGGAGTAATGTCAAATAAAGGAGTTTAAAATGTTTGCAATCTCTCTAACATCACTTTTTTTTCTGGTTTTAGTTCCCTTTAGCTACTCTTACAACTATATTTACATAAAAATATCATACATTTACAAAAGCCAGTGATGGGTTTCTAAAATTGTAAGGGTAGAAATTACTCTCCCATTTGACCTTTTTGACTGTCACAGCACCAAAAAGGATCTTATAATATCCAGCTGTTAAATGGGTCATCAAGGTAATAGTGCAGCATGGCAGGAACTGATTGGTTATTGTGGTGTGGGGCCAGTTTCAGAAGCAATCTGTGGACAATTTCTCTCGAGGACAAGGTTTCAGATTTTGAACTCTGCTGGTTAAACAGAGTTACTGCTGTGAGTCTTTATTAAGGTTGAACAAGTAGAATCTGCTGATCTGCCAGTTGTTCCAAAAGATTGTGCTCCTGTTGTGAGAATACTTCACCTCTTTATGCATGACTGACCTTCTAGTGGGATCCTGCTGCGAGATGTGAATGTGGCCATTGCGGATAGACTGCCAGGAGAACTCTAAGCAATGGATACAGTAGCCAAGCTTTTGCAATTATGGACAGCAATACTGAATTATATAGTCTGTTTTAAAATTACCACACAGTTTCAAAAAACCTACAACTGATTACTTGGTTTCCTAGCTAACTTCTATTATTGTAGGCATCAAATAACTTTAATTGGCAAAATCTATTTATGGGAAAGTTTTTTATGTGTTTCAGACGAAAATATATATTTAGTCATTGCATTATTAATTATTTCCTTCTAGATTTTTTTTCCTATGAAACATATAGCTAACAATGAGAATGCTGTATTACAAACACATTTGCTTGGAGTATATCATAGGAAATTTTTACACCTGTTGAGTTCTTTCTCCATGAAATGATGTTAAAAAATTCTTTTTGGTAATTTTTTATTGCGGATAACCCTCCAAAAATAACCACCAATTTGAATAAGAATTAACACCCTTTTATGCATTTCTCCAGTGGTGCCTCCTTTGCTATAGTCCCTAGAGACCATGGTTCTGTTTCTGGAAGACCTAAATGTTGATGGTTGAACAGAATGTAGGAATACCTTCCAGGTTCTTGGCAGAGTGAATGATAGTGACAGTTTACACTTGCAAGTGTTCCTGCATGGAAAATTATATTCTCAATTATGTGCATCTGAACTCTTTAATATTGCTGCAAAATGCTGGTAACTTGAGAAGAATTACTGAAACTGGCAAATAATACACACTTTGCAAACCTGTAACATACAATTATATACATGACAAAACTAAGAACTTTTATTTGGTTTAGGGTTTTTTCCATTCGCATTTATTTTTCTGCTGTTGGCAGTGGAAAAAAACATCTTAGAGATATATCATTCCTTAGTTAAAATGAGAATATAATCCTTCTGTAGAAATAAGACAGATGACTGTAAAACAATTTTGTAAAGGATAAGAAATACCAGCATAATTTTTAAACACATCTCTGCTTGTGTGACTGGTATGTATCCATCATGAACTGTTTTCCAGGGAAGGAGAGTGCATGATCAGCAACTTAATTGCTTAAGGGATGAATACACAGATTTAAATCTGCTTTTAAAACTTCTAAGTACGTCTCACACTACCTATGTATTTTAAATCATACAGGATGGTGTCACACTCTCAGACAATATGTATGTTTCTGCTCTTCGACATATTCCCTCTTTTTTTATTATATTTCACATTGGCACTCTGTTGCCATTATTCAGCACCAGGATTTGGCGAGAAAGATTTTCACTGATTAATCTGATTTTAAACTAAGTTCCCGTAACATATGTCTGAATCATCATTTGTGGGAGGTAATTGTGACATACAGAATAGAGATTTAAATTTAAATCATGACATGATTATTTAGCTGACTTCTCTCTTTTCATTTAATTATGGATCTTTATTTCATGACCTTTCTAGTTTTAAACCATGTGTGTGTTCCCTTTACTTTTTTATCTTCATCTTGTTTTCAAAATATGTCAAATTTCAAGTAGATCCTTATCTGAATTATCCTATATTTTATCATTAAGTCACCAATAAAATTCAATACAATTATCTATTTCTCTCTGTTTCATACTTTTTTACATGAAAATCTTTATTTGTGCTGATAACATGACTGTGCCTATATCTCATGCATGTGACTTCTACATCCCTGAGTAGAAATAAGGGGCCTGCTTGCCTCTTGGTTTGGCTATAAGCTGTAGAATGGAATTGAAATGGCTCTCAGGTGTTGGAAGTTTTACTGTAATTGCATGGAGCTTAAGGTCAGAATTAGAAAGGAATTGTAGAAGAGCTGGAGGAAAGATCTAACCTTCCTTATAGTTTTGTCAGGTGTAATGCAATTGTGTTCATTTAATCAATTTTAACTATCTCACATAAATTTCTGCAGTAATCACCTCCTGCACTCAGTTGCCAAGATCAGTTCACATTCTATTTACCCGAGCTCCACTTCGTAGTAGCACTGTGGTAAGCCTGGACACTTGATTTCTGAAATAAGCTTTCCCTGATTCAAATAGAATGCACCACAAGAAGTATATCAATTTTTTTTTCAATTTTATTTATATGAATAGGTTTTATGGATGTTTTAATGGCTTCATTTTTGTGTTATTCTTTCTGATTCAGACTTGCATTTCATGCTCTTACCAAGTTTCAGGATTCATTATGAAGATAGCATTTGTTGATGATAGAGAATTCTATACATGTAACATAATTTGATTGTTATTAGAATTCTATATGTGCAACATAATTTGATTGTTAATAGACTGTGCAATCATTAAGTAAGTTACTTGCAGGATTACTGATAAAAATGTGTTTATATTTCCTTCTTTTCTGGTCTATTACAATTAGGAAAATAACCATGATTTTTAGGAAGGAGTATCTAAAGTCTGTTTATTATATATTGATGGTTTATTGATTCAACATTCCCAAATGCTGTATATTCTGTTTATTGTTGCCTTGAGAATCCTAATTTTTTTCATTAATTTTCTTGAATCAAGGAGGTTATCAGGGTGGTACTGACACCTTTGATTTTCAGTGCCCATTTATTCCTGTTAAATTAATAGAACAGATATAATCCTTCCAGCTCCCATGGCAGAATTTTGAGCTTGGATAATGAGAACCTGTATAATGACACCCTTTAAAGAGCAAAATTATAGCTAAGTAATTTTCTCTTTCAGGTACAATATTGCAATCTCTTGAGTTTGGGCAGCACTGTCATTAAATATGCAGATACGTTACTGTGGTGCCACCTTTTCCTTCAAATTGAGTTTCAGGGATAACTGAAAAACTTTTAAAGCTTCTATAGTGTCTCATCCAATTTCAGAAGTGAAAATTGCAAAGGAGTTAAAAAATTACTATCAAAATCTTCTGAACCTAAACAGAAGAGTTTTATCAAGGTACATTTAATTCAATATTTTTTTTCATTAACTCTGTTTTCTTCCTTTAATTCACAGTTTATCATTGTCATTCCCTACATTTATATCTCTGTGCAGGGAACTTCTTCTTTTAATTAATTCAGTGCATCTATCATTAGTTATTTCTGTTATGAAGCCAAGGAATGTGTTAATGAGTCTTCTAGAGCAATGTGTCAGTTTTTAAAGTCCATTAAGTTTCTATGACTTTTTGCATACTAACACTCATTATGACATTATTTCCCCTGATCTTGAAATCCAATTTAAATTCCAACCATGAATTTTCAGTGATGGAACATGTTTTTTAATTGCTCTATCTTTCTATGCTCAGTACAGAACTGAGATAAGAAGTTGCATGTTATATTTTTAAGGTCTCTTTCACACATTTTCAATGACAAATGATCAGTATGAGAAAAAATTCATAGTTATGAGACTCAAAGCTTCCAGAAAATAAAAGTTCTTATAGAATTTGTTATTATTTCAGATGTATTGTTACTGACATTTTCTTACAATTACTTCGTTAAAACTTCCCTAGTTCCAAAGGCTATGAGTTCAAAGCCCAGCAGATCTCCCAGAATTATTCCCCTATGTCATATTTTGTCTCTGGTTCACAAAGAAGGAATATCATCTTCCTTTGCAAGCTCTCTTGAAGAATGCCACTTTTATTCCTGTCATGTCAGGACTGCATATGCGTATCATGAGATTTATCATGCAAAGGACAGGAAGAAAATCGAAATTAGCTTTAAATCCTTATTTCCAGATCTAGTTGGTGGTTTTGATAAGCTTCAGTCTCTCTATGAAGCCCTGATCTGGCCACAGAACCTCTTCTCGGTTTTTGACCAGAAAGAAAACCAAAAAATGTGATCCAGATAAGAGCTGATGGGTGACAGTGTGTCCTCCAGTCTATTTTAACTGATAACCAGACAACACATACTTGCAGGTGAGTTTAAATGCAAAAGTGCATAACTGGCACATAAATTCCACAGAAGTTCTAGTAGTCAATACAACCCTAAACATTCCACAGGACATTTGAATAAAGCACTGAAAAAAACCCACATACCTGCAGGAAATAACCAGGCCATGTGAAAGTCTTAGTCCCAGGGGTTTTAATCATAGCAGAACTGAGTGAGGTACTTCCAGAGTTCTGAGCTACAAATTAGCTATTTATCTTCATTTCTTGGTGAAAAGTCACGGCAACCTAGTAGGATTTCAAAACTTAGTAGCAGATGCTTTACGTTAAACTGAGTGATTGTGGAACTGAAACAATTTTCATACAGAAACCATACTCTACTATGAAGATGTAGTTTGTAAAAATCTGCATTTTTGTTTGTTTTTACTAAAAATAAATTTTCCATTACTTTGAAATAAAAAAGATTAATTGAGGTGGTTGTAAATCTAGTTGTAGGGAGATACCACCGGTGTGTTGGTTTCACTGTGTTCAGGAGCTTTATTTTATTTTTCTAAAGAATGAACCTTAGACAGTAGTAGATACAACTTTGACACTAATGGAAGAGCCAAAGGTCCCCCTTGAATTATCCTGCAGCAGGCTTTCCCTTTGGGTCACACAATGTTGGCCATTTATTCCTTTCTGCTCTGTATTAAACCATGTGATTGTCACTATGAAGCAATGTCATATACCTTGGAGTACGAGTAAGAAGTGCTCCATGTTTCCTGGCATGGAGGGAATTAGGTATAATCTTCATCATAGCACCACATCAAGGAACATGATTGTGTCATAGAGAGTTAAAAGTATAAGATAATAGAAATGGGTAAATTCCCATTTCTGTAGGAAAACAGTTTTTGTTACATTCACTACCAAACCATCTCTAAATCAAATGCAGAGCTGCAGCTCAAGCTGTCTCCAGTTTCATTAAGATCTAGTTTTACTATATTGATGTGCCAGGAGCAGTAGTGTCTGCCAAAATAGTGCTCATAGCTAAATCTATGCTTGAACTACAGTTGCCCTGAAATTAAAACAGGAAAACAAAAACAACCCTGTAATTAATATGTCAGATCTTATTAGATCTTGAAAACTGGCGGTACTTCATTTCAAGGTTTGAAAAAAATTATGAACATTATCTGTATGCAGTTAAATATCCATGACACTTCTGTTCCTTACATGGTTTCCATATAATGATACATTTCACTTTTTGCCAGGGATATAAACAATGCAACTAATCAGATTTGGCATAGTATTTAACTGGTCCTGTTAACACTTTTTAAAAATCAAA
Organism: Eopsaltria australis; assembly: GCA_034509425.1. Taxonomy (NCBI): domain Eukaryota; kingdom Metazoa; phylum Chordata; class Aves; order Passeriformes; family Petroicidae; genus Eopsaltria; species Eopsaltria australis. The sequence continues at coordinate 27,284 of JAVTVJ010000048.1, forward strand.
CCCCCCATTCTGTTTAAATCATTGCCTTCAATCAGAGCTTATATTATTTGTCTCTATTTAGAAGGTAAAAATTTGGATTTCACTTTGTGCACCAAATCTACAGTTTTTATAGCAAAAGTGAGAGCAGCAGTGCAGACTACTTAGTTCTACTAGTAGTACCCTTTATTGACTACTATTTGAATGATGAAAAATTATCAGCTGCCTTTATTTGCTCTCAGACAGACAACTGGATTTTCTTCTGAATATCAGTTTAGTGTATCAGTACTACTTCCTCAAAAACATGCCATCACTTTTCAAAGTTGCAATAGGTTCATCTTCCATGGTGCATTAGTTGTAGAAACATCCCCACCGGAGTCTGAAGAGGGCCTCTGCATTCACTGCTGCTCAATGTCAGGTCTCTGAGGGACAACACCAGAGCATCGCAGGGCATCCTGTCAATATCTGTGAAGAAAACTGCAACTGGTCTTCACATCAGGGACCTCTTAGTTACAATCAGTTTCTGGTTTTGTTTTTTAAATCATTCTATACTAATTCAAGTAAAGTATTTCAATTTAATGGACTTATGAGGAAATTCTGAAAACCATGGAGACAATACAGAAGAAATATATCTTCCAGTTCCTCTTTGAAGGGGTGAAGTTGTTCCCTTACCAAAACTTTTTGAATATATGCTAACAATTCTACTTAAATTTGCATAGAACTACAGTCTCATGGAAGAAATCCTTTACAAAGAGGAGTAACCTACAAGACAGTAGGGCTTTTATATACTGTACATCAAAATAGACAATGATAACTTGTATAAAATCTATTCTACTTTCATGTATTTTAACTTTTTATAGGGGTTGAGCTAGTTTATTTATTATCCTAAGCATTTTCTGAAAATGAACCAATACTTTCTATTAATAAAATATCTATTTCATGTTCACTTTTCAAAGTTCATCTGACTTCACAAATTAGTAAACAATTTCTCTATCACATGATTGCTAGAGTTACTCTGATTTATACACCTTGTTTAGTAAAACTCAATGGGTTCACGTTATCCAGTTTTAGAGTTTCTTCTGTAGGAATTCAATAAAATATTTTACTTAAAATATCTACATTGTTACCCAGTTTGATGACAAATATATAAGGTTGTATATATACAAAATTGAAACGCATTTTACATATATGTGAGATCTATAAGGAAATAGGAAGTGTGTATATTAAGACAACATATTTTACAGACATCTTAGAAGAACAAAAGAGTGTTAAACTTTAAGTTTTAGTCAGACAAAAGAAATTCTATTGATGTAAAGAGGTATTACAGGGATACCAACAAGGTTGATATGGTGACTCCCTAGTTTGGTCTACCTAGTCCTTAGCTAGCCAGTGACCTAGATAATTCATGTGAAAAAGTGGAAGGTCTAGATGATGTTTGAAATTCACTAGCTAGCATCTTCCAAAAGCTTACAAATAATCAGATTTTTCATTTTCTTCTGAGAATGAAAATTTATTTTCTGGAATGAGTCACAAACAATGAACAGATGATTTCTTCTTACTTTGGTAGGCTTATGGTAAGCTCTGGATGGTCAGACAAAAACCTAGCCTGATTTTTACCTGTAATAATAAACTCATCTATCTTAGCTATATAAAATCACCCTTTGAAGGGAAGCTATCATAACTTACATATTATCAAGACAGCTGTATCATTATAAAACTACTTTCATCTTGAAAAATTTCTATTAGGAATTCTAGATCTTTTTAAGATCTTGGGTCCCATAAATCAAAGGCGAGATTTTCTGTCAAGTCACACTTTCCCTTAACAGGAGGTTTGTTTCCAAAAACAGCTGTGTTTCTTGAGACATGTAACTTGCAGATCAGTGAAGTGAAAGGCTCACCTCAGCTGGAAATGATATTTCACTCCCAAAAAGTCATTATGGGATACGATGTGACAAGGCATGCCCTTCACTTCACTGATGTGCACACCATATGGCACAAAATGCCACAACCTGTTCAAGTTGAGGATGTGCAACTCATGCAGCCGCACAACTGTATTTTTTTTTTTCCTTTTCACATAAGCATTAGTGTGAAACTGTGAAGCAGGAGGGAACTAATAGGAAAGTGTTTCGGTCAAGTGATTCCTACCCATAAACATAATTCAAAGACCCAAACCAAACTACTTGTACATCTCCGTTCCCAAGAGCCTGCAATGGTGTGAATCGAAAGATGCACTGTGCTAAAGTGCAAAATATCTCTGTATGTACCTTTCCTGGCATAGAAATTAATTTGAATTAGCTAAAAGCCATTTCAGGCATCTCTCTGTTGTCTGTAAGTCAAAATTGGTGCACATCATTATGTATTCCACCTTGTCCTGGGTCAATCAGTTTCTACTAGGTGGTCTGTGCTTCACACAGCCTTTTGAGCAGTAGGATATGGTAGCTGGGAGTGATATGCAGTATGTATTGACTGAATTTAAACATGTCTGCATTTACTAAACAAACCTAAAAATTTGTTTCAGTTAAGGTGTACTAGGCAGTCAAGAATTTATATTTAGATTAATACAGTGACTAAATATATTCCAAACTCTTACAAATTTTTACACCAATATGTAATATAATTTTTCAATGTTTTAAAATGTTTTCATTTAAGCATAATAAAAAATTGACAGTATCTGTTTGTTCCAATTTATGATTAGGTGTGATGATTCTGAAGGATTTTGTTGAGTTCTTTCCAGAGTTTGCATAAATTTCCAAGTTTATATATATATATTTATACTAATGTAACAAAAAAAACAAACAAACCCCCCAACTACTGAAGTATACAGTGCATATCTTCCATGATTGATTTTTGAGGGAACAAATGTGACACCTGTAAATAAGTTGAATTATGAAGACTGAGTTTACTAATTCAGTGTTTAAGTAAGGTATCTTTTTCCACTCTTCTGGCCCATAAAAGTTACCCAGAATTTTAGAAAAAAAAAGCTTTTCTTAAAAGAGTGGTCATTATTCCCACTTTCTTCATGCCAAAAGTGTTATGACAGTCATTCTGAATATCTTTTCATTAGTTTCAATGAACATCATGCAGGTAAACATAGGAATATTTTTTTTTTTTTTTTTTTTTTTTTTTTCTCTTTCAGGGTGATTCAACAATAGAGGAACAGGCTGCTTAGAGCATCACGGAGTTTCCATCTGTGGAGATTTTCAAAAGATAGATGGCCACAGTCTTGAACAACCATCCTGTGCAAGGGGCCTGGCCAAGACAGTCTCCAGAGCGCCCTGTCAACCTCAGCTGTTCTATGAGTCAGTGAGTCTATGACATGGGATTCGCGTCTCAGAAGGGCATCTATCATAGCCCTGATATCTTTGGTGGTAGTGGAAATGACAGCCGCTGTAATGAAAGAAAAAAACCCTGATTCACTGATGTTTTAAAACCTTCTACATTCAATCCACATTCAGAACAAAATGTGTAAGGCTAATTTTTTGCTTGTTTTTATCCAAACCTTTGCACATATCCCTAATAACAAGTGTTTTAGGCATTTTCTCTGTGTGAAAGGAAAGCCATCAGAATTTTCCTCTATATATCATTTATTTGGACATTTGTAAGAGCAGAATTATTTTCTCTGAGCATAGACAAGAACATTCACCTATAATCTTATGAAAGTGGGCAACAGCTCTACTGGCATACGGAAGTTCTGCTAGGGTCAAGCAAAGTTGAAATTTCTCTGGATTTTCCAGAGGCCATAAGTCTGAGATGTTCCCCACCCCCACTATCAGAACAGTAGGTCTTAGAATAAACTTAGAAAACACTAATTGCGCTTCCATTTTTCACTTGGACATCAACTTTCTTGTACCAAATCTTTTCAAAAGAAAGTGATTATATTTTAAATGACTTCACACTTCTTTACAGCAGTCTCATTAAAAAAGAAGAAAAGAGAGGTGGTTTCAGTAATGGTACTTAAATCTGGGGTAAAACTATCAATTATTGAAATTCATTAATTAAGCAAAATATTTGCTGAAAGTTGCTGCACACCTCTCTCAGTTTGAAGATTTTTCTATCAAAACACAGTCTCATTAAAATTTTACATGCTAATCAGTATGTTTACAATTTCATTTTATGAGTCTATAATTTTTCACTGAGGTTTTGAATTCTTTTCATTATAATTTCATGCCAATTAACTCAGAGGGGGAAAATGCAATTTACAGGTTTGCATAATTGCCCAGATGTTAAGATGAAGCACAAGTTGAAAACAGAAACAAAGACTTTTTAAGCTTACAATTTAAAAAAGAAAATAGCTTACTTTAGGGTTTTTTGGCTGCTAGTTTTGCAAATCTCTTTTTGGAGTTAACATACAGTATTCTGACTTTGATTAAAATCTAGAGGTTGTTTTAGTGTTCTAGTTTTCAGTGTAGCAGCTTTGAAAGGAAGACTTGATACAAGCATGGAAATCTGGGTTTTTAAAAAACACATGTCATGTATTTGTCTTTCTACCAAAGATAGATAAACACGATTTACATTCAGTGGGAACCTTGAAGGATAACATAATTCTCCATTCACAGATTTTTAGTTAATTCTTTATCCTGTGTAACTAACTTTTCCTGTTAAAATTCCTTTTCGAGCATATTTATCATGCAATTTTTTACCCACTTTTCTACAGATTCTCTTTACTAACAAAAAATGTTGAGAAAAATTCCAGTTTACTATATTCCCTATGCATCATATGTGCTTTCTGGGATTTATGGAAGAGACTGGCAGTGAAGAAAGGTAGCACACCTTGTGCACAAGGTCAACTCATGGATATCTGTGAATATTCTGCCTTAAAGAATTGAATGTATATGATCTGAAGATTTACAGAACACCACCTAGTTAGCACAGGAGCTGAACCACCCTGCTAAAGGCATCTGTTTAGATTACACATAATTTTTTAAAATTCCAAACTTAATATCAGTTTTGAGTACATTCCTCCCTCTGTTTCACTTTAAAAAAAAAGTAAAAATCTAAAGTAGAATTACATGGATTGTTTTCTCTCAGAGAGCTGGACAGTATAAGTTACTGTGTTATGCAGGTATTCTTTGCTGTAGGGTATTTATACAATCATTACAAAATGAATTATAGAATGGTCAAAAATCTCACACTTCAGGATCAAAAACATTTTTTTCAGGAATCTATGAGGAACTGTGACCTGTTCTAGAGCATGTTTTGGAGAAGAGGCAGTAGATCACTTAAAACTTTCTATATTTTTATTAAATACCAAATGTTCAGCATTCTTGAAGACAACATTTTGGAATACATTGACCACCATCATGGAGACTCTCTGATAAGTGTCAGAAGACTGATAAAAATGGTTTTAGAATACAGATAATAGTGGAGGAAAGAGAATAACAAAAATATTTTCCAAAAAGAAGACAACACCACCTTACATGCAACTGATATAAAAAGGAAGTTGTGATTTTTACCAGAAGAATCATAGTTTTAGGGGAGAAAAGGATTTTAAAATCAATTTCCAAATAAGTGGGTATCTTCTGAAAAACACATTTTTCTCTTACCTGGTCTCATATAGGATATGAAAACTTTTGTAAGAGAAGGTAGATAATGTTTCATTTAAATTTCCTCTGCTACAATCACACACACACCCAAAAAAACAAAAAACAACAACAACAAAAAACCCATAACAGGTTTACTTTCCCTTACTTCAGCTTTTATATAGAAGCTAAAATACATGTCTGGATTGTTGTGATTTTTCCTCTGGATTATCAGATCTGCTATTACATCTCCTGCTGATGCACTCCCAGCTTCAGAAATGGACAGCCTACAATCATAATTGAAAGCATCACTACTGCTTGTGTACCACTAAAGCATTATTCATGGAACTTTTAAAGATCCTTGTGCATTCAATGAATATTTTACTTATCTAATAAAGAGGTTAAGCTGTTTTCTTGATGAAGCTCATAAAATACAGTAGAAACATGAAAACAAACTGAATTTGACATTGTGTTTGAATAGTTTAAGGAAAAAAATTAATGAAGATATGGAGGTGTGCATTTTAATTACCATGAGATACTATCCTCTCTAGTATATTAATAGGAATTATGTGGGCTCTAACCCCTAATTATTGATATGTATGTGAAAACATGATTGTGAAAGGGTTTTCTAATATGAAAATATATATTTGCGTGTCACCTTTGAGCAAATCCTTTTGAATGTTTGAAAACAAAAGCTGCAATGTCATACCCCTTGAAAAATGTTATCAGCTTCTCTAATATGCTCGATCGTGTTATCTATTAAAGCCATTATATATGGACTCCTCTTAAAGAACAAGATGAGCACAGACACTAGAGGCTAGTGAATACTGCACTGCTACAGCTGAAAGTCTCTCAAAGTACTTCAGAGAGACAAGCAGAAGAGTTTAGTTCGTATCTGGGGTTTTTTTGTCTTTAAGTTTCAGACTGAACAAAAATATGGGCTTTTTAAGCACCAATTGTTCATATAAAGTTAAAGATGTGGTAAAAATAAGGGCATATATTTCAATAATAAGCTCAATTTAAGTGAAAATAGTAATAAAAGCATTAATGAGAAGCATGGACTCCTAGTCTTCAGTGTGCAATTCATTTTGTTATAAAAGCAAATCTACCCATGGTTGAAGTTATACAGTTGACACCAAAAGAATAATATCAGCTGCTTGCAAATCACATTTGTTTCCGTTTTTTACCTAACACTCTCAGATACAAAAGCACAGATTACTACAAATCAAGAAAAAATTTCAGTGTTTTTCAGCTTTCTTTAGTCATTCATTTGGCAGCACCCTGCTGGAGTTTGTTTCTCTGGTTTCTGTCATGCAATCAAATTTCCTCTCCCCCACTGTTTATAAAACCCTTTCACAGACAAAAACTAAAAATTGAAGAAGGAATGTTTTAAGCTAAATCAGTAGTCTACACTTTTCTTAATTTCTAAAGAAACCATTCAATTTGATTGATTCACTAGGATAAGTATGATTATATACGTACTAATAGAGTACTATTATCCTTGGATCTCCATGTATGCATTAAAGACAGCTGAGGGAGTAATACATTTGTAGCAGTAGGATGAAGTGAAATAATACCTCAGAGTCCCTGGAGAGGTTAGATTTGAACAGAAGTAATGAAATGATGCAAAGGACCAGAAAGAATAGGAAGAGACCACCAGGAAAACATTGATGTAGTGGTGAGGCAAAAAAGTGGAAGCAATGACCTGGGACAAAAGAAAGACCCACTGGTATTAAATTTAACTCAATGAGTTTTCCTGTCTTTCAAAAAAATGTGTCTTCCTCATCTTTCAGTGCCTTCAACTGCTTTTTTCCTCCACCCAAGTTAGTATTTTTTAACTAACATCTTAGTGAAAGGGTACATTTGGGACATTATCACAGACTCTGAGAAAGTTCGGACTATTTTAGATCAAAAACTTATTCAGATAAAAGTAATCTGCCGCAAAGGCAGAATTAGGGTGGGTACTGGGAAGTTCAAAATATACTTTCCAGTTCCACAATTCTGTTTGTTCTACCTGATCCATATGTTATTCTCCTCCTACTGTAGCATAGGAGTACATTCTGAGAGTCTTCTTGCAGAAATGTTAATGTGATTGAGATTTTGCTTAATTTTTGACTTTTTCTCACAATTTTTTCAATTTAAAAAGAGAAGATTAAAACCCTATTCCACCCAAAATAATTGCAATTTGTAGAAAACACTGTTTAAATACTTTGTTTCTTAATATCGTTTCAATTTCTAAAAGTCATTCCCTAAAAACATATGCAAGCAAGATTTGAAAAAGTACCTTTAGAATGATATCTGCAACTAGCTGTGGAGAAGTCACATATTTCTCTTCTCCTTCTCAAAGAGAAAACATGGGAATATATCATATACAATAGTAGTTGGACAAATAAGGCTACTTCCAGAAATGACAGTTTAGGACATCCCTTTGTAGCTAGTTTCTTATACTTAGATTTTGTTTAGATTTCATTCCCTTTACTTCAGTGATCAATGAAGATGTTTTTCTACAGATAAAATGAACATCTTCAGAAAGTATTTGTTTCAGAAAGTAACCAAGTGGAGTGGCACAAAACAAGTCAGAATCTGAATTGACATTAGCTGCAAGGTATAAAAAATTTTATTTAATCTCTGATATTTTAGTTTCCAAATTCTGTTGAAAAAGATTAAATTAAACTATTATTCAGATAAATCTCCTGTTTGCCCTCCATCTTAAGGCATAATCATTGAATAGTTCCACAGTGAAAGAAAATTATGGAGTTCTATTAACAAAATCTGTACTTGAAGATCACTTTTGTTGCATGTTTATTCCAAATAAACAAGACAAAAATCCTTTCTGTGTAACACTCCAGTCTGAAAGACTATTTTATTTTATTTTATTTTATTTCTTTTATTTTATTATTTCCTTACAGGACACAAACTGAAAATCACCATGTGTGATTGCATAAATGATTTTAAGAGCACCAAAATACATAAGGAATATTTATTCCTCTATTGCTGCATGAAGTTTCAAATTTATTAGCAATTGCAGATTTATAATCATCACAGAACTAAATAGATAAAGACAGATCCATCTAATTAATTTTTACAACAAACTTTTTCTTAATGAAGACTTCAATAAACCTTTTTATAAAAATATTGAACTGTAATGACCAATTCTTAATTTGTGGTTTGTGCAACTACAGTATAACTAAAACAACAGAAGTTCTTTCTTCAGAAGTATAAATATTTTGTTAGATCTATCAAAATATTTGAAAATATTCACTTCAACAAAAAGCAGATGTATCTGATGACAGATGGATCAGACAAACTCATTTAAATTACAGTCTGGATCCATTTTAACAGAACCCAACAACTGGAGAACATTGTTTGGTGTCTTGTTTGAAAAAAGTTAGTGATTTCAGCCTAATTTTAGTAAATTACAGTCTACATCATATATTGACTAACAAGAACTCTCAGTTAAGTCTATGAGGCAACAGGATTAGAAACAGGTGTCCATTTCAAAGCTGAAAATGATCTTGCAAACAGACATAAGAGTGGTTGTATTCTTTAACCTAATTTGCCATCAAGAATGCATTTTATCCTAAATTTTATTGACTCTTAGACACTTTTATATAACATTAACACTTTTTTCAAAATTTTTTACTCCTTTTAATCTTAGTTTACCTCTCTACTTTCACCTCTCTTCCTGTTAACAAAGGACACAATTTCTTGGTCTGAAGTAGAGAACTAAGACAACTTTATAAGGTCCTTTATCTAGAAAATGTGCCCTAGTTTATCCCAACTCAGTATCAGACTAAGAAAAGCACACGAGACACACACCAAACTCTATCCTCTTTGGAAAGAAAGCTTGAGTGCACAACCTAGACAGAAATAAGGTCATGCCCTATCAATGCCCTTAATTTATTGATTGCAAATATATTGATATATTCTTAAAGGTTTGGACCCGTTATTTACGCAGCTCTCAACTGTAATTATCTGACTTTGAAGAACCATAATAAGAATATTTATGTTGATAATAACATTTATAACATTTTTAAAATCATAAAAATAGTGTGCTATGTGGTGGACTACGTATTTTTTCTTTAAAAACCTACTAAATACAGTGGTTTCCCATAAAGTGAGTATACAGATATGTTTGCTGTATTTCAATTTGTTATTGAGAATATCACAATCTCTCAATAAAGAAGTTGATCTCTATATTTGTTGGTAAGGATGGTTTAATTTTGGGTCCTTATCAATTAGCCCGCTTCTCTCATCTGCTTGAATGTGCACCTATAGAAAATACTTGATGTCTCACAAGTAGCAAAAATTTACCTTTGGCAAGTACTAACTGAATCTTGGATATTTTCCACTTCCAGCCTTATAGATTTTATTTTCAAGAAACTGAGAAGTAATATCATATATAAATGTTTTAAAGTTTGTAAGTATATGAATTTATTTTAAATCATTCTAATAAAAGATGTAAGACTGTATAATGAACATATCAAATTATGAAAGACTTCAATAAACTGTGTGATATTCTACTGAAAAGCAATTGGAAAAAACATAATTAAAAATGCTTGCAAGCCCCCAAAGCCTTGCATTAAGGCCAAGATCCCTGGAATTACAGCCTTAGCTACTTTCATTAGATTTTAGCTGAAAAACAGAAAAAGAAACGAACTAATAAGCACATGTATCATAAAAAGCGTGGCAGTTATCAGCACCTTAGAAGCATTGAAGTGTCAAACTAACCTCATCTATGCCAACAGATTTATGACTGGAAGAAGCAGCCAAAAGGTAGATCTTACTAAGAGACAATAAAATGAGGTTCTTATGAGTTTACCATGTGGTGCACAAAAACACGATCACGATGTTGCAAGAAAATATAAGACTAATTGATCAGTCACATGCAAAGAACCATTATCATTTTAATACATTGTCAGCCAGGAGGATTGTACCAAATGATGTTTGGAATATTCTCATTAATATGTTCATCAATTAAATAATTAATGAAAAATTAATGGAAAATAAATTATTCTCTATGTCCAAACAGGTTGAACCAATAAGGAAGGACTAAATAGGAGGAAGAAACACTTTGAGTAAATATCAGGAAAACAGAATTGCAACTGTAAAGATGATTAATCATGAGACTAAATTGGAAGAGAATGTAATACATGTAGCATCAAAGAAGCAACTGCCAGTACAGGTGAAGGTACGTTTCCTTGTATTAGTCAAAGAAAATAGACTAGATGATCTGCTGGATCCTTTTAGTCCATCACTCTATTACAGAATTTCAGACCAAATCTGGGAGAATAATTAGTAATGTTCATATTTTTATGTACAAGGTTAGTGTTACTAGTTCTTTCTTGGTTTTTTGTGTCATCAGTTCTGCATGTTCTTGCTTTTGCAAGAACTAAAATTAGTGCTCATGAGGGTACATCTCCAGTCATCCTTTTAGTTCCCGTCTCTGAACCCTTTACCCCAAAATGTGTCTAGTATCTTTTTGAGTCTGCTAATATTTTCTGTCTTCACAGCCTGCTGTGGCAGCATGTTTCAGAAGATTAGTACCTGCTGAGTACATCATTGAGGCTGTTTTGAACTATTCTCCTGTAAGCTTCATTGCATGCCCCTGGTTTTGATACTGTAGTATTTAGTGAACCTTCAGTGAAGGATCTATCTTCAGTTAATCCTCTGACTGCATGGTTTTGCAAATGCAGGCACATCTTGTCAGCCTTTTTCTTACCAAACCAACACATTTAGTCAGTGATTTCAGAGAGCTGGGAATGAGGGTTTCAAGATCTGCTTCATATCTGCCAGTTCCAAGTTCAGCATGGTTGAGGTCGAGTCATTTTTCCTTTATGATTCCTTATGTTCACTTTCATGAAGGTGATCTGCCACCTTTCTATCTGCTGTTTCAGTTTTGTGAGGTTCATCTGCAGTTCTTTGACACCGATACTTTTGACAACCTAAAAAAGCCTAAAGGAGCATCCGTGACTGTTCTCCAGGTTCCTAGGAAGTCATTGAACAAAGTACTTACTGACAGTTCTCCTTAAGGAACCGCCCTGGAAAGACATAATTATGTCCTAACCCTTTGCATCCCATCCTTTAACCATTGAAGGATCTTTCTCCAATGCCCTAACATATTTTTCCCTTTGTAACTTTTGATATGGGATCTTCTGAAATGCTTCTAAAAATAATTTATGTCCACTGAATCATCTTCATAAACTTCAGCTCAACCTCTCTACAAAAGCCATACTGATTCTAAAGCTTTATTACAGATTCTTCTCTCAAACCAGTAACAAAAGTCAGTTTCTGATCACGACTTTACAGAATCCCATCCTTGGCAGCTTTTGTAGAGTTAATGATGTCAATGTCAAAGTCCTCTGGTGGTGGCTGTTAGCAATGCTAGGTTATACACTCTGACTAGCTGACCAGTTGCTTCATACTTGAGATATTTCAGAGCTCTTGACTGAATGCCATCTGTTTTTGTTGAGTTCTTGACATCTGACTCATCTAGACTAGAGCTAATAGTTCCTGCATATTTACTTCAATCTTATCCAGCTTCTCTGACCTCTCTGCTTCGGAGAAAGTTAAGTTCAGTTGTTGGTCCTGATCCATACCTTCAGCCAAGATTAAGTCTGAAATAAAGAATGTATTGATAGTTTTAGTTATGGCCTTATCAACTCCCATACACTCTTTACACCAAACATCCTCACCAATTCTCTATGTGGTTTCCTGCTTTTGCTATGTTTAAAGTAATATTTTGCTGTCAATTTGATGATGCTTTGCAAAGTTTTAGTTCTGACCTTTGTGGTTTAGGTCTCTACATTTGACCTATTGTTTTCACATGTATTTCTCTTTTCCCTGTTTGACCAAGCTCTTCAACTTTTTTGGAGGTCAAACTATTAGCTGCAACAGCCTCCTTAACTTTCCAACCATTAACATTTGCAAACAGAACTAAATCAAATGTAAATATAAAAAATTTTGTAAACAGTGTAATGTAAAAGATAACCGCATACATTTTGTGAATGAAAGGAACATGCAGGAATTTGTGAACAACACTGCACATTCCAAAACTCTGCTGGAAAAATAAACTCAGAAACTTTCAAATCAGAAATTCACTTTGTTAGATTTTCTCAGGAGGCATGAATAATTTCTTAAAGAACTATAACACTAATCTGATATTACAGTGAAGTAAAATACTTTCAAAAGTGCTTTAACAGTAGCTATGAATTAGGTAAATTTTTCAATATAATGAGGTTTATTTTTAAGAAAATGCATACTCAGATCAATCCAGAAGAGGATTACATCCATATTTTTAAGATAATGTGTTATACTTTAAAAACAGATAGATGGGATAAGAATAGTGTTCACAGTTATATGCAACTTGACCATTTTTGAGTTTTTCTCTTCTGAGAGGTGAAGACATGCTTAATTATTAAAAGTAATGATCTTAAAGAAAATAAAAACTAAGAAGATCATTTTTCAAGGTGTCTGAAAAAGTTTTGTCTTTTTTAAAGTCTGGATCAATGCTGCCCTTCTCTTGATGCCAACTTTATTACTCTTTTTCACTTTATAACTTCTATTTATACTGAGTCCTTTGGGTCCTAAACTTCTTTTTCTGCATGTCTAGCTGCTTGTTATAAAACCTTTCTCTTTCAGTACTTTGACAGCACATCAACCAACAAATCTCACTTGTGACAAACTCTAATGATTGAAGCACATATCTTGATTCCTCTCAGTACCTCAACACATTTCTGATTCAATACAGACTTTACTGCTATTAGCTCATCTTGCCTTTTACTGTCTCTTTTCATCCATCAAGCATAAAATACATGTCACTTCTACAATCATCAGATTGGAAAAGCTGGAGGGGAGGGGGCATGGGGCAAGAAGAGCAATGTTATCTTTAGTTTCTATCCTACCTTTTCAATATGCTGACTTAGAAAATACTTTTTTTTTAATTGGTCAGTGTTTTGCAAGAAAATCTTTATGCTAATTTAATTATTACTTGTGAAAACTATGAAATGAAAATTTTCTTATAAACTGACCCACCATTAAACCTGTGTCTTATCCAAATATTGGAAGAGCTAGCATAGCAATTCTGTACTTATAAATGTCCTCATACACCTTTCCTGGTAGATTTTACAGCTCATCAGGGTCAACATTTCTTTCACAGTACAGTTGCATCAAATATGACAGCCTTAAAGAGGGTCATAGGCAGAAGGATTTCAGTGCAAGTAATTACACTGGACATTTAGCCAGTTTATTATTGGTTGAGGTTTTTTTCTTCTCTGTTATAATATTATATTGACACTGAACTATATGCAGCCATGTCAGTTCTGTTCTGTACTTGCACTGAACTAAATTGAACAGGATTTGAAGAGGCAGATTATTTCCATATGAATGTTTCAAGGAAGTGATGCTGAAGGATAGTTGACAGTTTAAGCTTTTAATAACTATTCTCAATGTCTATTTGATCGGGGGAGTTGAGCTGGACAAAAGTCAATGAGTCTACCAGGACAAATCATCCTGCTAGAGAGGTGTTCCTTCCCTCTACTCAGTATTGGTGAGACATACAAGAATAAGCTGAGAGAGCTGGAATTGTTTCATCTAGACAAGAGAAGGTTCAGGAGGATCTTCTTATTGTGTTTAACTGAGGAAGCTGTCCAACCTGATGTGACTTCAAAGAGGGAAGCTGGACTAAGTGATATTCAGGGATTCCCTCCCAAACTCAACCATTGTATAGATGCTATCTTCCAAATGCACTTGTAAGTTAAATATGTATTTGCAATTGCTTTATAATGTGGACTTGAAGAAAGATTTTCTGTATACAGTGAGATGATAGTGGACATGGCAGAATTCTTTGAAGATAATTCTTTCCCAAGAGACACAAAATATATTAATTGTATGTATGTATATGTATGTGTGTTTAATTATAGATATGCAACTGGATGAGTAGGAAACAAGATTAGAAGTTTTATTTGTCACCAGATCTCCTGTGTACAAAACAAATGGGTAGTCAGACAGTGCTAGTACCATTAAGGTTCACATTCAAAAGAAAAGTAAACTAAAAGCATACTTTTAAGGCAGAGCAGGTCCCTAAGATACCGCAGAAGAATTTCATTTTTTGCTTGCAAAGTTCAAGATCAACATCATTTATTTGTCTTACATCCCAATAGAGTTTTTGTTGGGGGAATTCTACAAGATAATGCATTATGTGCACTCTAAAGCAATGTCTGCAATACAGTTTCCTGTGATAGACCCCTGTATTCTACAAAATAGTAGTGATCCATTAACATCAGTGGTGTGCTGCATACATGCAGAGTTCTACACTGAATAATGAAATACTGGACTAGTGCCATGAGATTTCTTATTTTATATTTTTTAGAGAAGACCCTGTGCATTTAAAATGTGTATATAATCTACTCTTCTGGAAAAAAAAACCCAGAATTTAGGATTTTTGGAGAAAAAATGATCCAAATCTTACCTTAAAACAGAAAAGTGTAGGGGAAATTTCTTTAAAGAAGTACTGCTAAACTTCTCTGATTGCACAAGAATATAAACAATCCCAAATGCAGAAGTAGTTCAGACTTCCTAAACATGGGAATTCTGTTGTTAAAACTGGACTAGACTTTTTATTTAGGCTTTCTCTTTCTCTCCATTTATAAGCTAGTAGCAGATTAATCCTGTCCTGTGCACATGCATACTTTCTTTTATTTTATTTTCTTTTACCATTGTGCCCCACACTGGCCTGTTGAAACCTGCAAGCAGGGACTGGACCATGGTGGTGGTATGAAATAATTTACAGATTCTTCTTGAGGTTTGGATACCTACTATGAAGACAAAGTAGCTTATACTAGAAGACTTTTTGTGTATTAAAAAAAAATATTTCTTTATCATCAGTGCATAGTTTTTATACACCATCATAGCCACTAATAAATTGCTAATAAATAAATGAAACTTAGATTTACCTAGAAAAAAAAAAAAGGAATACTCAGAAACAATATTGAATGAATTTCAAAACCAGTATTCACACAATTTTCTTGGTAAAAGCCCATCAGTCAAATTTCTAATACAGTTGATACTTCTTGCTACAAGTGTACCTTATTTTCTCCACTTTTTGTCTTTACATGGATGACTAGCTGCAAAAAGCTGCATTTCAAACCGGCTTATGCATTGATATAAATAATTTGAAAAAATATTTTTGGTCACTTCAGGGTGAAAGCTGAAACTTAATAAGTTTTTGGGTTTTTTTGTTTTTGGGTTTTTTTAATATGTATGACAACAGGCCTTTGGGATTTGTAATTTAATGTTCATTTAACAAAGTGTGTTGATACATATTTCCCAAAGAGATTTGAATAACATTAAAAAAGTCGTTCCAACATCTCAGGTATATTGCATACATCTTAAAGCATTCCATTGAAGATTTACAAATTGCCTGTGAAAGGAGATTTGGAAGAATTGTATTTAAGTAATATGAAAATTCTATATCACACTGGAAAAAATTAGAGATTGAGCTATGCTGCATGTGTAACTTATGTTGTAGAATAGATCTTTTGTTGTTTTTTAATTATTCAAACCATGGTTTAAGTATATGGCTTATATTTTAAATGGCTTTTACTGATTCATACCCAAACCCCTAAATCTGTTTATATATTTATAATGCATATGCAGAAGATTAGAGTTTATAGTTTAGGTCCATGGGTTTTGTTGTATTAAAGAAGGGGAACATTTTATCTGTAGTGATATGGCAGTGTTCAACAGTATCAATTATTCCATTCTGCTTCAGTGAACAAAAAGGTATTGATCTATCTGGAAACAAACCACTGCTTCTCCTGCAGTTCACCTCTGACAGAACTGTCCAGTATTCAAATAGTATTTTTTTTATATAATCTATTTATCAAGGATCAGGTTGAAAACACAAAAATGCATGCATACTTTGTTTTGTATCTACACCACTGATTGAATACTTTAGAATTAATGTTACCTTAACATGGGAGCTTAACTGTTGAGAGCAAGCTTACAGCATGGCACATTGTAGAAGAGGATTGAAACATGTCTGCAGTGTGAAATTGTTCAAAATCTCCATCAAAATCAGAAAAGTTTCAGGTTTGTGACATGAAAGCATTATTTCCCAAGAGAAAGTAATGGACAAATGCAAATAGGAAGAAGCACATTGAGAAAACCATTTCCTCTGAGTCACTGTGCGTCCAAAAGCCACGTGCCAGAACACAGAGCCAAACATCAGCTATGCAGAAAAGGGCCAGGAAAAATAATCTATAATTAGTTCCCAAACACAGTGCAGATCATAGTTAACCACTCCTGAAATCAACTGACTGTTCTACACTATTGCAAAAGGATTTTTGATGAGGATCTGAAACAAAAAAGACACTGACAGGTATAAAAAAAGATTCTGATCTGTGGTAGCAGCTTGTATCATAAAGGTTATCTCACACTGTAACAGAAACTGGGACTCTGTCCTTTTTGTTTGTTGCCCTGGATGCATTCATCCCTGAGGTGAAACAGGAAGACATTCATGCCAAATCTGGAAGCAGAGCATGCTTGTGCATAAAACATGAGCCAAACAATTCAACAAGAGGACAGCCTTTTTGCCAGCTTTTTCAAGTCATGTTGGCAGGGTCAAGATCTGCAGAATGTAAGTTATTGCTTTTATTTTATTTTGAGTTATTAATCTGCAAGTAGATTTAAAATATATTGAATACTTTCTCATATGTTTCATGGCAACAATTTTAAATTTAAAAAATGCAAGAGAGACTATTTGATTTGTGACAGCATTGTCATCTCTATCTTATTTTCTTCCCAATATAAATATAAGCCATAAAAAGAAGTAGTTTTATTTTTTACATACCTACTGGTTCTGTTCTAATGCATCTGTCTAAGCCTTTTGTACACAAGCTCTGAAATCATCACAGAGTGCAGATAGATGTATCATTTAAAGAAATTTGTTCAAGAAATAATTGTGGTGAGGTATGGGGGAGCAATAGAGGTGATTAATAATTTATTTTTATGATATGCAATAATTTATTTTTCTCACAGGGAAATGTTGGTTTTCTTCTGTTTAATGTAAATACTAACATTTTAAACAGCATCTATACAGCTAAAACCACCTTTCATTATAAATAGAAAATAATGTGTTTATGTGTGTATGTATATACAGATACATGAGAGAAAGATCTCATATTTCTACTAAACTATATGGAAATCAGTATGATCACCATGTCTCCTATTCACACAGGAGGCTTAATGATCTTGAAGTGTGCACCTTGACTAGATAAGAGGGGAAAGAATGATAGTATTTCTGTTGTTGTTTCTGTAGCTGTTTCAATGCGTGGCCTAGAGCTCATTTGTTAATGACCATGCAAATATGCAGCACATTTGTAAAGAATTAAATTATTTTTCCTCATGCATATTTATGTGTGCATGTGTATTTTGGAATTCATTAAAGCAGTTTACAAAAGATTCTGTAACAAGCATCCCACTTTTAGCATTGTCCTGATAATACAGTTGGTAAGGGCAAAATTCAGGAATATACTTATACATCCCTGGCTTTAAACATCTAAACAATCACTTTTATTTCCCATCACACACACCTGGAATAACATCCTCAAAATCAGACTTGGAGTTAGGAGCATTTCTGGATTCTTGCACAAAGAGAACCAGGTTCTACCACTTCATGAAATTGAAGCTTCATATTACCAAAATGTAGATAAAGGATTTAGTTAACCCTCAGCTAAGCTCCCACATTGCTGCTCACTCAGCCACCACAACCCCAGTGGGATGGGGGACAAAACAAGAAGAGTAATCATGAGAAAAGTTGTATTGAGATTAATAAGTGAAGAAGAGAAAAAAAAGAAGTGATGCAAAGGCAAGTACTCACCACCTCATGCAGATTGATATTCTGCCAATCACTGAAAAAGGGCCACCTTGGAAGTCAAAACTTTCTATTCCTCTGTCCATTCTTATTGCTGAGCTTGCTACCATAGGGTGTGGTATAATCCTTCATCCAGTTGGTGTCAGCTGTCCCAGCTGTGTGTGCTCCCAGCTTCTTGCCCATCCCCAGTCGATTCACAGTGGGGGAAGTAGGGTGCAGAGTGGGAAAATGATAATTAGTGTTATCAACACTGTTTAGCCACAAACCCAAAGCACAGCACCATACAGGCTGCTGTGAAGATGATTAACTCCACTCCAGCCACAGCTAGTACATAGAGTAACTGTCTGTATTTTTCTTTCAAAAAAGGCTTGACTGTAAAAAACAATATCTGCATGCATTACTGTGTAAGAATTACTCATAAATACAGTGACTAACAGCTTCTGTGGTAAAGTATTTTTACTTTCTCTGGTAAACAACTTCCTCCAAAACCAAGATTTTCTGAGCCTTCTGAGCCTTTTTACAGCAAAAACACCATTTTCTTGACTTATTTTGCTCAGAAATAGAATAGAGTGGGTGGAATTTTGTTTTTTTTATACCAAACCTATTCTGTTGTGAGTCTTAGCAGTGGCTGAAAAAACAGCTTTGAAATGGAAAACAAGAATGTAGGAGAAATAATATTAAGAAATACTCATTATATTTAAACTAAATATGTTTCCATGTCAGTTGTTTGAAGAGAGTAATATATAATTATATATTAATATATAATATATATTATGTCTATATATATCACAGCACTGTCACTTTCAGTGGCATCACAGCCCATGCTTCTTCAAAGTCTACAAGCTGAGCTGGTTCTGTCAGACACTAGAGAGCTCTGTAGTTCTTGTGTGCATATATGCTTGGCAACCTTATGTTAGGGTGATGTATAAAAGATGGCCAAGGAACAACATCTCGGTTGTTTCCCCAGCACACTCCATCAGGTTAATATAAACCCATGCAGAAAGGAATTTCTAAAGTATTCCATTTTCCAAAAAAAATATTTAAAGTAAGCCATTAGGACATAATGGTCTGTTGTTTCTTTTCACAGAAATTTTATGATGTCAAGCATCTCATACAAAAGTGACAAGGAATTCAACAAGGGCAGGATGGTAACAAAGTGTGTGAAAGAGAAAGGATGTTGTTGACACGGGAAAAATGGATGAATGGTGGAGAAGACAGTTACAAAGATACCATCTGTTACTTTTTTAGCATAAGAAGCACTTTAAGGTATTCTCAACAGTTAGAGCTCCTTCTCTGGGAATATACAAACTCTTTTGGCTTGGTTGGGGTTTTCTTTCATTCCCTCCCCCCCCCCATTCTTCTCTAAAACCTTTGTAAAAAAAAGGTGAAAAAATTAATGGGAGATGACTACTCTGAATCCACCTCTGCTTCCCATCACTACATTTTTTATAAGTTCCATGTTAACTTTTTAAACCAATCTGAATAAAGAATTTTTCCATTGTTCCAGTTCTTCAAATATATATTAATTTCTTAATAGCAGTCTGTGTCTTTATAACAATACAATATAAAATAAGAGAGCAACTCTAACGTATCTTCAGATTTATAGAAGAAATATTAAAATTAATTCTTTTATTCATATCTGCAATTTAATCTTTTCTAGTTATTAAATGCAATGTTAGGTTAGATAGAACACATAAAGCAAATTATGAAATGCAAGAAGTATCTAAGATGAAAAGTATTTTGATATTTAGGTCTATACTCATGTATGTGAATACAGAAGAATATGGTGGTCATAGAAGAAAATACCTATTTTGGTATCAAAAAGGAAAGAAAACGACAAAAAAAAAAAAAAGAAAAAGTCTTCAGAAAAGCTAAAGAGAAAAGAAATGGAAGAGAAATTATATAAAGTAATAGCTGAGAGGACTAAGATACGTATAAAAATTCACTCCTTAAGAAACAAGCAGCTTAAAAGCAGACGATGCTTATGCAAACTGAGGAATGAAATGTGATACTAAATTTACATTGGATAATGTCTCAGACACTGAATAGTCCTACTGAAGACCTGCTCAATGACTAGCTCAAAAATAAAGTGCTATGCAGCATGATCCACAGGGTAGTGATAAATTGCACATAAAAGACAGCACTGAAAAATTTAGTGCATTTCAAAGGTCAGCTTTCAGCACTATTCTCTACAAAGCCCTTGCTAAAATACAGAAACACTTGCAGAGCAAGCTGTGTGATTTCCAGCAGCCCCAGGAAGAAATTCACTCCGACCTTACATTTTATTCACAAAATATTTAGGAATTGAGGAATATCTACTAAAGCTGGTTATCTGACACAGTGCCTCATATAATCCACAGTAATACAATACTGCTGTTGTATCTCAAATCTTTTTCCAAAATGCTTTGTGAAAATTATAAAGTCTTAAGCTAAATTATCTTTTGAGTCTTCAATTAAATGATGTGTAGTCCTTCACAGTAATTTTGATGAAGATATTAACTGAAATTGTCTTCCACAAATTATGTTAGAATTCCATTAGTGATGAGTTACAATGGTGTCTCAGCCACATGCTGATCAAAATATTTTCTTCTATTCCTTCCAAATGATCACCTGATTTAGAGCAGACATTTATATTATTTTTTTGTATTTATATTTATTTTTTACATTTTTTTGTTATAATACATTCTTTCTTATATTAATAATATTTGCTCTCACTTATTTCTGTATAATATTCTTGCATGTTTGTAGGATGCCACACATTTTTGCATCATCAACAGATTTCATCATCACATCCCTTCTTTTAATACAAACGCCATAATAATGGAAAGATTGATTCTCCACAGACACAAAAATTTTATGGTGAATATTACACCATACTTATTTCTGCTCTGTGTTTCTCATTTGCAATCCTCTGTGGATTTTTTTGATCAAAAACATACAAAATCTTCTAAAAAATCATAACTCAGTAAAGTTCATGTAGTTATGCCATGTTTAGTTAAATGTTGCTTTGTTATTACCAGTTTAAATAACTTTTAAAAAAGTTTGTCTGCTAGATTTCTTTGGGGACTGTCTTGTCGCACTTTCAAACTAATTTTGAAGGTTAAATTAATATTTTGCATCATTATAAAATTGGATGAGTAGTTAAATGTTTCACATTAGTCTTTAAATATTCTGAAAGATTATTTTCTAATGGAGTAATGTTAAAACATAAAAATGAAAAAAAAATGTTAACGGAAATAGCTGGACTTTCTTAAGTTACTGATAAATTCAAAAGAAACAAATATACTTCTAATTAATATTCAACTACTATTTAAGAAAAAAGCTGAATTATGGTACAGCTAGTCTCCAAGGAGCAGCCTAGTTTATTTGCATTTTTGCAGCTCTTTCACAAAAAGAAATGAAGTGAAATCAGCCTTTTTGTTAACTTAGACAACTTCTTCCCTCAACCTATTTAAATAAAAATAATACGCACAAAGAGAAAGATAATTAAGATAAACCACTCTAAAGTTAACAGCACCATCCAGATGTTTAAAATTTTCCATTACTGTTGAAACAAACAATTTAATTGATCCAATCCTTTAGAACCTCTCTAATTAAAAGACTGATCAAATATAACACATTCCCAGTAATATTCATAGTATCAAAGGGACCTCACAAATATCACAGAATCACAGAATCACAGAATGGGTCACAGAAGAGACCACAGTGGTCACCTGGTCCAACCTCTCTGCTCAATCAGGGTCATGCCAGAGCACTTTGCACAGGGTTGTGTCCGGACGGTTCTTGAATATCTCCAGTAAGGGAGACTACAACCTCTCTGGGCAACCTGTTCCAGTGCTTGGTCACCTGCACGTTTAGATAGCACTTCCTGGCCCACAGTTTCTGCCCATTGCCTCTTATCCTGCTGCTGTGGCACCACTGAGCAGAGCCTGGCTCCATCCTCTTGACACATTCCCTTCAGATACTGACAGGCATTGATAAAATTCCCTGTCTGTCATACCTTCCTGAGACTGAGTAGGCCCAATTTTAATCTTTAAAATTGTCTTTTTCTTTTGGAATGTCTTGTTATATTTTTTCCTTTTCAACTCAGTTGGAAACATAGCTCAAAAACTACTGCAAAATCGAAGTACTGAATTTCTCTTTATAACAACAGATATGATAAAAGTGCCAAAATGAGAAATACACCACATTTTTCAGTAGTCTGACATTCAGTGTCAGTGTGATTGTGTTCTGTCTGACAGAAAGGCAGCTCAGATCTCATCTAAGTTTCACTTTCCCAAATATCCCATGCTGAGCATCACTTCATTCAGTGCAAGCACTGTTTCCTCAGATCAGTATTGCTCCTCTTGTTGACTTCTTGTTTCAGTTTATGCCTGTTGTGTTTCACCCTGACAACATGCACTACTATGAAGTGCCTTGCCAGAACTTGCTGTAGTTTATAAGAATATGTCATCTGTCAGAGGACCTAAAATAGATCCATGTCTCTACATTAAGTTTTACAGGTACTGAAGGCAAGGAACATTCATTTTTCTGGACCTCATAAGTGTGCTTCTGTTATTACACATCAGGAGGTTCTTGGCCTGCTTTGCTGTCTTATGCCCAGCTTGCCATCTACCAGCACCCCTAAAGTCTTTCCAGCAGAGATGCTCCCCAGTGTGTCAGGAAACAGTCTGTGTCATTATTAGAGATGTTTCAGTGCTGTGACCACATGCAGACCTCTAGTTCTTCCTGTTTGTTTCCCAGGTGTGAGAGACCGGAGAAAATTATTACTGGCTCAGAACAACAGAAGTGAGGGCGAGGGGTGGTGGGGGAAGGCAGTGCAAGTTCTGTGAGCAGTGGGATGTGCCCTACACCCCACCCCCTGGAGCCTCTAGTCCATCCCAGAATGGCTGTCAGTCACTGGCACACCTGAAGCCCCACCTGGAGGGGAGGGCCTGGGAGGCCTAAGCAGATACAAGCAGTTGCACAGACACACACGGTCATAGCCCATTTTTTTTTTTTATTTTATAGGAGGTAAGAACATGCTGGAATTCAGTGAATAATAGTTTTTGTCTGTATCTTTCTCTCTCTCATTTTTTCTTGAAATCTGGGTAAATTAAAGTTGGATGAGTGAGAGTTTGCTAAGTCAATGCCTTGTGAAATGCTTTATTTCAATTGAATTTTTGTTTTAAGATTTGCCAAGTACCCTTATTTTCTAAAGTTTTCCAATAAAATTTGTTGTTTAACATTATGAGAGCTTTTGTCAAGTTCTCCTTTGCGTCACCTCAGGGAAAAGTAGTGCCTTAAGCCCCTTTGAAATAAACTCGCTGGCAAGGACCTAGGCTTTACACATTCATTTCTTTGCATACACTAGGGGTGGATGTCTCTTCACCCTGCTTTATCATTCTGGTGTTCTTATTTCTGCCAATGTGCTTTCTTGGATGCCCACCTCTGCATACCCCTTTCTCACCAAAAAGTGGGTTGCAGCATCTCTCCCTTGATGTTACTGGCTTAGGACTCTTTGACAGATTGGCCACTCTACTTCAAACAAAGATGCTTTTGTCCTAGTTTATCAATTAGATCCCACCACTCCTAACTTCAATCTTCAGAGATCTTGTGGTCACAAAAAGCAAATTTCTGATGACATCAGTTGTGCAACCTGGTATTGACTTCCAAGATATATCTATTCCTGGTCCAGACTTTCTGCTTCACCAGCAGGATGGAGACACCAGATATGCTGGAAGCCCTTAAACCTTATCCCCAAAGCCAAGTAGTAGATCTTCATATGGTCAATGTCTTTCCAGGCAGTGACATGTGGCTGGACAGCAGAGAGTAATAGTCCAGCACTTTGGTATTGTCCCTACAATCTCTGGATCTGAGTGCCTGGCAATCAGCAAACCTTCCTAGACAGCAAGGTGGCTGATGGGCCATCCTTCCATCCATCTCCTTGAGGAGGGAACCTCTCTCTGCCATCACTTGCTGTGTCTTCTTAGTGTTGATACAGATCAGGCTCAGCTATGATGTCTCCTCAGATAGCATTTTTCCCCATCACCTGCTATTAGGACATTGAACCTGTTCTGCAGGGGCAGGTCTGCAGGGAAGAAGAAACCTGCCTCATGTTTCAAGTAGTCATAAGACTCCAGCCTTTCCTAGTGCAGGACTCTCCATTTGTCATTGCATCATGTTCAGGCTCTGGCTGTTCTATCCTCTTTCCAGAATTTTCCTCTGCGGGGTCTCTGTGCAGATAGTAAATCCTATGAAAATATTTTTTGCTATTTTCCCTGATTCTGTGCAGTTTGCTGACCCCCTCCCACAGCTCCCCTGAATCAGTGCACACCTCCTGCAAGAAAGGAGCTCATTTCCCATGAGCCCAGCCATAGTGAGAGGTTCCAGGTGCTCTCTGCAGTTCCAGGTGCTCTCTGCAGTCCCAGGCCTGGAAAGCTGCCTGCAGCCTCCTCAGTTCTGTCTGAGCTGAGGCTTCTGCTGTACCAGGAATGTCAGCTGTGGTCAGTGCCAGGAGCCCTGTCCTGTGCCATATCACTATCATAGTTGAGCACTTGCACACTGCCTCCATTGGGGTTTCCAGCTCCCGCCAGGCACCTGTTCTCCAGGCTTGTACCCATCTAACTTGCTCCGCACCACCAGCTCCCTACCACTATCAGGTGCCAGCTGAAAGCAAAAGTTTGAAGCACCCTTTTTTTCAGGAGTAGCTGAAAATTGTCATTCAAAACTAGAATTTTTGAGAAGTAAAAGCCTGTCATATCTTCTCTTCTGCAGCAGCAGCAGCAGCAGGCAGCCCCTCCAAGTTTCCTAGAAGAGCCATTCCCTATCTGCCTTGCCATTGTACAGGTTATCTTGCTATGTGATTCTTTCTTTTAGGTGAAATTTTTCTTTTGTCTGGGTTTTAGGGTCGAAATACCAATTCTCTGATCTTCGCTTCTCTTTACTTGAAAGGAAACCTACTGGGTAACAAAAACATTCACTGTAAAACAGAGTACAGTCCATTTGTGGTTAACATAGCCCCAGCAGGATTTTCAACACCAGAAATCTCACTGCACATTGTTTTGATGTGGCTTTCACTGCAAACTGATATTTCCTGGGAAAATATATGCTTCTTTCTAATCGATCCAAGAAGTACACATTAAAATATACAATTATGTCAATTCTGTAGAAAACCAACACTTAAAAGACAGTGAAAATTGAAACTTAAGTTACACTGAAGTTTTACCTAGGGAAAAACAAAGTGACCGAGATTCATACCAAAACATAGCAACAGCGCAGTGCTTGGAGACTTTTACCAAAGAATCCCTAAAACTGTCCAGTTCCCTCTGTTTCATCATTATAACAAAATCTGAAACAGACTGAAGGGATTTGGGAAATTTGGAAAGAGGCCTCAGTGAAGCATAAATTGCAAATTCCTTTCTAACTAGGAAGATCTAATTCCATTAAGTAACAGCACAGTTTTACGTACCATCAGTTAAGGGGCTTGATGAGGCTGACAGCGGGTCTGACCTCATGGAGGTTGACTTAGAAGCAGTCAAAATCTACCCGTGAGAAAACTTCGTGAGGAAGTCAGGACGTGAGAGCCTGCAGCCACAATGAAGGCCTCAATGATAGCCGAGAAGATAATCGAAGATGTTCTGCACACAAAGAGATGTCCTTCCTTCAGAACGGAATTACTTATGATACGTAACTAATTGCTTGTATTGTTTTATGAATGGTCTTTATTTTGTAGACAGCCCTGTCATTGTTTGCTACGCAAACAAACCACAGTAGTTGTGAAAAAGGTATAAAAGTA
Source organism: Eopsaltria australis (assembly GCA_034509425.1). Taxonomy (NCBI): domain Eukaryota; kingdom Metazoa; phylum Chordata; class Aves; order Passeriformes; family Petroicidae; genus Eopsaltria; species Eopsaltria australis. The sequence continues at coordinate 53,430 of JAVTVJ010000048.1, forward strand.
CTAACAGAGAAGAATAAAAAATTTTTTTCTGTCCTTGGATTACGTGCGTGTCGTGTGTCCGTCTCTACCGTGATAATGAGTGACCTGAAATGTGAGGCACTATTTCATTTTGGGAAGTGCACTTCACAGAAATGTGTGCAATTACTGGCAAGAAAAACATCATCAACAACCATAAAATCGGGCAAAACAAAGGGTCTCAATGGAAAAAATTGAACATTCCACCAGAATGAGGTGTATGTGTGCTGAAGAACACATACACCTCATCAGAGTCTGGAACATAAATATACACTAGTGACGATAGAAATTTTCACTATCTCATAGGAAAAAACATTAAAATAAATTAGCCATTGTCATAAGAAATATTACAGCAGGGACAAAAATATTAATTAATGTCATTCCAGAGAAAAGTGACTGTAGAGAGATTTAAACTAACATTAAATACCTAAGCTAAATATCTGTCAGCCAATCTACCTTCAGAGGTATTCAGAAGTATGTTGATAAAATCATACATATTCTTTAAGATGGATGAATTTGAGACTTTGGTCTGGAAACTATGTTAGTCACACTAGGAAACTGATTTCTGAGGAATTCAACACAGATGCTGAGAAAACAAGATGCTAAATAAATAATTTATATTGTTGGGATGAGACTGTGATATCAAAGTGGCAAACAGATCTGAAAAAATTAAGAAAAATTAGAAAAAAGAAGTGTATTCACATTTCTTTTCAGAAATGATCAATAGGTCTGGTTTGAAAAGAAATGCATTAAATATATCAGGTAATATATCCCATATCTGAAGATAGCTGTAAGCTTTGGATCCAAAGAAAGTTATTAGGATGAAAGTTACATTAAAATCAGGGAAGTTTCTTTTCAACTAATTTTAGGTCATGCCCTGAAGTGATCTGTAGGGGATAAAAATATGTAAAGTTCCATTAAATAGCATTCAGAACCTCATTAATAAAATAGTATAACATGGTATAATGGTCAATAATACATATTTTGGCACAAAAAGGGAACTTAAAAGTAAAATAATATGTTATGGTAAGCTATTCTCTTTCAAGAGTGTTTCTCAGGAAATGGTTTTCCTCAAGAAATGTTGCTACACTACTTTTCAGAACAAACATTTATGTAAAATGTAGTGGAAAAATACCCTTTATACTCTAAGTTTTGAAGTTGATGAGTGCATATATGAAACATTTGAGGAATAATAATCTTGATAAACACTTTTCTTACAAAATCTCACAGGAACTAATTTTCAGTAGTAAATTAACTAAAATTAACTTTTCTTTAAGTATTAAACCAAACATTTATTTTCAGCCGTTCTATGATATTTTTGTGACAAAGTCAGAAATGCTCAGTCGTGAGTACCCCATAAGAATTTTTTTATTCCTTATTCCCTTTTTAATTTACGGCCTTTTAATAATGACTAATGCAGAAAAGCACATGGTCCATTTATTGTATTAAATACTTCATTGCAGAGGAAGAAGCAATATCATAAAAGGAAATTAAAAAATACAATAAGAGCAGCAAGTCAGAGAGGTTGGAAACGCAGCTTAGCTTTTCAGTGTTATTGATACAAGTAGATGGGTTTCCAAAGCGGTTTTTTTCTGATGTCTTGAAGCAAGATTTTATGAGAAACCAAGCTTTCTAAACTATGCATTACAGTGAGAATACATTTATTTAAGACTATGGAATCATAATATTGATTACCTTTTAAGACTTTAATTTCATTTTCTTGATTCAAATCACTATTAATTAATAAAAGTATTTTCAACACTGTACTGAAAGATGTGTGCAGCTAAATTGAACTCAAAAAGGTTCACAGAGGTTCATAAATTTGTAAATCAAAATGTTAAGAAACTGATATTTAAATGGATTGGATTTTAATTTAGACTCATAGGGACACTCAGTTTAGGTCAGCACAAAATCAAAGATAGAAGCCATTAAGTGTAAAGTGTGGCATAATTTGTACTCATGATATTTCATATAGTTAAATCAGTGAAACAAGATAATAATACGTATATCTTCAAAAACAACAGGGTTTTTCTTTGTGAGAGACTCTTACAAGATAATGGCTCAGTCAGTGTTTCATGAAGTTACACCTACCCATCCAAACAGAAATGGAATATAGGCCTAATGAGATTGAATCTAGATTAAAGTTATTTCTCTCCTTTTTTTCAAAATACGTATTTTCTAACATCTATAAACAAGAAGAAAAAAAATTCAAATCACAAAAATGAGGGAAAAGATTAATACATTTAATCATCTAAATTCAGTGTTTATCTAAATTTGGTATCTTTCTCAGTGCTTTGTTAAAATACCCTTGCGATAGAAAAGGGAAAATGACAATACCCTTTTAGATTTAAATCTGTTTTCTCCATAGTTGGACTATCTGATACCTAATGCAGCTATTTTTAATAGGTTTTAATCTTACTATAGGAGAAAAAATATCTCTAAAAAGGGATACTAGCAAACTGCATTCCTGTAACAACTCATTCTGCTACATGTCAGAGAATAAAGTATACAAATTAAAAAGTACTGAAAATTGTACTGCAAGTAGAAATCAGGTGCTCAAACTAGAAGAAATGGACCATAAACAAATGCTGAAAATTACAGAGAAAAATAAGACAAGGCAAACAAAATGGTTTGTCATCACTCTGCTTTTATCAGTGTGTCAGAACTGAGTAACTAAAAAGAACAATTAAAAAATACAAAAAGGCATGGTTTATATTATTGCTTCATGGTTACTAAATACTTTTTTTTTTTTTTAAACCTCCATATTGGTAACAATTGGAAAAGTACCTTTGGACTGCTTCATATATAAGCATGTAATAGATGGAATTGTGGCATTTCTCCACCACAAGTGTTCCCAAATTCATATCCTATGCTGGAAAATGTTGACTCAGGCATGATTTACCACTCTGCTTATAATATTTATAGTTATACATATAAAACCTACTCTGTGTTGCTACTCCAGTGTTTCTCTTATTGGAAAGTGATGGAAATTGAGGCATGATCACATATCAGCTGCAGGATTTACTCTGAAGAATAAAATGGCAGTTGATATCTAGAAATAAAGACTATTTATATATAAGACTGCACAGTGCATTTCCTAAGAACTGGGTAGGAACACTCTGAACTCTTTCAATCCTATCTGGATTCTATCAATGTTTCTCAGTACTTCATAGTCATGGGGGGTTTTTGAATAAGGTTGCCAAAGTGGTTCAGTGTTAATACATGTGGAATATCTGACCTTCAAAATCTGGCCTGTTTTTAAATACATATCTATAAATAGAGAAAATATATTATAAATTATATAATGTGCATAACCCCCTAAAGCTCAGTATTTTCCAATAGGGCCAAGAATTTAGTTTTACATGAAAGTATAATCATTCCTCTTGCAGATATTGACACATAATAGTTTTACTCAGCCTATCTTGGAACTACTGAAAGAACTTCATCCTACCAAACATGTATTCACATCCTTTATAATCACTTAACGTTTAAGCAACTACTAAATTCAGACAGGTTAACTGTAAATATAGCTAAGTGCTGGAATTAAAATATGTCACCATACAATTATATAGAAGTCCCAAATGTGTGATTGTTATTTTTCATATCTTTCACCTTTTGTGTTTCTAGAAAACAGGAAATTATTTTATACTCTCATATATGTAGTTGATTGACTGCTTTCCTTGTTTAATTGTGCATATATCCAGCTGTTTGTGTCCATTCACTCCATGAGTACTGCACTAGAGGCACCTGACCAAGTAATAAGCTTTTATTGTTTATGTGACAGACAAGGAACCACCACCTACACATTATGTACTGCCAGATATCCAGCAGATATATATTTACAGCACAACAGTTATACTGTGTGCACATTTTAACAATCAGAAAAATAGTTCAAATAATTGCACTGTATGCACAATATTGCATATCATCTGCATCATAACTGTCTGGTCTTCTTATTTAAAAATCTGGTATTATAACTCATCATTAAGCTGAAAAATTCTTACTGTCTGGAGTTATATTTAGATATTTAAAAATGTCTAAAAGAGGGGGATTTTTTATCCATTCTTATACTTACATATAATTCAAAATAGGAATTTTCATCCTAATTCCACCCTCGAAGTGATAACTGCCAGTTGAGTTCAAATATATACTTCACAAAAACATCAAAAGGGACTTCTTGCATTCTCATTCTCCAAAAGTAAGGGAAGCTTTGGAAGGTGCCTCTAAGGAAAAAAATACTCTTTCTTCTTTTTTGTACAGTTTAACCCTATTAAATAAATCCTCTGATGGTGACTTACTTTTATTCATGTTAGAATAAATGTAGTGTCACTTCAATTAAGTTGAACTGAATTAAATAAATTTTTAAAGGGACAAAAAGTAGGTTCTCACTTCTAGCATATTTAAAATAACAGTAGGTCTTTGTCTCCTATCTATTGCACGTTTTCAATGAAATTAAGTTTAAAACAGGTCATCTCCATCAGCTTTAGTGTAGTTGTTAGCCTAACTGAATTCAGTGTGGGATTAAACATCAAGTGAAAATTAAGGATGTGAATACATGCTTTGTAGGATGAAATTCAAATGGGGAATGATTAGGGTTCCTTGTGATTAAGCACTTTTTTCTTAAAAACAAGTAGGAAGTGTCAATAAGCCCATCCATGTAGAATTATCTAGCCAAAACTGAAACTTTCAATTCTGATCTTAGAGTAAGGTCATTGCATTTGACAATAATACAGATTTCAGAGGACCAAAGCCTTTTTTTTTTTATATTTAACATATATGACCTTTTCACAAGACTACAGAGACATCACTATAATTCCATAAAAGTTTTTATGACTCCTCAGGGCACAAGGGTGACTGGTAAATCCTAAAATCTGAAATATTATAATTAAAATATATTTTAAACAACCTAATAATTAAAAAGACAAATTTATTTTTGTGGAAGAAATAGATTATTTGAAATAGATTATTTTTCATATAGCAGATATCTAACAAAGAAATTGCAGTGATAGACAGTAGATATATTTTATATTGCTCCTGCTTTGCAGAAAGACAGAATAAAATCTCAGAGATAAAATTCCTGAAATATAGCACAGAACTTTGTCATTGTATCCATCAGAGGAAAATTAATTCCCTAGAGGAGTCTGCCAAGCTTCTTAACAAAAATATCCATACAATTTATGCTTCAATCATGGCCAAATTCTTTCAATTACATGAGGACTAACTGGTACATCAGCAGCCTCTCCAGTGGGCTATTTCAATTTCATTACTTTTATGCTAGTAGATGACAGGTTGTTGTTGAAATTGATCTCTTTTATAAGGTTCATAACATACTTTTCAAATTACTGTGCATCTTCAGATTTTCTTCTTTTCTCAAATGCCTTAAGAAAGGTCAATAACATCAACAATATAGTCTTGGTTAAAGTAGCACTACTTAAAAGAATAGCTTTCATTTAATTATGGTTTTGGTCTTATACTATCAGCTGGCAAGGTCAGATCTGTCATCCTTACTTTTCTGCTTATTTACCTATGTGAGCAGTGATTCCAATTATTTTTTAGAAACAACACAAAAAATAAGACATTCCTGAGCTGTAAATAAGCCTGGAAAAACTGAACAGCTGCATATCTAAATGGTCAGAACTTCTCAAGATCTATCTGGTGCTATCCTTGGACTGCTGCTGGTTCTCCATTTTCAGCTAATGATTAGTCCTTCAGCTAATAGACTTTAAATCTAATTTGTATTTTTCTACACTATAGCTGCAGTCACTACAGATGTACTCCAAGCATTTTAAAATTCTTTTAAAGTACACATATTTATACTTTCAAATGAAACCTGTTGGTTTATAAAATCTTGCTTAATATCTTCATAGGTAGAGTGAATGGAATTTTTTTAAACTGCAATAAAGCTTCTGAAAAGCAGAATTTCCATCAATACTATCTGGAAGCAAGCTAGTAGTCAAATCTATTTAGAATTCTCTTAAACCTGCTTTAAACATTGCCAGCTTTTAGCATTTGTGCCAGATTTTTTCATGACTGGTGTTGGCCAAGGGTGTGTGCTTTGGGAAAGCTTCAGTGGAAATTGATCAACTATCTTTGACATGTGAGTTGAGGAAAAAGGCATGATTTGGCCAATGTAATAAAGTTGGCCACCTTTTCCTCATAAAGTTTCAATGTCTCCAGTCTTTGAAGCAGAAGCTGACATTTGGAATAGTAGCTTCTATATTATCTATCTTTCTTCTCTTGTCTTCATGAATTTGAAGAATATGGCCAAATTATAAGAACTCGAATCGCTAAAGAATGTATAGTTGTGAGTTATTTCATTGATTTTTTTCTATTGTTGTGCCTACATAATAATTTAATATGTCCAAGCTTCTCACAGGTCACAGCACTTACTAAAATGTCATTTACTAAACTGTGCCTCTACTTTCTTCAAAAAGCCATTGGACATGCTCCAGCCCTAAACTAAGTACTAAAAAGTACTAAAAATCTGAGTTTGTTAAAGAGGACTTTAAATGCCCTGGTTGGAAAAGGGCACAAGGTCTGAGTCTGACACCTAATTAGCTTCTTTTCTTAATGATGCAAAAGGAATTTCATAGTGATAAAGAGGAGTCAGACAGACATGAAGACAAAATTTTGGAGTGCATCAGCTAAGAGAGAATGTGAGAATGAGAAGCAAGATCTGTTAAAGCAAGAAGATAGGATTAGGGAATAAAAGGGGGACATGTTGGACAAGAAAAATAAATTATCAGCTGCTGGGACAAAGAACACAAGCTAAGAAAAGCACTAAGTCCAGACATAGATCACACAAGACATGTACTAAGAATGACTGGGAAAAGGGAAAGGAACTATGAACTCACTAAAAACACATTTATGAAAACATCTGAATTTCCAACTAAGGTGTAGAAAGTAATCTTGTGTTAGTCCGTATAATTTTAGGGATCTGGACACTTGCATTTAAAGCCCAAAAATTTTTATTTAGCACTCTATTCTGTCATTCTTTTCTTTTTTTCTTTTTGAGAAATGAAAAAAACCTTTACCACCAGGTTATTAGATATGTAAGAGATTTCCAATCACATCAGCTTGGAAGAAGTTAATACAGACTTTCTTCCTTCATAGCTGCATCCTCTACTTTCCAGATCATGAGGTTATCCTTTGGCTAATTGCAGAATATCTTTGATGTTTTGCAGTTTCCTGTATTTGTTACCCAACAGATGTCCAGTTCATTGTAGTCACCCTTGAGCAAATTATCTTGTTGTCCCAAGTTTTAATACTTACCCAGTAGTGTTTTTGTTTGTTTTCCTGTTGCTCTCTTCAGTCCTCTGGGTCTGCAGCAGATGCTTATTATAGTTTCTCTTTTGTCTTCACTATTATTCTGTCCGTATGTGAAATATTTTGCTGACATTTCACACTTTTGAAACTTTTGAAGAATGTGGATGAAAAACATTAGGAAGAGAGGTCTGGGAAAAACTAGTCATTAACATCTGCACAGCTAGTGGAGATTAGAAAAGACACACAAACTGCCCTGAAGAGAAAGAATGTACTATTTCCCTCAGCTCAGAAGGCATCACTGGCACACTTTCCTCACCAGCCACTTTCTCTTTATTGTGGAAAAACAGCCTATTCTTTGAAGTTTATTTTATACCTGATTCTTTTGTGTTTATTCTTATCAACTACTAAACAATAATACCATGCCCATAGTGACAATTAATCTATGGGAACGGTATCTGTGAAACTGCACACGTGCTGCTCAATATATGAAAAGGTCTCACTAATAATTCTCTTGAATATAAAAAACTCACCTGCAGTTTGAATATGATGATAGGACAAGACTTCCCTCCTGGGTCATCTTCAGTCCTTGGAAATGAGTTTTCCCTAAACTAGTTCCTGAAAAAAATCTAATTGTATTTATAACAATTTTATTGACAAACTGAACCAAGTAATGAGATATTTCATTCTCCTAATGCTTAGTGTAACACATATCCTAGGAGACATCTCAGTCTGCAATGAATCTTGTAACAAAAAAGGAACGAAGCACAGCAGTATCCTCTCTTCCTGTCTGTTTTTTACGGGTATCCACTATCCATAGCTAATACAGACTTACTGCAGCCTCCTATGTTTTGTCTGAGGAAGCACAGATTGACCTTTAGGTATCAATAATAGAGAGTATGAATACAGTATTCTTGTGCAGGCCTTCTGGCACACTTCAAACCAAAACTCAGCAGAGATTTGCAAAAGAATGTAATGATGCTGAACACACATATTGGACTAAAAAATTTTGTTCATTTCTCAGCCCATACATCCCTTCATCAAAGATATGAAGACAATATTCTAAATCTTGCAATTAAGTGAGAATACAGATTGACAACTTTTTAATTTGACTTCTTTCAGTTTTTCCTAAACCAAGTAACCTTATCATCACACAAAGATTTTCTTGTACTACAAACATAAAATGTGTTTTCAGTCTGTCAGTGAAGATATATAGCATAAAATGTATAAATTCAAAGTTCAATCCTCATTTCAGAATTATGCCTTTAGAATGTCTTCAGAACACCTTAGACATTTCACAGTAGTGCAGAAGAGTGCAATATATTCTTTACAGATCCAGGTAGCTATGCTGGTCAGAAAACATGTGGTCATCATCTTGATTATCTTTAATTTTTCTTAACCTCTCAAGACTATTTCTCTTCAAAGAAGGAAGAGAGGCATGCCAGATAAAATCATTTAGTATTCTGCCTTATGTTTAGAGGGGACATAGGTAAAATAGTGAAAATAGCTGATGTACTATTAAGAAACTAAAAGCTATTTACACCACCAGCCTTTCCTTGGTATTTTGTCTTTTTTTTTTTTTTAATTTTTTAAGAGGCAAATTAAACTACACCTTCAGGAATGGGGCATGCATTTTGGTCAAACCTCCACAGCACAATAGAGCAAGGTCCAGAAGCAGCCAAAAAAGCATTGAACTGAACTGGCAAGATTACCCAGTGGTGTGTGATCTTATTACATTGACCATATAGACACATTTATTCAAAATCAGTATTTCATAAAAATACATTCTAGTTATTCCTGCACCCACAGCTTCTATATGTTTATACAAACCACAGAACATTCAGTAATATCTAGGTTTTTCAGTCTGGAGCTCAGCTATGAGAAGATGGCTTTCATTTCTGAATCACTAATGGGGGATTTCTATCATGTAACTTGAGCTATTTAGAAGTAAGACCTTAGAGATGCTCAGCGTCAGCAGCAGGAAGATGAGCATGTCACAATGTAAATTAATTCCATTTATCAATCTTTTTCAAGATGGGTGATTATATAGCTGCCTGTTTCTCTTGACTTGTCACTAGATGACAATTTACTCTAGTCACCTATCTTCTAAATAGCTGGTTAGGATAAATGCACCATCCCACCATCATAAGTTTTCATAAACCCTAATTAAAGCTAAAATGTAGCACACAGACTGTACATACTGGGAAACAGGCATGGTGGTATCTACACTTATTTTTTTTCTTAAACTAGGCTTTTTAAATGGTATCTCTTTTTACTCTCCTAGGAAAACCTATGCAAAGAAACTAAAGTAAATACTGGTTTTGATGAACAAGCTTTTCCACTACAAAGACAAAAAAAAAGTAGGACCATATTTCACTCCTTGAAAAGGTTAGCAAACTATTTCGTAAAGTGGTTTCCTTGGGGCTCTCCAAAACAACTGGGCCAGTTCTATGCAGAAACAATGCACAGAAGATATAAGGGGACTGGAATCTTTTGAACCAGCAGCTGTGCTACCTGCGGCTCTCCATAACAAGCAGACCAATTCCATGTGGAAACAGAATGAGCACAAGATATAAAAAGATCAAAATTGTTTGAACCAGCAGCTGTGCTACCTGCAGCAGTTAATCTTTCCTGGCAATCTGTTAGAGACACACATTCCTCAGGCTAAGAAGACTAAGAGGCTTTTGCTGACTGCTGTTCCTCTGAGAGAAGCTAAGTCCAATTCTCCCTTCATATTACTGGAACAGTTAAATAGTGGACTCATATGTGTATTAGGGGGGAAAAGTCACTTTCATTTCCTTTCTTGGAAAGGATATTTTTGATCAGTGGTTTTGAATAAGCAACTTTGAACTGGCAGCTCATTTCTTAAACCAAATTTACTTTGACTAAATGGTAAAATATTTTACTACGAAGAAGCTAAAATTGTGTAAGTTGAAATGTGTTTAATAATAGCCAGGCATGGGCAAAAGAGTATGCTCTCCTATGGACCCAATGCCTGCAGTGAAGACAAAATAATTTTTTTTTACTATTATATATAAATTAAACCTTAAGTTTATCTGCCCTTGCGGTTTTTTCCATTTTTTTTTTCTTTTTTTCTATTACTGTTAAGTACTGTCTCTCTTTTACTGCCATTGGAAAAATAATTTAAATAAATGAGCTTTATAGCCCTACAATATGTGCCCTCTTTTTTTGAGGACTTTTATTTCTCAGTTTATTCTCTTTCACAGTTTAAGAGGCATCTTTTGCATTATGGATAATGATCTAATGCTTCAGAATAGTTTCCATTTCTATCTTCACTTTTTCACAGTTGCTCAATTTTATCAAATATTTTGTCGGTTAGAAGAGGAATATTTTATATTTGATTGACATTCCAGACATCATTTGTTCAGTCAAAAAACAAAGTAGCTATCTGGCCACGTTTCTTTTGACAATTTTTGAGAAACAGAATAAAGAAAAAGATATCATTTCTCCCTAATATTAAAAAAAATGTAATTTTGCATTTGTAATTATTCAAACACAGAAAAAAACTCCAACCCTAGGGCTTTGGGAGCAAACATAGTACTACTTAACCTTATGATACATTTCTAGGCTTTCAATCTTCAGTCAGCTCTCAACTGTAATGGGAAGCTCTGCTGCTTCTTTCCTTTTATGTTCCTCCCAAAAGAAGGGGAGCAGATGAGTCACAAAATAGTGTAACAGTAAGTAATGCACTTTTGTGTGTGCCAATTAAATATCCTGCCCATGATTTGTACCTACCTTTATGCCTGATTCTGAACAACAGTAAGAACGTAGAGATGTCTGCAGGCATCAGGCAGCCCATGTATACTCTAAGACGTAACTTCAACTGCCTGAGCAGGTTTCCTGTAGTACAGGCAGGCAGAAAGTTTTAAAAAAAAAAGTATTTGTTTTGTTTTTCATATTTGATATTTCAAAATATGTGGAAGCTGTTCTGGAAAGGTAATGCTCAGGAAGACTGAAAAGGAACACCATATCCTATTCTAATAATTTATGATTATGGTATATTAAATTACTTCAAACCAGTTTTTTAAGAAGAACCACATAGTTCTTCTTCAAAAGAAGAAACAAGTGTTACATAAGGGTGCCATCAACTAGTCTTTGATGACATAAAAAACCTCTATTTCTTATTACCTCTGTATCCCATATTTCACTTCTATCACATACCATTGTTAAAGGCTTACCCAATGCTACAAAGCCAAATAAATTTATTGACTTAACACCAAAAAACCCCCCATACCTTGTCCTAGGTTCCCTTTATATACCTTTGTAAACACACATTTTTTGTCATGTTTCAGTCTTCAAAGAGTGCAGCTGTAGTAGCTACTATATGAGCTGGTAGAAATAATTTGAGGTCTATGTATGTAACAGTCCTTATTATATACATATATATGTCATTTTCTAAATACTTCAGTGAAGGAAATGCTGAAGTAATAAGATGAAAGCCTGTCTAAGCTTGGTTCAAGGAAGGTACATCATTAATGAAGACAAAGATTTCAACCCGTTCAATCTGATAAAATCTGTGTTCATTTCGATCGTGACAGTGTTCTAAATTATTCTAGTCTAAATTAAACTATTACACAGCCTGTATTTCCTGGAGCATGAAGTTCAGACATGCTCTATATACTGAAAGAAGCCAGAAGAAATACTAAGGGTTTGTGCCATATGGAAGTATACCAAAAGCTGTTTCAGGTCATTTTTCTCTCTTGTGTTGAAAATAGAGATCTATATTTGGTATTTAGAAGTTAAGTTCTAGATGGAGAATAACTTTCTCATTGAAGGACTTTTGGGATATTTTCACTGAGGTGGATTAAGGATGAAAATGGAAAAAAGTTATGATAGGATTTGAAGAAACAACATACATTTTCAAGTACCATCCAGTTCTCAAGAATTCAGATGAATCCTCACATCTTGTGAGAACGCTTATGAAACATAGTACAAATATCTCAGAATCTGTATCTTTTTCCAGAAGATCATGTTCCCTGTTTCTCAGTGTACATTAACATTCCTAGCAAATATACCAAACCCTCAGTAATTACCACATAGGGAAACAGAACCCTCCTCAAGAACAACAAACTAATGTGTACCTAAGTAATATGGTATAATTCTTGTTTCAAATCAGTTTCAAAAAGATATGCTAATTAACATAGTTATTCTTCACTGAAAAGAAACTGACATTTTTATGTCCAAGAACTTAGTTTAAAACTCAAAAATAGAACTGTCTCTTGAAGAAATAAGCTATGAATGAAGATTTCCTAAATGCATTATTTATGCATTGTGGATATGAATAATGCTCTGAGCAATCTGATCAAGCTGAAGATGCCTCTTCAGGACAGAAGGTTGGAATATGTGATCTTTAAAAAGTTCTTTCCAACTCAAACTATTATATGACTCCATATTGCGTACCATGTTCGATATTCCATATAGGGAATGGATGAGTAATAATGTAGGAGGCTGAGGTCTAAAGAAGAGATGACTGAGGCTTTAAGAGACAACGAGAAATATCTGTAAAATATAAACTGTTAAAACCTGACTCATTTGCTGTCTCATCAGTTTAAAAAGACATCTTGAGTGAAATATGGCAGATTCAAAGCAAAAACAACCAAAAAGAAAAGTGACTTATACAGCTTCCAGCTATGCTTATGCTATCGGCTCATAGCATACTGCGGATTATAAAACTTCAAATGTATTCAAAGGAAGACTAGTGGATGGGAAATTACTAAACCTACAGGAAACACTAAAACACTAAGTATTCTTGCTAATAAATGGTTACAATCTTGAACAATGTATTTCTCAGAAATCCTCATCTTCTAATGATAATAGCATCCTCTCACCAGTAAACTGTTAGTTTAACATAGAAGTGACTTTTTGGAAAGTCCTAGTTGTAACATTCAGTTTCTAGAGAAAAATTCAGAATTCTTGCAAAAATATCAGAACACTGAGTTGTAGAAGACATCAGATGTGACAAAAATGTTCAGTAGTATTCCCAATAAGCAGAACAAAAAGGCTGTGGGTATTCCAGTGGACCACAGGCTGAACCTAAGTCAGCTGTGTGGTGTGGCAGAGGACAAAAGCATTCTGGATGCATTAGATAGAGCATTGTCAGCAGTTTAAAGAAGGTGACCCTTCATCTCTACTGAGCCCCACTGAGACACATTTGGAGTACTGGGTCCAGACCTGGGCTCCCCAAGAAAATGAAACATGGATTTACAAGAGTAAGCTCAGTAAAGGGCCATGATTAAGGAACTCCAGAATCAGTTGTATGAGGAGAGGCTGTGAGCTCTGGGAATGTTTAGTCCAGAGGAGAAAAAACACAGAAAGATCTTATTAATGGGAGGAAGTAAAGATGGACCCAGAATTTTCTCAGTGGGTCCACTACAACAAGAGGAACAAGAACAAGAACAAGAGGAAACGGTCAAATAAAGCAAATGTCTTCTGAACAGAGGAGAGCACTGTTTTTTCTATGAACATGGTCAAATTTTGGAAGAGGGTGTTTGGAGAGGTTGTAAAGTCTCGATCCCCATATATATTCAAAACCCAAACAGACACAGACCTGAGCAGACCTTGATCTCAGTAGTTTTGGACTAAACAATCTCCAGAGATCCCTTCCAAACTCAATCATTCTGTGAATCTAGGACTAAAATCTACTAGTAAAAGCAAATCAGTGCTTAAGAAATGTCATTAAAACACACACACAAAATCCAATTATCTAAAATGAAAATACTAACAGACTCTTGATTAGCTTTTCTTCTTTCTAATGGTTTTACTGGTGGGATATGTACCACAAGCTAGATACTATTTTGGTTCCCATAGAACAGAAATCACAAATTAGGCCATCTGACACCAGATAATAAATCTGGAAAGAATGTCAACATGCGGGATGAACTATGATGATAATGCTGAGCTAATTATTTTTTTCCTTAGGGAAAATATATTACACAAGATCTACCTATGCAAACCAAAGAAAAGTGAGAGAAATGACAAAAATACACAGATTTACTTTTCAGACAAAAATTTATCTACATCTTATGATTGTATTATATATAGACTATATGTATAGAGAGACTTTTATATATTGTATTCAATAAAAATGTGCAGTATTAGGATGAAAAATATCCAAATATTTGTAATTTTTCAGGTAAGTCTGATTGAAATGATAATTAAAAATTCATAGACCTAATCAAGTCCCTCATTTCAGATGTTCTGTCCACAGAAAACAAAAGGACAGTACTCACTCTGACAGCTTTTTTCAGTCATACATTTTCTTTGTTTCCCAAATGCCAAGAATGCTCAATATGCTCAAAACATGATATTTTGCAAATTTACAAAGCTCTGATCTTTGTGTTTTGGATCAGACATCAAACCAGCATTTAGATGAAACATTAGCCATTTTCTTAAGAAATCATAAGCATTTATTGTGTGTACTCACTATCCTGGGAATGGAGATTGGTCTGTTTTGGAGTCAATTTATGTTTTACATCTCCAATAAAAAATTTATTTATCAGTGTAGCTTTGCAAGCTTAGCATGCTAAAAGAGCACACTATTATTTCTTTACAAGAAAGTAAGCACCAATACTCCAGAGGAAGCCCAAAGTGAGAGTGTTTACTGAGATCAGTGTTCTGTTTTATTTAATTATAGAGTAACAGAATCACAGAATTGCTAAGGTAGGTGCCTATGTAGGTCACCTTGCCTGACTAGCCTGCACAAGCAGGACCATGTAGAGCTGGTCACTCAAGACCAAATCCAGATGGCTTTTGAATACCTTCAAAGATGGTGACTCCATAACCTTCCTGAACAATCTGTTTCAGTGCTTTACCACCCTAGCAGTAAATTTATTTTTCTTATTTTTAATTGGGATTTTCTACAATTTACTGGAATTTCTTTACTACCACCCATCAGGTATTTAATTACATTGAATATCTTCCCCTGAACCATCTCTTTTCCAATATAAACAAGTCCAGCTCTCTCAGCTCATTCCCAAAAGCTTCAAACCCTTAATCATCTTCATATCTGGAAGTATGATAGATTTGCTCTACATTTATGCCTACTAAGCTAAAAATGAATTACTTTTGCTCATGTTTCCACATACTAAAACTATTATTGAAGGAATCAGGGATAGTAGGCCCTCACTGCCACCACTGTCACTGAACACATTACAAAGGCTGAGAGAACCTCCTCCTCTGTTTGGAATGAGAGATAGACCCATCTACTTATGTACTTATATCAGGACGTTCGCCAGATAATTTCATCCAGGTGAGAAATATTTATCTGATCTTAATGGGGCTTGAAATTTCAGGCAGGCTTCTTTTTTAGGGTTCCTAGTGTTTAGTTCTTCATAATTTTCTGCTCTGCTTGCTAGAAGAGCTAAATACTCACTCTATTCCCATACTAGAAGGAATACAATTTCTGCCATAGAAATCTGAACTCTACCTTAGGGTTGAGACATTCAGAAGCTAAATGATGCATTACTAGTTAAGAAATAACTAAGTCCTTTTGACTGAGACTATTAACACCCTTAGAGTCTAAAATAGCTGAAGAAAAATGTGAAGTGACCATTTTATTGAAAAGATGAACAATTTACCAATAGGTGAATTTGTGGAAAATAAGCAAGTATATTTACAATAGTGTATGTTTAAAAGAAAACAAACACAACCCCTCACACCATAAAAGAGTTAAATGGCATGTTACTACCTATAAATATTGTCTGAGACAATAAATTTGACTTTTATTTGGGATAAATAAGATTGAATTTTCTTTACAGCCCATATTCAATATTTTCCGTGAAAAAATGCATTTTTATACAAGTTCTTTATCAATCATTTTTCCTATATACTACGGAAGTATTTTATTAATCTGTTTGCAAAAGCCAGTCATTTCAATAGGAAGAATATATTAAGTTCAAAAGAATAAGCTTTCTTTAGTATGAGAACAAAGCCTTAGAGATACTCACTAGAGATAAATGCATTTGCTTCAGCATTTTGCTTGACAAAAGCATTCTTCATTATTTGCATTAGATTCACTTAAAACTTTCAATATACTTTTCCTTTATCTTTCAGCTACTTTTATGTTTCCATTCGCTTTATATGTTCTTATTTGGGATGGAGAATGGGAAGCTAAACATTTGTGGGATGACACCCAACAATCAGCTAAGCTGGGTCTTACATTTTTTCAGATAATCTCTTTATCTCTTTCATACAGCAGCTACACTAGACTCTGCTGCAGCTTTTACCTTGTGCTGAACAAGATGTTTAAAGTTTTGAGACTCAATGAAACTTGCTGTGAAGGAGGAGCATCAGGTTTTTACAGAAAATGTTCAAGTTATAAAATGGAAAATTACTTTGAGGACAAATTGAACCACCAGTACTTAGGAAAAGCTATTAAAAATACTTGTTTCAAAAAATTAACTCTACTTTCCCTTATTTCTTACTTCTACCTGTGATTAAAGGTAAGAAAACAGAATTACATACAGCAGCAAATATGATTTTGACAATTTGTATAAAATAACAATGTACTAAAATTAATATTATTAGATTAAATTTATGTTTGTAAATATTTGTGGCTAATTAGCACCAACTGTTAATTAAACTCCAAGTAAACTAAGCTCTGCCCCTTCCTGCAACCAGGACATTAGCCACCCCTTATATTTTACTATCTATGTCATGTCCAGATCCTATACCTTCCAACTACTTACATAATAAATATACATATACATACATATATGTACATATACATAAACACAGGTAAAATTGCATTCCCCCCAGGATATCTGTTGAGCTCATTTAGTCCATGACTGTGACTTCTACCCATGGATCTTTCAGGCCAGGAGAGCTGCTGTGTCAGCTGATTACAAGGTGCATCAGGAGCTCATGACTGGTGTGCCTGGAGCAGGCAACACTCAGTGTCTGTGGTAGCCATGACATGCAGAGGAAATGTCATCCAGCAACCAAGAGTACATACGCAATTCAACAATACAGATTCTTCTCCAGCAAAAATCAAATCTCCTCTTGAGATGCACATTTTGTTTCCCCATTATCCACCAAGGTCCTTGAGCAAAAACTATCTCAAGGATGGATAGACCAAATCCACCAAAGCAAGTCATATTCTATGATTCTATATGAATGATGTAACCTCCTCAGTACCTTGGTTTATTGCTATCTTGCTCTCCCTTCCCTAACAGTAGATCCTCTATTGTACATGAGGCAGTATTACAACTTTTGGAAAAATGTTGACAATCTAGTAGAAGAGAGGAGTCAAACTGAAATTCAGTGAAACTCAGACTCCATGGAGAAGAAAAAGTCAGAGTGCAATGGATTGTAAAAACCTGAGTTATTACTTTGAGCAATTTAATTTCTGAAAGGTACAGCAGTGTTTTAAGAATCACTTAAAATCCTTTAAAAATGCATTTAATAATTCCTCTATCATTTACTTTGATTAACACTCATTACTTCTTTAGATGCTATCATTGAATTGCTACCATTACTACTGAACTAAAATCTGGATTAGCATAATTCATGTTATTATAATAAAATTATAACTATTTCAAGAATGGAGCATTTTAATTTAGTCCCTTTAAAAATACTCATGTGGTTTTGCTCATGCAGATTATAAAAGAATTACTGTATTTAATTTATACATAATTTCTTACACACAAAAACACCCCAGTAAACGCAGTTACTTCTGTTTTACTAAAAATCTTTTCTAGTCTACAGTTCTACAAGATGAAGCTGGAAAATATGCTAGGTGCTTTCTAATTTTTAGAGGTATAGATATCTTATTTAAATCAGTGAAACTGGGCAATTAACTCACCTTCAGTTTTGGAATTCATAATGCCACATAACCCATTTCTCAGTTTTTACATAATTTCATCATAAGGAAATCTCCCCCAGAAATGGGTAGTTTTCATTATGGAAGATCTCAAGCTAGGCCTACACTAGAAACACAGTAAATGTGTGTATGACCTGCAGTTGTTGAGTTAGATAAAGCAGAGGTATTCACTGGGGAGGGAGCTATTTTACATGAAAATTCAGAGTCACTTGAACGAAATTGTGCCCTACCATTATCTCATCAGTAAAACAATGTCAACCTTCCAGATACTTTCTCATAGTATTCTATTTTAATTATAACTTACTTCTAACTTTGCAGTGTTTTGAAATTGTATCTGTGCCTGATATTATGTGTTACAAAAAGAGTAACACAAATACAAAAAATATTTTTATAGCAATAATTCAAATGATAAATAGATTTTCAGTGCTCTCTCTATACTAATTGACTTCCAAATAAGGAATTAGCCATGCTTTCCTTGGCATTAACCCAGTTTTGATTGAAACAGTGAAAATCTAATGCCATAGAAATTCTAGTCAGTAGTTTAAAATACATGTGTACAAAATTAAGAAAATAATAAAAAATGTGTAACTAAAATGTAACTTGATTCCTGTAGATCTTAGACATAACCCAGTACTCCTTAGCTTTGAGATATAATTATCCATACATAGATTTTAAGAAAAAATCATTTGGTCCATAACTTCAGTAGCCTGTCTTCTAGCTGTAAAATGTGTGTTCTTTCATTATCTCCTGTTTTGCCTTCGTTTGGCTGACAGCATGTATCAATGGGACACATCTGCACTGATAAAAGCCCATTAGCCACAAGAAGAGACAGATGGCATAGATACAATTATTATTAATGATATAAATGCCACCTAGAATTTCTGAGCATTGTTCACTTTCTAAATGAACATTTTGAATTAATCTCCAGTTTATAAAAATATTGAATTTTACTCTAAGCTGTCAATTCATCCCTGATTTTTCAATTAATCATGCTAATATGTGGTCTTCAATAGATTTCTATAAAAGAAGGGGGGGAGAGATCTGAGGCTTCCAAAACCAGTTCAATGTTGTGTGGCTGATGCTAATATTAGGATTCTTTTTTTTTTTGCTTTTGCTTTTGGATTATTTTGTCAGTGCCACTGAATGTCAACAAGAGGCTTCTTGGGGTAGAATAAAACTATGCTCATACTCATGTATACACAAGTACTGTACTGAGACACCTGCGTATTTTCCTTTCTCTTTTACATGGTGAGACAGGGAACAGTTGAGAGCATTAACCTCAGCAATGAGACAAAGAAGAATAAACTAAAGGACAACTGAGGGAAAAAATGTCCAAGGAAACAACAAAGGAAATTAAGGCTGTGCAAAAAAAAGAACACACACACTATGAATGCAAAGTTCATTTTTGAAGGTAATTATCAAACATAAGGCATGTGGGAGGAGTTTAAAGTTGAGCAAGAGCATAAAGTATGTGTTATAAGATTGTCACTACCCATAATGTACAATGACCCAACACATATAACATTCAATATAAAAGAAATGTTCTTATGGTAAAAACATTTAAGTGTGAGCTGTTGTCTTTCTCCCCACATAAAAGGATCAGTTTTTTTTGTTGTCGTTTTGATTACCAGTAATTTTCCCTATGATTGAGGGTAATGTGTTTCATATGTTGTTTATTACAATTATCAGCCCAGAATAATCCAAACATAAGTAAAATAATGACCTTGATGTTGCTGCTATTGACATAGTATCTGTTTAAAATTGAACTGCAGTAGAAGCAGAGAACAATGGCCAAAGTTCAGAAAAACAGATGGCTAGTACAAATTTTGCCGTGCTCATAAGAATTTTCAGAGATACAATAGGAATCCATCTTATGGCCAAATAAAGTGCCATTCATTGTATCCCTGGAACAGAAACATTTGTGATTCCTTTTCTCTTTTCAACAGTTCCTGCATTTATCTAATCACTAGCAATCAATTTGCTGCAAGCACATTGCTAACAAAACTAGCATCTAATCTCTTTCTTAGCCCAATGATTTAGGGATGTTAATTTTCTTTATTTTGCAAGCTATTATTTTCACAAATCACTTCTCACAGCTGGCAATGACTGATTTGTCGGGTATTATTTAAACTGGAATAATATACTTTTGTCATATTCTGAAATATTTATTAATAAGTGTATAAAATATGCAGTAGCTCATCATCAGTAGCTTTCTGTTTTTCTCTTTGCTATATAAACCTAGAGGGGAGGATTTAATAGCAGGATCTGTTCATAAATTGTGCATTCCCATGTCCTAATTCTAAATTAACATATTGTCTCCAAATATCTACAAAACCTAGACAGGTTCTTCAGACCTGATCCATCTTTACAGAGCAGCTTCTTAAAAATTACATGTGTAAACAGATACTCTACCTGAGTCTTTTTATACATCTAATGCTATGTACAAAAGTGTCTGCAGAAGGTGACTGCAGTGGTGAGCAGATGATTTCAGTTGATCTATCCTTATAAGAAAAACAAGTTGAAATGGATGATAGCTATCTTACTGTTAAGCTCATTTTTCAGGCTGGCAGTCATCCTGTCCTGGTAAGAAAGATAAATTTTATTGCCTTTTTTCAAAATATGATGACTGTTTTTATTTCCTTGAATTGTTTTAGGCTCTGAAATCTCTTTTAGGTTATTTTGTGTGACATACCTCGGTATTTACCTACCCTTTTTTAATCACTGAAATACTTAAATAATCTAAATATTGTAAGGCCCATTATTGCAGGTGCTGCACTAAGATAGTAAAAAGCTGCCTTCTAAATTTCTGATGCAGGAAAAAAAAATTAGGATTCCTGAACATGCAGGTTCAGAGAAAGTTAAAAAAGATGACAACAGACATAATGAGATAAACCAAAGGCAGAAATGAGTAGAGGTTATTTACCACATATTTTTTACATTAAAACATGTTGATTCATTAAACCTGGAATTGCTACCAGAACAAGATAGATTTAGACCAATACAGAAACTCAATAATTTTTTATTTGGAAAGAACTGAATTTAAATGATGGTAATTAAACATTTCTATAATATTTTGACGTACAAGTCATATTTTTTAAAATTACAATATTTCCCTACCTAGCATCACTCAGTAAAAATGACCACAGTGCATTTTGTGCTTGTAAGTTATTTGGCTGAATTTTATGCATTTCCTAAGAGCTGTGTCTTGAAAAGGTACCTGAAGCAGAAGGTTGTCACTAGGAGAAGATATTAAAGGTAAAGAAACCCAGGATAAGATTAAGGTCAGCTTCATTTGCCAGAGTCGTTCACAGAAATGTCCTTTCTGTATGATCAAATGAAAAGGGTACAGGTCAAATGTGTATGCCTCAGAAAGTAAAAAGAAATAGTAATGGAATGGATGTACTTAGTGTCAATTGTCTATTTTTCACTGTGTAAATAGGCAGAGTGCACAGTTCAATATGGAAGGTGACTCTGGTACTTCTTTTTTAAGACAATACTTTTATACAATGTAGAGAGTTTTAGACAAAAGAAAAAGACATACTGTCTGTTACTACTGCCACTGTATTTCAAAGTCACTGTCATAGTCTGAAAATTAAAAAATTAGAGACCAGCTCAGTCAATATTTACTTCCATCATTTTTTACTTTTAAAAATTTCAGTAAGAGATCACATGTCTAAAAGTTATGTGAAACTTTGAAAGCCTTCTTTGTTTTTTATAACTTTCATAGTCATGTAACCTAAATAATTGGATATAACCAGCTCTGCCTTGAAGGATGAAAAAACTTTCCAATTAAAAATATCTAACAGGAAAAGGAGGTAAAAGACAAGAGAAAATTTTTAGCATACAAGGAGCAGCTGAGGGATCTGGGGTTGTTTAGCATGGGGAGAAGGAGGCTCAGGGAAGACCTTTCAACTACATGAAAGGAGGCTGTAGCCAGGTGGGAGTCATCCTCTTCTCCCAGGCAAAAAGTGAGAGGGCAAGAAGACATAGCCTCAACTGCACCCAAGGAGGTTCAGATTCAGCATCAGGAGGAATTTCCTCATGGAAAGTTTTGTTGAACACTGGAATGGACTGCCCAGGGAGATGATAAAGTTGCCATCCCTAGAAGTGCTCGAGAAACAACTGGATGTGGCACTTAGTGCTGAGGTCTAGTTGCCAAGATGGTGATCAGTCAAAAGTTGGACTTGATGTCAGAGATCTTTTACAAACTAAATGATTCTGTGATTCTGTGATTCTTCTTGGTAGCTACAGACAGAAAAACCTTTGAAGAGAGAATATCAGGAATAGTAAAAAAAAGGCACTAAAAAAAATTAAAACCAAGACAATCCTAAAAAATTAACTAAAGGCAAATTATTCCTTATTTAAAAGTCACTTGAATATCACCATCTGACTCCTATTAGCTGCCATATATAAATAAGACCCATGAAGTCATAAAACCATGCCATCTCAAAAAGCAGAGAACAAGAGAGAAATTGTCTTCATTTCTTTCAATTTGCAAAGAATAAACTGCCAGATCTTCCAACTGCTAGATTCTCTGAACTAGGAAAATAATATCAGTTGAAATGATTGAATAGAGAAAGTTCCAGAGGATCAAGAAAGACATTGTGGTGCATACTTAGGAAAGCCCTAGCAATATATCACTACTTTCCTAATTATATATTAAATCAAGGTTCATATTAAAGCTTATCAAAGGTGATATCAAGGAAGATAACAATTTCAAACATTTCAAGAAACTGGTAAAAATGAAGTGGAGTTGGAATACTTATAATGTCCAACTGGCAAAGGGGAGTCTGACAGACATAACTGTCACACCATCTGTTGTCCAGTACAATGTCTTTCAACAATTCAACATAGAATCTGTCTTATTCTTGTCTCCAACACTATTATCCAAAGAAATCGAGTGTAACGAAAAATTCTAGTACAACATCAGTGTCCCAAAAAAGGAATCCATTAATAGCTCTTTCAAAGAATTTCTGAAAATCATTCTCATCCAGAAACAATAAGGTAATTACCATATAGGGGATGCAACTATTCTTAGATCTTCATAAGATGAAGAAAAAATCCACTTGGACTCCTGAAAATTTCCTTCTAAATCAATGGTGATGATGTTTAAAACACCCATCCCAAACCCTGACCTTGCTAGACAGTCACCAAAATCTGTATGAACTTTTAACATCTTCAACATTTAAGACTGAAAGGACCTGGAGCCAAGCAACACAATGTCTTGCTAGCAAAAATATTAACATAATAGATTTCTTTTCATATTAAAACAATTAAGAATATTTTTTCCTATAGTATCACTGTGGCAGTATCTGACTTCTCTGATTAGGGACAAAGTACTTTATCTGAATTCTAAGAAAATTATTTTAATACTCAATTTCAGTATTCAAAACTACCTTATATCCATTCCTTCATGTATCAGCATTGCCCTTTGAGTCATTCATATTGATGAAAACTGGAATGATATTGATACATGAATATTCTCTTTTTATTACTTCTAGGCATTTTGTAGTAGATTTGATCTGTGCTTATTCTGAATGCTAAAAACCCTCCCAAACCTTGAATCCTACGATCTGTCATCCTACCAAACTAACCTTCCCTTACTAAAACATTTTATGTTCCTGACTGTATGATCAAAAAGCCTTGAGGTGTGCTTCGCATGCCATCTTCCTTTCAGAGACTCTCGTTAAATGAAATGTAAAGTTCTTGGTTTCGCTTATGGCTTAACTTTTTCTTAAATCATGAAACATAAATTTATACTGGGTTTCTTTTCACAATCAGTCAATCAATGCCATCAATTATGAGGACAGCTGCAGTGAAATCTATTTAGCAAAATCTCTTTGAACTTCAGATAGATTTTCTTATAGTATAAAGGTAAATAATTGGTAAGATAAAGGAAAGAAAGTGATAAAAAAATTTTTTTTGTTCAATTCCCTTTTAGTAGATAATACCAAATACTGATACTTATCCATCTGTGTTTTCATATGCAGGCAGAAGGATTTCTGAGGGAAATATAGAATGTGAGAAAGATGAAGGAAATATCTCTCCTCTCTCCTCACTCAAATAATTTAAAGTAGTGGTAGAGTTTGAATGCGAAGACTGCAAAAATAGAGGAGCAACATTTTTAACTTCAGAATATAAAATATAATGCAACAACTAGTTTGAACTATTAAGTTAGAACTTCTGTAACACAGAAGAGTACTTGGAAACGCACAAAATGGAACACTTGTAAATACATTTAAAGTAGAAATACAAGTGTTGGAAATTCAAAGTTCATCTGAAAGTGCATTAAAGAAAATCTTCCATTGACATCAGCATCTTTGCCTCAGCCCAATAAATTCCATGAACAAGTAAGGATTATTTGAGTTAGTGATTTGTGATATGAATTTCAAAGTTCTTAAGGAAGAAAGAAATAATTCCAAAATCATCCTTGCTTTAGGGTTGTTTGTTTTATGTAAACTATATTCCTTAATAGACTCATTAATATAATTTAATTTAAAACATAAAATTCAATCCTACCTGCTTTATTAGTGGCAACAATAATTTAGATAGTATCACTTACATTATGAAATGTATATAAATATAATGAAATGAAATACCATTCATTACAAAGTGAAAAGGTAACAAAATTATTACACGTTCATATTGTCCAATGTTTAATTTGCAAATCTCACCATTACTAATTGAATTGTTAGTGTGGTTTTTAGTGTCAAATTTAAAATTAACTTAGTACTTATACATCTTATCAAAATACTTTAAAAATACTTTAAAATCAAGTTTATAGTAATTATGCCACCAAAAAAGTGATTTTGAGGTTGTTCTCACTTTTTGTGATTATTTTCATAAAAATACAGGTAATAGAAGTTGTATTTTCTTTAGATTGTACTCTATAACATCACTCTATTAGGACTTAAATTGAATATAATAATTTGTTACAAAATTTCTCAGGATAAACTCTATCTGACTGTATATTTCACTTCTTTTCCTTATCCACTTGCTGTCTTATTTCACATCACTTCTTATGATGTTTGAAGCTTAAATGATGGAAGTTAAAGAGCATGGGAACTGGAGGATGAAGTTTGAAATCTAAAATGTTGCTTCATGATTTCAAAGATCCTCATAACTACAACTCTAGAAATTCCACTGGAAGAAAACCACCCATACCTAAATTTTTTCTACCAACAGAAATTATTTGAAATGTTATTATTGTCTTCTTAGCATTACAAAATCAAACTACTTCAAAGGAATTAAAAAGGGAAAGAAAATCTGCGCTTTTTACAGGCCATTGTTTTACAGGAAAATAATTTTGAATAAATTTTAGAATAATAAATTAAAATAAATTAAATAAATAGTTGTCTTTTCTCTATTGAGGTGTTGTAAAAGAAAGATATTTTCACAGACATGGGTTCTGAGAATTATGTCTTTGTATATGTTTTCTGTCTTTTGACAAAAACTAATTTTTAAAAAGCCATGAAAAAAAAAATCCCATTCAGACATTAGGGAAACTTTCATCTTAACTAATAGCTTCTTCATTTTTTTAAGGTGCAGATATTTTTTTTAATCTTTACTCTATACTAGCAGCTAAGGAATCCTGGTAAGAGAAACCCTAAATATTTGAATTCAGTCGGATACAGTGAGTTAAGAGTGGAAGAACTACAATGAGGCAAATGCCCAAAGCCTAGTAGCTAATTGAGAAGAGAAAAGAGATTATGAAAAATGCCGTAGTACTGAGATGCAACTAAAACAATGAAGATTAGATTTCATAATATAATTGGGATTCTGTTCCAAACGGCATAGAAAAGGAGTTCCATGGCTGAGACAGGAGAATGACAGCTACATAAGGGAAGTCCATGGTGGGAAGATATGGAAATTTGAAGGACAACACAGGAAAAAGAGAAGAAAAAAAAGCTTGGATTTGATTATCAAGAAAATAACGATTCACAAAATTGAAAAATAAATGAGAAAATGGAAAAAATACTAATGGTACCTATGATAATTTTAGAGGCTAGCTTTTATACTGGTTGGAGGACAGACTAGGAATGCTACCAGATAGCTGTGAAGGAGATCTGTGCTACGCTTAGAGCAGCTCAGAAGCAGTGTAGGTCCACCAAGGCAGAAAGAAACATCTTCTGAAAGTCTTAAAAGGAATAATCAGTGCAGTTTTTCAGCAGTGAAGATGTACAAAAAAATACAGGCTCTGAGATAAAGAGAACCTGGAAAATGAAGAGTGTAAGAAAGACGGCACCTACACACAATAACTGGGTTTGCAATAAAAAAATTGCATACAGACTTGTCTTCGAATTATAGTATCACATTTATTTGCCCTCTCTTGGGTTCGGTGACTCTAGTGGCACATTTTGTACTTATCTGAGTAAGAGTTGAAATTCCCAAAGTGATTTCAAATACTTCTTATTACAATGGTGACATAGGATCAAAATTTACACCTCAAAACACCACAGCTACCAGGGTATGGTTTTTAGTCACATTTTTCCTCTACAGGAAAACAGTGAGACCCACATCTCACTTAAATTAAGAAATGAAATTCAGGATTTGAATTTTAACTGGAACAGGCACTAAAATATAGGCTGATGTCCTAGTGTGAGAAAGGAGTGTGATTTCACACTTTCTTCACTCTTCTATTTAACTAGAAAACACAGACACTCTACCCATCATTAAGTACCAAGTGACAGCTACCTAAATACAAGGCATGGCAGCATCGTGTGTTGAGATGACATAGTGCCTCTGCAAATGTTATGCTGTTCCACAATGTCTGAATTAAAGGGAAGTGCTAATTTTTATGGAGATAAATGCTCTGCATGGGAAAATAAAGACAGAAGAAAGGCAGAGGCAGAAAAAGATAAAAAATAAAACATGTCGAAAGGTCATGTGTTTTCATTTAATTATGCTCATTTAGATTTTATCAAAGAATATTCTAAAAGAAAATTGAGAGGGAAAAGTACAGGAAAAAAGAGAATATTAAGAGACTAGGAGTGGGCTACACTCTAGATAATATGATATAATTAAAAATACTAATTCCATGGAAATCTGTAACCTGGAAATGTCTATCCAAATGCTTTATTTCTATGTGTCCAAGGAAATTTATATGAAAAGTACTTCAAATTAAACTGTGAGTAAATAATTTTCACTTATATTTGGTTTTGATGTGTAGTTTTAAATACAATTTTGTCCTGGTTCCAGCCCAATTCTGTGGGAGAGGGTGTGGCCAAGACATTATGCTAATCTATACCACTTTACATCATTGACAGGGGCAGCAAAAAGGGACTTTCTCACTTCTGAGAGGAAGGGTATTACTTCAGGGGGCAGCAAGTGTGGTGGGCAAAATGGTTAATATTGTCACAGACTTTTCATGTAAATCATTTCTTTGTCTTAAGCTTTCATTATTAATGTTGTTGCTGTTAATGCTAGTTTTCTTATCTCATTGCTATTTTCATTAAATTGTTCTTATCTCAGCCTGTGATCTTTGCCTTTTGTGTCTCCAATTCTCTCTGTCCACCTATGATGAGAAATCAGGAAACAAAAGAAAGTCCATGGAGTGGTTTTGGAGTCTTGGAGGGAGGGCAAATAAATCAGGGAGTACCATTCCTAAACCATGTTATATTTCTGAAAGAACTGACTTTATCTTATGTTACAAAATTTATACACATGCATGTACACATATAAACACATAAATATATATCTATTTTGTGATAACAACCACACATTTCTTTGATCAACAATCCTAAAATTACAATTTTGTTCAACCTCTTTGGAAGGAAAAGAACAGAATCCCACCTGCCATCCTGAATGCATAGAGTCCATCTCATGTGCACACCCTATTGTTTTCTGTCTAAGACCACAGAAGGAGTCAGTACATATTTTCAATTATGTTGAATGATGATGCCAAAAAAAGATCACTTCCCCACTGTTTGAAACTCCTTCAGTTCCAAGGCTGAACCACTCTAGGGTCATCAAAAGATTGTATGCAACAGCATCCATGCAAAGACGTGTGATTTTGTTTATGCCTTTTATCTTACTCGGTTTAGAATTCACCTTTTGAACCAAAAGTTTATTATTGAATGTGTAGAAGAATAAAGGGGTTGTGGAGGTACTGGAAACACAGAGCTTCTGCAAAGCTTTTTGTCTAAAAATTTATTACCTGATCTTCTCAAACTGTACAACAGTGAAATTGCTAAACAAAACAGTTCTTCCTGATCCTCAGTTCCCAAGTGCTGCTTTCTATTTAGCAATGATTTTCTATCTTTTACAGGCCTCAATTT
The DNA here is from genome assembly GCA_034509425.1 of Eopsaltria australis. Classification (NCBI taxonomy): domain Eukaryota; kingdom Metazoa; phylum Chordata; class Aves; order Passeriformes; family Petroicidae; genus Eopsaltria; species Eopsaltria australis. Next base: position 81,825 of record JAVTVJ010000048.1, read on the forward strand.
TGTAAGGGATTTTTAAAGACAATATACTAAACTCTTCTGTTTTAAACTTTGTCCTATATATAGAAATAGGTATCCAAAAGCATGATCAGTTATTGACAAACCGTAAAGACACAGTGACAAAAATTAGTTATGCCAGACTGCATTTAGGATTCTACACACTTTACAGCAATGGTAAGTTCAAACTCTTGAGTTACTCTTTTTTACATGAAATAGTCATGTTGACTGAAATTCTGTGAAAAACATTTCTCCCTAACTGCCAGGTTTCAAGCTGAACCAGTTTTAAAGACTGGTTATGAATTTCTGTAAAAGAGGTTTTTAATATGGAAGTTCTGGCATAATTAAGGCTAGCAGAACTAATTTGACCTCCTACGTTATAGTTTTTAGTTAAAATGAGGTTACTAGAGATTAATCAACTGGACACACACAATAACACAGGCACATTTGGGGTATTAGTCAGAAATTCAGAAGTTGTAAACTGATTGTATTTATTGAGTACGGAATTATGAGAAATGGGAATACTGCTGTTTCTTTATACTCCAATTGCAACTTATATTGTAATTATTAAGCAATTAACATCACTTAATACAAAGTGCTACTGCAGGGATACAGCACAATAACATTTTTTCATTAATATTTTTCATTGTGTACTTTAAATGTAATTCCTGTGAGAAATTCTGACTGCTAAATTAAGTAAATCAATAAGAGATTATATAATATGACCTCTTAAAACTTTTGGAAATTAATTATTCAGTTAGAAGCCTTTAATATATAAAACAACTTAAATTACTTCTTTCTGATTTGTTTTAATATTTTCACTTTACAATAAATTAGTCATTAGCAATTAACTAGAACGGCTTTCTTCATTTGTTGAAACGGATAGAGTGAGGTGGATTTTAAAGGATTCACACATCCAATTTGTAATCCTATGAAAACATGCTTCAGCTTTGCCACAGTTACTCTTCATTTACAAATCTTAGACCTTCTTAAGTCCCCAAACCAATTGCACAAGCCAGGCCTAAGGGTACAGTTTTCTATAACTTCATTATGCTGATCCAGTAAAACTGAGTGCCTTTGGAGGTGTTGGGTCAGTCTGTGACCAGATGAAACAATCCTCTTAAAGTGATTTTAACTGTAAGAACAGCATACTTGCTACAGGTTTTAAAACTATAAAGCAGTCTATATATCTCTATCTTACCTCAAGGCTTAATCTCTGCTGATACTGATGTTGAAACAGCCGGCACCGCAGTCTATTTTTCTTCAGTAATACTCTCCTTTCACTTTTGATACTATTATTCTGAGTGGTTCTTTAACCTCGTATGTTCAAGAACCTTCTCCTATTCTTACTTACTCTTAAATCACAAATGCTTTCTGAAGGCTTATTTATTGGTTTAGAACATTTTTTCTGACAGTTCCTATTAAACTCGTGCAATTAATTCACATGGTACAACATCTGAGTCATCAGAAAAATTAATGTTGCAGATCTACTACAGACTACTGAATAAGCCAGTTTTTAAACATTGCAATTAAACTAAATAAAAAATGCAATTTGTCAATGCTGCACTAGTACTAAGAGTTTTGTGCAGTAAATCCTACCACTCAAACAAAAAATGTTCAATTTTGAAATAAGAAAGACCAAGGACACAGAACATCATTTAAACAGAGACACTCTGGGTTTCTGGATGTGTAGTCTTCTTTTTTTTTGTTGTTTGTCTTCTTATTTGGAAACAATCCTACCTAAGCTGCTACCTTTGTGGCTAAAATAGGATTTTCCCTTGATAAATCTTTAAACTAATCACATTAACTCTTTTTCCTTGCCAATGTTTCTGTAATAATATTGCATAAGGAGAAAAGCTTCAACAGATGATACTAATATAACTCACCAAACCAGTTCTCACTTAATCATACTTTAATGCTAAGAACATTTTTCTATCTTCTCTATTCACTAGCAACTTCAGGGCTACAGGCTTGAATTCATGCTGGAAGAGAAGGGAACTAAAATTCAGTATAGGAAAAGGCTATATATTGTAGGCTATCACAGCAGAAATGTTGAAAGACAATTTCAATTTTTTTAGGAAAAAATGGCCTTTACTGAATTTTTGCTAGATAGAAATCAGGTACTTGTTGACCAAGAGGGTTTCCGAATTACAGGAAGAAGAAAGGAACAGTGGCCGTAGTTCTGAGTGCTGACTAAAGCACCTAGGTAGCTAAGAAATTAAAAAAAAAAAAGATAGCATTCATTCTCAGTTTAGTTATTGGTTTAACAAAATGAATACTGGTGGCACTGGCACATGATCAGCTTCAAAACCAAACATAGAAGTTTCACATTTATACTGAAAATCATTATTTCCTTAGCTACTGGCCCAACAAATGTTACTGTAACTGATAGAAGTATTTTTATCAAATAGCTATGCTATTATATGTCTGGAAACCAGCTGATCAACACCTCTCCTGAACCCAAAACTTGTTACAGGCCTCCAGAAGTGATCTGACAGGTACAGTGCAGAGGAGGATTACTACTTTCCTGGATCTCCCAGTGCCACCTGGGTGTTCTTGGTCTTTGTTGCCAGGGCACGCTGCAGCTTTCCATCTACCAGCATCTCCCCAAGTCCTTCTCAGCAGTGCTGCTCAAAAGCCCCAGTCCATAACATTGTAGGAGTCCCTTCCTTCACAAGTGCAAGATTTGGTATTTATCCTTGCTGAATTTCAGGAAGCTCCTGTTGGCCCATTTTCCCAGCCTCCTGCACCCTTCTGAATAGCTGTCATCAAGTGGTCCTTCCACTTTGGTGTCACCTGCAAACCTAATGAGGGTACACTCCATAAGCTGAAGCAGCTCAGCTTCCTGCAGTCTGAGTTGAGGCGCTTTATTCCCTTTCATGACTAAGCCATAGACACTTAAACATTTTTTTATTTGTTGCTTACAGCACCTTTTGGGAGATGTTTCTTTCATTTTTGTCTTCTTTAAAAACAGCTAAAAAACCAAACAAAAAGCAAAATCTGAGAGTGACATTTTAATTACGTACAAAAACTCAGTTTCTTATTTTTCATTTTCCAGTTTTTACTGGCAGCATAAGTACTCTTACTATCATTTTACATACCAAAGAAGACATCTGCTCTCCAAATACACACAAACAAAGTAAACCTCAAGTTTATTAAAAATATAAATGAAACAACAGAGATAATAATTGTTCTCCAGGTTTACAATGGTAATGAGCATAATCCATCAGATTTTAGAACACCTCTCTTATACAAAGCAGAATAAATAATATTATGAAGTGATTGTCCTTGTGTTACATTCTAAGAAGACTGTATTCATTCATTAAATTCAAATTTTTCCAAGTTTAAAATTATCCCGAAAAGTCTTTGCACCCTGTTCCTGTTCAATCAAACTTTAAAAATATATCAATATATTCATATTTTAAAAATATATTAAGGGGGGCAATAATTTGAAGGTCCTTTTAATAAAGCATTTGTTGAGTTTTAGTCATGGTCCTGACTATGGCTTACTGATCTTCTTAGAGCATGATAAACTCATATATATCCATCCACAATTTACCATTATTCAAACTACAATAATTCCAAATCAGTTCCAAAGGCAGTAGCTACTTTTTGCATGACACACAACCAATTATATGACCTTTAAGCTTTAATACATATTTGACAACCATCTTAAGTCTCCTTAATTGTAATAACCTTGCTTTGCCAACCATTCACTATAATTTACATAAACTAAGAGTTGTTGTATGGAGCATAAGCAATATCTTTCACTGACTTGATTTTTCTGTTCTTGAAAGCCATGGCAAAACCATTAACTCAAATGAGAGTGTAGGAGGTCTCAGTCCTTGATTATGAGTCTGAATATAATTAGTTTAAAATATTCCTTGAGGTTTAGATCTGTTAATCTACCCTGGTTGCTTTACTGCCTCATACTAGCTATGCAAATAACTAAACAGAGAGTGTATATCCAGAAGCACAAGCAAATAGAGTATATCCCTGCATCACTACTCTAACACATCGCTATGGTCAGACAGTTTTGAAATCTTAGTCACATAAAATGAAGTGTGATAAGTCACAGTCTGCCTAATAAGTTCTGACTCAGCAGTCTTGGCTTGTGATTCTTAGTATTCCTGAACTAGTCGTACCAGATTTATAAAAAAACCCCAAACAAACATGAAAAAAACCCCCAACGAACAAACCAACTAACCAAGCAACTAACCAACCAACCTACCCTTCTTGAAAAATTAGCAGACATTTACAAGACATTCATCTTCACAGAGGGAATAATATCCATTAGAAAAAATGCATTCAGTGAAATTTTTCTTATTTTTCAAAGAGGTTTTAGAATCCTTAGCCTCTCGTCTTTCTTGAACTCAGCTGTGTCCTTGATCTACGTTTAACGTGGTTATGATTTTTCTGGAGTAGAGTTTGCTATGTCAATTTACTTGAACAAATGGTCCTTCTGTTTCCCTGTGAGATTTCTATACCTCAAAACAATTTGTCCCCCAACTTATTTTGAACTCTCTCATTTTTCTACTACATTGTCATTGATTTGAGTTTCACGTTTCATGAAGAACCATTTGCTTTTTCTTGTAGAAACTTATTTCTTCAGAGTTCTTTTGTAGCCTTACTTTCCTGCTGCATGGTTTAAAGTGTTTTCTTCTCCTCAAAGAAAGAGTAGAAAAAATTTAGGTCTTCAGCTGATAAATTTTGGACATCATCACACAACTGTTTTTTTACCTTCTCTACTGGTGGCATTCTGCTAAATCAGTATTTTACCTTATGTCTTACATATCCTGAAATGCATTTATTTCAGAATTTGAATCCATACTGGCTCTTTTACTTTACTCAAAAAGTGATCATTTAAGTGTTATTAGAACATATTTTCAAAATTGTTTTAATTTTTTATACACCAGAAATTGAGATGATAAGTACCTTAATTGGCGGTGCACAAAGTCAAATGACCATGTCCGTAACAAACTCAAATATATTTTATTTTCATACATAACAATAAAATAATATAAATAAATACCAAAGGTAAAAAATTAAAGCACAGCTCTGACTACAGTCAGTGCATCTGTGTTCAAAACAGAGCATGTCTGGATACATCTAAGCTAGTGCTAGACACTCTACTGAGGCACTTAAGCTAGATATACAATTGTCCCAAGTATTCTCTGTGGCAGCTGAGGAGATGTAAATGTCTTTTGACGGCACTTAGAAACTCCTGAGATTTAACTTTCCTTTCATAACACCCATTTCTTTGCAATGGAAATAGAAACAGCCTTGAGCAAGTGAGCTTCTAATTTCATTATCATGATTGTCTGCCTAAAATAGGGAGATCTAAAATCAGCCAAGGACTGTATTTGGTAAAAAATTGTTGATGTAAGTTGAGGGGAAAAAAGCAATTTATACTACATTGTGTTACTCACAGTCTTCTATTCCTGAGTGGTCTCTTCAGGAGAAAATAATCAAAATAATTGAGGAAGGGAACAAAAAAATGTTTTCTATGTGATGGAGTAATTATTACCAATATGGTAAGAACATCTTATGCTGTGGTGAAAGTGTAAGCTAAATAAATTTATAGCAGGTTGAGGAAGAAACAGGATGCCTACAAGAGCTGCTCTAAAATAGAAAAGACTGATCTTCAGCTTAAATGAAAAACATCCAAATTATGTCAATAAAAACAACTTTTTCTAAGTCTTAAAAAGGGAACATCTTTAGGTGTTTGAAAGGCAGAAAAAAAAAATCTGTGTTCAATATCTTTGTAAATATCAAAATTCTTAGAAGAATGGAGCAAATTTTTGCACATTTGTAGTATGGGTCTGTTTATCGTGCAGTGCTTACCAATTCCAATAAAAATGGAAGAATATAAATTTGGTTTGATCCTGTGGAGAAAAAATTCCAAAACTTCTCAAAGGGTATGTAGCAGTCCTCACATTTCTTTGGCCATTAGACTTGTGGAATTGAAGGGATGGTAAATTCTACTCCCTGCAATTGCTCCCCTCAAAACAGTTTGCAAATAACTGACAAAAACAGCACTAATATTTACAGAGACGTGATTTTGCTCTACTGAGAAACACTGAGACTTTAACAGAACTGTGCAGAACAACTGCAGGTGGAAGGCATCCCTGGAGGTAATCAGGTCCAACCCCACCCTGCTCATGCAGAGTCACATAGATTCAGTTGCCCAGGAACACATCCAGACAAATTTTTAATATCTCTAAGTATGGAGACCAAAGACTCCTCGGGCAACTTGTCAGTGCTTGGTCGCCCTTAGAGTTAAAACTTGTTTCCTGATGGTCAGACAGAACCTCCACAGTTTAGTTTGTACCTGTCACTTCTTGTTGCAGATACAAACTCTCAAGCAAGGTGAAGTCCAGAACAAAATGAGATATATATGTATATATATAATGTCTAAAAATTACTATTTCCAAAAGTCTAACTATACAGGAAATATAGCGTACTATTAGCAGAAATATTTTCAGGAAAAGGAAAATTAGATTTAATATTGTATTAATAAGAGAGTGAAAAGTAAAACTAGACAAGGCTGTTAGTGCACTAGTAGAACTATTCCCATGCAGTATTTCCTACTGAATACAAATGTCATGAACCCAAGTCTTGTTTAAATCAATTAGATGATGATAAAGACTTATAGAAATATGATTTTAAAGTAATATTTAATTTACTGAACAAAAATAAAAAGAACAAGCCAGAGATTTTAAATCCTTACCCAAAGTGGACAGTATCAGTTTGAAATCTGCAACACAATTTATCACACATGCCAGAAATGCAGACCAAATGAAGCACAAAAAACACACACAGAAGAAAGAACATTGTACCTTAGAGAATAGGCCTCAGAGACAGAAAATTGTTCCTCTTGGCTGGGAAAAAAGCAATTGATAAAGCCTAGACAAGAATTTTCACTTCCTTAAACTAGCCTTTCTATAAAATAGTAAGATTTTTGGGTAATCTGTCCTGTCAAATCCATCTTCACCAGATATGGCATAACCATCAAGATAACATTTGACCATAGAATATAATTTCCTGCACATTAATTGTAAGAGTTGTGTTTTAAACACAATATAGATAGCGACAGAACACCAATCTCCTAAACCAGTGTGCGGATAAAAAGCATCAAAGGGAAGGGCAGATTTGAAAAGGAACAGAGCATAACTCTGATGCATATTTAAGATTACAGCACAATGAAAGAGCTCTGATAAAAATGAGTTGCCACCTTCTGAATATGTGTTTGCTGTAAATTAAACAATACTATCCTTTAAGGAATGATGGAGAGAGATGTAGAGCCCTGCTTCACTGATTAGGGTATGTGGAAATTACCACAAACTCCTGAAATTAGATAAATGTTTGCAATGGAAAGCCACAGATCCATATAGGTCATTAGAATCATAGAATGGTTTGGGTTGGAAGAGATTTTTTAAATGTCCAATCCCCCTGCCATGAACACAGACATCTTTCACAAGACAAAGTTCCTCAAAGCTATGTCCATCTTGACCTTGAACACTTCCACGAATGTGGCATCTACAAATTCTCTGGGCAACTTGTTCCAGTGACTCACCACACTTATTAAAGCAAATATGTTCCTATATCCAATATAAATCTACCCTCTTTAAGTTTAAAACCATTACCTCTTGCCCTATCGCTACAGACCATGGAAAAATTCTCCCTCTTTCCTTTAAGTTCAGTTTGTTTATTAAAAGACTGCTATAAGATCTACTGCCCATAATCACCTCCCTGTTTTTCATATGTTTCAACATGTCTTTCAGAGGATCTGTTCCATGATCTTACCATGCAGAGAGGTAAGGCTGACTTGGACTTTCAAATATTATGCCATTTATAGAAGATCACTTTGTTCTCACACATGATGTAAATAATTGAAAAAGACCATACAAGCTACTTACATTGAAAAAAACAAAACCGGAAACCTCTGTAAAATGTGGAGGGATTCCACTGACAGATTTATGCTTCATCTGCTTCTTTGTAATATTAATTTGTAATTTGTAGTTTTACCTGGATGCCACACTCTGTGACAGCATAGTCATTCTCTATTTGTAGAAGACTAAAGTCTTGTACTATCTAGGTGCAGAAAAATTCAACAAAAAGTTGCTACAGTGAATTATAATTGTGGAATGGAGGATCTTTTTTGGTAGCTTCAGAAGTGCTCTAAAAGTTTATTTATTCCATTTGATTGGGAGTCTTGAGGGATGGCTTCAGTTTTGTGCTTCAGTTTTGGGCTGAACTTTAAAATGTTTCAGATTGTTCAGTGCAACATTCAAAAATAGCTTTGATGCAGTTTTGGATCAGAAACTTTGATGCTTGATTGTCAGCAGAAGATTTTTTCAAAGTTAAGTCATTATCATAAAACTTCACTAGAAAACATTTAACAAAAAAGACTTAAAACTTATATATATATATATATATATAAACTTTACTATATTTTACTATATGTGTATGCACACATTCTAGTGAATGAATTGTGTGTCTTGATACCAAGAAACTATATATAATAAATAAATATTGATATGAATAGGAACATGCACACACACACATGTATATGCATGTGTGGATCAGAATATGGGTCTATATGGAAAATCTTTCACACAGTGACTGCTATGTAATATGAAGATATTCATCAATGTACAAAATAGATCTGAAAATTATCCATACAATAGAAGTCTTTGGTCTCAACCTTACTTTCCATTGAGAGAAAATAGTAATTCAGCATTCATTGGGCATAGTAGAGGTTTTTAAGTAACATAATATTAGCAAGACTAACTCTACTCATCATTTTGTTTTAATATTTTTTGATGATTTTATTTATGAAAATGTAATTTCAAATAATGCAGTGTCTCTGTCATTGAGATTATTCTGAAATTCTCTTCAATATAGTGATGCTTGAATGACAGGACCGAGTAGCATTCCTGCCAAAATACATAGCCAATTTGGAGAATATACAAAGAGTTGAAAATTGTAGTCATACTCTAAAGTATAAATGAAGAAACTGAGGATGGATTTCCTGAATGAACTGTTGCAGTTAATGGCTAGCGTTGTACCTAAGTAACTTTCATTTTGTAGCCAACATAGTCTCAGCAGTCCTAGGCCCAACAAATTCAATTATGGCTTATTGAGCTCCGTAAAGTTTATACCTGGACATTTTTAAAGTGGATCTGGGAGGGGCATGTGAAAGTACACATGCAGCAGATGGTTTGGGGCAGAGTCCATTAAAATGTATACATGCTTCAGGCACCTCTAATTACTGTAACATCATTGAGCATAAAATAAAGTATTGCAAAGGGAAATGATTGCTGGCAAAAAACCAAGGCATTAACTCTTATTTAATTATGGTCAAGGTCTTATAAAAAAAGTTACTTTGATTAAAGGAATGACAGAAAAAGAGGCAATGACGAAATCATATTTTGGAATTAGTATGGTATTTAGGCTGCAATTATCAGGGATATCAAAGGCATTTTCTGGTCTATATACTATATACTAAAAGCACAAATAAACATTTGGTACAGATAGTGACTGCATTCGATAAAAGTTATCGAATCCCAACCATTGCAATTATTAAAAAAGAAACTAAAACAACCAAAAATTAATGCAAAATGTTGTTATTTGAAGACTCACTGATGTTTGTAAATGCACACTTCCAACACCTTGTACCAGCAGGTACAATGCCACCTGCAGCCATCATATGCCTGTTTTTACCAAGTGCTTCTAAAAAACTTAATCCATAAATCCAATTTGATTAGTGAAATAGTATCTGTTCATTTTTAAATATGTCTGTTTTCTGAGAGTAGTAAAATAATCATGTCATTCTACTTTGTGCGGGAGGATTGTTGAACTGTTCTTTATGGTCAGCTAACATTTTCCAGCGTCTTTGTCATTCATTGTTCACAAATTAGTCTGTAAGCTCTTCACCACCTGTAAGATGAATCTTCATTACACTGCTTTCAGGTGTCTCAGGATCATCTTAAGGTAAACCTGCTCCTGAGAGTGTCCTTGAAAGGTTTTAGCTTTAATCCTGTATCTTCATAAATGTTATGTCTGTTGTCCACGAAGCGACTAAGTCTGTACCAACATCAGTAGTCTCACTCACCTGTAAGTATTGGAAACTCTCACAGCCGATGATTTTGTGAAAGGTTGATCATGTCTCTCTTTCCGTTCACAAAGAGTGTCTCCATAATAAATGTGTGCTCCCTATGATCTCTCCCAGATCTTGGTTGTTCCAGCTAATGACAACGTCTTTGGTCACTTGGCAGACACCTATCTATTCACAATGCTTACCAACACTTAGTCGTATTTCATTACGTTTCCTCATCACAAGCTGCAAAGTCAGTTTTAAAACAAGAACAGATACTGCAATGCATCTGTAACCGTGTCCCATTGATAAGCGCAAAAGTTTTTGCTAAAGCCTGAGTTTTCAAAGTATTCCTTAACATAAGCCTTCTAACATGAGAGACTTTTTCTGCTAATTACTGGTTAATATTTTTTTGCTCATCTGAGATAAGATGGAAGAATTTCTAATCCAACAAACTAAGGTGAAACTTCTGAGTATGACATTAATCATTTGCTGTTACTGAAACATACACCGGTTTTATGCTGTGCCACAATATCAGTATAAATTATTTTTCTGATAATTTCTAAGGAAAACCTGTCTGATGATGCTTTGCTTGAGCCAGAAAACAAAAGCACATTAAAAAATCCTCAATATATCTTTTACTTTTAGGTAGTTATAGAGCTGGATTTGATTTTTACCTTCCAATGAGTATTTTAGCAAAAGAACAAATTATAATTTGGTTTGAAAAAAAAATATGGTTGGGAAACACGCTGTTACAACTTATCCTTGGGGGATATCACCTTATATCTTCAAATACTTCAAACACTCTTGTGTATGTGATGCTTGCACATAATTTCAGATATTGATTCTGTGTTATTATCTGACCTAGTAGATGAATCCTAGTGTATCCTGGATTAAAGACTAGAGCTTTTCAGGGACCAAGTCTTTTACGTTGGTCTAGGACACTCATAGTAAAGCCTACTATTATTTTGATAAGTCTTCAGAGATTAGAGTGTTCAAGTTATTTAGTAGTACTGTCTAAGGCAAAACCTTTAATATTTGGCCCTTTCATAATGTATATATTGATATTTATAGATTCTTTTAGGCAACATGAACATGTTTATAAAATTCTTAAAGGCAGATCTAGCAATGTTACTGTGGGTACTATCAAGTATTAATTTAAAAAATTTTTCTGGAAAATTGGTATACCCTTTTTGCCCGAACCTCATTTCCTTAAAATAATATAATAATTTATAAATGAGCAATAATTAGTAGTTTAATCTTCACATACTGTACTAAAATTGAATTATCCATAGGGGAGATTTTTTTAATACTTTGCTGAACTGGAATATAATGAGATTTATTCAAAGCATATAAGAGTTTCAGTAAATGACAACCAATACTACCTTATAAAAAATTTATATGCACTAAAATGCAGTAGTTTTTCCTGCTGCCTGTAGAGAAAATTTTCCTGCCAAAATTTAAGTTTTTATGAATGGCAGGTGTGGGAGTCTGCCAAATATGAATCAACTTTCGTTCCCCAGCTTTTAATAGAAGAAATAAACTGACCTTTCCAACTCAAAGAAATTGGAAGCTATCAGAATTGGGATCATAAAAATGGAAGAATTTGACATAACTCTTGTTCTTATCATGGTCTTTCCCTTGATAATGACAAAGAAGCATAATTACAGGACAATTCCCAGCAACTTTTAACAAGTTTGAGGCACAGTATTTAATAATGTCTCTGAAGGAGCTTGCGTAAGATCACGGATATCTGTTCTTTTCAAATCCTTGAAACACATACTGCCAAGACTGTAATTTCTGGAACATTCAGAGGACAGTCCAAATGCAGTCTTTCAGGGCAAAGCAAACAAAAATTCTAGAAGTAAAATATATTTGTCACCCACAAGCAATATCAGAATGCCTATTGCATAATTGCACAATGTTTATTTTTAGTTCATGTTATTAATTTAATTTAGCATTATAAAGAAATAAGAACTCCAGAAGATTCAAGAACAGAAAAACCAGAGAAAAGCAGTATTTGCATAAAAGAAAGAATGACAGAGTTTTGTAATGAATCTAGAACCAATATTATTTCATAGGAAAACAGAAATGAGATTTTTTCAAGAAAATTAAAGTGTTGATCTAGTCAAACACAACTTATGTCTCCAGAATGATCAGTTTCTAACTGGATTAGGTGGAAATATAGAAGTTTCATGTTGTTCCTGAAAATGTTGTTCCTGAGTCTGCTTTGGCCAGATATATTTTTCTTGTTCAAAATTAAAAGTGCTTATAATGCATATGTGAAATGTGGGTTTCTTAGAGAAACAAATTAGAATACAGAAAAATTGATGCTGCCCTCTGCAGACACACAGGTTAGAAGATTCACAGAAAATTCAAATTCCTGAGAAAATTGTTGGTCTTTTTTTTTTTTCTTTCTTTCTTTTTTTCTTTTTTTTTTCTTTTGTGGATGGCCCGGGCTGGTTTGGAGGACTGTTAACAAGTCTGAAAAATCAAAGCATGCAAACAGGTGGCAGGATTAAAATGGAGCTGGTAGCATGAAAAGAAACAGAAATAAATTGCCTTGAATGCACTGAACTGAAAAGAACTGTTGAGACCCAGTGTCATGGGAGTATACAAAAACAAACGCATATTCAGATAACAAATACAAACAAAATGCATTTTGGTATGAAGACCAGTGGCTAAAAATAACAACGAGTGGGGGTAAATACAGTGAGGCTCCAATGACATTTAACCCCTATCAGGTATTTTGTCACTACATAGACAAGGATGGTGACCCAAAGCATGCACACACTGCCACACACTCAGGAGGCCTCTCGTTCAAGGGTACAAAGGGCCAATAGATCAGTAACAGATATCCAGTAGAAAACAGTTGCTCAACCAACTCCAGGGAGGGAGAGGGCACTTAGTCTTGAGAAGTGTCTGTGGATGCCACCCCAGACCCAAGCAGAGGCTTCCTGTCACAGACCCCCTTCTCTGAAGAAGACCACACAAATCGGAGATGGGGCAGGGTGGTGTGCCCCTGTCACCCAGTGCAATCTATTCTGAAACACTTAAATTATCCTCAGTTTATGACTTATATCCCTAAACATGTCTAAGTCCCACTGCGTACAACTGGAATTCCTTTGGAGTTAAAGATATGTTCAAGTATTTTGCTGAATTGAGACCCAAAGAAGCAGAGAACTTTATTTTCCATGTAAATCCATATAACTAAAGGGAGACAACACCTGTTGAGTGGAATAAATAACAATAAATCCAACCCCATTTTTCCTATCATGTTCTTGTGTCCACAGTTTATTGTTCTGGGCACAAGCAAGAAGTCCTTTCAGGAAGACCGTTACATGTTTTAACAAACTCCTCTTGCAGTATTACATTCTCATCAGTTCCACATTCTGTCCCCAATCACTCCTTCCAGACGCTCATTCTTTCATGCTGCCAATAGTTCTGATTTGCTCAAGTCTACCACTGTCCCAGCAAATCAATACCTTAGCCAATTTTTCAGGACTATATGGCAATGAGAAGTAGCTTTTAGTTTTCATTTAATAACTGTTCTTCCTTGAGTCATCCTTCGAAACTTCCACTAGTGGAGAGACTCTGGAGCCAGTTTGTGTCAAGATTTAGCAAGGCTGTGCAAAAAAGCATAGACAGGAATCACAGGACAGCTCTTAAATCAAGTCATGTAAGAAAGAGTATAATGAAAGCAACATCCTGGAATCGATAAAGAAGAACTGTAGTAACACATGTATGATGAGAAGAGTTGTTGGGTGAGTCAAGAAGCAGCCTGGGATTAGTAGAAAAAAGAAATAATCAAGGAGAACATTAAAAGGACTTTTTCAGCCACCTGAGGTTGAAGGACAGAGCAAAAGGAAAAAGCAGTCATGGTTAAAAGAGAGACTTGGGAGGAAAAGCAAGTGAACACAGAAAGGAAAATGCCTTTCCAAAAGGTGTTAGGTTTGGGTTTGTGGATTTAGCTTTTTTGTTGTGTTTTGTTTGTTGCTTAGATCAATAAAATTTGGATCAATAAAATTTGCATGCCTAGAGGTGAATTAGATCTTTGCTTTGATACTTCTCTGAATCACAAAAAAATATTTAACTTAAAATCCTTTGTAACAAGGAGTGGAAAAGGTGACCTCCTTTGAATAGATAGTGACATAAAAGCTTTGTTAAAACATTTGAACTCCTACCTCAACCAGAACCTCAGGGAGCCTCTTCTTATGGATGAGAAGGTTCCCTATTCTTTAGAGAAATGTAAATGCTCTCCTAGAAAAGATTAACATTTCCCAGGTCCAGTCAGTTGCTAGCATGCAGAATGTTTTAACTTCCGTGGTATGTGCAGCTGCTGATCTGAAATATCTTTTCAAAGTAAGGAAGGCAGCATGTTGGCATTGAGGTTGTTCTCTTGTAGAAGACAGATGGAAAGAGACAGTGAAAGATTCTTAATATGAACCTATAAAGCCTAATTCCTTCCCTTTGCCACTTGTACAAGTAAACAATTTAGAAATAAATTTTGATATAAATTCAAGGTAATTGTGAGACTATACTGTCAGTATGTATCATTACTATTTGTTGCTCATTGTGCAACTAAAATCTAGCAGACTACATATTTCTGCAGTTTCTGCAAATCATGATCATATGTTGGCTTACTTTTTTAAATTAAAAAATCATGTGGTTTGAAGAGTTTCAAAGATAGCTCAGCCGTGAAAGTTACATACTTCACTTTAAACCTAATATTTTAAACTTTTAAAAGCCAAGCTCTTTAGCAGAACTTGAGTCAAATAATAAATGGCTTTAGTCAGATTTAGTGTGGATTGTAATTCAGTGGCTATGCAGCAGATTATACAGTAAATAAATTCTATGCCCTATACACCACTTAGAGACTTAATTTATCACGTTACAAAGTAAAAACAAACAAAAAAAAAAACCAAACAAAAAAGAAAACAACAACAAAACTCCCCAAAAATACAAACAAACAACAACAACAATAAAAAACAGAGATAAACATATAAACCTAGAATAATTTACACAGCATTTGTCTGAAATATTGTACACATGACTTCTGGTTTTATCCTTTCATCTAAACACATTAATTGCATGCAATTTTAATTTTAAATTCCTGTATGAATGTTGCAGAAGAAGCATAAATATTTAACAGAAATCTCAGATTTTTCTGTGGCCCTGTTTGAAAAACTTACGCATTGAAACAACGCCTACAAGCAGTTCAGGGGTACAATCCGCATTATCCTACCCGTGCTTTTGAGGACTGTCAATTAATAAATGTGGAGGAGCCCACCTACCAGAAAAGTTAACAACTTTTTAGTTTTGTATGGTGTATGTTGATGCAGATGTGAGCATTAGAAAGGAAAAAATTGCCAAGGGATTGTAAAGCTTTTTTTTTTAGTACCACAGTTGCTAACTGTGCTGAACTTACTCTGATACACAGAATATTAAAGACCCATAATTGCTAATAATAGTGTCATGCCTTTCATGAGAGGAAGTGATGGAAGATGCTCAAGATTTTATGGTTCAGTTGTTGTATACTGAAGATAGAATTATATGGGTCTTTAATTACTGGATTCCTGGTTGAAAGTCTGAATAATGGGATCCAAAATAGTTGAAAAACTTATCCATGTTCTCTTAATATCTGATAAAATTGTAAAGGGTTTTTAGTTTATAAAATGTCTTCTAGCATTTTTTTTCTGCTACTATAGACACTAACAATCTTCCATTTTCTAGATTAGCTTAATTCATTCAGTTAAAACTCACATTCTTTTAAAAGTTCAGACTATATTAACATGGAATAAGGCATTTCAGACTAAATGACAATTTTAATCAATCTTGATGGCAGATTACTCTTGGTAGCTTCCTGCTTGGAGTCTGCTCTATTGCCTTTTAATTCACAGGCACCTGTGAAGAAGGCAGCATATTTATATAGTAAATCCATTGCAGTCTTGGACCTGCCAATATTTCGGGTATCAAAGATTAATTAAGGTATGGCAGTGATTAGAAGCCTATTTTGGAGATAAACTCACTTTGCTAGAGATACAATTATAAAAGAGGGAGCTCACACTCCCCTACAGATTTCTAATCTTCTGTTATGAGAGATCCAGATCAACATGTAGAAAAATATAAAGTGGCTTAATACGGGAAACAGCAGCAATGTATAACTTACTGAAAATATCTCCAAATGGAAAATCTGGTAGGTTTGTTTGTTCATCTCCACTTCCCACCCCCAACTCTCCATCCATTTTATTTTCAAATGGATTTGGCACACTTCTCAGACTATTTCTATTACAGACGAAGAGCTAAATGAAATAGTAGTAGTTGTTGTTACATAGAAGAATAAATTACTTTTTAAGCTTAAGCTAATGAAGGATCTTCAAGACTCAAAGCAGACATAGAAAAGGGAGATATTTTAGCTTCAGAAAGTAATGCCACATTTTTTAGCCACTTTTAGCCAATACCTTAGTGATCCCAGGATCAGACCTGGCCGCTGGTGATTTCTACCAGTGAGGTGTCCTCCCTCTTACTTAACTTTTGTTTATTCTGGAGACTGTTAAAAATACTGCCTTGCAACCAAAAGGAACTCTAATCTAACTTCTATTTCCTAAAGCACGTCCAAGAAACAGCTTGATTGTGATAATACACTTCATCATGTTTTTATTATTATGGAGTGTATGTGGCATTTAGATCCCCTTTGCTTTAGCAATAGCTTTTGAAGACTATTAATTAGTCAAGCTATATTAATAATCCAAATTCATAATATTTACCATGCACAACCTTATGCCTATCAGAGTTTTCCAAAACTGCCCAACAATAAAAAAAGAATCTGAAATACTTTCTTAATAGTGTGCAATATCCTTTAACGGAGCCCACAGCTCTAAATACCAAATTCAGAGGACCAACTTCAGCCTTTGGGCAATGTTTACAACAGGCTCAATAGCAACAAGTAAGACTTGACCCTTTGTATTCAATGCCATGGAAGCCAACGCTTCTCTGTATTCAGCATCTAATTAGTATTAGATAATCAAAGAAAAATAATTTTTAAAAAATTACTTTAATTATGTTTACCTGAGCTAACATTAAGGTTGTCAAAAGGGACAAATTCCCCAAAAAGGAGATATCCTGAAAGAAATAAAATTGTGCATTTTTCTCTAATAGTCAGAAAAATAATAGCAATTATGGCCCTGACAAAAGATTTCAGAATCATGACCCATTTCTCATTTACTGACATCTAACTGAGCTGCAGCTTAACAGCATGTGCTGCTCAATCTTTTCCTTGAAGCTGATCTCATACCTGAAACTGTATCGGTACATATATATGTAGAAACATTTCATTACTGGTGGAACAAAACACTGGCATCTTGAAATTAAACAATCTTGCTGCTGAATCCTGAGGAAAGTAATCTAGCAAAGGTTGTCAAAGTATGCCTGCCAGTTCCTGATACCTTGAAAAGAAACTCCTACAAAGTGATAGAAACTTTATTCTCTCTGAAAGCAGCCTGAGATTATGGTTTATGGGCCTTCTTCCATAGTCCTGTGTTTTGTAGAATCATGCGTGTTGTGGGAGACACAGATCTATCTGCTTTCAAAAGGAAGATCAAATCCCAAACCCCACTTATATGCCTTAGCAAGAAAGAAATATGCTGCTTCTGGAAAAGAAGGAAAACACAGTTTCAATCTCCTCTACTACACATAAAAGAATTCTGAATTGACAGAGATGAGATTGCGAAGAAGCATAACTGAATGTCTAAAGCAGTTCATTGGAAGAAAAGTCCACCAAACTACAAAGTGCCCAAATGCCCAAACACATGCTAGAAATCCAGTTCTGTTTCTAGCAAAGTTAGCCGAGTATTAACAATAAATTCAAAAGAGTGATTTCCTGACTGGGTGTTGGAATTTTGTTTGTTTGCTTGGTGAGGAAAAGCCATGGAGTCAATCGTGACTGTGCAAATTTTCTGAATATTGCAAAGACAGACCCAGCTGTAACTCAGTATTTTCTATTGGCCATCATCAGACAACCTACTTAACCTTTTTCTTCTACCTTATGAAAACTCTCTGGTTTGATCCCAATCTTAGTTACTTACCTCTCTATTCACGCATTCTGTAAGAGACTCAAAGCATTTTATTTTTGAGATTTCATATGAACTAGTATCATTGCAATTTGACCATTTTATGAATACAAATATTCTACCAGTTTTGTTTTTGTCTTCCTCTTCTTGTTTTAAACAAATTTCAAAACAATGAGATAAAAGTAATTTGGATACACAATGAGATATCACCAGGCTATATAGAAAGTTGGTGTAAAAAGGCTGTACTATGATTTCCTTGATTATATTTAGGTTTGTGTATACACTTGCAGTCCATATGTGAAAAAACACATAACCCATTTATTCTGTCCTTCCCAACCAGATTTAGCAGTGTTTTATTCTGCTCAATAGCCTGTGTAGCCCTGCAGCATTTAGACTGACCCAGTTCAGTCCCTAGTTATAGTGAGGAGCAATTCTTCTGCTGTGCTTCAGCTGTAGATAGCAACCAAACAGTAAAAATATATGAGAAAATAGTTCTATTTTTTGCATTAATGCCTTGAATATGTCACAGCTGACAGAATAGGAACATGATCAAATGGTGGTCAAATTCCTTCTCTGCCTTAAGGAAAAAATAATAATGAAAGGTCACTTAGTAATCTCATAATCAGCAGCTTTACAACATGATCATGTCAACAGAGGCATGACAAAAGTCATGACAACCCCCTTCCCTTTCTACTCTTTTAATATATCCTGTAGAGATAAAAGGTACTTATCAGAATTCTTCTTTAATGTCACAGAGAGTGCTGATACCTCTGCACAGCAAGAGTAATATTCTTATTATGCTTTTATAAATCCAGTACAACAGTGATTTTAGAAATAAACAATGTTTAGTAAGCCTCTACTCTGCCTAAGTTAAGCTTATTTCTGGTGTTACGGTGTTTCTAAGGACATCTAAACTTAAAATTCATGCAAGGATCAAAGAATTCTTGACCAATGTTTTGACATTGGGGACATGGCCACTGTTGACTGTAAGTAGTTTATTTTCTCAATAGATACTCTCTAGATGTATCATCCAGCTATCACAGGTGTTTGCAGGCAGCCCACAAGCATCTGTCAAACTATCCCCCTACCCTTCATGCACTTCTAATGCCCAGTAAATGTCTTCCCTCATCACAGAAAAGAAATTCAATGCCACTGCATGACCTTGCCACAGAGAGAATATCCTTGGCTGCTTTCATGTTGAAAACAGCCTTGTAAGACTAGGTCCCCACATACTCACAGAATCCCTCTTCCTAGCCACTTGGGCAGGCTGAATTACTCCCAAGATCACTGCTAGAAAAAGCGCATTGTAAAGATGTGATACAAATCAAGCACCTTCTTTTGATCATGTCACAAATTGCTTGGAAGGAGAAAGGAAATAATTTTGAGGGTATACATTTCCTATAGTAAACTAGCAAATTTTAGAAGAATATCATCAAAAAGTAAAACATACAAATGTCATGCCTTTCTTTTCAAGTTATAAAATCAAGTTTATTAGTTTACCGTCAAAATTCTTTCAACCTGGTGAAGCCATACTTCATCTTGACTGTTCATATGGGAATATAACAGCCAAATTTCCTTTGCACAACTTTTTATTCTTTAATCCTGTTTATCCAAGCTCAGCAGTCTTTCTTGTGTTGCTTTCACCAATAATGGCAGCAGTAGTTCCCAACTAACATTTTCTAATAAAGTTGGAATTGCTGGGAGTCTTAATCACAAATTTCTCAAGTCTCAAAAAAATCCCTGTTAGATTACATTATTTCATGTGATTATGTAGTGAAATCCTCACTCTGGCACTGCTTTCACCAGTGATGTTTCATCACTACTCCAATACCAGCAGCCTCACTGCAGTCTACTACCATAAGTACACCCTACCATCTAAGCAGGCACTCAGCACCCCAACTGTGGCCTTTCTTGGCAGACAGTGAAGATCTCTTCAACTGAACAAAGAGCTTCACTGACAAATATAAGCTAATAAAACTGCGTGTAGCCAACCAGCTAGGTCAGTTGCTGTGCTCAGTTCTGTCAATTACTGTCCAAGACCAGTAAAACAAATATAAATGAAGCTATTAGTGACTTAAGTGGAACCTCACTGTTATTTCATGGGGGAAAAAATACGTTTAATGCATTGCAACTGCCACCTCCTTCTCTACTTGGGATTTTAGTTTAATGTTGTATTAAATAAACTACATTATGTTGTACTTTTGGTGTTGCTGCCATGAAGAGTTTTTTGATTGCTTCCAAAAGAGTCAGTCCCTTTAAGTCTTTCCTCTACCCGTATATCCCCCACTTCTCTATATATTACTCACATATTGTACTAAGTTCTGCATACTCTATGCAGAGTTTATTACCATATATGACTCAAGTGCATCAACTACTCTGGTTTTTTTTAAAGTAATAAGATCTTACATTCTGTCTCTCTCTGTATAAACTTACTTTTTATTGCAGTTACTGTTTTCATTTAGATGGAAGGGCAATTTTTTTTACATCAAATTTGAATTATAAAGTCACTGTACAGAAGAGGGGAAAAATATAGTAAATGTTGCAATAGCCCTCATAGCTAGATCTTCATGTAAATGAGGCATTTGTAGAAATTGAAGTCAAATTCAAGGGAGTGCCATTTGTTCTAACTTCCATGTTTAGGAACTGGCGAAGAATATATGAGGCTACTGCTTTTAAGCTAGACCATTAAAGACAGCCTAAGAGCTTCTTTCATCATTTCTGCATTTGACCTCTGTCTGGTGTTTCATAAGATCACTGCCAAATTTTGAGCAATATGAGAAGAAATATTTGTTCACAGCAGGAAAATGAGTTTATGCTTCTCTAGTTAAACAAAATATTATGAAAGAGCAAGGATTGAAAACTCATTGCTTTGGGACCCATTCAATATTCACAGTGATATTTGTTCACAAATATTTCTATTTGGGAGAAAAAAATAAATAGCAAAAATCCCTTGAAATAAACAAATTATTGACAAAAAAATGAAATAGTACTGCTTCTGGGGATATAATGAAAGGTGGCAAGGATATTCTTATTCTGAGTTTCCTAAACATGGTTCTAATTATTTCTTTTACTATTCTGAATACCTTTGATGTACATAACAGTGAGCTCCAATGAGTTGGAACCTACTGTTTCACCATTTTGTACTTCTTTTTCTTGTCTTTTACCACAGGGCCAGTATTTTCTGGCTTTGACAAAAAATACAGTGTTCACTCATTTTCTATGACAAAGGCAACATTTCCATTATTTTGCTAATGCCAAAAAGCCACTGGTGAAAAAGAAAACAGTGTATGCACAGGTGCAGCATTAGAGAGAAAAAATAACTCAAGCAGTGTGCAGATGTATTCTGAATGTTAATAAATGGATTTGTTTGTGTGTGTCAAGACATCCATACAACCACTGCTGTTATGCAAATTGGCAACTACAGGACAGAAAGAAGCCAGTCCTGGTTTTTATTATGCACACCTTCATGTGGGTCCACATGGAAGAAAAAGGTTGTTTTGCTTCAACATAAAGATTTTCAAAGCCTAAAAGAAACCTCCATTAAAAAAAAAAGCTAAAAACAATAATCATATATTCTAGATGTGTTCTACACAGTTCTCAACAGCCCGTAGCTTTCTTCTGCAAGTTATAATTGGAGACAGAGCAGAATAGAAGACACAAGTGATATAAGTATGTTGGTATTTGCTTCTACTTAGAGGTTTAAGAAAGCTTAATTTGGATTTGCTAACTCCCTTACTCCATTACAGAGCTCATATTATTTTCCTACCTTACCTCTTTTTTCCATCTATATATCAGGAAATGATGTGCTACCCCTTCCTACAAGGATGCTTTGGTATGAGAAGGACCATATTCCTTATGAAGCATGACTGACATGGGATTGCAACAAAGAAATACTTGGCACACCATGCATCATTACAATGGAGCAGCCTCAGAACCTACTGAGAGTTTGAATGTCTAGACAAACTCTAGACAAAATTATCATTTAAATACTGTAATTAACTGTGCCTTGAAGAGTCAGTAGAAGTCTCCAGGATAAATAAATATAGACAATCTAGATTTCATTAGACAAAAACATCAAACAAGATGAAGCCAAATACAGTACCAGAAGAAGCAGATGCTAGAAACTCTCTGGAAAGGGTCTTATGCAGCCTCACATTCCATGGTTTGCTAGACTCAGGTATCAGTATTCCAGCCATACTCCAGGTATGAATCACATGGTATGTCATTCCAGCTACCTCCACTCATGGTGCAGAGTCAGTTCTGTGGGAAAGATAAGAAGAAGGTGAGTTCCATGAGCAATCTGAAAGTTGGTTTCCTAAATTTCAGGGTCAGTTCTCTGCTACTTGTTTCTTCATTCACCTCAGGATTTTTAACTCCACGATTTCATGATTGCTATAGCCAATGTTTCTATTATTTATTCTCTTGCTTATCCTTTCATCCCTGTCTGTGAATAGCAGATCGATCTGTGCATTGCCCTTCAGACTATGCAGTACTTGTGTTGAGAACTTGACATTCACCAGAAATCTTCTGGGTTCCTTATATCTTGCTCTGTTGCCCTTCCATAAGACATCAGGATGAGCAGGTATCCCCTGTGTCCCCCATTCTTCCACCTCCCATTTCCCAAGAGCAAGTGATTTCTGAGTTGTTTAAAGACTTCATCTGATTTTTCATCTTGATCAAGTGGCCTGAAACAAACTTTCAGCACAATGTCAACATTAATATCTTGACTCCAAAGAGAAGTATATTCTATTAGGGAAAAGGTACAGCAATAATAATTCCAAACTAATGAGCTCAGCTTTTTGAAAAGGTTTACTGTGATTTATCAGATGATATACAAAGCTGGACAGCAAAAAATCTGGACACTGTGCCCCATTAGAAATTCACTTACTGTTTGACCTTGAAAAGTTATTTTGCATACCTGTCTTTAACTTCATGATAAGAAAAACAACATTTCCTCTTTGCTTTAAATTTAAAACAGTACTCAGAAAATCTGACTTATTGTATTAGTTGGAATATTATATAGAAGCAGCAGCCTTTCTGAAAATTTGAAGAAGCTGTCTTCAGTGAACATTTTAAAAGCTGTACTTTTTAGAGTACATTTTTTTCTTGCTAAGCTTAAGTGATTACAAAATATTTGCAAATTTGTGTTCCTGGAGTCTCTTTAGTAAATATTCTTAACACCTTTTCAGACCATAAAACTCCTTCTGGCTGCTAAATTAGCAGAATCCTAGAAGAGTACAGAAAAATATTTTCTTTCAAAGACTTACCTGGAGTTAATCAAATATACATTTTCATTCCTCTGTAGGTAGCAAATTTAACAAATGTCAGTTTATTAATGGGTGGTATAATATGTATGGGAAATAGATGTTTCTTAGTGCTGTTTTCTCATTAAATTCTGCATTAGGAAACAAAACAGGTGTTTTCTATACATCATCTTGTATATACATATAGTATTTGAATCTTCATCACGATTCAAGGTAAACAACAAAGGCTATGAAAGAAGCTGAAATCTCAGTTCAACAATGCAGGAGCAAGCAACAGCAAAATTCTACTTATTACATGAAAAAAGGTAAAAAATAAAGATTAGCCAATTTATGGCAGATACAATAAATTACAATGATTAAATATAAATAATAAACAATTCTAATATACTATAAAATAATAAAGTCTTCTACATGCCATATAACTGAAAAACAATATTTTAAATAGTTATCTCTAGTAAAACAAATGCCAGTATATCAAGAAATTGTCACTTCATTTCCCTTTATTTTTCCTGTACCCTTTGCATTTTTGTATATTCTCTAGGTTTTTGTGGTTTCTAATGAGTTTAAAGTAAATATCTGATCATAAATTAAATATTATAATCTAATTATAATAACATTAGATCTTTAAGTAGCGTGTGATTTGCAGGAGATTGTGAACAAGTTTTGAAGGATTCCTCTTTCACTTATCCAGTTGTTACATTCACTTTCATAGACACATTATTAGCTTAGTCTTAGTCTTTCTTGAAATGCTGTAATTTTTATAAAGTCTTTTATTTCTCCAGAAGGTACATTAGAACAAAACTAAGTTTAAATACGTTCACTGGATCTGAGTGCCGAGGAAGCCGGTTGATTACATTGTCAAGTTACTCTTGATTGTTTCTTAGCAGTTATGATGGGGAGGATTTTGAATAGAGCAAACACAATTCCTATCTTCAAGAATGGAAAGGAGGAAGAACTGGAGAACTACAGACTGGTCAGCCTCATCTCTCTAGCTGAGAAGATGATGGACATAATCCTTCTGAGCAGCATTTCCAAAAATATGAAGGACAAAGTGATTGGGAGTAGTCTTCATAGAATTATGAAGGCAAATCATGCTAGACCAAGACATTAGCCTTCTGCAATGAGGAGACTAATTTTATGAATGAGAGTAGTGGATGCCATTTACTTTGACTTTACTAGGGCTTTTCTTACATAACATTCTCTTTGATGAAGTGATGAAGTACAGGTTATGTGAGTGTACAGTGGAGTGATTAACATTTGGGCTGAATGGCTAAGCCCACTGGAATTTAACCAGTGACACAAAATCCAATTGGAAGAAAACTGGTAGCAGTGTACCCCAGGGTTTGTTACTGGGGTCAATAATGTTCAACTTCTTCATTAATGACCTGGACAACGGGACACTGTATACCCTCAACAAGTTTGCAGGTGATATAAAAAGGGGAAGAATCAGATGACTGTTGTGGATCAGCCTTAGCTAATGGCCAAATACACCCCTCCTCCTTCATTGTCCACTTCTCCCAACTCCACCCCCAGCAGCATAGAGAAAGAAAACAGAAAGAGGAATAATCAAGTTCATGGTTCAAGATAAAAAGAGTGATTATTTCTTACCTGGAATATTGCATCCAGGTGTGGGATCCTCAGCACAAGAAAGACAGACCTGTTGGAGCAAGTCCAGAGGAGGGTCACAAAGATGGTTGGAGAGATGGAGCACCTCTCCAATGAAGACAGGCTGAGAAATTTGAGGTGGTTCAACCTAGGGAAGAGAGGGTTCCAGGGAGATCACACTGTGGCCTTCCAGTACTTAAAGGGGACTTAGAAGAGGAGGGAGGGGCTTTTTACATAGACACAGTTAGAAACAAAAGAGAATGGTTTTACACTAAAATTAAAAAAAAACAATTAGGTCAGATGTTAGGAGGAAGTTCTTTACACAGAGGGTGGTGAGGAACTGGAACAGGTTGCCCCACTCCTGGAAGTGCTCAAGACCAAGTTGGATGGGGCTCTGAGCAACTTGATCTAGTAGGTAGTGTTCCCTGTCCATGGTCAGGGTGGAACAAGATGATATTTAAGGTGCCTTCCAACCCAAGCCGTTCTATGATTCTATGATTTGAGGTGTGAAGATGACAAATACGTGTATTTCTGTGCTACTGCATAACGGTGGTTTTGTGCTCTTATTTGTACCTCCCATAAAGACTTTGAAGTTGTACTTCAATATCAAAACTCCTGTTAAATGGGTCAAAATAACTGCTGTTTACTGATGTGTATTTTAAAGTTCAATTTGCCAGAATAAGGATCCTTAAAGACAAACTCATTCTGGATCTTTATCTCCACAGAAAAAAAAAAAAAAAAAAAAAAAAAAAAAAAAAAAAAAAAAAAAAAAATTGAAAAAAATCTATTTTAAGAGGCCAGATTGTTCTATTTAGCATAAATAAGACCACTATGTATATCCTTCTATTACACTATTCACATATCATGAGTCCTGAGCATAATAAGGCTGTCATCCCCTAAAACATAAAACTGTGACAGAACTAATATTCTCCTCCTTTTATAGATATGCTGGTATGCTGTACACCTATTGAGCTACACTTATAAAATTAATGTTTCAGAGGTAGCATGTTTAGCCTTCATCTCATTCATATAATGGCCACTATCGAGCAGTTTTCAAACTAGCTACCTCATTGGTCTTTTCAGCTAGGTCTGCTTTTATGGTCCGATATATCAAAAAAAGAAAAATGATAATAATATTGCAGCACTGGTAAACTCTTCCCTAGGTCCATAGTGATTTATTTCTAGAGAGAGTGTCGTATTCATCTGGATAAATTACATAAAAATGCAATTTTAGCTTCTTAGAAAATTGAGAAATTTCACTTTCAGATTCCTTAACAGCATTGTATTTTAGTTTCTTGATGACTGTAATTTTATTAATCATTTTCTTAAACTCTATAGGTATTGTTGACTCCTGGTTTCTACTCAGTCATATCCCTTAGTTAATTTTGTTTGTTCATGTTACAAGGACTTTGCAGTGTTCTGAAGCAGTAATAGGCAAAATCAGGAGACTCATTCAGCTGGTAAGCTGTCAGTCTGTCATAACTTGAATATTGATTTTGGGGGGTTGGTGACATTCCCTAGATGTATGTGTCAAGTTTGTTGACAGAGAGCTCTACACTTAATTGAATGTGATGTCTGTATGTGAAGTGATGAAGTATGTCAGTGATGTATATTCTCTTCTTCCCCTTCCCTTCAGCCCCTCACAATACACTCAATGGAGTGTTATGAAATTCCACACTGCTCTTATAAAGCTTTATTTAACTTCATAAATTGAAAAGCTGGGTCTGCTCTAACATAATTTCCTCACAGGTATGCTTTCACTGGCCTGTGAGACAACAAACAAGTCCTGCCCTTTTAAAGTCTCATTCAGTTCTCCTGAATGTTTATGTGAAAGATAAAGGTGACTCTCAGGTGGCATCAAACTTATAGGAAACATATATTTTCCTCAGTGCTCCTAAATCACAGAAAATCCTCTTACAAACCATTCCATATACCTTGCCTATTTAAAGTATGAGAAAGGAATGAGAAGCCAGGGGACTTTCTCTTGTCAGATATCATCATATTTGATCCTGCAGATCAATTTAGGTGTCTTTCAACAGTACTTTTTTCTGATACTTATTTTGACTCTCACTCATCTAAGTGGACTGTTGTTCTTAAGCATGAAAAGCAGAAAAAGAGCAGTATCTCATAAAGCTGGTGGAATATTCCTGGCTTGTGTCTAGTCTTCCTTGCCTCAAATAACAAATAAATGCATATGTTTTTAAAACCAGGTTGTCAGGTTTCACTTCATCTTTCTGTTTATCAGTGTTGTTTCTGACAGATTTCAGAGATTAAATTTTTTGCAAAAGGAACACTAGACATTATATTTTAAAAAAACATAAATGTACATTTGCAGATATGGAAAGGGAAATTGTGATGCTGTAATACCCCATTAAATAAGAGAATATATGTATCAGAATAATATATCTCTATCTAGAAATACAGAGTAGGCTCAGCAGGCAGGTGCAACTCATTGCTTTGGACAGCAATTAATATCCTTTCACCTGCCAGGAAAATGTATTCATGTTCCAACAGAGAGGTGGTAGAAATAAGGACAAAGGGAACTAATTGACTAACAGAGAGCAATGAAGGTAAAGAAAGGAATGATATTCCCACCATGCAAAAGAAGGAAGTGGTTGCAGCCTGCTCCAACAGAACTGGTATCAGCACAAGTCAAAATAAGTGATCAACAACTCATTGAATGAAGGTAGGAAAGGAAAGAGAATAAGAGGATGTCTCAAAATTAATAACGAAATTCTACAAGGTTTAGCAGCATGAATTTCTATTTTCAAAGTTCATATAGCTGTAATAGCCCATCAATATAGCCGTTAGAGAATTTATTTTATTGATAAATTTAAATGGGAAAGGAATCTCCCTGAAAACAGGAAGAAGTCACAATGCAGTTGGACCTAGCCAAAATATAGTACAAAAGGAAAAATAATAGGTCTTTAATACTTTAATACTAATCTGGTGACTGACACTACATGTTTAATACTCCTCAAATGCAAATACCATTTTCTCAAAATCTGCATTTGAATCTAGGTTTTTTCAGCAGAGGAAGATTGAGTCAGAGCCATTTTATATAAATGTGTTTTTCTTTCTCTGTCCCTACACTAAAATATTGGTATCTACAATTTTTAGTCGTGTGCTTACTAAACACAGGAATTTAACTTTCTGTGGAAAAAACCGCAAATATTTAACATAGCAAGTAGAAGAATAAACTTCTAGAATTCTTTATCTGATGTGAGTTTGAAAAGACAAAACTTACCTTATTATACCCTTGCTGGCTGAAATTCTGAGGGATTACAACTGACAGGCAATAACAGTGGATGAAAATTTCTGTGATGGAGGCTGCACCAACTCTCTGAAGAAAATATACTGTTTAAAAAAAAGATAGTGATTGTACTAGGAATCCAAATAGGCTTTCTAAAATCTCTCTGCTTTAAAGAGAGTTTGACATTTGAAAATTTAACTCCTTTACAAAGTCACATCTTTTCTGATGTGTTTAAGTACTTTATGCATTCAGTAAATGTCATAATGCCATTAATTCTCTTTGCAGAGACATGCAATATTTTTCTGTTATCAAGAGGAACCATACTGTTGTGCAACCACTGGCGTGTTTTGCAGAATGCTGGAAATCTGGAGTAGATTGGCCTATAAAAATTCAAAACTAATTGCTTGGAATTTAAGATTCAGTGAATGTTTTCACCTCAAGTAACATGGTAAAAACAAGTTTTCAGGTCATAAAAATCTTTTTCTTTTCACCTAGTTAGTAATTTTGAAAAGCATACCACCCTTTAAAAAAATTTTAATGCGCCCTTTTTTGGCATCTTGGTACTTTTATCACATGACTAAACCAAGCAGTTGCTAAGCAACATTCTGCAGCCAGGGGAAAGCACAGGTAATCTGAACAGAAGATTTATGTTGGTGACTGTAATACTAAGAAAAAAATAACAGAATATCTAAAATCCTCCATTGTTTTTTAAACCCTTTGAGCTAAACATCAGTAATTTATTCTTCCCAAATCAAGAGTCATTTGAGAAACTGTTGCAGCCACACAACTTTTGACATAAACTTTCAGGGGAAATAAATGGATAAATAATATTTTGATGTACTATTGCTGCCTTGAAGTATTTCTGTTCAGTGTTATGGTATTTACAGAAGCTTTTGAATATGAGGATCCTGCTTGGTTAAGTAAGGGAGTAGGTAGATACCTGCTTGCTTCTTCTTGCAGTGATAACTGGCAAAAATGAGGATGTGCCAGGGTCACCAGGGCTGACTGGAGACAGTTGGCACCAGGCACAGAGCCCTGCTCAGCACCCATGTGTCCCCTGGCTGCCCGGGCAAGGAGGGCTGACTGCAGACACCACAGCTCTGACCAGCTCCAGAGAACAAGGTAACCTGGCACAAGTCCCCTTCTGCTGGCAAAAAGACTCCCTGCACAAACAACTTCTTTGCTGCAGCACAAGCATCCACACAATGGGATTTGTGACAGGACCTAGTTAGTTTAAATCTCCATTTAAACAGCTTTTCAGATCCATTTTCAAGTCCAAATTTACCCATCATAAACATGCACCACCACACATTCAGATGTGTGTCACTCTTGGGCTGGAGTATGCTAGAGTGGGACTGCTGGCCCATGGAGGCTGAATGTATTAAGCAAATACACATGCCAATATACCACCCCATCTGCCTGACCTGGAGACAGGCTTTATCTGTGCTTTGAATTAGAGCAGCCTACAAGAATTACACATGGCAAACACAGCTCATGAGATCCAGACTCCTTCAAATTGCATCATCCACTAGAATGCCACAGTGGGGACAACCACATCTTGTGCAGACTTGGGTGGTGGGTTTTCTAGCACTCTAATAATATATGTTAATAATAAGGCCCTAGGTGGGTAATTAACTGAAATTTAACTTTACAATAGTGCAAAAAACAGCAGAAAACAAAACAGTTTGTTTTGACAGTCAGTGAGTGTCAGAGACAGAAAAACCAAGCTTGAGAAATGGTGGCCTGAATAGATTAAAGCCATTTGAAATCTTAAACAAAAAAAATTCTGCTGTTGTTTTTTGATTTTTGCTGTCTATAAAAAATCAAAAATATGTACATTTTCATTGTATATATACAAGTTTGCAACATGATTTTATTCTCTTACATGAAATAACTAACAAACTACAAGGTTTGGTAATGACTCAAACATATAATCACATCTTGTTAATATTAGCTCTGTAGCTAATCTATGAGATTATTTATATATTCCATTATTTCCTTGAATTTTCATCGTTTCTCTATTTGTTGTTAATTTGGTTGGGTTGTACGGGTCCTGAAATAACCTCTAGTTTCAACCCCCTGCCATGGATAAGAACACCTTTCACTAGACCACATTGCTCAGACCTCCATCCAGCCTGGCCCTGAACACTGCCAGGGATGGCACATCCACAGCTTCTCTGGGAAACCTGTTCCAATACCTCACCATATTCACTGTAAACAATTTTTTCCTAGCATCTAATCTAAACCTATGCTGTTTCAGTTTGAAGCCATTGCCCCTTGGCCTGTCACTACTCGTCCTTGTAAAAAGACCCTCTCCAACTTTGTAATTTGCTTTCCATTGGAAATATGCCTTTATTTTCCATAAATATTTTCCACAATTTCCATTTTAAAACGATCTAAATTTCTTCAGCTCTCTGATGTAAATCAGATGTTTATGCAACTCATGATTACTTTATAAACAAAGCCCTATTTCTCAGATGGAGAGGTTACCTTTATATTTACTGTGGCAGTTAATTTCAACTTATAACTTCTGAATCAACCTTAGAATACCGTGGACAAATCTGTAAAAGAGTGCTGATGACAAGAGAAGCCTTGCCCTGCTTTTCACTTGTACTGCACCTTACTTCACTGGCTAGATTCTTCCATGAAGTACCTCTGCTTTGTGAAAGAGAGAACTACTTTCAATTTCAAGTAGATGAATGCTTAACAAAAGTTAATTAATTTGACCTCAGAAAACAATTGTTTGAGAGAGGAATGCTCCTGGAAACTACCACACGAAGAGAATGTGCTACTTTCTCAAGGTTGTTCGCAGTTTCGGTGACAAGGACAAGAACTGCTACCTCTTCATCCCCTGTTACTGCTCTTTCCAAGATCTGTCACTTCTAAACACCTCAGTGTTTCAGGCAGAACATGTTCTGCCACAGGTCTACCTGAGGTAACCGAAGAACTAGCAGTTATTAATACAAAGAAGTATTATTCCCCTTCTACATGTGGGAGAAATTATTGAAGTGAATTAACTTGCCCAAGTTCCCAAAGGAACTCAGTGTCTGAAGAGGAAAAACAACTTTTCACTCCCCTTCTGGGTCTAAATCCAATACCCCACTCTCAGCCACAAAGCATAACTTGTTAAAATGGTATCAGATCTCTTCAAGGAAAAATCACCTGGAGGTATACACAGAGGCTTGTTTATAATCATCAGGGACTAGGAGGCAGATCGCTAACCCAGCTCTGTACACAGAAACCTGAAAGATAAGAGAGAGCAGACATACTTCATATTTGTTCTCAAGGCCGCTTGGTTCTTTAGAGACTTCATTTTGCAGACTGCCAAGAGAACATCTTGCAAGATGGGGTCACTTCAACTTAGCTCCCAGCAGTGTGGTAAATCAGATCCTGTCTATGTACCACAATACAACCTCTCATTTAGAAGAAAAATCTATCCTTAATAATCTATCAAGGTGAAGAAAACAGTGCAAAAGGAAATGCAGACCGTCATGCCTGTGAGAGCTTACTGTTCAGCTGGCAGCAGAAGTAGATCTAGGAGTGAAGTACACGACTCCTGCATTCGTCTCCCTGAGTGATAATTCTAAAACCTATTTTGCCACCAGTGAGTGTTATTTCTCTGCTGACCAGAAAATCAAAGAAAAATGGATGATAACACTGTAATAATCAGCAACTTGCTTCTTCCCATAAGAGGCTGAGAGTGAACTTCAAGCAGAGTCTTTCTATAATGCTTCCATTCTATTGACTGAAATCCTGACTTCTCTTGCAACCATGAGTATTTTTGTTGCTGAATTCATGGAGACTAAGATTTCATCCATGATTGTTTAATTGTGACAATGAGCACAAGTATGTGTATTTTCAAGAGCTCAGTTCTCAGTGCTGGTTTTCCTTAAAATATGGCATTTTGCTGCAATTTTTAAGGAGAAATCAGCCCTTTGGAAAATATAGCAAAAATGGACTACAAAGTTCAAATTGATAAAAGCCTTCTGGCATTTGGATTTGCAGTATGTTAGATTAGATAGCAAACTACAGGGATCAGGAGCTAAAAATGTCAGGGTAAATTCAGTGACAGCTAACTTGTACAGGTCTTAAATATAAATTTCTGTAAATGGTAATAAAGCATTAGGGTTTCTTACTTAACATTGTTGTACATCTACAGGCCAGGGTCAGGATGCTCAATTCCCTGCTGATCTGAAGCGAAGCCGATCTTCGCTGATCATCAAGTGAAGTGAATATGCATCAAGTGAAGTGAATATGCATGCAACCCCTAGCATGCAAAGCAGGGGTTACAATTTTAAAAAGTAGCAGCATCAACAAATAATAAGTAGTGTTCATAAACCTTTTAGGAATGTTCTGCTACGCAAAGAATAACTGGTATTAGAAACAGACCCCTTATCTCTGGAAAACACATTTGTTAGGCTTATAAACAAGATATAAATTATGTATACCCTTGCTGATGTGACAAAATACAACAAATGAATTTTAAAAAAATTTCATTAAATTTTAAATAAATTGCAGTTTTAACTCATGAGGAGATTGTTTCTTTCAAGAGTGTTTTTTTTTTTATAACTTAGTTTTGTCCTTATATGGCAAAAGTTGCTGCCAACTCCTTCAGAAAAAAATATTACCATTAATGTTGTGAAAAAGAAAAAATAATGACTCATATAGCCACCAGGAAAAATATTTTTTTTCCAGTGAACAAGATTAATGGCCCTCTACCCTGGCCATTGCATGGTGTTAGAACAGCAAATTACAATAGCAGTCACCAAAAATTTTGCCCACACATTTGAAAAGTAAGAAGTACTTCTCAATAGCACTCAAAGGCATTTCAGTCTTCACGATTTTACCAAGTGGTTATAAGTTTTTTTCCTCCAAAACACTTGAGTTTTCCTTATTGCTGCTGTAGCTCTGCTAGCATAAACCTCTTTCATTCTGTATCACTTCAATCTTATATGACAACGATATTTGGGTAGTATAAAACTTCATGATTATTTTTTTCTTTTGGCTGATCTTTCTGTGCTTTCCCTTTTCTCTTCATGTTTATCACTTGTTTTCATCGTCCATATCTATACCACTCCCTCCAAATCAGACAAAATTCTCCTCTCTGCCTCTCTTTTTAGGTAAACAAAGACTTAAAGGAATATTACAAAAAATGGTAGTGGCAGAATTTGCTCTCTAATGACAGATTTTGCAAAGAAACCCCAGGTAATATAGTCTTCAATATTGCTATTAATATCTCCTACCTACAAAACCTGTTTAATTTCACAGGAAAGAAGGTCTTAAGTGGTTTTTGTATGTTATATCAGTTAAATTATCATCGTACTAATCAGTTAGTAGCATTTGTGAAAGGTCAGAGGTTCTGGATTACAGCAAACCGAGGCTGTTTGGATCTTCTGTTTTGATACATTCTACAGCAGCTAAAGCAAAGCAGGGTAACTAGTTTTGTTATAAAAAGTATAGCTGATCCAAACCATGCTTTCAAATACACAGCAGCTTTATCCATTTAATCTTATTAATTCCAAAACAGAACCCTTTAAAGTAAGAAAACAAATTGTAGGACCATTCAATCAAGTCAAATGCTTCCTCTACATCAAAGTAAAATAAACATTTCATGCTTCCTGTTGTTTCAGTGGCCATATGTATAACTGAGAAAGGCTAAATGCAGTGTTTGAAGCTGATCCTTTTTCACAAAGCTGGATGTATCGGGTGGAATGAAATTCCCTTCAAAAGAGATTTTCAAAGCCTTGGCCTAACGCTTCTTTAACTGAAGCAAATAGACACTGCAGGCAGAGCTGAGGTGTATGGTCTCTCTGACAGTTCAGGCTGATAGGCTGAAGAGAAGTCAGGGGAGAATTAAGCACTTAGATTGCAGAAAAGCAGTCTCAAGACATATATCGAAAAAAATCCCAGTGATTAAATTATAAATGCTTACTTGACAGAAGCATGTCTAAGCATTGTTGATATAATTCAGAAAGGAAATGTTTTTACCAGGATAAGTGAGTGCTGCTGTGTGTTCCTATATATGTGTTGTGAATAACACCAGTTATGGCTAAAATAAGGTGTTCCCACAGTAGCTGCAGAAACCCCTGGTGACTGCTACAGGGTAGGGAGACAGAGACCCATCTTCTGAGATTGAGAACATTGCCGTGTTTCAGAAATCAGTAAAAATAGTTGTCCATTTTTATTTCTTCATATAAATTTTAATATTGGGCTGATGTAATTTGATACTTTATGCATTTGCTTGGGTTTGTTCAGAAAGACAGACTACGTCAGTTGTTGGGTTTCGGACAGCTCAGTTCAATGCTCTTTCACTCTAATATTTGGAATAGCTACTTTGAAAGTTTTACTGCTTAAGGTAAGTGAATGTTTTCTGACAGTTTCCTTGAAAGTAGAGTCGGATTTTAGACAAAAGGAAACTATTAATTTGAAAATTTTGAAGGAGGAAACATTTTAGCACAACCTATATTGTGGAATAATAATTCCACATTGAGCAGTGGAATGCACCAATGTTCACTCTCTAATAAACTGAAATCCTATGGAAAAGTGAATGTTCCTTTTAATGTGAAACTCACCTTAAAAATGTAATTTTTCTCCCGGCCTGGAAAAAAATTATAGAGCAGTTCTAATTTTATAGAGTACTTGAAATTTCTACCTGTGCCAGTATTCAGAATGACCTCCCATCCCTCCGACAACCTTCAGGCATTAACAACTCTAACTAGAAAATCTATTTTGAAATGACATTGTGCAGTTCTTCTACAGTGAAATGCAATGCACTAGTTTTCACTGAAGCATTCTTGACTTAGAGTCATAACATGGAACAATGAATAATGCTTAAATTATTTATTTAGGACAAAAGCATAAGGAGAAAGCAGATTTTATACCAACAGCACAGAAAGAAGCAGTCAACCAAGTACACAAGCAAAACCATAAAACAAGCCT
Organism: Eopsaltria australis; assembly: GCA_034509425.1. Classification (NCBI taxonomy): domain Eukaryota; kingdom Metazoa; phylum Chordata; class Aves; order Passeriformes; family Petroicidae; genus Eopsaltria; species Eopsaltria australis. The sequence goes on from JAVTVJ010000048.1 coordinate 117,048, forward strand.
AAAATGTCCAAAGTGGATGAATGGATCTCCTGCAAAGTCTCATGCAGTTTCCCTTGATTGAGAAAATTATTGGCTTATTTCTACATAAATGAGAGAGAGAGAGCAAGAACTCTCTGGAAACTTCCTTTTTTGCTTGTCCAAAATCCTGAAGTGTTCAATACTTTTAAAACTTTTCTTGACGCGTCAATATTTTTAGCGAAGATTTTACTATCTTTGGAGACAAAAAATAACCCAAAACATTGATACTTTCCACTGCAAGCCTATAGGTTATTATCTTCAATCATCCTTAACCTCTGTACCATGGATATTTAGTGACAAAGGTTTTTAATCACCTAAGTTTACAAAGTTGGATTATTATATTTTGAAGGTATTTATTGTATTTTAAAAATGTGAAATTTGCAGAATTTTAAGGTGACAACACAGTGCAATAGTAATTTTAGATAGTTCACAAGGGCAAATAAAAGATTCCTACAAAAATTCAGTTGTTATATATAAATTCTATTACTAATACTGTTCTAAGAAGGCTTGCAGAAAAATTATTGAGTTGGCTGATTATTAATAGCAGAGGAGACCAGAGCAGAATGTTCACTTTTATCTGGAGTGGATTTTAAAGTGAATAGTAAGAGAGCAACAGTGCACAGATTATTATTCAATTGTCCACTTATTTGTTCCATGTGCATCTCTTCTTTCCAATCAGAAAAATCCATATCTATGCATAATAAAGAGTAAAAACACAGAGAACAGCAGTCTTTTCAAAATGTTTTTTTTTTTCCTAAAATGAGAGACTATTGGAAATTTTCTAATCTAGTTAGTAACTTGACAATTGTTACAGTTTTAACTTGCAGAAACACAGTAATTTTTCGTCTATTAAAGGTGAGAAAAAAATGTTTCCAGTGTGTGTTTCTATGTATTATTTTTTCACATTCTATAAAACCTCGTTTCCTTCACATCAGGTGTGGTATAGATCTTATTTTTCATTAACAAATGACTTCTGGGACTGCTCAGATTGAAACTGTAGCATTTACTTATCCCAGAACTTTCCTCTCCCCTCAATATCAATCTAGTTGCAGTAGTAAAAATGCTAAAATCTCACATAATTTTAAATCTAATTTCTTTCACCTTTCAAGTAATCTGTAGGTATTCAGACAGAACATATTTCCAGTTATAAATTTCAAGGGTTCTAAAGTTTCCTTTTCTTAATTTTTGTTTGCTTCATATATTCTTCTGTATTCTAGACCTTACCCTGCAATGCAACTACAGAGAGAACCATTAGACAAATAGAAGAGTATTATTTATCACTTGAAAACAAGATAACCCAATAATATAGGATATTCTTCTTGTAATATTGGTAATTTCCTAATATTAAGATTTGATTTTTCCTATTTCCAAAACCCTAATCAATTGAATATCTCCCCTAAGACCATGTGCATGAAGCATAAAATAAGAAACTATGAACTAATTAAAACCTTACAATCTCATTGCCAAGTTCCAATTCACAGTCCAAACCCTGATAAATTAGGTTCAAATGAAATAGGAATCATATTTCTAGTTATCTGTTGATATCTCTTGGATATGTGAATTTTCCAAGGAGAATAAAATAACTTTTTGCCCATTTTACAGGTTGTTTAATTTCCTAGACCTAAGATAAGGAAAATAGCGTATCGTAGAACAGTTTGGTTTGGAAGGGAACTTTAAAGATCATCCAGTTTCAACACACTTGCCATGGGCAGGGACAACTTCCACCATAACAGGTTGCTCAAATCCCCATCCAACCTGAACTTGAACATATCAAGGGGTGGGGCATCCATTACTTCTTTGGACAACCTGTCTCAGAGCTTGACCACAATCACAGTAAAGAATTTCTTCCTAATATCTAATCTAAACCTAACCTCTTGCAGTTTAAAAGCATTACCCTTAACAATAGCCAATAAAAAGTCCCTCTGGATCTTTTCTGTAGGCCCCTTTAGGTACTGGAAGGCTGCTGGAATGTGTCTCCAGAGTTTCTGTTCTTCAGCCCCAGCTCTCTCAGCCAGTCCTCAAAGGAGAGGTGCTCTATCCCTCATGACCCTCCTCTGGACTTCTTAGGTGGGATCCTCAGAACTGGATGAATTATTCCATGGGGATAACACAAGAGTCAGGGAGTGGGGAAGAATCACCTCTCTCAAACTGCTGGCCACACTTCTGATGCAGTCCAGAACAGGACTGGCTTTCTGGGCTGTGAGTGCATATTGTGCACATTCCCAACTCATATTTAGGATTTTATCTACCAACATCCCCAAGTCCTTTCTACAGGGTTGCTTTCAATGCACTCATCAACCAGCCTCTATCCAAGTTTGAGTTTGACCTGACCCAGGTGCGGGATCTTGCCCGATATGAACTTCATGTGGTTTGTATGGGCTCACCTTTCTCTCCTGTCAATGTCCCTGTGGATGGAATTCCATCTCTACAAACTAGCTGAAAGTGCACTCAAGCCCACTATCCAGATCCCTGACAAAGATGTTAAATAGCACTGGTCCCAGTGCCGACCTGTGAGGGAGATACTTATGATTGCTATCCTCCTGGACATTGAGCCACTGACCATGACACTCTGAGTGTGACCATTCAGTCAATTCCTCATCCACCAAGTGGTTCATCCATCAAATCCACATCTCTCCAGTTTAGAGACATGTCATGCAGGACAGTGTCAAATGCTGGGACAGTGTCAAATGCTGTGCACAAGTCTTTATCCAGCAATGCTGTAACCCCACTGTAAAAGTCCACCAAAATTGCCAGGCGCCATTTGCCCTCAGTGAAGCCAAGCTGGCTGTCAACAATCAATCACCTGTCACTTTTCCATGTGCCTTGGCATAGTTTCCAGGAGGATCTTCTCCATGGTCTTGCAAGGAACAGAGGTGAGACTGACTAGCCTGTGTTTACCTGGAGGTTCCTTTCATCCCTTTTTAAAATTGGGGGTTATGTTTTCTTTTCCAGTCACTGAGAAGTTCACCAGTCTGTCATGACTTTTTTAATATGATGGATAGTGTCTTAGCAACTTCATCTGTCATGGAAACACTGACAGGTTGTCGTTCAGAGTTCATGACCTGGATGAATCAAGCCACTCCTTTGGTTTCTCTCCTCTCCTGTGTCTATAGAGGAATTGCCATTGCAGCCCTTATTAACTTGTTCTGGCAGATGTCAAGACCAGTTATTTAGAAAACAATATAAAATCTAAGACACATAATTTAATATACAACCATATAGTTCAAGATGTTTCTCTGATCACATATTTCAAGATAGAAAGATAGAAGAATATTATTTTTCACTTATTGTTAAATCTCATGTATTTTCTATATTTTTAATAGTCAGCGACTATGTTTCTGTTGTCCTCACACTTACAAATGTATATGAATTGCTGTAAGCTAAAAGCAAGCCATTGATACTTCGTAATTTGTTCACTAAAATAATTTATTAAATTTCAGATATATATTTTTAATGACTTTAAAAAAAGTAAGTTCACCTCTCTGGTAATTTTTCTCAATCTGTATTGGTTTAAGTATACTCTTTGTCTTCAGCCAAACAATACTGCATGACTCAGTACAAATTATGCACTATTATATCCTGCAGGAAAATAATTTAATGTGAAATATATTCTACTTTGTTGATATTTTACAACAAATAGCTAAAAGATAAAACTATATCTTAATTGCACTATGTTATTCATTACTCCACAATGTTTCTTCTTATCTGAAAAGACACACCTATTGCCCTCATCACTGAGGTACCTTGTTAATTTTGCAGCCAGAGACACTGAAACATACCAAAGATGAGAACGGCTCCAGTTCTCTCACAATGTTGTGGTATAAGACTTAGAATTTCCATAATAATAAACTTACTCTATAATAAACTTTTCCCTTTTTAGATATTCTTTCATAAGTTTGTTCAGCCTCCTCTCTTTCAAAAGAAAACTACACACCATATTTAGAAACTGAGGTAGTAATGAGCAAAATTGAGATACCATATGGTTTTCTAAGCTCTGCAATTTCAGAAATATCTATCTCAGGTCTTATCAGTAGCACTACACTTCTGTTTAAATCACAACTATCTCCAAAATCGTAACCCATTTCCTGGAAATGTGAGCTCCTTTCTTTTAGCGCTACATTATCATAAATATGATGTCTCTTTGACTTATCAGTAACAAAATTATGCAGTTTCAATATTTCTTTTAGTATTTCCCAAAAATCTGCTTAATCACAGGCAATGCATATAAAGGACAGCTTCAGTAAAAGTTATCAGTTCATATTCATCTTTCTTTTAGCATATTGGTACTGAATTTTAATCACTGTATTATTTCAGGCTTTTTCTGTGACAAAAATTCATTCACACCCTCCCAGTCTAATTTTAGGACTTTTTTTAATGTTTGTACCTCTTTGAACTTTCTCACCAGTAAATTAATCTTCTTTTGAAACACTGTTAATCAAATATGCTGCTTGAATTTCTTTTTTGTTTACCACTTCTGTTGTTTACTGTTGACCCTGATATGATACTGTGCATTTTCACAGAGTGGATATATTGTTCATCCAAACAGAAGAAGCTATGCTGTGTACATAAAAATAAGTACATGTCTTCATGACACTTCAAAAATGCTTGTACATTTTTCAAGACATTCAAAAGACACAAAAAAAGATAAATGAAAAGAAAACACTGTAGTCAAGTTTTGAATTGAAAGAACATTTTTGCTATACCCTTGTTATTCCTTAGAAATTCTTCTTGGAAGATACTCTACACACTAACATTACAGAATAGACAAACCTTCAGTGAAAGCACCGGGAAAGGTGACATTTACATGAGTATGTCACTTTGTTGGACTGTTTCTCTGAAAATTAGCTCACAAAATGGAGGACCACATCGAAGTGGTCTGCCTTAGCTATACAAGATCTCACAGTCTTTTGTAAAGTTCTATCTATCATTATTCATTTTAAGTCGATTTGTATATGATTATACAGTGCTCCAAATTTTAATAAAGAAGAGGAAGGAAGGAAGGAAGGAATTCTGGAAGGAAGGAATTCTGGAAGGAAGGAAGGAATTCTGGAAGGAATTCTGGAAGGAAGGAATTCTGGAAGGAATTCTGGAAGGAAGGAATTCTGGAAGGAAGGAATTCTGGAAGGAATTCTGGAAGGAATTCTGGAAGGAAGGAATTCTGGAAGGAAGGATTTCTGGAAGGAAGGAAGGAATTCTGGAAGGAAGGAATTCTGGAATTCTGGAATTCTGGAATTCTGGAATTCTGGAAGGAAGGAAGGAAGGAAGGAAGGAAGGAAGGAAGGAAGGAAGGAAGGAAGGAAGGAAGGAAGGAAGGAAGGAAGGCTTTGGGGTTTAAAATTCTGAATTTAATTGTATAGGCTTCCATGTCTTTAAAAAATGACACAATGTAAAGCAATAATCTGGCATGCAGATCAAGAATAGGAAAAAGGAAAAGAAATAGAGTTCTGTTATACTGGGAAAATGTTGGTTGTATTATTATTTCTTCTTAGCATTAAGAAATCTATAAAAGAAATGTAAGGGTTCATAAACTAGCCCCAATGCCTTGCCTAGTTTAGTGCACATTATATATTTAGTGCTGAAAGGAACCGAAAATGTATAAACAAAGTGCTTCTTCAAAGAAGCAGGTTTCTGAGATATTTTCTTTATCATTTTTGAAGTATTTAACAGTTATTTCACAAAAAATAGTCCTCCCTTTCCATATGGTTATAGTGTATTTTTTATCTGTTTGAGCAAGCAGATAATTTGGTGCAAGAAAGTTAAGGATGTAATTTGCTCGAAGTGTTCCTAAAAGTCAAATGTGTTGTATAGTTATAGCATTGCTTTATTGACTTTCTAAACATTTGTCTTTCTTCTACTTGCCATATTTCTGGACTTATGTGGAAAATATAGTATTTTGTCTTGATAAGAATTTGAAATGGAAAGCCCTAAATAGAGTGAATATCACTGAATATTCAGTTGTTAGCTGTGTGTCCTTTTATTAATTTATGACATTTGAATTCTACAACAGAACCCTGAAAAACAACCTTCCAGTTCAAAGGAATACAAAAATAATTAATGTTTTGAGTTATTCTGAGGACACAAACAGAAAACCTTTACTTAAAGAAAAATATAATACTCAAAAAATAAAAATTTCCCAGAAGTCTCATTATGTAAAAAAAGTCAAACTCATTGACTAAAGTCAAAATAGGAAGTATATTTTACATCTTCCACAGAAGTAACTTCACAGCATTATTTTGCTGTTTCTTCTGTTTTCAGTCTTGCAGGGGAATAACTGTAAGTAATTACTCATTCTGTTAAAAAATCCAGGCAAAAAGGAAGAGTATGTTTTGCTATTTTTACATAGATTTTATAAAAGCAATATTATTTCATATATGGGCACGTTCCTTGTTCTCAGTTTCCTGCAATGCTTCTGTACACCACAATCCAAACACCAGCAGAAAAAAAAAAGCCTGGTAAAATTGGGGCATGTGTTTGCAGTAACACAGAATTTAGCAAACACTCTTAAAACAGAAGTCTCTTTCCTTTTTAGCATTGACTCTACTAGATTTGAAATTCAGCAGATCAGAATCCATGCAACCCTTACACAAAGCACCAAGTAACCCCAGTTTTAAAATCAGTTCCAGTTTTACTTTCTTTACACGTCTTCAGTGAGGCTAACTGATAACAGAGGTGGTGGAAAAAGAATCTTAGTCAGAAAAATAAGAAGAAAAAAAAAAAAAAGAAGAAAGTCTTTTTCCTTAATCAGGCCCTCTTCTTCTCTGTAGGGATGTTCAAACAGTTCAGAGAGCACCTGCTGTTCATGGGGGGAGAAACATTTGTTCTGCCAAAGGAAGTATTTTGCATAAAGCCGCGTGGATCAAGAGTGGCACCCAGTGGTTGATGCTTTGCCACCGCAATGCGGTTCCAAATGCTGTGTTTCCCTGCCCTTCTGTCTCGAGTGCTTTCTGCATGGAAGGAATAGCTCTTAAGCCACTCTGGTTTAATAGAATTAAGCCAAATATTGTTTGGTAGGTTTTTTTTTACTAAAGTCTTTTACTATTCTAAACAGTATGCAACGCATGATGTTTTCAAATACCAGTTTTATACGGGTTTTAGGCAGACTTTTACTAGTTAGGGCTAAAAATAACATGAAACCAATGTGAAAGAAGAATTATGAAGTCAATGTAAAAGAAAAATTAGTCAATTAATAAAAACAAAATGGCATCTTGGCATAATACTGTGAAAGCCTGTAAGTTTAAGCAGTGCTTGCACATAATGTAACACTAATGTTAATTAATAATATATTATTATCATAATATTAATAATGCAGTAAGAGTCCATTATCTAAAAGTAAGCACACACATTATTTCTGTAAGGAATTACCTATATGGTTGCACTCACACTGCTTCTTCTTAAGCCCTGATCGTGCCAGTGAATCAACACAAAAGACTGCAAATTCTTCCAGACACAACCTGTGTTTTAAGGTTTGTAGGCAGGATTAACTGAAATAGAACGAAAATAAAAAGGATCTATATTTAAATGTTGTGCTTTTCTTTCAAAGTGCTAGAGTACAGTCAACTGAAGGGTGTTCCCTTATTGTATGTGAGGGAATAAATAATATCTAAATTACTCATCTTTCAGGCTAAGCATTATGAGGATTTTTTCCTGCCTGATGTTATGGATTGGAATATTACCTGCTACGTGACAACACAACCTATTTACTTCATTGTAGATGGTTAACCACTTCTCCACCACAGAACAAGTGATACCGTATATATATATATATATATATATATATATACACACACACAAACCACTATATAATTATATAGATAAACATGTCTTACCCTCCCTGGGTTATTTATAATCCAAATAAAAGAAACACAATCCTGCTCAGACTGCTGAACAGTATTTGTTGAATTACTGTCTACATATGCAATTAGGTAGTGTTACACTGATGGTAAAGAGTAAAAATTGTGACTGAAAATCTGCAGTGTTGAAATCTGGGACACAAACTTAGAACTTAAGGTGAAAAAACATGTAAGATTGTTGCTGGAAGACACAAACTGCAGAGCAGGTGGCCTAATCCTCAGATAAATTAGGTTCCCTAAAAAATACAAGTGCATCTGAAAACTGAAAAAAAAAAACCAAAAAAACAAACAAAAAAAACCCCACTTTTTTTTCTTCTAACTATATATTTGTTAATAAGTTGGTGCTAAGGAAAACTTTCCAATGGGTTTTCTAACATTTTCCTAAAGTTTCTCTTCCAATTTTATTTTCAAATTCAGCCATCCAGTTGTGGTTTTTTGGTTGCTTGGTTGGGGTTTTTTTAGAAAACAGTATAGTACCCTGATCTAAATTAAGTGTTAACTAGTTGAGACAACACTTTTTGAAATACCAGAAAAATGCTGCCCATCCCATGCAATCTACCTCTTGTCTCCCTCCAAAATGGTCAGTTTTGGAGGTACCGCTGCTTTTTATGAAGCAGATTCTAGTGTTCTGGCTGAGAATCCTAAAATGTAGAGTTGCCTGTGTATTTTATATTCCTTCTTTTCAGAAGTAGGAACATAAACACAGCTAGGCAGCCTTACAAAATCTCCAGATTCTTACAACCAAAAATTATTTGCAAGAGCTCAAAATCCATTACTGCTTGACAGATGATAAGGACAGAATCCTATGGTGTGGATATAAGACTAAATTCTACATGATTTTTTAATAAAAAGTTCTAAAAGTCTACAAAATTATATATATATATATATTCTAAAATACTTTCTAAAAAAAGCTAGTTGCTTTCATACTTAAGACTTTAAGAAACAAAAGGTTTTATGGCGTTACCATTCCAAGGAGACATTCTCCTCTGAGCATTCCCTGCACTGCCCTTCTACCTGCCAAAGATAGTCTGATTAACACTTCCCTCTGGGAATCATTTCTGCTAGACCAACACTCTGCTTTATCAGCTCCTTTGTAGTTTAGTGAAACAGCATCCATGACCTTTTGAAACCTCCTTGACCTCATATTAGAGTTTTCAATGGCTGAGAAATGTGATCACCTCTTCCAAAAGAATATTTGACAGCTATATTCAGTCACCCCAGAAACACTGTTGTCCCAGTTATCACTGGCAAATAACAATCTAGCAGCTAGTTGGTATTTGATATAAACAAAGCACTCATCCACAGCAAATTTCCTCTGCAGACTAGAAAGGAGAAGTTTACATTTCGCTCATAACCACTTACATTAGAAAAATTACACTTTATACAAATATAAATGGCAAACAATGAATGGGGCTCATTATTAGCTTTTAGAAGAAAGAAAGATGTAAGAGTAATAAAACAACTATGACAGGATAGTTCAGGATGACTGGAGTTTATATCATACTTGCTGTGTTTCAGCAAATGAAGGCCATCAGAGAATATTTCAGGATCAGGAGAAATTATTTTACTCCCTTTGGAAAAGAGGTGTCTTTACAGCAAGGACATGGGCATTTTCATACACACTGCTATTTGTGCTATGTCTATTACAGGCAAGTTTTTAATGAACTGACATGGTTATTGCAATTAATACTGTTCCACACCATCTACATGGGAGAAACTCACTGCCAGACCAAGGAATTGCATTTCACAGTCTCATTTTACAATAGCTATCACTTCATGCAATTTTCAGGGAGGCATTCTTATATACTTAAATTTCTTCGAGTTGCTATCCCCACTTGACTAATCATACCACCCATAATTCAGACATTTTACCATTATTATTAATTGTCATTTAACCATTCCAGTTTGATACAAGTGAGGAAATTATATACCAGAATTTATCTCAGAATGGCATGCATTAAGTAAAACTTGCAGTTTTTAATTGAAAAAACTATTTTGTTTTCAGTAACTCAGTACAACTAATTTACATAATTTATAGTGAAGTCTTAGTTTCTGGACATAAACACACAACCAACTAAAATCTGTTTTAAATTACTCTAACAAAATCTAACTTTATGGACATTTACTTGTGCCAGTGGGAAGAAAACGGATGGGCTTTTTTTCTCAGGATAATTTGCTTCTTTCTCAGGCTCTGCAGAAGATACTTTATTTGAGGAGGGAGGATCTGTGAGTGGGGAATGGGAAATACCTGCTCTCATTTCATAGCCCTGCAGTGCTATCTCCTCCATTGTCCTGCATAGGAATCATGGTCTTCATACATCTTTTCAAGAGCTTTTAAATTCTGTTCCCAGATCTTTTATCTCATCCTACTCGGTCATATGGATCTTTACGTCATATCCTCTTTCAGTTTTCAACTTAAGTGCACAGGTTCTTTGTCCACTACTTTTGCACATGGTAAGACAATTTATAGTCCTAAGAAAGTCTCAGATCCTGTTGATTTTTTTGCCATATGACTGAATCCTTCATAACACATTATTTGATGTCTCTGCCTTTCAGGTGGCACCCCTGGGAGCAGACACATTGCTGTTAGCAGTGGGGTGCCCCTTTCACTGTGACCATTTCTCCCTTTGCCTGCAAGTCATGTAGCAGACTCCACCATTCAGGTACTTGCATCACTACAAAATAAGGTGCTGCACACTAAACCCTCCTTCTGCAAAAAGGGAAGCAAGCATCAAAAAGGTGGCTACAGAGAACACTTCAGAAATCCAGTAATAACTATGTTTACTTCAGAGCAAGCAAATCCTCTCCCGGCCTCTTGGTGATTTATAACTTTTCTCCCGCCTTCCAGCCAAGTTAATCCATGTCCTGTAGCTTATTCTATGGCTGGAAATGAAGACTTAAATATTGTTATGACATGCATGATTTTAAGGAAGTAGTCAATGCTTGGAAGGTGTTGTAATCATCCTTAAATTATAGGTGAGATAGAAAAGGCAACACACACAGAATAATGAATTGCTGCTCAAATGCAGAAGTCTTCATGCCCTGATCACAAAACAACAAAGTTAGAAGACTGAATGACCACCTGGCAAATCAATGATAGCTCACAACTGCATTCTTTTACTCTTATCCCAGAAAACCAGTAGGCTCAATATTTTTCAGCTTTCATTATATTTCAGAATAAATTGGAAGAGAGAAATTTGATATTCTACATGGAACAATAACTTATTCAAGCATTCCAACTTTTTTTTTCTACATAGGGCAAACTTTCCACAATAGCTTCTGCTCTGAATTTTTAATTTATATTTTTAATTTAGTTTTCTGTAGGCTCCTTTGCATTGTCACATTGTGATTCAGCTGAGCTCAAGTTCACAGTGTTGAATAAGCCTCTCAAGCAAGCTGAAGAATTTTTATGTCTTAGATTCAGTTGAATAGGTTGCTGCATTAAAACCATTGACGTGTGTGAACTAAACCTTACTCAGTGTTAGTGTTGGGATAAAATATTCAAGACCATAAAATCTGCCCTCAGAAACTCTGGAACCTGCTTTAGCATTAAAGGTAGTATCAACACATACCATAAGGTAAATGATGCTTGTCTGTTACTCTAAGTATACATATATAGCTCATATAAATTCCTTACCAAAACAAAAAAATTACTGTGACAGTCTATATCAAGAATATGAAGGTAAAATATTCATTTTAATATCACACCAAATGACTATTTTAACTGGCACACTGATATAAAAAAAGTGCTTTTAGAAAAATTAGAATATGCATGAAATACCTAGAGCATATCACAGCTGTTGCACTGTGTCATACTTTTGCTTACTTACTCTTCAGTAGGAACAATAACATAGGAAGTACCTGGCTTTACCAGTAGTAATGTTTTTGCTCCAACTAAAGGCCTGTATTCAGAAGGAAGACAAAAAAATATAAATACTTGAGCTCCCATAACAATACGTTCAGAAAAGTTATTTTGTATGCTTTGTATTTTCACTTATGCATTCCAATTTCATTTATTTTCTGAAAAAAATAGTCCCATCCAAACTAATGCTAAACGAGGTAAACGACCCAGAACTCCAAAATCAAAGCAGAGAGAAATTTTGGAGATAGCCTTCTTCCTTTTTAGAGTCTGGTGAAAGCAAAGAAAGCATCTTCTGTTTTCATTGACAAGGATGAAATCTGACCTAGACTAGTCTCAGAAACAGAATAGCTGTTGATTTCAGCAAGGACAGAATTTTGTCCACCCCTTAGTATTTCAAGTTGCAAGTTTTTTTCTGCATATTTACACAAAATATCACTGATCACTGAACTTTTGAAGCAAGCTATAACTTACAGAGAACATCCAATAAGATAAAATTAAGAAGGCTAAGAGAGATGAATATTTTTAGTAACAGCACAGTTCTAGTTGGGCTGTTACCACGAAGTTTGGAGAACATTCAGTTAAGGAAGTTCAACATGCTGATAGCACCTGCGCTTTCCACACAAACATGCAGTTTAATCAGCCCAAGTTCATATTTAAATCTTCTGTTACATCATGTTCTTTCATTCTAGTGGTATCATTTGCAGCAGTTTAAATAATACCACACTTTAAAAAGAGAAAAAAAAAAGGAGATAGAATTATTTGCATAATTACTTTGCTTACTATAAGCCTTAGACTTCTGCATTCTGGAATCTTAAGGAACATACTAGTTTCTTCTTCTGACACCATGAATATAAGCTGCAAAATGGATTTTAATTTTCATTCTCAAGTGTTCTGAAACCTCTTCAGCACTGGTCTCAGAGGAGTGGAGAGATGTACATTTGAAGTGCATGCTTCCCAATTCCCATCTGAGCTTTTTCAGCTTCATCCTTCTTCTACCACATATCAGAGATCATCATCTGTATTTTGATGTCAATCAAGATAGTCATGGCTCCAAGGACCATTTTAGAAGAACTCTAAAATAGCTAGGCTGGCAATGGGTGCTCCAGCTTATTCTCTTTCCTTTAGACAGCAAGGAGGAAACTTTGGAAGAGACAGCTGCCTTTTCCTTTTCAAGTATTTCCTTTAAAAGATTTTGATTGCTGGACCCACTGATGCTGCAGATTTTTTTTTACAGCACGACAGCCAGTGAAAGGAACAGAAAACTGCCAATATCATGTTTTTCCACTAAGGTGCAAACAGCTGAGCCAAACTGAAATTCCATTATTTGCAGATAAAGTGAAAACTCTGACATGACCAGGATGTACCTGTACTATGCTTGGTTTTTTTGTTTCCCAATATACTTTGAGTTAAATATTAATTTTTAGAAAAAGCTAACATGCACCATAAAATAGAACTCAAAAAGAAAACAAACAAACAAACAAACAAAATGACAAACAAAAAAAAAAAGGAAGAAAAAACTGTTATCCACTGTGACTGAGTGAAAAAAGATCATGCCAGAGAGCTTAATAGCAGTGCAGCGGTCACAGAAGCCTGGTGTTTAAAAATTAATTTCTAGTTTGAAGCTGTTACTGCCAGTGCCAAGAGCATACAAAGTACATTTGTTCATCACCAGAGCTAGTTTCAGAGTAGAAAATTCAAGAGAAAGACAATGAGGCCTCTCCAGTTTCTAAAATAGATCTGGGAAATGTTTAAAATCTCCAGGCAATGAAAAATAGATTTCCACAAAAGAATAGCTAAAGGGCAAATTAGAGAAATATCTTGTCACATTTTACATGCCTATAAACTTGTCTACTTCACAAATGATGGCCTCCTATTAATTTGATAAAAAGCTAATCAGATGTAATTTAGTTTTCTTTGAAACAGATATTTAGGGAACATATTCTGCTCTCTCCATTCACACTTGAAAGAAAAGAGATGTTTATTAGACCATTGACTTCTTAAAACAGAAACAAATATTATACCACTTTTCATGCTGTAAGTGAAAAGAGAAACAGATTTGCAAATTCAGTCACTGAGCTGTAAATATCTTCCTGCAGCTACTCGCAAGCGTAGCAGAAAGATTTCATTGTACCCATCCAAGATGTCACCATGCAAGCAGTTTCTACTTTCATCTGTGAACACTGCAAACCTAAAACTCCTGAACAAGTCTGAGCACCCCTGACCAGCAGTTCTAATATTTTAACAGAGGTGTTGAGAATGTGTTTTATCTATCCAGGCACTATTACCTGCTCCACTTCCAGCACTTCAGCGAATGAAAGTGGTGACCTAACAAGATAACATTTTACTCTGCAGGAGCACCAAAAGCAAGCAAGCACATTTTGAAATTTTGAAAGCAAAGACTGCTCTAAAGACAAGCTTTTGATTGTTAATAGCATTCTTTCTGTATGAGAAGTGGATGAAAATAATTTTTGTCTTCAGAACAACAGGAAATTAATAATAGTAAACAAAATCTGTACTGAGTTCTGTTTATTTATGTGAAAATGCTTATTATTTAGACCTATTAGACAGATAGACAAAAAAGTCCTGAAGCATTTTGTGGATTCAGTTGTTTGCTACTCTCTATTCAGGGTGTGTCAGTGGTCATCTAATACTCAGAGTTCGTTTCTCTTCCCTGATTGGTTGGTTAAGGTTGGTTTTAAATGGAAAAATATATTAATCTTTTTATTACAGAAATACTTGTTTGCATGCAAATAAATGTCTCTATATGTGGAGTAGCTATTCTCCAAAAATCCTTTGGAACAATAAGACATTCACATGAGTATTTGTAAATAGTAAATAAAAAAGGGGCAGGAATGTGGTGAAACATGACACCTGTTCAGAATTTAAATTTATGCTTTCCAGCATCTAGACAAAAAAAATCAGTGGAACTGATTATCCACTGCATGTACTTTGCTGAGCCATTTACATTTGTGTGAAGCAGGAGCAATGTAGGGGCTACTCACTGGCAGACATGACTCGCCCATTCTCATTTCAGTTGCTCTTTTTGTACATCCAGTTTTTCAAGTAAATGATGGGGGAGAGCCATGCCCCAAATGACTGGCTGCAATGATTAATGTTTCACATGACTTTATAGCATAGTTAGATATACCAGTTAAGAGTTTAATCTTAAAGCAGCAACAAAATATGAATTAATTTAATAATGGTATTGATAATGAGCTTTTAGCCTAGCAGCTGCAACATAACAAGATACTATGGCTGCAGCTGAAGTTAGACAAACACAGCCTTTTAATCAGGTACACATTTTTGACTGTGAGGGGAAGTAATTAGAACAGGTTACACAGGTTCCTCTTGGCAATTTAAACATCAAGACAGTATTTTCTTTCATTGCAGGTAAAAAGTTGAGGCTGTCCTACGGCCTATACTCTGAAACTAAACCACCACACTGAATGTATCTGATCACTGATTCAGAAAGTCCTTCAAACAGACACTGGTTTTGCCATCCACTAACTACCACAGCTATTGAAGTTGCAATGCTACTGGAATTGTCACCCAAGACAAAACCCAAGAGAAAACAAGACTTAAAAGGAAATGATATTTTTCTGAAAAGGTTATGTGAAAAGGGGAAACAGGACTAAGGAGACAAGATTAGAGTAACATAAATGATTCTACAGATAGAAACAGATACTACACGTTCTGAGATTGAAGTTAGGAATAGTCATTCGGAGTTTAATTTATTATGTTATTAATTTCTATTAACATATTTCTAATGTTTGAAAGGGAAAAGGAGGTCAGTACTTGTAGAACAGACAAGATTTTGCCAAGTATGAGAAAAACAGAAAACAAAATTATGCCAAAGGTTCTATTTCCCCTACTGCACATAATGAGCACTCTGCAAACCCCAAAATCTGTTCCTGATGGGTTCTGTGTTAAGTGTGCAATAATGCCACAATTAAAGAAAAGAAGCATCTTTTCTATTCATTAGTTAGAAAACAGTATCTTTACCTCCATTTTACCTGTACAACTTTAAAAGAAAGGACAAAGTAGGACAAAGAAGAGCAAATTTTTTTCTATACCCACTGCATCAAGGTTTAGTACAGAGGCTAAGGAGAGCACAGATACTTATTAAAGATGCTGACAGTGGCATAAAAAGTAATTACAGTATTGTGCCTCCCTTTATAACAAACAGCTCTACTTCCCTATCTTAGAGGTGACTCAAAGTCTTAAATTAGAATTCTCAGGGTTTCCCACATAGGCAAACTCGGCAGGATTTGAACAAGTGGATATGCTTACTGCTCATGTTACTTACTGTTAACTATAATTATAACATTTATGAATTTAAACCTTAATGACAACAAATGCAGTAGCTCCACTGCTTTTGTACTTGAGATGTCACATACAGTTTTTCCTCAAACACTGTATGAAAAATAGGGGAACATTCAGAGGGTAAAAAAGATATTTTTTTCCCCTTTCCTTCCTCCTTTTTCCTCTTTTCAACTCAGAATACTGGGATTCTTGGAGAGCCTTCCATGCAATACAGAGAAGCACCGATGCAAATCCTTAAATATTTGTTAATTTTTTTAAAAAATAAATTAATAAATGAAAAGGATTGGTTTGCAGCAATTTTTCCTGTGTCAAGATCTGAATGGGGTTTGTGGAAACTGGTGACTGACCACCATCTCTGCTAAAAGAGAAGAATCTACAACCAAGAAGGGCTAGGATTTTGTGAAGAACAACACTGTCTCACTAATCTCCTAGCACTTTGTGAGCATGTAATTAAATGCATGGATAAAGAGGATTCAGTGGACATAAAGTACTTGGATCTTTCAGAAATGCTTGAGAAGATTCAACACTAAGAGCTTAGACAGAAACAAAGCTGCCTCGCACATAGACTTGGAAGGTGGGAAATATTTTATGAGTTGAAAGCTGATGTAAAGATGGGAAACAGAGTTAAGACTTAATAGTGTCTCTCTAGGATAAAGAAGAACCACAAGTGATGTCCCATGGGGCTGACTTTGGGTACTGTCTTGCTTATCTAAAGAGCTGAAAGATGCAGGCTAGAGGGGTCACTAGTCTGCCTTAGTAGGCTGCTGTCCTGTACAGCTATTCTCTTATAGCTTATTGTCTTTTTCCAATACTTTGGGTTCATGCATTTATTGAAGAACAGAAAATACATGAGGTAAAAATTAGAAATTGTATGAAGTGCTATAACAAGGTTCAGATATGAATCAGCAAAAGACCCCCATATAAGCATGGGCATGTGCAAGGTACGTGGCCTTTCAGAGGGCATCCCATGGTAGAGATAGCTCAGCCTACTTTAATTAGAATACCTCTGAACAGTTTACAGCACTATTCATAACCTCTGTTATTTTAAGTTGTCTAGGCTTTTGCTTTATTCCTAGTATTGCATCTGTGAGAGAGGAATATCCATTTTCTGTTGGCTTTATTTTTTGTTCTGCTGGCTTTGTTTTAAGCATTGTGTCTTATCCACCAGTAACAGTTTAGTAAGGCCTATTACATTTTGACAGTTTGAAACATGTAGCTGTGACAATAAGGTGCTGCTGTAGAGAAAATAGCCATTTCTACCCATGGAATAGCAATATATTTGATAGTGAAAGGGGAAATGTAGTACAATCCATTTTTGCCCCTCTCTTTTGCCTCTGTGAATGTTATCTCCTTTCTAATTAATGCCTTCTTTCTCTTTGCATAATTTCACAGTGCTGTAGGTCCCATTGAGCAAAGTAACTCAAGCATGTGCATTAACCCTGACAACAGCCCTACACAGCAGCAATGTCAGTGTGGGATGACTGGATGTGAAGTAGCATTACCTGAGGGAGTCCTCATAGAGGCAGCCTCAGTATTGAGAGCTGCAGATTCTATGTGTTTTAGGTAGCTATATACCTTAATAAAAGGATCTCTTCAACAGATACATTTCCAGTTTGTCTGAGATTATTACTCCAAGGACTCTACAAGTTCACATATTTAAAGTATTCATAAATCTCAGATCTCTGTATCTCATAAACTTCCTTTATCTCCTATTCTGCCATATTATTTAGTTAGTTTTTTGGAGAGAGAGAGCTTGCTATGTTTTTGTTTGGTTTTTTTTTCCAATTTGCCAAATGAGTACATTATGAAATTAGCAGAAGCAGAATTTTAAGAAGTTCTGTGAACATTTTCATTGCTCCTTCTGCAGAATTTCCTTCTCATTTGTTTCCACCTTTCCTTTCTCCACGTTTGCCCAGGTATCATGGACAGCTGTGGTCAGACACCTTCAGCTGAGGGGACATGCAGTGAGACCTTTTCCCTGCACCACTGTGAAATGAGGTCCCGTCAGAAGACTTCTGCTATCAAGATCAGTGAATCCAGGCCTGCAGCCACAGCCTGAAGTCTACAATGGATCTGAAGCAGTGCTTTACTGTGAAGGTTGTCTGCTCACTGATGTTATCACCCTTACATAAATGTATCCAGAAGCTTGGTAGTACTTTCATGGTTCTTACAGGAATATATAATCTGGTATATTCTCCATTTGGAATGAGCCTTCAGTTAAAAGAAAATTTAAATTCCTGGAGATCGGAGCTTGTCATCCTATGGCACTAAATAGAAGAATCTTTTGTTCCTAAAAGCTCTGAGAAACAGAGAAGTTATACACAGGGCATGAAAAATAAATAGAAACTCAGAATATTTATGAATATTTTAGATATATGATTTATATATACAATAGTGTTTGAAAGCAAAATAATCAAGTATATGATTTATAAAGATAATTTTCCTGCAATTCCTCAGGAAATTAATAATTCCTTGACTTTGTTTTGCACTTCAATAGATTACTTTGTTTTGTCATGACTATCAGTGCATCAAAACTTTTGCTAAAGTATTTTAATTTAAATGGGTATATTTACAGTTATTATATCATATTAATATTACAGTAGGCATAAAATTTTCACTAAATAATATTGAATAATTAAGAAGAAATACATTATTGATCAGCTAGGAACCATTTCATACAATATAAAATGCTATTGTCCTATGTCTTTGTTTTTAATATCTGTTATTGAAACCTCAAGTTGATAGTGGTATATTACTTTCCACCATATAGACTAAGGACATTTTAATTGCAAATCAACTACTATTGTACAGATACAGAGGACATTATCTAGTTTTGTAAATATGAAAATGAACATCAGTCTTGTTTATTCCCCACTCCAAAGAAAAAAAAAATAGGGGTTCAAAGTACCTGAAGACAGTAAAAGCTAACTTTTCTACTTACTGTACTTATTACTAAGTTGTCTACTTACTGTAGCATCTCACAATTCCTTTTGAATCACTGCCCAAAGGAATATCTTATCAAGTAATTCATTATGTATAAAATCTATTCTTTGTTATGTGACTTGTGATATTCTCCAGAAGAAGCCTGAAATAAGTATTATGGGGGACCCTGACAATGACTGTGAAAAGGAGATCATATTCTGAAATGAGAGTAATGGAGACTTTTCTTCCAAAAATAGTCTGTTGATGTAGAATTTCACAGTTAGAATTTTCTGTGGAGTCCCTTAGTTTGTCTTCATAAATGTTTAAGGAATAGTCTTTGAAAATGCTCTCACATAGAAACTTTTCAGCCCTACTTTTTTTTTTTGACCCATTTCTTGAAAATAAATCTTATATCAAGCAAATCTAATACAAAGGTTATGTTCCATTTATGTTTTAACCTTATATCTTCAGGAAATTAACTTCCTGTGATATCATTCTTTCTTTCTTTTCCCTCACCTCTGCACACATTTTTGATCTTGTTTTCCAGGTTTTACTCTGTTGACACAGGAGTCCCAAAGTCTCCAAGGCTTTATCTAAACTTGAGGACCTACATACCTGAGCACAGCCCAGCTAGCCACTCACTGGCCACATGGGATACAGCTGCACACCATCCCCTTCCCTGAGGAAGGAAAACCCCTGTGTCCAGAACTGTAAAGAACAGCAAGTGACTGGTGATGCAGGGGGATGGGCCAAAGAACAGCAGCAGGATCTGCAGACAACAGCAGAGGCAATCAGTAAGGAAGATTAAATATATTGTGTATCTAGAGAGAGATAGCTATACCATGATGGCAGATGAAACACCTGCTATAAATTCACAAATAGCACACACAACATGGATATTTGTACAGACTCTAGTCCAAAATTTCAGTTAACATTCCAAATTGTCATAATCTTTGATACACTCAAATGGCAGAGAATTAGATACCTGAAATAACATAAATGTCAGAAAACTAGTCAGTGCAGGGTACTGCCAGCAGTCCATCTCTAGGAGAATTCTAGGATCAAACCCCTGAGATGCATAGCAGTCGTAGAGAAGAGGGCAGCATAAACATACTGAGGTCACTTGACAAAGAACTATAATGATGCTATGAGACTGGCTGCAGCTGGGCTTAGGAGATAGTGATTCTTTCAACAGCAATATTCTGCAAACCCTTTGATGCCACAAATGGAATCTGAAGTGACCTATACATTGACAAAAAGTACTTCTTACTGGCCAAATTTAAAATGTTAGAAACAGCTGTTCATCAGAAATCTTAATGCCATGTGTAGCTCCAGTACCACAAAGGTAAAAAGCAGCACAAAGGTATCTCAATTGAGGTCTGGAAGAGTGGTGATACAAATAATTTTACATACCACTCATTTTTGCCTGAAAAAAGGATAATCTGAATCACTCTTCACCCTAGAGGGAGTCAAACCTTCTTCCTAAAGGCAAATAACATTGACAGCAATAACAAAAGTGTAGAGGTAATTATAATTCAATACAGAAAAGCATTTGAGTAAAGATTTTAAAAGTAAACTGGACTTTGTGCGCAGTGAATAACACAAGTACTGACATATTTACTCTCTTGCACTAAGAAAACCCTAAAAATCTTCATTAAGAAAGATGGCAGATATTTTACGGCTCCTAGATTTCACTGTTTTGTAAATTATAGACTTCTATTTAAAATTCTAATTCTTCCAGTAAAGTATTTGATCAGGCAGATACACAGAAAATGTACCTAAACAGCACAGAATAAAAAAATTTTGACCTGTACCTCACACAAAAATTTTGTCTTCTTTTTCAAGTTAGTTTAACCAGTTACAAAATTCTGTTTTGAGATATGTACTTTGTTTACAATATCAAACTTCTTTAGCAGGAATTACATACCTACACTAGCATTTATATTATAGTATTTTGGCACTTAGATTGTTGAATTATGTCTGTAGGGGAAGGGAATTACATTAATGAATAGGTTTTTTTGTTTGGGTTGGGTATTTTTTATTAACTTCTCTTTGTTGTTTTACTTGGTAGAAGTCAGAAGACATTGTCTTTCATTTAAGGAAATATGAGCCAAATTTCTCAAGGTGGAATCAACATATGAAAAAAACATAAACAATCTTGCCAATATTTGGACTATGATGGAAATAAATCTGATATAAACAATAAGAAATGAATAAACTTGATTTAAAGTATCAATTAAATCTATAGATGTGTAATCTATTTTCCTATTCATCTTAGTTTTTATACTGCCAGTGAACTATTAAATAAAACACACATAACCTTTTCAAAAATACAACAGTAGGTGCAAATACAGCAACAATCAAAATAAATATGCTCACTCCTATTGAAAGAAAGGGTTCTGTTGGTTAAATACACTTGGGAATACTATTTTCTGTCATAGCAAAAATATAATTTTATTTTAATCCCTATAGATACCTTAAAATTTACAGAAAGTCCAGGGCTATATTGCCATACAAATGGGAATATTCTTGATAGATTGGGTTACAAAGTGTAAAATTGACTGCAGAGAAAATCCTGAAGATTTTTGCAGCAAGTGAGTTCTGGTGCAGGGGTGCGGGGGAATCATGAAAGTGTTTCTAATATGGCATTTGCAGGTGCTGAAATGTTATTACTAAGCTACCAACTGCTTTGAGGAGTCAGATGTGGAAAATTCATTTCTGGTATAAGAGGATCCACCACTGAAACAAGGTAAGAAAGAATTTGTATGCGAGTGGCTTCAGTTTCTGCAGAAATCTTTTGCACATCATGAAACCTGAAAGGCTCCTCATTAGGATTCATATGTAGATAAATGAACATGCTTTGCATGAAATCCAAACAGAAACTCAAATGAAAAAGCTGCTTTTAAAAAGCCTGGAAGCAATTTCACAGACATTGCAATGCAGCGTTTTCCAAATAATTTATTTAAATCTCTGACTGTAGGTTCCATTTTTTTTTTCTAATTATGAATTGGAAGCACTGGTTTTCAGCATGTCCTAGTAATGCTGTGCTGAACCTGTAAACCATTCAATATGAAATTATCATGAAACAATAGAATACTGAGTAAAATCTCAAATCAGTGGGAACAGAATAATCTCAGGTGTTAGAAAAGGACTCCACAACCTCTCCTTTCTCAGAGGCTGCCCGCACTCAGCCTGCTTTGCAACCTGGTGTTTTAGCATCAAGCTAAGGTTTGCCCAGGGAACAAACTATCAGTCAGCAAGTGCAGGAGGAACCACGCAGGTGAGGGCCATGTCAGTCCTCCTGCTGCTCCTGGCATCATATGGTATTGAGCAACAGAGGAAAAAATGAAGGTCCCCACTCCAGCACAATAAATACATTTTTAACATTAAAAATTCAAGCAGCCCAAATGAAAACAAGAGATTTCACCAGAAAAAAACATATTACAGAATAAACTTGCACAAGAATAAACTTATCTTAATGTTAACCTGCTCAACATAGGGGCATCAAAAAAGGAAGGGTTTGTCATTTTAACATTTAAGATCAGTGGGATACACTCTGATTCCTTCCAAGGACATTCTTGCTGGTGGTAGCACCTCAGCCTAACCAACAGGTGTCCATCAGCCTGGGTGAATTCAGCCGTACTTGCGTGGCACTGGTGTTCAGGCGCTGGCAGGAGGAGCTGTGGGATGGCTGGAAGCAGCCAGCTCCAGCCAGCTCCAATTGAACCACCACAGGGCGTGGTGGAGGCCCTCAGCCAAGGTGGCAGCACCTCTGGGAAAACAGATTTAATAAAGGGCAAAAATTCTGCACGGCAGCTGTGAGAGAGAGGAGTGAGAAAAACCAGAAACAGCCCTGTAGACACCTGGGTAAAGTCCATGAAGAGGGAGGGGGAAGAGGTGCAGAAGGCACAGGAGCAGGGATTCCCCTCAGCCCATGAAGAACTACAGTGGAGCAGATACCCTCCTCCAGCCCCTGGAGCATCCACCACTGGAGCACATGGACTGCATCTCGTGAAAGTGATCCATGCTCAAGCAGTTTGTGAAGAGCTACAGCCCATGGGAAGACATTGGCAGTTTGTGGAAGCCTGCAGCCTGTGGGATGGACCACACGCTGGAGCAAGGGAACAGCCTGAGGCAGAACAAGTAGCAGGGGAAGTTTATTTTAGTTTCTCAGTAAAAACCTGTGCTTACCTTGGTATTTCCTTTTCTGCTTTTCCACTCTGCAGGAAGATACGACATATGAAAATAAACCTCTCCTTGTTCATAATAATAAAATTTCTAAAAGCAGGTTAGCTCATTTTGAAATCCTGAATAAACTTTATTTAAAATTATCATGCTTTCTAGCAGCTTTGAGGTAATACATGAGAAGATCATGACCAAAAATTAACAAAAAAGCAAAAAAGTTACTTTCTTTTGACTGGAAGCCAACTGTTTCAAATTAGCTAAAAAAGAAAAGAAATTATGTACTTTTTACAGCACCTAAATACATATGAAAAAAATTTTCATATGTATTTTTACTGAATTAAATAAAAAATTTCCTTTACTGGTAGTCTTGGCCCATACACTCAAGTACACAGCAGCATTAGTTAAGAAAAGGTAATTTTACATATAAATAAAAAATTAATGACAAAAACTTTGCCATGAACATTATGTTGAAAATTTCATTAATCATACCATGGATGGCATGAAAATCACGCTGATTCTTAAGGTTAAGTAATATGAATCAAATTCTAGATAAAAGAAAATATATGACCTACATACCCCAGTAAAGGATACCAGAAGCTCTGGAATTTTGAACACTAGAAAAATGCTTACAGATTTTATCTCATCAATTATGTGTAAACTTTATTAAAAGAATCATTTTAAATACAGGAAAAAATAACACAATACTTTTTATCAAATTATAAAAAATATTGAGTTTATTAATTTATTTATTATTCACCTGGTTTTGCTTGTGTTCTATACTTAAAGCTAATAATTTGCTTTGGCAATTCTCTTTCTTTACCTCATTCTTTCACAGTGTTAAAAATTATACGGAAAGGAGGCAAAAGTCCAAGTAAATAGGCACCTTTTTTTTTTTTTGCTGCATGGACTTGAGCACCACTGAAGTCTTCTGTTCATCTTTGGACCATGGCATATCATAGCAACATTATCTTCATAGATGGCACAAGAATGGAGCTGCAGAGATAACCTAGTGCCTCCCCAATGCAGGATCACTCTCAGCTATTTAATTCCTGACAGATCATGTTAGTCATGTACTCCTTAGACAACATGCTGTGCCTCATGGGCATCTGTTAAACTTCCTGACATCTGAACTGAATAATAGGTACTTCAATTCAGCCCAGTTTTTCTTGTTCAGTCATAAACGAAAATAACAGAGGTTTTTTTATTACTTTTCAGTAGCTGTGTTGGCATTTTGAGACAGTTAAAGACCTGCTCTCCTGAAATTAAATAGTGCTTGTACTTTTATCTCTTTCTCACCAAAATGGGAAATGACTAGCCAAAAAAACATGCCACAGAAAAGGATGGGGGATCTACATTGGATCATAAGCTCAATATAAGTCAGTGTCACATTGGTACAATGCAGTGGCCTGTAGAAGGGGGAAACAGCACACTCAGATGCACAGTCCTTCCTTCTACTCTTCCCATCACTCACTTGAAAGAATAATAGTAAATTTCTTTCCCTGTGCTTTCTTGGTCAATGCAATATGCATTTTCATCTCTTAAGACAAGTGTATATGCTCAAAGCAATTATCTTGCTTTTAAAAACCTGAAGATTAAAAACTCTTTAATTCTCTCTGATTAAGACCATCCTGCTTAAACACGAATTTAAGAATGACAAAATAAGCAATTTAATTTTAAATTCTTTCATAAGGGGTTTTACCATGCCAACATAACTATGTGCTTTGCTTTATGGAGGTGGCTTTGGCACCATGAGGGCTTGTGCTTTCTTCTTGGTTTTGATTAGTTTGTGTTGTTGTTGGTTGGTTGGCTTTTTTTTGGAAGTGTGTGTACATATGCATCACATATATAAAAATGTGTATATATGTATGTATATATATTACATAGAGTAAGTAATTGCAAATATATGACTGTGCTAATAAACTTTGAGTTTAATTAAATTTTCTTATTATCAACATTTAGTACCGCTGGCCAACTCCTTTGCCATACTCTTCATGTGGATATTGAAGAGGGTTCACCAAAGCTCCATGGAGACTCTTTCTTTGTTCTTAGGTATTTCCTTATGATACAGCTGAAGGGGCAACTGAAAAAGAGCTCTTTGTGGCCTTTGCTCATACCACACATTCATGTAAATTATATCATCACACTGTGCCATGACACATCCTGCATTCATTCTTATCACACTGATTAGTCCTTTCACACTTTCTTTCTACCTGCACTTTATTCTAACTGTAGGAAATACAGCACATTTCCCAGTGGCACAGATTAAATTGAAACAATCTTTTTTACTCTTACCGAACCCTTCTTGGACACATATAAAACAGAAGTCAAAATCAGGTCCCTGGTTAGGCCGATGTCTATACTTCAGCCACCTTCAGGAAAACAAGGTTTCATCCCAAAGGACCAGACTTCAGTTGCCTTTCATCTCTGAAAACTAGCAGGTACCAAAAATGTAAATCATACTTTTTATTTAACTGTTACTTCAGTGGAATGCAGATTACACCTATATTTTCTTGGTGTGGTGTTCTCCCTATACAGTTGATACAACATTGGGTACTGCACACATACAGGTTACACCTTACAGGAAAACAAAAAGTATTCCTAGTTTGCATCAAATCCCTGATTCTCAACCTTTCCTCCTTGCCACAAACACCAATGCACTTGCATGCCAGCACAGGTGTCAATTTCTTTGAAGCTGTAATTTGAAGGACCAGTTCCCATTGCCCACTGACAACAGAGGGACTCAGTGCTGGGAAAGAGCAAGACAGGGCTTGAAAGCTATGATTTTGGAAACCTAAGAAAGTAATTCCAATAAGGATCATAATTTAACTTACCAGACATCATAAAGAAACTAAAACAGCCAGCAAAGAAGACATACAAAGGACAGGGGTATGTATGAAATACTGCCTTTTATGATGCTGATGATTTAGGGCTCAAAGGAGACTTTGTCATGGAGCATGACCTCCCCACTGATCTTCACACAGGAGCAAAAAGTCTCAGATTTTGCTTTTAAGAAAACGACAGTAGAGACTGAAGCTTAGGTGTATATTCAAAAGGAGTCAGAAAGGAAGTCAAAAGAGAGGATGAAATTTTAATGAAAAGTACATAAATAGGCATGAAAACATTTAATGAGAGATAAAAATGGTGGCAAACGTGAATTAAAAAGTAAAGGAACAGAAAGACGAAGCTCAGAAGAAACACATTGTTAGTGAAAAATAACCTTTTAAGGAAAAGTAATAAGGTCATAATTCTCTAAATAGCTCAGGAACCCTCTAGAGGCATTTCCTGCATGCAGTGCTTGTGCAGGCAGTGCTACAACATGCACACAACCAAGGTTATGATACTTGCATATCCTACCAAGCATGATAATTTGGACAGACAGATGTGAAATTATTGCATATTGTTGAAAGACCAATTGCATTGCAGTAAAAGATAAAAATGCTGCTGTTTGACAAAAATGCTGCTATTTGATAAAAGTATGCATGTGTCAGAGAACTGGAAATAGGAATTTGTTGTATTTCTGTTGCTGAGGTTAATTAACCTAAGCGGCCTTGGGTTTTTTGTTTGGTTGCGTTTTTAAACAACAACAAAAAGAATCACTTCTTGAATCTCTGATTTTATTTTTGTTTAGATGGCATGTCATTTTTAATGTCTTAATGTCTGCTAAGTGTGTGGGTTTCTGCAGATAGAATTTGACAGTCAGTAAGGCCAGCAGATGAAAATTCCTGCTTCTCGTTTAGTCGCTCTGTTTCGTCCAAGCATCTTTGGAGAGTTCAAGGAGATTTTTCACAGTTTTCAGTATAGTTGAAAACTGCCAGGTTTATTTCCACAGACCTTTGCTATAATTTTGTTTCAGAGATGTCTTTTTGCTTCTGAAATACATTTCTCGTCCTTTGTCTTCAGACCCTGTGTTCTATAATTCACTTTTTGGTTGTCATGTTAATCTTTTTAGTGATATCTGAGTGCTTAGGAAATGATCCATCAGACATTCAGGTTACCAGTGAGCTTGTATAACAGTTAGTTTTGCATAAGTATGATACTATATAAAATCCAGACTATAAAGTAGTCAGTGTGTGTTACATGAAAATGATTAGGAAAACAAGTGAATCACTATGATACTGTTTACTGTACTTCGTAAAAAAAAAACAAACAAGCAATTAAAGCCTCCTATATAATTCTAAAGATCTGAAATCTGGAAGAATCTTACACTGATTGCAACATCAACACTTCCACTGCTACATGTGCCATAGCATACCAGGAAAAAACAGAAAAAAAGTGAAGTTATTGCACTCAACAGCATGGTAGAGTTCCTGTGCTTCAGCAATGTACTAAGGTCATACATCTTACAAACCCTGCTGTCTCGTGTGGATTTAGTTAATAACAGAAGGAAGTTTCTTTGGGTTTACCTGCCAGATATGTGGTAGACGCTTCAATGAGAGGATTTTTTTTACCTTATTCTACAATGGTGGCTTCAGAAGGAATTATTATTTCTAATTAATCTGTCTTGTACAGACAAGTCAAAAGTAAAAGGTAAAGCTCTTTTGTCAGCTGAACAGATGTACTAAACACTTGTCACTTGCATATGTTAAAAAAGCAACAATTACAAAGGCATCATTTCTCCTAATACATGTCAAAGCAGAAAATTTCTTTTTTTGTTCAGTAATTTCCTTGTGTGGTTTAATTGCTTTACACCAGTTATGAACTTCTAGCATGACTCATATATGGAAGAAGAATGACAAAAGTATTGCTACACCTTTTTTAATTCCAGGAACCCATAGTTCCTGTTACAACTTTATTCTATCCTTCCATCAAAATGCAGAGAGTTAATGATCTCAGAATGGAGAAATACTTGGTAAAATATTCCTAATTAAGTGCAAATGCTCAGGTTACACCAAACCTTAAGTTAGAACTCCATTCCCTTTAACTTTTCTGGAATAGACATATTTTGCAACAATAATGATTTAACAGTCTTTAGAGGTTTTGTTGTCACTGCCGTTGGATTTTTGAGACAAGTGAAATGGAAAACTTTCTTCAAAAATAAAAAGAATGTTCTCCATTTGATTATTAGAAAAATAAAGATTAATCAATTGTCACTGTTATCATAAGGAAATTAAACATACTTTCATCCTGTGGAAAAATAACATAAGTGAAAAAATAATATGACCATACAAAAACGATAAAGATATTCAAGAACCATCCTTGAATTCCCATATATAAATTATTCTTTTATTCTATTCTTTTACCTGAAATCACCTGCAGGTTATTCTAATTCTGGGAGATGCACCATACAATGCTGAACCCTGATTTAGCTTTGTTTCTATTGAAATACAGAAAAAATTAAAACTACATAATCCAAAAGATGATGCCCAAAATATGTGAAGATATTTCAATCTTGAAAATAATAATAATAGTTGTGCTTGAGCAAAGGAACAATATTGTACATTTTGCAAGCACTCTTCAGAATTCTGGTTGAAAGAAAGCGAGCTTATCAGCCAGAGCTGCTATAAACAAACTGCAGCTCAGGTTAAGAGGTCCCCCAATAAGGAGTGCCTAACAAGTCATTTCCTAGTGAAGCATTCAGTAAGTCAAAAAAGTGAGCATTAAAATAACCGATATTTTTAAACATTCCCTCTGAGGGTCAAAAGTCAATCTCATATCCTGCTACCTTCAAGAAAAAATCAAGCACTGGTAACACATTTCCAGAATCTTGCACAGGCTGTCTTCCTTACCTTTTACAGGCTGATAATCCTTGCTCTCTTCTGGAAAAGTAAGAAATAAAGGTGCAGTTTATTTATCAAGATCTGTCTGAAAGAACAAATATTAACAAGGTTGATGAATAATTAGCATTTGGGGTCCGAAATGAAACTGCAGCCTCTTCATTACCAGCTTGGATAACCAGACCTTCTATCTGCTTATAGCCATAATAAAATCAAAATAATAATAAACTTTTAAAAAAAGGTAAAAAGATGCCCATCCTACTTGCCACCTACAGATAAAAAATATGAAAAGACATAGAACAGGAAATTAATGCAAATCTTTGGAAAAATACTGTTAGGTATTATTTTCTTTTATTCTACAAATAAAATACAGTTCCTATAATTTGTATAATGATTTCTGTCAGATCCATGAAAACAAAACCATAGCTGTGCAAGCTGTACTTGTAGTGTGACCAAGACCTCGTTTCCACACTAATCTGCACACACACATAAATCCCTGTACATGCATATTTGAAATAATGAAGGCTGAAATCACCCGAGGAAAGTTGTGCAGTCTCATTTGTTTTTTTCAGCATAATGACTAATCTCTTTTCTGTGTAATGCCAGAAGCTAGCTGATTGCATTGCAGGAGGATTCCCCTCCTCTTCTTGCTCTCCTTCAAGAAAAAACTTTTTACAAAACACTAGAGATTGCCTATATCTAAAAGCAGGTCACAATGCATGGCTATGCTGGGGGTTTTAGACTCTCTAGGACATTACTGAAATTTCTTGATCATTTAAAATTTTAGTCTGGATTTTTTTCCCTCTCTTTCAGAAAAAAGGGATTTTAAAATCTGTCTTGGCCAAACATGGCACACTGTAACTCCCACAGTCAACTCAGCATGTGATCCACTGGTAACCCATTTCATTTTCTTTGTCTTTCCTGTTCCTATTATACTGCTACTTTAGGCTAAGCAGGACCAGTCTTTGCTTTACCATTAAGTGTGGCCAGTGTGGGACCTCTAGTGTGGCTGTCAGAGAAGATATTCTCTTTTGGATTTGGGGTTTCATTTGTTTTGAAGGGTTTTTTTGCATGAGTAATTTTAGGAGGCTGGACAGAGTGTTGCAGGCAGCCCATTCCAGTTCTACAGCCCTGTGCTGAGGTATTTAAAAATCCCTAAGATTTAACAGTTTTAGGAACAGTAAAGTGATTGCATTTGACTTGAACAGCTCTCCTCCTATTAGAGAGAAACTTTAGCATTACTATAATGCTGAATTCACCTTTCAATATACATCATTGCTAATTTTTCCACCACCACCATGACTCCCATCTCCATGCCATGTATTTCTACATATTCTAGAACACTAAGATTGATTTCTAGGGAAAGGCCCAATGAAATTAATTCTAAAAACAAAAATAACTCCACTTCTAAATATAAAGGCTACCCATAGATAAAGTTACAAACTTAAACACTGAGTGTCAAAAGCAAACAGCTGTATATTCCCAACTTTATAAGGTGAAAGGAATTACAGAGCATAGTCATCTGTCTCAAAACACTGTCAAAGCCATAGAAGGAACTTGACATAATTAAGCCACTACAGTGAGTACTTGAAATAAGCACAAAAGGAAGGTGCTAATACTAGGCCTAGTAGAGGTGACGTCTGGTTAAAACATTCAGGTTAATGCGTCTGGATAAAAATCCCCACTGTGGAGAACCATGGAAAGGAAAGTAACTGCTTATGCACATGCTACCCCAAATTATAGGAACATCTGCAACCACCTTGTGGATACTTGGAAATTGGACTGTATAAACATGATGACTCCAGAAGAACTTAAATAAAATCCGTATTATTGACTTTGACATATGGCTTCATTTGCACGTTAATTCAGACAGAGATAGCTCTCACTAATCAGATTATATCATATGGTCACTTTGAATAGATGGAAGAAGATAACCAAATTCTAATTCTAATCAAATAAGTCAACACTACATTGAAACATCTAATGCTTAGATGTTCGTTTTACAACCTATACAAAATAAAAGCTTACTATTTGGATACAGTTTTAAATTTATTTTCATTGTGCTTAAGAGAAAGAAAAGGGACAAAATTAAATATAACAAGTAGTCAATCCATAAAGTATACTAACCTCATCAATTCTTCATTAAAAAATACTGGGAAATTGCCAAGTTATTTAACTTTAGAGAAAAGCTGCTTAGCATTCACAATACTCAGTACCATTAATACTATGAATGTCTCAAAAAAGCTCAAAATACTTCTATTTGGGTTAAAAGAATGTAATATGCAAAAGCAGTTCAGAAAAGAAAGCCATTCAAAACATCGCTGAGAAGCTTCAACCCAGCTTTGATGGATATACCTCGATTTCAGTTTTAATCTAATCCTAAAAAAGAGAAATTTGTTTGCCAGCTAATTTTCAGTGCAACTTCATGTAGTGTATTGCTTGAGGTATACTCCACTGTTAATATCACCATGTCTGCTGTCCCAGATCCATGAAAACAACTTCATCCACAAAGAGAAAACTACAATCCCAGTATCAGTTTTCTACCACTTGTGTGTTTGTGTGTTTTGTCTTTTTTGTTTTCCTTCAGTCTATTGTTATGGGACAAGGTTTTAAAAAAGGCTCAGCAGCATAATAAAACCTTGAGCTTTCACCAGAGCTACAGGCTAAAATACTTACCAGCTCAACCAGTGCAGAGAGTAGGGAACTGATTGTTGCAGAGTGCTGCTAACCTAATTCTTGTATATAGCAAGAGAGTCCTCGTTTCCAGGTTGATTCTGGGAAAGACGAACGGAGTTACTCTGCTTGCAATTCTGTAACTTTGACCAAGACTAGCAGAAGGGGTGGGCAGAGCCATGTAAAATTAACTATTTACATGTAGAATGTAAATAGTTGAACGTAAATAGTAGAATGTAAATGCAGAAACAGGAAGGAAATATTACAGCAGATGATCTTGATTCTTCTTGAGCAAACTTAGAACAGAGTGCAGCATAAGATGATGGCAAAGAAGGGCATTGAGCTGAAAATCTGAGCTTGAGAAACTTACCTGACATCACGCTTGTGACTGAAAATCTGTGAAATTTCTTAATCTTTACTCTAGAAACTACATTTTCCAGTAAAAACAAAAAAGAGTATCTATATTTTTCTCCAAAGTAACTCAATTCTTTTGAAAAAAATTATATTTGCATTGTTCATAAAAGTATCTATTTCTTCTAATACCTTCATGTGAGCCCATTCCTTTTGACAGTTATCATGCTGTTTTGAGAACTTTTTTTTTCCTTTGACAATTCCAAAGTTTACTGTGTTGTATTTCTACTGAGAGATCTACTTTCATTCTGTGAAGCTTACCTTCTGTGCTGACAGACCTCCAAAGCCAGAGCAAAGGCAATAAAACAAAGGCTGCCACAGGAACTGGCTATCATTTGTATAGGAAGCTTTCTCTCATCTGAAGCTGTCAGTCTGCTGTGAAAACATGACTGATTTCTCATCACTCTAAAGCTATGAAATATAAATCTTCACATATCAAGTTTACAAAAATTGTTTCATTGCTCCTTTACAAATTCTTTCACTTCCTTTTTAACCTAATAACCCAAGACTTCTCAATTTTTTCTCTCATGCTTTTAAAATTCCTGTTAGATTTGTTAATGATTTTTTTTTCTCACTACTAGCTAAGCAAGCACTAGATTCACAGAAAAATTCACAACTACATTTTGTAGCTACCACTTTTTTCATTTTATGTTACAACATACTAATATTTCTGTCTTTTTGAGCCAGGGTGTATATAAAATAGAAGCTTATTATTCTTACTACAACACCAAAGATGGTTTGCTGGAATACATAATGAACCATTCAATCAATTCCTTTCCATATGAGTCATCTTATATTTTTCCAAAACTCTGCACCTGAACTTACATTCATGTTTTTCTAACTTTGGTCAACCTAAGGGATTCTGTCATCTGCAGGATTCATTTCCTTTTCCCACTGTCTCTGCCACTAAATTCAGAAGTAAACATATATATCAGAGTGATCAGAGAAGAAAAACTGTGAGGACAATTTTCAAAGACTTCTTTTCCATGACTGCTGGTCCTACAGAGTTTTAGAGTGATAATACTTTATAAAAAAAGTCAAGGCAATATATATATGGATTATTTTCTTAACTCCACAGCATTAGGCAAGAAAAACATGGGCTGCATTCATACAGAGGGTACACTGCATGGAAAAACTAGACCTCAATCTGAAACAACATAATTTCTCTAAATATCGTTAAGTAGAAGGAAGTTGCTGCAGGCAACTGTCTGCGTCCAGGAAACATATCTGGTTTCCAGCTCAGTAAAACCTTGTACTAAAAAAAAAAAAAATTTGTAATTTTTAGAAACTTTAAAAAAATTTAAAAAAATAGAAAACCACATGGTATTGCAGGCTGTCCTGGAAAAAAATAAGTGGACATGATGTTGGATTCTTTTCCTAGTTTCAAGGAAGAGCATTCAGCAGAGTTAGTCGATACGACCAAAATGTGCATTTATAAAAACTACAAAAATACTTCCATGCCCATGACAGGAGGTGATTCAACTAGTTGTCTGGCAGTAAAGGTTGTTTACCAGGTTTTGGATTCCTAATTGGGTGCCTAGCTTGCTAAGTAGCAGCTGGTCTTTAATTAGTTGAAAAATTATTATCACTAAAAGTTGCCATAAAAAGAAAGAGAACAATATAATTAAAGTGTTAGAATCCATATGGTGGGGTATGTATCTTCACTTGTCAATAGCTGTTTTTCCTCTCTTTTCCACTCAGCATTAATAAAGAAATACTGTTCATTTGCCAAAAAGTCCTCCTTTACTAATTAGAACTGAAAGTAACATTAAATCGGAAGTGTGCTGAAATACTGTACATAGTGTAATGCTTCTCTTTGACTGTGAAGTTATCCAAGAAGCTATTTTCCACAGGGGTGAGTTAGGATTGATGAGTCACCCTTGCCAGCACACCTAATCATGGTAGGATATCATTATCTCACCTTCATTTATTATTTATAAAGTAAAACTAGATCAAGACCACTTTGCATGTAAGACTTAGCAAAACACAGATTTTATGCCTGTGATGTATTAAATATGACCATAGCCTGAATACACATTACAATCTGCAACTGGAAGTTTGCACTATAATTGCCTAAAAATATTTTATACACCACTTTCTCTGGTGGTTTACAGACCTCTGCACTTCAGGATTATTTGCCTAATGCATGTGGAACGATGAGACTACATGTGAAGCAATAGGGTGCTAATATAAATAATATCTAGGCATCATTTTCCTAAAATATTCTTAACACCTTTGCTATAAATTTTAATATTATAGAGTATTACACTGTTTTATACTTAATGTATGATTTTGTCAAGGGGGACGGGAGTAGGATAATATTACTTAATTTTATAATGGCTGAATCGCCTCCAGTTCAAAACCTGGCAAAATCATCTTGTCCGTTAACCATCCATTTTGTGGTGGAGAAATTCAGTAGTTGTGAAAGGTATTTCCTTGTAACAGTGGTGCAGTATTAAAGGAAAAAACAGAAAAAGAAAATACTAACTCTGTTTAGTGTCCAGATTAGCAATGGAAAATGGATAAACTCTACATTGCTCATTTTAGTAGTGGATGACCTCCACTTATCTGCATCTGTTATTGTTTAAATAAGCACAAAGTAATCTAGGAAATAAAATTATCTTTTATTCTACAGGAGCAGATTGCCAGTATTCCAAGTCTAGATAATCCTTCTTAGCTGAAGGTAAAATCAGGACATTCAGCATAAAAGAAAGGAACTGTTTGAAAGCCTAAATTTCCAAGTGACTCAATTATCCTGAACTCTCTCTGGAGCACAAAGTTGAGAAAATATGTTTTAAAATAGCCCTTCACCATAAAATAAATTGATTCTTAGCAATAACTACATACGGTGGAAACAGCCTTTCATAACTTTACAAAAGCCTTCCTTTACAGTTATGAATTTGCAAACGAAGTAGAAAATATACATCAGATAAGAAGCACAGAGCAACATGCATTGGCTTCAGTCCTTCACTTTAATGCCTTCCAAAAGCTAAGTCATTATTTTTACCCTGCTGAAATGGTGTTTTCTATCTAGATTATTCCATAATCAGACCTCACTCAGTATTAGGTCACTGCAAGGCACCACAAGAGATGAATGTGCTGTAAGGCAACTATAAGAAAGTAAAAATTTGTATCAACATTCCATCTTCAAATATTTACTACCAGGTCTCCAAATTACACTGCTAGGATTAAGAAAAAAGGTTTATCTAGAAATTCCATTCCATTTTTCTCTTGACTTGATTTTAATAGGATGCTAGTAATTTTCTGTAAGTCAAGGTACAATGTTTTTTGGTTTTTTTTCTGAACTTGAATTTAACACTTGTATGTATATAAAAAAGGCATGATTTCACTTTGGTACATGGGGCTGATATTGGACTTTCATTTAGATTTAAGGTTTGAACTGTGCCAATTTACCTTTTTGAAGAAAGCTTGAAAATGCAAATTTTTAGAAAACTACTTAAAGATTTTTTCATTAAAATTTAACTATTAAATTTTTTTATTAATTCAAAGACTACTGAAATAATTCGGCATTCAACTACTAACTGATTAATGGTTCTTCTATAATACTTTAAGACAGGACTTAATACTCATGGAGAACTGATACAAAATTTTTAAAAAGTGTTTCAGAAACAACCACTGCTTTTTACAGGCAGGTGAATTTGTGTGGGGGTAGTGGTGTTGCAGTTAACAAATTTAGTTCGTCTCCATTACTGCATTAATGATAATTAACTTTTTTTTTTTTTATCTCCCTGTTACTCACAAATCAACAAAAATCTCTATGGCATGAAAACCATGGGTTGCATTCTTTACTCACTGTATGGTGAAGAACATCAAGAAATTCTAAAAAGAAAGTGAAGGCTCTCATCCCTGCATTGCTGTTTTAAGATATCACTACTAGTGTTTGACCCCCACGATGTTCCCATCAATGTTTTGGTAACTGAGGTGTGTGACCACTTCCCAGTCTGTGTAGAACAGAGAGATCCTAATTTAATCTGACACTAGAAATGCATCAGTGGGACTGAAGGGACCTCTCTCCCTCTAATTCTAGGAAGCATGGGAAGGGAGAGCCTGAAGAAAGGGAAAAATGGAGTCAGTTGTAAAGGTCAGGCTGGCATTCCAGGACAATGCAATAGACTTGGCTTCAACAGCAAACCTGCCATCGGTTTAACCACAAGGCAATGACAGAGGCTTCAAAATATAGTTCATACACACATGCATAGCAACTAACAGAGCCAGAAGGGGCACTAGCATTAGAGAAATAATTGATGAACTGCAAAGAGAAGTACCATGGCTAAATATTTTCATTCAAAATGTACACATACATGTACAAAAGTGTATGCGTCACCAGCCTGGTAGACAACGATTTCCTTCAAGTTTATAATAGACAAGCAATAGTGGACTGCCATTTATTGGGCACTTACAGACAGCTCTGTTGTAGTCAGGATCCCGTAAGTTTTCTTCCAATTAAGCTGAATCCATATTTATTTAAGTTTTTTCTCTACTTTAAAATTCATTTTTATTTGAATTTGTATAGAAAAATGTATCAAAATAAGGCATCCTAGCTGCCAGATTGCTGCATGGACCTAGATTCAACCTTCATGTAATTTCCAGTGGCAGGTGATAAATGAAGAGATGAAAAAAGAGAACTGGTACAGAATTCTGATGAGCAAGCCCTTTCTGCCTTCAATCAGAAAAATGAAAACTCCATTTGATTTCCATGAAACAGACTGTATATTATAACAGCAGCTAGAAAAGAGCTTATTAAAAATGTAACCATTAAAAGATGACATTCTTATGGTATCTATTTTCTGTGAGGGCTGAGACTCCCTGACCTGTCTCACTGAAAGTTCTTTATGCTCAGTAAAGTTTACAAGGGAAGCAGGATTAAATACAAAATAACAGCAGAAAAATAATAAAGTAAGAAAATCTTTATTTCTTTAATCACGGTTATCAAATACAATAATACTAAGCCAGCATTCTGCACTGCAGAGTAGAGGCTGGTACAAAAGATTATAAAAAATAAAAAGAAATTTTTGATTCTCTAACTTAAAACAAATTTCTGGCTAGTGAACCTGATATTTCAATTTCTGGAAAATCAGCCCAGACTTAAAATTGAAAAAAAAAAATTCCACTAGGTAGAGTCCCTCCATACAATTTCAACAGGCTATAAAACTTAATATTTGTACTTCATAATTTCACTAGATATTACAAGTGTGGACAACTTCTACCTTTATAAGTAGTCACAAAGACCATCTGCGAGACATTCAGGTATTAAGAACATAATCAGCTTAGAGATGTATATTTGTAAAACAGTCTACTAATACACATCAGTTGAAAATTCTCTAATCTATTATTCACTAGACTGGTTTGGTATGGGAAAACAACAAAAAAAATAGAACCTACTTGATCTCTTTGCTCTGTAGGATTTTTTCAGTGTTTCTAGGTTTTATGCTTTGATGAAGTGAGATGCCTGGTAGATTTTTCCCTCACAGCTCCAAGTTAATGAAAAGTTGTGAGATCCAGAGACCACAAGGGGCAAAAATAAGCAACCTATAATAGCTTGCTTACGTTATTCAGCATGTGGTATATAAGCACACAGTATTTACAAGATTAATTTTACATGCACATTAATTATGGAAAATTACAGACACCAAGAGAGCACCATTAAGCGTCGATTAGACACTAAGAATAAGAATGCTGGCAGTGCTAGTAATGAGAAACCTAGATTACTTCCAAAGGGAAGGCAGTTCATTAATATTTTGCTTCTCAACAGTTCAATTATAACATACCTAATGTACTGGACATTAGCCTTCGGGGGCCTGAATCCTATTGTAAATCAGAGTAATGATAAGAGATGATCTTACTCGTTTCTTGAAGATGCAGATGCAGCTTCCTGGGGAATGCTTATTGCTGTCAAACCAGTTGATCACCTTATTCTGAAACTTCTTTTAAGCAACACACCTCCTTTGCCTATAAATGTTTAGGGCAACACCAAATAAATTGATGAGAAATTTTTCTCTTCCACTGGAATCTGGAGCTCCACAACTTAAAATAAAGTGTACAAAAATATCAGGGAATACAAAAACAAGAATTTGGTCTTAAAAAGAAACATGAAGTGGCAATATGTGTCCTTTTTTAGTTGTGTAAAATGTATGACATGTTGAATGTAGTAGGTGTCAGCCTTCATGGCAAACCTTTCTGATGGTTCAGTTAATTGTCAATAACTTAACTGATTGTGAAAGAAATTAAAAATTACTTTTAAAATATAAATCCAGTTTGTTTCTAGAAATCCATGCCAAAATGTTCTGATTCAGGGAAAGAAAACAATTTCTAGTGTACATAATAGTTCAAAAGTTGTTATTGAAAGTAGATGGTGATGTGAACTCTAGCTTCTTCATAAACTACAGTTATTGTCTGAAAATGGATTATATAAATAGGAATGTTCATGAGACATTGTTTTACTCAGAATAAAGCCTATATAATGTTGCTTGCATTCAGAATTTTTACTCCTGTTGGCCTACTAGACATTTTATCTTGATAATAAAAATATAGTGGGAGAAAGTAAGTAATTTTTTCAATCCAAGTAGCATATAAACTGGCCTTCTGTTTAAGACCTAATCATAAATACAGCTGCATTCTTTCACTGTGCAATTTCTTTTCACAGTTCATTAATTGCAAAGAGATAACTTGAATGGTGAGTTTGCAATTTTATGATAGGGTCCTGTATGGCCATGAGGGAAGAATCCACTTTTATGTGTTCATCTCACTAATGATACACCAGGGAATAGAAAGGTGAATATCAAGAGCTAAGAAGCTGGAAACACTTATAAAAAGGGGCAGTATACACCATACTGTGCTTTTGGAAGCAACAGACCTGTCTTTAATTTTTACTACCTACCTTTCATCTCTGAACAGCTGACAACAGGCAAGTATAGAGATTCTCTTCATAACAATAAGGGATCATGAGTGCACCAGAAAACAATTTGACCCTCTTTATTTAATAAAATTTTTTAAAAATATTTAAAGCTGTTGAAAATGGAGGTGTTAGAAAGGGTGAAATAAGGTATAGACAACAACATTTCTTATCTATTCCTTGCTTTTGCTTAGTGCAATCAGGAAAAAAACTGAATGCTGTGCCTGTCTATTA
This sequence comes from Eopsaltria australis, assembly GCA_034509425.1. Lineage (NCBI taxonomy): Eukaryota > Metazoa > Chordata > Aves > Passeriformes > Petroicidae > Eopsaltria > Eopsaltria australis. The sequence continues at coordinate 156,153 of JAVTVJ010000048.1, forward strand.
AAATGTCTGTTTAAAAAGCCCAACCAAAACCTTGAAAGTAAAACTTGAATGCATAATGTTAGTTGATTTGTAAAATACCTTTGAATAACTTTTTAATTGTAATGAAAGCTTTACCATGAAAACCAAAGTGATGCAAGAGCATCATCAAAAAAGGTTACCAACAGGTAACACATGAGATGATTAACATCTTCTGGCTTGTTACACACCTTCAAACGTATCAGGTTATGTCTAACAGAGATCCAATATCTGGCTGTATGACATGCCAAAAAACCAAATCACACCAAACCCCCAGCATCTATGATGATCAAGGTTCTATTTAAGGTAAACATTCAAAAGGAGAATTCAACACTGTTATAGTTAATGAAAATGTGGACAAAAATCTGGACAAAAAACTTTGTCTATTTCAAACGTGGCTGCTCATTTCAGAATATATCAAGAAAATAAATTAGGCTAGTTCCACAAAAAAACTATTATTTGGCTTTAGATTTCATTAGTCTCTCAAAAAGACCAGAGTGGCAATAAACCCAAAAACTCAAAAAAAAAAAAAAAAAAAAAAAATCTACTTACTAATACGATATGCTTTTGATATGGCTCAGGAATGCAAGTCTCAGGTACATACAGATCAGAGCACATGCTCAAAAGTGGAAAATCACTGTGCTCTTTACAGAACTACAGTGACCACAAACTAGAAGAGAATTAATTAAAGAAAGTCCTAAATTCTACTACCTTGAACTGCCTCAGGATATCCACAATAACTGAAATAAAAACTTGATGAAACCATGTAGACAACATTCACCTTTGAAGCCCTCAGCAACCTCAGCAACAGGTGCAACTTCTTGCCACTGAATTTTGACCTCTATGGTTATATCACCATAACCCACCTGATGGAAAAAGAATTATTCTAAGGTAAATAACATCCATCTACCACAAAACTGATTTAAATTTCAGCATGGGTGTCCTCCCTCTGTTTTGTTAAATGGCCCTCAAAAATAATTCAATAAAGGAAGCTTTCGCAAACACGTTAAAGAGAGCAAACAACTTAGGTTGTTTGGGTTTGGTTTTTTTGGTAATAGAATTTTCAAGATTAATTTCTGGCTGTACATTTTGAATTCTAAGCTAATATTTTTTCTTGAAACCCAAGCAGTCTGGAGAAAGAGGAGATGGTTGCAAGAGACTCAACTGGAGATAAATCAACTACTAACTGAAGAAACAACAGATTTTCTGTAACTAGTTTCTCACCACTGTCCATAACAAATCAAGGTTGCACTATTTAAGTAAACAACATATTCAGGATTGTTGAATCTCAATAGCAATAGTTTATGTAATACTGTCAGGTTATTTTTACAAACTCCAAGAGTAAATGGTAAATAACGTAAACTTGCATTTTTTATTAATTCAGTCATAGGTGGAAAACTTTTGAACTTTTTTTGTAACTGACATTAAAAAAGATCAATAATCACCACAAGATATGCATTTATTCCAGAAATACTATTCAGAGAGAACTAAACAAGTTAACACTGCTATGATGTAGATAGTATAAAGGACAGCAAACTTTTATATAAGGTCTTTTAAAAAAACTTACTTCTAGAACCTTTTTGTCTCAAGACTTATGTTTCAAAAAATAAGCTTTCTAAATTAAACCTGGTTACTAATACTAAAAATTCATAGAAAGCTCAAGCTAATTTGAACTTTTCTTTAAAATCTGGAAGGAAAAAAACAGTGAAGATGCATTTGCTATTTAATGAGTAAACCCAGAAACTTTCTTAAAATAATGGTCAGATTTATTGCTATTTTAGAGATATTTCATATTTGGCTTTCTGTATTCTAATTCTTAGAACAGATCCTATGCAAACATTTTCAAACCTCATTTACCTGGCCAAGCTGAGCTATATATAAGATCAAGAAGTGACAGAAAGGGCACTAATCCCACTATCTCAAAGTTATGGACAAAGTATACTGTTATTGATTTAACCAAGACTCCGAGACATTCTCTTACAATAAAGTTGTGTAATCTCTCGTGAAACCTGATTTCCCCAGGAAGGAAAGTCCATAAGGATACTCACGTAAAAATATTATACCTGTAACAGCCTGGGAAGACCTCAGAATTGTTATATGCAGTTTAAAATATTTATCATCCAATGAGCTTTAACAGTTCTGAAATGTAGGACGAATGGGTAAACAGTGGGGAAAAAGAGACACTCTGAAGCAAATGTAAGTGTTGGACACCCATTACAAGTGTAAACTACTAAGATGAAATAAACTAAAGGCTAATGGCTACAATCTACTTGAAAAATGATATTTCAATCATGCTGTAATTTAAATAGATCTATAAAGCCTAAATAGTCAAATACAAAGAAATTATCTTCTTTTCAAAGAAACATATTGTAAATGTGGATGGGGAGAAAATGATGTTATAGAACTCATACATAGAGCAAATCTCAACCTCTTCTTAAACTGTCTGCAGTACTGGACAAAGCAATATTAATAAATTTTGAAAGAAAATACTCTGTGTCGCCAAAGATGTAATTCACAAGAAACTGTTATTACTAGGTAAAGGAATTATTATAGGATCATTAAGGAACTGAACTAAGATAATTTAAAAAGGCAAAGACTACATTTGCTTTAGTTTGCCTTCTGATTTGCTGAGGACTACAAATGTAAGTACATAGAAGATCTTCAGAGGCATTTATAGGAATGGGTTACAGAACTCTGGAATACCTATTGGTCAACATCTAAATCTCCCTTTCTGTTGGTTACTTCAGTGAAATCCCTTTCTCTATGGTAGCACTGAGAAGATCTCTATCAGGACTTAAGAAAGAGGTAAAGGCAACCTTGACATAATGGTCTTGACCGTAACGAGCATACAATCTGCAAACAAAGGCAAAAAAATATTCAGAGATGTCATGGGATCTAAACAGAAATCGTGGCTAAAGTTTGAACCATAAATTAGAGCAGAGTGGTAGTGTGTATAGAAGATACCTTAAAGATTAGGATATTCCAGAGTCTAAGATGCAGAATAGAGTCTAGAGCAAAAAGAGGCAGGGCTCAAGTAAGGTCAGGTAGACTAAGCAAAATTCTGAACTGCTGTGAAATTACAGGTAAAGAGGAAGATACAATTGTCTATTTGGCATTAACATCCACATCCTTCTTCCTCATCAGTACCATGGATCATCATGAATTTCTAGTGAAAGATAAGTGGCAAAGCAGAACAGGAATATTCTCAAAGAAATTTCAACAAAGACAATAACTAAACCATTAAGGTACAGCAGTGGTAAGAACTAAAACAGCAGGATTTTTTTCCCCTTAACTGAGCTGCAGATGGATCCCATTTTCAGTGGAGCTACAAGAAAAGCAGTGCGATCTCCTAACTGACAGTGAACCATTAAAAAACTTTGCAAGGCTTTCTGCCTTTTTACATAGAACAGTCTAGTCTCAAGAAACACTTTGACAAATACTTCATTTTTTGACAGCACAGAGAATCTCTCCAGCGGTTCAGAAGCAGGAATAATGTATCGAAGAATTCTGAACCTTCCCAGGCAATCTTGCCACAATAGGCTCAGTTTTGCAAGTTGGTACATATTTTTGCAAACAATTCAACTTGGAATACATTCGATCCATCCATCAAGGTAGTATGTTTCTACCCCACACATATATAGTTCAGCTCTCCCAATGTAACTTACTGAAACCACAAATTTCTCTTAAGTAGCCCAAATCAAAAGAATTTTTTTAGACATTCTATGCTCAAAACAGGGACTTGAGTCAGTAAGGATTTTTTTTTCTTTTTTTTTTTTTCGGTTTCCATTTGGACTGAAGCAGAAATGAAGCTGTTCTTGTTCAGATTCAACCAAAGTCATAGCTGAGTCTCAAACAGAAACAGACTGCACTGGAAAACAGGATTTAAAAATCAGAGAGGTGATATAACAGGGTAGGCCTATAACGAAGTGTCAGGACCACTGAGAGATGCACTTCTTACTTCCTTACTCCTGCTGGCACCACCCCCATGCCCAGCAGAGCATGTAAATTTTTTCTTAGACTTCTTAATCTGGAATTTGAGCTGTGGAGATAGTGGTAACCTAGCAGCACTTATAGGAACACAAACTGTGCCAGCACTGTATCAGGGGAGAGAAAAATCATAGCAGTGAGATAAAATTCCTGTAACTTTTACTTTCAGATAAACTTGTATTTCCAGAGCAGTCTAAAACTACCCCAAGACATGACAGCAAAAGGCACCCCAGGGGTGCCTCCGGCAGACAGAGCTGGAGGCATCCTAACAACTTGCCTTAGGCAGAATGGCCCAGAGCTCTTCCCAAGGAAGCAACAAAAATCAACGATATGGCCAAGCCTTCCCCATTAACTGAAGAAATCTTTGGGTATATCGTTTCCTCACTGGACAGATTCTCAGATAACATTTGCAAAATCTTGTAATGCAAAAATTGCATCACAACTCAAGTCACACCAAGGTAAGGTCTGCATGAACACACTCTGTAGATCCCACCTGGTGAAATCGACCTCACACTAAAGCAGTCTCTGCTGAGGCACAAAACCTGTTAGTCAATCTTCTCTTTTGAACTGGCATCCCAAAATAGTACCTCAGCAAGAGGTCTGTTTCAAAATAAAATTCTATAATAGCAGATAATATCCAGCTCAAGTAAAGAAAAAGAAAACAAAGAATCCAGCTCATATTTCTTTTTGAGTTTTCACTTGCTTCCCTCACCCATCCTAATAAATGTGAAAATCAACACACAAACAGAAAACAGGCATTATGTCAAACAATAAAAACAATGGTTACATGTCAGCTTTACACCTACATATCATGGTTGCAGAAATCTAACAAGGTAATGATGAACCTGAGATTTACTAAGAGTTATTAAGATATTAATCTTAGTCTCCTCACTGTTATAGGCCCATACATAAAATACCAGTCTCCCATTTAACTTCATTTTGCAGATGAGAAAGTGAGCTCTTACCAGGTTATTCAATAGCTTTCATATGGGCAGACAGAAACTATTTTTTTAACATTCTTACTGGGTTTTTTTCTGAAAAAAATCCATCACCTAGTTCTGAGAAATAGAATTTATTCAAGTAATTACAATTGTCTGAAAATTACACTTTACCAGTCGTCAACATGGCACAGGAACAACAAAAGATCAGCAGCCATTAAGATATTGCAACAAACCACATTTATTCTGCAGGTCTTAGATCAGTCTGAAACGTGTAGTGCAACAATAATGTGTCAGATGTGCAGTCCAAAACTTTGCTACCTATTTAAAATAATTAATTGTAAATTTAATTTCTACTTCCCCAAATAAATTTTACTTGTGTTAACACTGTCACCAATCACTGTGCCACTGTGAATGTGCACATAAATGTATGCACATATATGTGTTTGTGTATTTATACATACAACCCCAAATTTAAACACATTTTATTAAACATCTTCTTGATTTTTATGGCCTGTTAGCAGCAGTTATACAGGTATTTTACCTGTGATATGGTTTTCAAATATAACAAGTGTTTCTGCAGTCCTTAGAACCAATAAAAATACACAAACCATTTTCTTCATGGATATATTCACTTCAATGCACAAAACCCTTCCACTGCTCCATTTATTCCATTAGTGTAGTGGCTTAAATGATGCATGAGGCTTTCAGCAGTGAAGTGAATGTCATTCTTAAGGTCCCAATAAAAAGATAAACAATATACGAACCATAACTCAATACTGAGAAATATCTGCAAATAAAAGTACAACTGTAAATAGTACATTCAAGTCCAGCCTGACAGAAAATAAAGCAATTTCTCCTGCTGGCATTAGGCCCCAGTTCAAATCAGCATTTAAGAATGTGTTTATTAACATTAACACCAGTTTTAATCAATACAATTTAAGTTCAGGCTGATATGCTTTCTTGAGACAGGGCCTCAATGATTAGAAGAGGCTCAATTACAAAGTGAAGGTAGCAAAACAGTCAATAGTGCACTGGGAAAATTAAAATCTACAAACTTGTTTCAGTTTTAACAACTGGTCAAATAAGGTAAGTGCAAAGTCTGAAAGACTAGACTTGCTTTGTCAGTGCTACATTCCAGAATAATAAATACTACTATAAAATATTTGAGTTTGATCTCATTTTCTCTGTGCTTCCTAGCAGAGTTGCCAGATACATTATTTGAGTCACTTGTCAAATTTCTTCAATCAAACGAATTATTTTTCCAATTAAGCTGCTCAATGCAATCAAGAATAGAAGTAAATGATGTGAGAAATGTTATGGCACCTGTGACTACCAAAAATAGAAGAGGGAATAAGTGAGCATACTGCTTCTGTGCTTCCTCTCTTCTACCCTAACAGATCTGGCCAATTTCAATCAAACACTAAAGGCATCAGTAAGTTCTTGAAAGTCTGGTGAAAATCTGTGGCAGTGTGACTAGTCAGACCACAAAAGGGACAGCAGCAAAAGCAAGCAGATGCTCTTATTAATGCCCCCCTTGAAGCAAAGGTGCCATGTGAGCTCATTACTGCTCTGGTCTGTTGGTCCTGTTGCTTAACCAGACAGCATCTGCAACACCTGAAAATAGTCTCAGCACAGCAGTGCCTTTTGCCCATCCAGCTGCTATGGAACAAAGTAAAAATGGATATGCCATGAGATAAGAACTCAGCAATCCCAACGGATAAGTGAAGATAGTATGTACAAAACAACTGAAAATAATTTCATTCCTTGAATAGGTTTTGTTTTGAAAAGCAATCCTGGTTTTTAAATTTAAGGAACTCTGGGCCTAGAAATCAAAGTAGCTGTACTGTGCTACCCCACGTATCTTCAGGAATTGTTAGCTCCATACTCAGAAGGCAGTAAGCGAGGCTGTTCTCTCAACCCTAGGACCTGCCCTCACACCCGGAAGAGCAGTGCTACTGTTGTAGTACAAGCATTTCCTAGTCCCTGCAAACAGAATACTATTCACCTATGTCCTCATGGCAAAGAGAGGGGTAAATCTCTTCCCCCACTTAGGACTTGGCACTTCTTAATTGAGTGTGTTGATATCATTTTGATTTCATTTGAGTGGGGACCATTTTCTTAAAGGAATTAATTTCTCATTTAAATACTGAATATTCATAGGAGGTCAGCAACTTTGGTAGCACCAAGCAAACTCTATCCAAAGAGCAATAGAAAAGCCTGCCTTTGTCACCCTGAGCTGAGTAAGGCTTGTTTAGAAAAGTACTTCAGCCCATTGAGCACAGAGATGGTCCTATTCTTCCAATTCATGTACCTTTTAAAATTAGATGCTGCTTTGAAGATGTTTTTTGTCCTCTCAATAGTCTCATTACTTAGATGTCACAATCAGATGTACACCCTAGAGATACAGTTTCAAAATACAAGAATTAATACATTGTCTCATCTACCACATTCCTCTCCCTTTTGATTCTTTCAGGATGCATTGTCAGAGGACAATTCTATGGAAGCAAATACTAATTTTCGCTTTAAAAATAAAACAAAACTACAAATAAAAACAAACAAAGAAACAAAAACAACAAAAAATCAATTTCAAATCAGATGTTACTAATTTTTATAGTGTTAGACAATTAAAAATATTGCAGGCCAATATTATGAATTCGAGAGTATGTCTTGTCTTTTAAAAATCTCTCTCCAATATTTACAAGGTGGTATAGAGTATAAACAGAGCAAAAGCTTCTGACAGTTCTTAGAATCCCTGTATCAAACAAAATCTGAAACAAACAACAATAACAACAAAATAGACAAAATCCTGGTGTACTTGCACTGCTCAGAAAAACTTGCAAACTTCAGGAGTTTTAATAATAATCAGCTCTCCCAGTTCAGTCTTAAATTATAACATGGGGCATACACATATACAAAATCAATAGCTGCATATAAACAAACTGTATTTCCTTATTTCCTCTGTACTGTACAAACTACACACATCAAAACAGACTACTTTTGAATAGAAAATACCCACATAAGAATATATATATATAACACAAGAATATATATAAGTATTATACTTCAGGCTCAGGAAATCAGCTGGAGGTTTCATGAAGTGCTCTGTTCTTCTGCAGCACTGTATTTAGTTCCTGAATCACATTTGATGGCAATTTACTATCTAATTCCAAAGTAGTTTTGTTTGCTTTGTTTTTATTTTTCTTCAGCATCTTATGTGGTTTTTGGTGTGGCTCAATCAACCCTGAGCCTGCATCATCCTCAGAAATCAAGTTTTGATGTGTTTTTGCATGATGTCGCACTTTGTCCTCCTTTCTTTCCAAACATTGTGCCACAATAGATGCTTTTTCTTTCAAGTTTTTTCTTTCTTCCAGAAGTTCATTATCATGATGTTCACCAAATCTTGATTTTCCAGTTTGTAGTTCTATACTCTTACCAAACAAACAGAGAAATAAATTCATTCACACAATATTATAAAATGTTTCGATTGTAAGTTTTGCTCATTAGTTTCACATAAGTTTTAAAGAAAAAAAATAATTTTACTCAAGAGCTGAGACAGCAAAGTGAGTTTTAAATTACCACAATTGTGTTATTATCATTTAGTAAGAATTTTTAGTGAGCAATTTCTCAATTAGTGATACTTCTGAAATTTACATAAATCTTGCTCCATGACAATGAATACATTTATTTTCATATAATCACAACTTGACTTTTCATCCTACCATACCAGACTAAATTTTAACATTTTATAGCGAATCCATATACTCTTAATGACTCAGAATTGTTTGATGGAATGAATACAGCTATGTATATGGCAGTTTTCATAATGTAATGACTGAGCAACATGAATATATGAAAGATAATTTTAGACGATCACAAACATTTTCAGCAGCTGTTAAATAGTAACTGATTAGTTATAAAGACTGGCTTCTTTTTCAAATTGCATATTGGTGGGCTGTTTTCAAGTTTTTGAGTTGCAGAAAATTAAAGGTAAATACGATGCTGCATCTAAATTTGCATTATTGTATTCTGATTACTCGGTGTGGCAGTAGGTAGAATATTCCTTTTGTGGAAAAGCCTGGTAGCTCTAAAAGAAAATCAGGTCCTGGAATAGTGCTTTCATGTGTGTCATCTTTCTTGACAACAAGAAAGCAGAGAAAGCTGAGGTAGACTGGTTCTTTTTGTATTTCCTGTGTAGAACTTGCTCCATTTGACTGCATTTTTTATGGAGTTATATATCCATATTATATAGCATATGAGCAACTTGTTCCTTGGACTCTTAATACCTCCTATATGTTAAAAAAAACAGTAAAAACTACTCAAACACTAGGGAGGAGCTAGTTTAGATACACAGAATTATAGAATGGTTTGGACCTTCTTGTAGGCCTTTCTTGTATGACCTACTGTTAAGTCAGTATGCTATTTGATCATGCTTGAAAGAAGAGGTGTTCCCTCATTTCTCAGTCATCTTGTATTTTGAAATAAAATCAAATATTTACTGCAGATACACAGAAATATACTTCTATTTCAATTAAATAATTCTATATGAGAAATATGCAACAAGTGGTGTAGAAATAACCAAAATGTTTTGGTTCTATTTGTTATTAGGATTCTTAACTATTAAGTCTTTCAAACCTATTACACATTTCTCTTGTTAACACACTTCTTCCAATAATGGGGAAAAATCAGACATTAAATATAGACATTTTAGCAAAAAATATTAATATTAAACTCAGTTTATGGGCTTCTTTGTGCTTATACTGGTTTGGGGTATTTTTCCCCCCAGTCATCTTTCTCTCACAAAGATACCACTTTTTTCACTATTTGGAAAACTTTCAGTCACTTTTCCTGCCTGTATAAATTGATGACATTTCTACTACAAGTTTACACATGGCTCTGTAAATAGACCTCAATTTTCCATAAACCAGCATCTTTCAGAAAATGCTTGTTATTGTTATTACTTTCTAATGCTTTAAAACTGAGATATTTTTGCATGATGGAGAAGTACTCAAATTCATGGAAAGACTGAAGGCATGGTCTCCCGAGGGTACATCTTTTTTTTTAACTGACTCCACTGCTGTACAATATTTCTTAATAAACTGCATCATATATATACTTTCTACCACTATTTTACTGTTATTCCAGTTTTAGCTTTCTATGTAAAAAAAAGCATTAGTTCTTATTTTTCATTATGAATTTTTGTGTTAACCTTCCTAAAGTATGCAAATACCTTTTGCATAAAAAATTCTCTAGATCTACTCATGGCATAAATAATGAAGACTCTGGATTTCTGCTTTTAAGTTTAAATGCAGACTTCCTCAAAGTTGCAGTGCACAAAACATTCGAGTCCTCCCTAATAAAGCAGATTATCCACAAAAAAAGAAAAATTACATACAGTACTATAAGGCATTAAGTATTTTTAATCATGAAGCTCAAAAATCCAATAAAACCTTTATCCTAGAATGTCTGAATTTGTAGCCATCTCAAAGAATGTACTAGAGGTTTCAACTGTACTTGCACAAAGAACAGGTAAGAGACACAAGGTTGAAGCTTTTTGACCGACAAGATCTATGATTTACTTTCATCAAAGAAGTTTGAAAATCCAAGCATCAGAAAGAACTTATTAAAAATTGCAAAAATACTTTTTGAGAGAAGGTTAAAAAGAACAAATTAGACAAAATACAAAAGTTTGTAAACAAATTACAAAATGCTTATATTCACATAGTTTTATACTCTTGTAGTTAGGCAGAGCAGAAATTCTTTCTGGAAGAAAGGGTAATACAAGATTACGTAGAGCACTATGCCTCCCTTTTGCTTTTGGTTTACTCTGGCAAAGAGTCAACTTTACCACTCTCTACTTGAACCATCACCTCTGTTAGTGGTGATAACACATCCCATATTAACTAGCCCCCTTCAAAACATTCTAAAATGTGCAAAAAATTATATTGCTGCAGTCAAAGGACCAAGCTGTTGTTTCAACAGTTATTCACTGCTGCAGTCAGGCTAGTTCCCACTACTATTCCCAAGCAGAACACTGCCTCATCTCAGCTGGAAGAAAGGCAAGTAAGTTCTCCCCACAGGCATCAGTATCTCTATGCAGATATCAGAAAGTAATCTCAAGCTAATAAGGTAAGGTTCAGATGTATCACTAGTGCACATAACGTAGTAACAAAGCTCAGTCTATTCAAAGAGTTGTAACTAAAGCCTCTTACTCTTCTTTGAGACTAATAAGAGTACAACTTAAATGTATCAAAGTTAGTTCCATCTGAGCTTTTCCATTATATTCACAGAGTAGATAACTAAAACAGTGCAGTTATTTTAGACAGAAGAAAAGATATTGTACAATACGCATGCAGGACAGTTTTCAAGGATCTTATCAGAAAAACCCATAATAAAACCCATACTATAATAATGTGCATAATATTTCCAGCTAAAAGTCTTATTTACTCCTAATGAACAATCTCTACACAAAAAAAAGCCCAAGCACAAATAAAAGTCCATTATGATTTATGGAACAGCCAGAGAGGTTATGTAAGTTGAGACTACAATAGCTTTTTTACAATAAATTGTCCTAAATGTTCCTTTAATGACAAAATATTGAAAGAGACATTGATAATAAGAGCATCTACTTTTATATTTACCCAACTCTACACAGCTCATTATTACTGGACTACTTCATTTTACAGCACTGTGGTTAGAAGTTCTACATCAAGTTTAAACCCCACTTACTTCTGTATTCCCTCTGATTTTACAAGTGTTCTTCTCCTGATGAATGGGAATTAGTGGTAAGCCTCTGATCTTTGGACTTTTAGTTATGGACTGTTTTCTTGCTTTTCCAGCAGGTGGCCATATATCTGCATGCTGAAGAACAAAATGATTCCTTATTTTCCATGTGGAATTTAATAAATACACAAAATCCTTTGGTATGTAAAATTCCCTTGGAAAAAGTTGTATTCTGCACAATGCCATGCCCTCCTCTTTTGGGAGAAAGGGAAAAACACTATGATGGTTAAAATTATGTTAATATTTTGTAAGTGCTGCACAATGTTGAGTGAACAGAACCAGAATGTCTCTGTATAATTGTCACATTTCAAACATCTTCCTTCCCTAATATTATTCTAATTATCTTCAAAAAAATAGAGAATATCATCAAACGCGACATACATATTGACTTGCTTCACAATTTAAAAATTCCACAGAAGCATGCTTTCAGGAGTCCCAACAAATGTTTCTGAAATAAGATAAAATTACCCCAGTGTGCAAGCATTTCAAAATGTGTTTCTTGTTGAGGTTCAAGACCAAAGTGCAGGGTACAACACTTGGGCCACAACAATCCCAGGCAGTGCTACAGACTGAGGTCAGAGTGGCTGGAATGTAGCCCAGTAGAAAATGACCTGGGGGTCCTGGTCAACAGTTGCGGAACATGAGCAGTGTGTGCTCAGGTGGCCAAGAAGGCCAATGGCACCTGGCCTGTGTCAGAAATAATGTGGCCAGCAGGACCAGAGCAGTGATTGTCCCCCTGTATTGGGCACCAGTGAGGCCACAGTTCAAGTTCTGGGCCCAGTTCTGGGCCCTTCACTTCAAGAAAGACATTGAGGTGGTAGAGCATGTCCAGAGAAGGGAAACAGAGCTGGGGAAGGGTCTGGAGCACAAGGCTTGTGAGGAGCAGCTGAGGGAGCTGGGGGTGTTTATTCTGGAGAAAAGGAGGCTCAAAGGGACCTGATTGGTCTCTACAATTGCCTGAAAGGAGGCTGTAGCCAGGTGGGGATCGGCCTCTTCTCCCAGATAACAAGTGACAGGATGAGAGGACATGGTCTTAAACTGCACCAGGGGAGGTTTAGATTGGATATTAGGAAGAATTTCTTCCCAAAAATAGCCATTAGACATTGGAATGTCATCAGTCACCATCCCTGGAGGTGTTTAAGAAAAGACGTGTGTCACTCAGTGCCATAGTCTGGTTGACAAGGTGGTGTTAAGTGGTAAGTTTGACTCAATGATCTCAAACGTCCTTTCCAAACTAATTGATTCTGTGATTCTGTGAAAATTTGTATTAACAGTTTAGAGAAAATAATTGCTTAACCTATGATAACATGTGCTATCCAAAACACAATCTACAAATATGCAGATCAGTTTTCAATAGTAGTCTTTGCTTTAGCTCGATTGAAATGGGTCAGTTTTGGAGAGAAATGTGAAGTTTCACTCTGAGTGAAAAACCAGGCTGGGAAGAAAAGGGAAGTAAAAAAACATAAATTACTTACTGAATATTTCAAATTTGAGCATGTGAGCTCACAGTCCTCAGGTAATGTTAATGAAAATCAGAAAGAGATTTGAGGACAAGATATTTTAAGACTATTTTACTGAAAAATCATCAACATGAGTTTCTGTGAATCAAAGAGAATGTCCAAGGCCTACAGCTAAATCAGCACAACTTCAAAGGAAACTGTCAAGCTAGGACTGCAAATCCATGAAGCAAGTCTCTCCAAGACTCTATTTAAAAAAAACAGTTGTGGAGCTGTGATCATGCTTGCAGGTGGTCTGCAAGTAAAAACAGCATTACCATTAAAAAGCCATCGGAATCAGTGATTATTGAGTCATGATGGCTGACTAGAAATTGGAAGCCCTGGTTCCAAATTTAGAAAAAGTATTTTATAGACTAACATCTTGATGGAGTAAAATATTCTTACACGTGGTGTTACCAGGGTGATGCAAAAGTCTGTGATAAGAGTTCTCTACAAGTGACCATTCAGAATACTTTCTTCTAATGAAATGAGAAAGTGTCATCTGAAAGAGCAGCTCTTGCCAACCAAAATCGGTTTATTGTGGATCAAGATACAACAAACACAATCCAGAAAGTGATGGAGAAACTTTAATCAGCTTCTGACGAAAACTGTCTGCCTTAATTCCCAGCAAGCCTAAGGAAACCATCCCTGTCAGTTAAGCAGCCTGATTTCCCTTTTGTGCCTGTAACATTTCTTAAAATAGAACTCTGAGAAAGTATATCAGAAATACTAGCAACGTATTAGGCCACATAAAAAATGTATTTATTCATAGTTTTGACCCCTCTGTTCAACTGCACCTCATGGTAGTATAATGTGCCTCCAGCTGACCAAAGGCAAGGAAAATGGAAGAATACTATTGTGTCCATCTTCATACCAATTAATTACTTCCAACTGTATGCTATGCATGCTCTTAAGAGATTTTATACAGAATATAAATAATAATATATAATAATTCTATAATAATAGAATTCAAGAATCATGCTTTTCAGGATCGTTTAGCATGGAACTGAAAGAAACATTGGTCCTACTTCAAACACTTAGTATTTACCAGCTTGAAATGGAAGATTAATAACCTCTGGGTTAACTTCATCACCAGTATCAAAGTACTCCTGTCACTAGAATACAGCAGTACCTTCACTTTGCTATTTATATACTCTGCACTATTTATACTACAGGAATAAACATTATTAGGAAAAAACAGCAATAGTACTACTATCTTACTGATATTAATTAGTAATAAAGCTTTACTCTGCTCAAGCACTGAGGAGCACAGTAACATTCATTTATGTCCCACTTAATTGCACAAGATCATTAAAGGTCAATGTCTTTATACTTCAAAACTGATTTTACAGTATTTTTCAACTTCCAATTTAAGCTATTCCATTGACAAAGATGATGTCCTGCCTGCAGTCTCTCTAACTTCTGTGTTCGTATACAGTGACTACATATAAGGTAAAAAACTGACTTCCCTAAAGATGGTGTCAACTTGAAAATTCTAACTAGAAATAACCTCAGTTGACATTTACAGTTTTCTGCTTTAGAAATGGGATAACGTGTTAATCATTGTCTGCTGCCGTATGATACAAAACTTTTCGAGATCTTATAGCAAACTTTACCAACATGAGGCATTGCATTCTTAAGGGGATTTTCTCTATAACGAAGTAGTAGACTGCAATAAGAACAATGCATTAAATCTCCATCATTAGCACATCATTTCTCATGTAGTTTATAGACTGACAACTTTACGGATGTCCAGAACACTGGTTAAAAAAAAAAAATCAACAATTTCTACAAAAAAACCAAGCCAAACCAAAAAACCCTTTCAATGTAGTACTTCTAATTCATTGCACTGTTCATTCATTGGAATAAAGTTTTAAAAATATTAGTATGAATTCATATCACTTTTTTATGTATATGAATTTTTTTTTTTTTCTGTTAGGAAAAATTATCCTGGACACTGAGCAATGGCTCCCAGTTTTTTCTCTATATTGTCAAAGGAACAGTCTACATCTGCCTGAGCAGAATCCTAACAGACTGTCCTTCATTGTGATTTTATGTCAAAAGGACTTCAACAGTTACCAAGCTTGCATGAGTTACTTCTTAAGTTTCCTATATCAATAACCTCTGAGCCTATTTGCTGTGACACTGCACATGTTATGCCCATGAGATGTATGCCAGCTGTTTCCATAGAAACAACTACAGTCAGTTAAAGGAGCTGAATAAGACAAGAATTTGGAAGTCTTACTTTCAAGGCATGCATTATACTTCTAGAACTACTATCTATGAAAATCAGATTTTGTTTTAGAAAGCCTCTGAGAAGTCTGTGTTTCAACAGTCTTGTGCTCAGCCTACTTTATGCAACACAACGCTCCTAGGTAATCATACATCTAGCAATGTTTATTCACAGTGATATCCTGCAAAGCTTCTTGAACATCATGGGGAAAAGAAAAATCTGACACAGACACAAAATCCTGTTAAAACCTTAAACTATGTCCCAGTCTCCTGTCAGGATGCATTCTTCCCATCTTGCTTACTTCCACTTCTCTGATGCAAATATTAAACTTCATTTCCAAGAATGTGTCATATGCCACTCAAACATTTACCCTCCTTACAATCTCATAGCAAGCAGAAAAGTACTTAATTTAGGATAAAGCCTACTCAACACAATGAATTCTCAGTGTTAACTAAGCTAACCTGAATACCAGAGAAATAAAGCCATATTGGCACAGCTCTTCAACAGGGCTAGCTGACACCACTATGCTTTTAAACAAAGCACCCTTCTTTCATGACTGCTTTAGCAGCATCCAAACTAGTGAGCAGAGAAATAGCACTCAGGTATTGTAGCACACAGACACACCCTTTAGGTCAATGGCCAGAATTTCACCCACAAGAGCTTTCTGCAAAGGAAGTAATTGTCCTTCTTTACCAAGCTTCTCTACAACACAGCATGGTGGGGTGAGGAGAACATGCCAGAACCTAATGTTCTCACTCGCTCTCAAAGTACTCCTAGTCTTCATGGACTAAGACTCATCTTTTGGCATTATAATTGCATGAAGTATTCCAGAAACTTTGGCACTGAACCTTATATATAACATATATATATTTATTGCAATTTTCGTAACAGCAGAATAAGTTACATCTTTTGATCACATTAGTACCTGTGCCATAAAAATGCTGATCATCCATTCCATCTGCACATCTTGTCCATCACAACATATATACCTAGAACACAATACATAATTAATATGAAAAACAATGGAGACTCCTGTTAAAACATATTAAAGAATAGACTTCTAAACTACTTCAAATAGTGCTTACATCCATTCATTCTGTCTACATTTATTATTAACACTCCCAGAAAAAAACAGACAAATATAAATACTTCAAATTATCACTTTACCTACTTTGAAGGCAATGCCTGTGCTTCATTTTAATCCTGTGCACAGGATTAAAATACGTAATTCTAACTTTATTACTATTGTTTGCTTTCTGGCCACAGAAGGGAGCCAGACACCTAAACCCAAAAGATGAAACAAATATATCAATTAAGAGTTTCCTTACTTTAAAAACCAAATTTAAAATTCAACATGAAAGCAAAATAATGCCCATTAGTCTTCAAACACTCTTATGTTGCAATTGAGTATTTCAACTCATATTAGACAGTGAAGTTAAACCAAATGTGCGTTTCTTGTTTACCTACCACTGGTGCTTTTCAGAAAATATTGCAAGTCCCCAGCTGAAAGAAAGAATATTTTCAAAAATTAGTTCCATATACTCAAGCCAGGGACATATTCCTCAAACTGCAAAGATTAATTACCTTTATATAGTCCTTTTAATTTGAAAAAAATAGAATTAAGTTGCAAAGTCTAAATGTGTACTGCAAATCCAGAATAAAGTTGTCAGTTTGAGGATGGATTTTGCTCATTTTCTCACAACTGATTCACAGTTAATCAACTTTCTGTTCTAGACAAAGGCTTATAGCAGAGCACTGCAGATGACAGCTGACTACTTGCCTCATTTTTGCTGTGGCTGTGCTTTCTAAAAGGTGCTGAAAATAAAACTTCCTGGTAAAGAGTCCACTACAGTGTGGAAGTCACAGAGAGACGAGAGCTATGCTTGTATTAGAAACAAAAGGAATCACATGATTTTATAGGGATTTAATAATTGCTAGGGAAACTAAATGGGAGTGGGTGCACAATGTAGTCTCTGAGGTGAAAAAGACACTTCTGGAGATCCAGAAAAGACTTGGTAAGTTCTGCTTTTGAAAGCAGACCAAAAATAAACCTCAAACCCCCTCATTTGCATAATCTTTTTACACCTGTTTTGGACTAATCTCCTAGTCATTCTGCAGTAGACCAGAAAAAAAAAACCCCACGCAAAAAAGCCACCAACGTTTTCTTTAACACGGCTAAGCTTTGAAATTCACAGACCTTTTCAGAGTGTTTTGATTTGCCAACTGTAAAGGAAAAGTTCAAGCAGATCTGTTTAAAGGCTACAACCAGCCCAGACTCCCTCTGGGATAAGATCCTATGTGCATTGTCTCAGTATCTCAAAGCTTTGACCGAACAAAAACTGGAAACATCTGAGAAAAACAGGTGTCATTTTTCACTGCTCTTTTCCTGAGAGATAGTCACTGATGTTTGTAAAGGGCACTGTAGTCTTCAGCTAGCAGAAACATCAAAATAACAAAGATCCTGAAAAAGGAAAATCCTCTGCTGAACAACAGGACCTGCCAGTAAGGGCCATGACTAGTTGGTTTTCTCTTCTCTCTTTTTACTTGGTGCAAGGAAAAGTGTGTCCATCAATGACATGCAACACACATACCAAAATACTAAGTGAGCTAGGAGTGAACATATCCACAAGAGATAATAAATGCACATTAGATTACAAAAAGCTGATCAATAAAGTAATTTCCTAGCACAGATTAGTTCACATGGAACATGAAAACAGATGTAGGAACAGAACAAATAATTTAATTCAGCATACTTCCATTGGCTTCTTGACTTTTCCTTTTTCCACAATGTTCTATGCTAACCTTTATTGATGATACTACAATACTTTTTACACAGTGTTTATTTTCTCTTCTGTTCTTACTTTGTTGGTGGCTTCATTTTCTTTTTCACTCCAAGATAAAGCTTCAGAGAATTGACAGGCAACATTTTTTCAGGTTTGCTAGCCTGCAAAAAAAGTAAGATTCTAATTATTATATCAGGAATGTGCCAGAGAAAATGCCACATGACTGACTTCACAGTTCAGTTTCTTTCAGGGAGTGTACCCCTCTTTTGTAGCAGATCATTAAATTATTTTGTCTCTTTCTTTGTCATTAACAAAATGCACCAATCGCTATTATAGGAATCAGACTGACAGAGAACTAAAAGTTCACATGAAATCACAAAACTGTAAAACAATTAGAATAATGAAGATGTGGTCCTATATATGAACGCAAACTCTTCGAGAGAGACAAGGAAGATGGGAAATGGGATTGCCCTCTCTTAAATAACCTCTTCTATGGAATGGCGAGAATTTTCTTCAGATCACAGAATGGTTTGAACTGGAAGGGACTTTAAAGATTATCTAGTTCCAACTCCCCTGCTGTGGGCAAGAACTCCTTTCAGTAGACAGGTTGCTCAGAGCCCCATCCAGCCTGGCCTTGAATAGTTCCAGGGATGGGGCATCCACAGATTTTCTGGGCAACCTGTTCCAGTGCCTCACCATTTTCACAGTAAATAATTTTTTTCCTAATATCCAATCTAAATCTATTTGTAGTTAGAAGACATTCCCTGTCGTCCTGTTGATACACACTCTTCTAAAATATCCCCCTCCATCTTTCTTATAGGCTCCTTTCAGGTACTAGAAGGCCACAAATAGGTCTTCCCTAGGTTGTCTCTTTTCCAGGCTGAACAAACCCAGTTCTCTCAGCCTTCCTTTATAGATGAGATGCTCCATCTCTCTAATCAACTTGGTAATCCCCTCTGGACACACTCTAACGGGTCCATGTCCTTTGTGTGCTGGGGACTCCAGAGCAGCATTGCAGGTGGGGTCTCAGAAGACGAGCAGAAGGGCAGACTCCCTTCCCTCCCCTGCTGCCCACATTTGGCTTTCTGGGCTGTGAGTGCACATGGCTGGGTCATGTCTAGCCTCTCACCCACCAGCATCCTAAAGTCCTTCTTGGGCAGGCTGTTCTTGACCTGTTCATCCACCAGACTGTGTTGATATCCTGAGCTGACCCAACTGAGGTGCAATACCTTGCACTTGATCTTTTTAAATCTTCTGAGATTCCCCTGTGCCCACTTTTTGTGCTTGTCCAGGTCCTTCTGAATGGCACCCTGTCCCTCAGGTGTGTCAACCACACCCCCAGCTTGGTGTCATCTGCAAATTTGCTGAAGATGCACTCAGTCCCTTTTTGTGTGTCAGTAATGAATATATTAAGCAGCATTAGTCCCAGTATGGACCCCTAAGGGACATCACTTGTCACTGATGTTCATCGGAACTCTGAGCCATTGACCAGTACCCTCTAGATGTGACCATCCAACCACTTTCTTATCCGTCTAACAGTCCAATCATCAATCCCATCCCACTCCAATTTAGCGAAAAGAATATTGTGGGGTACCGTGTCAAAAGCTTTATGGAATTTCAAATAAATGACATCTACAACTCTTCCCTTGTCCACTGATAGTCAATTCAACACAGAAGGCCACTAGGTTGGTCAGGCAGGACTTGTCCCTGGTAAAGCTGTGCTGACTGACTCAAACCCACAATCCATGATTTAGTCAGTGCCTCATCCATTAGGTCACTGAAGTCGCTAAATCAGAATGAAACAAAAGGAAATGATGTCTTCGAACAACCCACAGAAATCTCTAGATAAGATATCCTGACTATTATGGGACAGGGGATGGAGAGGGCAGGGCTTTATTCTTCCTGGTATCTTCAGAAAGGGCCAGTGAGACACAAGGAAACCACCTGGTTTGTGGAGGACACCAGTATTGGGACTTTCAGAGGAACCTATACAGGACAAAGAAATGGGACAACAGGAATCCCATTAAATTTAACAATGATATCTACAAACTCCTGCACAGGTGAAGGAAAAAAACCCTTCAATGACACAGAGTGGAAGGCAGTTCTGATGATAGGGACCGGAGCATGCAGGTAGGAGCCAAGCTGTGCAAAAACCAGCAAAGTATCCTAACAGCAAAGCTGGTCTCGTTTTCCTGAGTTAGCAGAAGCACTATGAGTAGGTGGAAGAGAGTGATTCCCTTCCTTTCCTCATTAGTTGTGTGACTGCATCTTTTGGGTACTTGAGAGAAAAAAGAGAAGCAGTAATCTGGAGATGGTTCAGCAGGGGCCCATCAAGCCATCTGGGGACTGGAGCACTTGCTCTGTGAGGAGAGGCTGACCTAACAGCAGCCCCCCAGTGCCTACAGGGAAGTTACCAAGCAGACCAAGTCAGACTCACTTTGAGAGAAGACTACATCTAAGGACAGACAAACTTTCCTCTATGAGGACAGTCAGGTACTACAACTCAGGTAACTGAGGGACAGGATGCCATTCAGAAGGATCTGGACAAGCACAAAAAGTGGGCACAGGGGAATCTCAGAAGATTTAAAAAGATCAAGTGCAAGGTGTTGCACCTCGGTTGGGTCAACTCATGATATCAACACAGGCTACCCAGAAAGGTTGTGCCATCCTCAGGGTTTTTGAAGACTTAACTGATTAAAGCCCTGCACAACATGTCCTGACCTTGGCTGCTATCCCTGCTATGCACAGGAAGTTGGACCAGAGATCTCCTGGGGTTCCTTGCTTGCTTCTTCTTGAACAAACTACCTTTAGTCAATCTACAGCAGACATACACTAGGTGTGACAACTGAATGTGCCTGGAAGATGAAGTGCTGAAAGGAAACAAAGTTCTCATGCACACTATTACAGAGCAAAACTAATATTTAACACAACACAAAAGCATTCCTTTAGTACTGTTAGGTCAAGTGTCTTAGCTTTCAGTTTAGAAAAAAATACACCAAACAACTTAACAAATCTTACAATCCCAGTATACAAAGCTACTCCCTAGTGTTTACTGTCCCTGGATTTTCAATTTCCCATTCTGCAGCTTTCAATTTCTAACACTCCACTCCAGTGTGGGGAAGAAGAGACACTTAAGAGAACTTAAGAAAACAAAAAAACACACAACAGTTTTATGGTTGGTATTCTTGTGTAACTTCCTGCTCAAAAGAAGGGTACTGCCAGGCCAAAAAAATACCCCTGCAGAACATTGTATTAAGTTAAACAACTGCATACTTCTCACAATAATGCACCTTAAGGGAGCCATTTCTCTGTCTCTGAGCTTATCTCTTAGCAACAGAACATTAAAGGGGTAAATTATTTCAGTCAATTAGCACAATATAGTAATTTAGCATACAGTATTCATGGAAACTTTCAATGTTTTTGATAATTGCTCTTGAACAAGAGAAACACTGAACAGAATGTATCTCCACCTGCATATACAAAGTTAATTTGCTGTAATGAGAATTTATAAATTAATTAGTACATGTGGTCTTATTAACTACAATTTTCCATCTGCAATGTCAAGCTTTCCTACTATTCATTTCTAAATATGACTAAAATTAAACCAAGTTTATTAATGATAGATTAATATTTCTCAAAAGAAAGTAAAACAAACTCATATTCACTCCTTGATCAGAATGGTATTGCCATTTCCTTAAAAAAAAACCAAAATAATAAAGCCATTTAATAATAATTGTTCAAAGCTCCTCCTGAGTAGCAAAATTCAATGCTTTATAAATTAGAATGGCTTGAAAAAGGAGATTATAAACTGGTACAACAATCCTGTCATAAATTCTTTCCAAGATACTAATTAAGGTTTTATGGGCATATTAATTTTTTCTCACATATGTGCCAATTTGAGTTTTACCACTAAATTAAAAGATATGGTTTTTGACATTCTGGGGTCATTCTAATTAAGACTGTACCCACAGCTTCACGAGACACAGAGCATTAGCTTACGTGATCAAGGGATATATCTTAAAAAAAATACTTTAGGAAGGTCAGCAATACACATCTATATGTTTTGGATGGGAAAAAACAGCAGTCAGCAAAAATAATAGCACCTGAAACTCTGATTTTTTCTAAACTAGAAATTATTGGAACTAAAATGAAAACATAGTTCATGATGAATATTATTGGCTTTATACTTAAATATAAGCTGCCTACACTCAAACCCACTGTTTTAAGAAAACTCCCATTAAGTATTTAAAACTGAACCATTACTGCTATTAATCATTACTAAATTCACTTCTATGGAATTCTGAGGTGTAGCTAAGCTAATTATCAATATTAGTTTTTAGAGGACTGAGAATACATCTGAAAATTGTTGTTGGAAAGCAGGAAAATATTTTCCTAGCGTATTGAGAGTTTTTGTTTCCTATAATCTCTTCTACCTTTAGATATGTATATATAAGAACCCTGTTGCTTTAAATTTTTAAGGGCTTTATAGGAATACCAAGAAAAAAGTGGCATATACTCATTTAAGTTCCATATTACTTCTGCTGCACCTCTCTACAGCAGGTTTCCAAATAATTTAGTGTCAACACAAAGCACTCAAACATTGTTCTATTTTGTATTTTTAAGGCTTATGGTAACGCGTAACTACAAAAGCTAAATGACAAACACACGCAAACTCCTTTTACTATCACACCTGTGAAACAGCAAGACAAAAATCTTATACTTCAACTGCAGAATCTAGAAGTTGCCATTTAATATGAGAAATGCTGATCTGTTTGCCTTCCTTTACTCTTTCATACAAAAAAGAAAGATCAATGCAGAGTTTGGTGGAGAGTTTGTCTGCTGTACCTTCATATCCTTATACAGAAGCAAGTTTCCTTCCCGCAACACAAAATAACGGTCTTGAAATTTGTTCCCAGACAGTAGTTTTGACGGCTCTTCCTTGTACTTCAGATTCCCTGCTTTCACACTACCTTTCTCATTTTTCTCTACCAAGAAAAAAAGCATTTTGTTAGAAGATTTTACATCAATGCAAGCTCCTAGATTTTAAGTACTATTGTGTATCAAAAAACTAAAATGACATTTGTAAAATTGATCTGGTATTATACTATATATATAAAAATAATGATATCAATTATATTATATATATATATATACATATACACACATATATATACACTATATATTACATTTCAATACATATTGTATATGAATATATTCTATATTCATAATGAAGGCATTATTAAATATACACAACATTATTATTTTAATTACTGGGGGGAAAAGTCTTCTCTGTTTCACTTCTATGATAACATGAAAAGAATCTACCAATAAACTTTAATTCAAAGAATCTTTTCAGCATAGAATTTGTAGTTATGCCCAAGAGTATGACATGGATACTTTTAATATCTATGCTTAAGAAAGGCAAAGCATTTCAATAAAGATCTGATTTTGTCATAAGTCTGTCTGGATTTTTTTTGTTTGTGTTAAAATACACACAAGGTCATATATATTTGGTAAAATTAATAAAAAGCTCAAACAAAATACCACCTCCCACACAAAACCAAACAGTAACTTTGCAGTCAACTTTACAAAGCACTTGACACTTACAAAGACCTTAGAAAAGCCTGAAGGAGGAAAAAATAATTCTCTAAATTATGAAATTCCACATTCTTTAGAAGCTAATATTTCATTAAGTAAATTTAAAATAATAAGGATGTGTCCTAATCAGAATTTATTTTTCAGACACAAACTTCACAAAACATGCTAAACTTTGCAACTCAGAAGTAGGTACACTTAATCCATGCAGGATTGATCCACCTATAGTTTAGAAGCTCGCGTTTCAAAGAATATCTCAAATAATAGCCCCTGTTTTCAGAAATCAATACTTACCACTCAAATTATATAACATTGTGTTGGAAAAATTTCAAGGACCTATATACACAGATTTTACAGTAAATTCAACAAATAAATAATACTTGGTTTTCTAACAAATAAAACTTTAATATAAGAAATCTTTAGGTATGGAAAAGAAAAAGGGTCTTGAAATAGAATTAAGGTAAGAATAAGAGTATCTCTTATACCAAAATGCAGTGCACACCTTGCCCTATTGAACAGCACTTGAAAGAGTGCTCCTACAACAAGCATGAAAAGCTATGAATAAATTGTCAGGAATGAGTAACTAAAGAGCTGGAATAAAGTAGAAAACTCACCACAAATTTACTGAAACATATCAATACAAATAGACTAACCCTGTTTTCCTTGAAAGGAAAGTTGGTTCCTATACAAGAGAAAACATACATCTAGACCTCAATACAAGGTTTGGATCATAGAATCACCAAATAGTCTGAATTGGAAGGGACCCACCAGAATTATAGAGTCCAACTTGCGGCTGAATGCCTCACATGGGGATCAAACCCACAACCTTGGTATTATAGCACCCTGCTCTAAACAACTGAGCTCATCTCAGCTGCAGAACATGAGAAAATACTTTAAAATGGACAGGATGAGAATAAGTATCAAAATTAACAATGTACTATGTATAAGAGACATAGGAAAAATTACACTAACAGAGGAGACTGTGGTAAGTTGCAAAGATGAAATGAGGCTAAAAGAGTTGTTCCTCGGGCTCACTATTGAACCAACATTATTTCAAACAACATTATAGATGCAGGAAGAAAAAGGAGAAAAGTGCTGAGAACAAAAAGCTCTCGGGTAATATTAACGGGAAAAAAAAATCAGGAATATAATAATTAGTCTTTAAGATTATTACATAAATCAGGGAAGCAAGGAATATTCATGGAATTAAATTATAAGCATTATATGATCACAGTTCTATTAACTGTACTGCAAAGTAGGAGGACATCCATCCACTCAGTTGCCCATTTGCAAGGGCTGAATCCACTCTTAAAAAACGTATTTGAAATCATAGTGTTTGGACATCTGGCCTCAGCCCTGTTACTCAGTGACAAGAAGTTATCCACATATAGAGTGCAACAGACAGAAAAGATTGAGGTCTCCCATTCTTCCTTCAAGCTATCAGTTATTTCTTGTACACTCTGAGGTGGAGATCCCCACCATAACCTTAAGTGCCTTGTACCCGAAACACTAGAAACATCCCTTCCCCAATGACTTAGTTCTGTATATTTTCTCATTCTGACACTATATAGAGATGGATTCACAAGATTACTCTGCCATGTGGAGTTTGCAGATATCAACACTGTAAGTTTGCAACATGGCAGAAACTTTCCTTTTCAAACCACTTAGAAAACCAATATAATTTATTTAATAAGGTTTTAATTCTTTTAAAACAAACATAAAAAGCATCAATAAATGTAAACAGTCAAAAGACAATGTGTCTAGACTAAGATCAAACTGAATGGAATGGATGCAAACAATTACTGTGATAGGTTGGGAGAACATATGGATATAAAATCTAAGAGACAGGAAGGAGTTCAAATAGCGGCAGAGCACTCCTTCACTACGTTTTGTAAATTGACACTAGCCTAATCCTTATGTGTTTCTTAGAGCAGTGATTCACACAATCCTTATGACTCATTCCCTTTTCTGAATATATCTCAACACATACCTATTGAGGTGATGGGAGTTCATATATCAAGCTTATAATGAAGTAGGCCATTTCTCTCCATTCATGATCTGCTATCACACATTTATTGACAGTGAAACCCAACCATAAAAGTCATGAATAGCACACTTGTTCAGGTTCATTCGCATTTGTGAAATACGCTTTTACAAGAATAAAGCATGGTGAAAGAAGGCCATTACTTTCAGAAGAATAAGCACAACAGCATAAATATTACTCCTTGAAATAAAGATGAGATATATAGAACAGAAAGATTAACATTTCCATGTATAAGGAAGACAGGAAACAATAGATATATTTGAATGAGCCATTAGATAAAACAAGATGACCATTAAACCAGGCATCATGTGTTACCATTACACACTATATAGTGATAGCACACAGGATTTCAACTGCTTGAAAAGAGGATATAATTTTTTAACATCTAAGCTTCCACTTCTCACGAAGCGGATAATACATATTACATAGGAGACTTAAAGCCAGGTATTATGTGGGGGAAAAAAAGAAGATAGACTGGGGTAATGTGTAAACTGTATATTTTCACTATATACTTTATCTGTATCAGCTCCCTTTTAAAGGCCACATACTGTCCAAATTATTCAGTTGCTTGAGTATGTCATTCAAATGAGTGTGTCACCTGGGACAGAGCAACCCTGGGTGTACAGGCAGACTGGGGAATGAGACGCTGGAAAGCAGTGTCATGGAAAGGGATCTGGGGGTCCTGGTTGATGGAAAGTTGAACATCAGTCAGCAGTGCTCTGGCAGACAAGAGGGCCAAGCATGTCCTGGAGGACATCAGGCACAGCATGGCCAGCTGGGCAAGGGAGGGGATTGTCCCGCTCTGCTCTGTGCTGGTACAGCCTCATCTTGGATACTGTGAGCAGTTTTGGGCACCACAGCGTAAGAAGGCTGTAAAGCTGTTAGAGAGTGTCCAAAGGGAGTTAACACAGATGGTGAAGGGCCTTGAGGGGAAGCCCTCAATATGAGGAGTGGCTGAGGGCACTTGGCCTGTTCAGCCTGGAGGAGAGTGAGGAGAGGCCTCATCGCAGTCAAAAACTTCCTCATGAGGGAAAGCAGAGGGTCAAACATTTATCTTTACTCTGTGGTGACCAGAGTCAGGATAAGAGAATGGTCTGAAGTTGTATAAGTGAAGTTTAGGTAGGATATCAGGAAATCTTCCCCTAGAGGGTGGCAGGGCACAGGAAAAGGCTCCCCAGGGCAGAAGTCACAGCACTAGTCTGAGAGTTCAAGAAGCGTTTGGA
Source organism: Eopsaltria australis (assembly GCA_034509425.1). NCBI lineage: Eukaryota > Metazoa > Chordata > Aves > Passeriformes > Petroicidae > Eopsaltria > Eopsaltria australis. The sequence goes on from JAVTVJ010000048.1 coordinate 183,250, forward strand.
CAACGCTCTCAGGCACATGGTGAGATTCCTGGGGCTGTCCTCTGTAAGGCCAGGAGTTGAACTTTGATGATCCTTCTGAGTCCCTTCCAACTCAGAATATTCTGTGATGCTGTGAAATTAGCTTTGTAGCTTGGAGGCATCAAATTAGATAATAGAAATTTCTATTAGTATACCATAGTTATATAAATATATTCAAACGGTATGTTTTAGGTAAGAGCAGTTTCAAGGTTCACAGCAGAAGTTCACAAAGTGTGAACTGACTGCAAGAATTTCTGTACACTTTAATATTCCAATGGGAGAGCTTATAGCTTGTAGAAACAAACATCTATAATCTGTACCTTCGTAGGAAGTCAGCACCACCCTCTGTAAATCTGTAGTTTTTGTGAAGTACCAGTAATTTAGTTGTTCTGGGACATTTTGCTCCACTGAAAACAACTGCCATCCTTGTGTTACCATGTAAAATAACTACGTAAAAACATATTACGTACCACTGTAGAGATTCACCATGTCTGCTGTTAGAAATCTCTTTATTATTAAATATGCAGTGCCAGGCTCTGGTAGTGAACTCCAGTGAAGAACTTGTTCTAGTACATTCTCTGTATAATGCAGAGGGCGTTCTGAAAAATGTCAAAGAAACAAAACACAGAAAACCAGAATTAAAATAAATGACAAATCCCAACAATATTGGGGGCTCTCACAAATTAAATTTGCCTGTACACAACATCTCATTGACTTTGAGGTATAGAAGAAAAACACTGCTTTCAAAATAAGACAATTAGGCACTTCATTGATAATACCTTTGCTGGCAGGGTTTGCACACGTAATGAATATAAAATTAAACAAGCAGTAGCAGTAGTTCAGTGACTCTTTTGTATTGCTGCATTTTTAATGCAAAGACACTAAACCACTGCTCTCAAACTAAATACAGAAGTTAGGACCTATTACAGGGCATTCCTAAATATGATCAAACAGAACTGAAGCCTTCAGCTATACTGTGCCTTATTGGCCTATGCTCAATGCAAAAATGAAACATCATAGCTAGCAATTCTCTGCAATCAAAGAACCAAAGAATTTGGAGAGATCACTGTGAAAAAAATGCCTCCAACTGGTATGGATTACATTGTCTGTTACTGATCAAAGCAGACTGAAACAGGCTACTGGTTTCATTATATTCTTTTTACTAGAGGGGAAAACCATGTGGTCTTACTAGGTCTTCTCCCTGTTGCTGTGGTTAGGGAATATCCAAACTTACAGCTGCGTATTTCAATATTGTAGAAAAAGTGCAGCAAGATTAAACTACCAATGAAGGCATGACTAGACTGTATGTGTGCACTCCAAAACTTGAGATGCTCAAACACACATTTTTTGATAGGCATCATCCATCCTAGAAGAGAAACTCTTGAGACCACACACAGAATTGAAAAACTGCAGTGATAAGAAAGCCCATCGAGTACTCCATAGAAACCCCAGTTCACCTACCAAATAGTCCCTAAATCTGCATTACCAGATCCAGCAGAAATCTGAGTGTGACATAAATAGCACAGCCTGAGGCAACACTGACGTGAGTGGGAGAAGACACACCCTGAAGGCTATCACCTGCTCAGCAGCAAGCACCTACTGTAATTCATGAACCCACAAAAGCCTTAACAATGGCTTTTTGGGTTCGAACATCATTTTATCTCCAAAGAGAGATTTTTCCAAAAGATCTGAGTTCCCATTTGCATACCAAGGTATGTGGGTCAGGCCTTGAGAAGAGCTGGGTATGGCTCCTGAAAAGTCACACCTGTGTGACACTGTCATGTTGGATCACATAGAATAGTGATGTCCCTTGAGTACTGAAGGGCAAAGTATGCAGCCATAATCTCATTTTTAATTCCTGCTATGGTAGATGAATATGAAATGTCAACAGCTGCTTTGGGACTCTCCAGCACTACAGTCTAGCAGAACCATATTTTCTAGAACACCTGAACACTAGAGCCTCAGAAAGTAGCAGCCACAAATAACACACTGAAGTGACAGTAAAAAACCACCACTATTTTGGGATGCAAAAATACCTATGCTACCTGTAGAGTTGTGATACCACCTATATAAGGATTTCATTATTCAGACATAATACCAAAGCAGCCTAACATGAATACCATTCTGTAGATAGTAGCTCAACCCCTACTTTTTTTAACATATTTCGTCTGGCCCTTTTGTTTCAAATGATCAAACTTCTACATTTTGGGAAACTATAGACTCTTATGTGATAAAGCTTAAACACTTGATGCCTTTGTACAAGAGAGAAAATCCACTTTAAGGAGAAGAACTTTACAAATCAAAGGAAGGAGACTGGCAAATCACCACGTCTTCCTAGAACACCAGCACTCCCACAGTAAACACCTACTGTTTTATTTATAGTTACATTTAAGACCATCTGTCATCATGGATTACATGGTACATAAATCATCATGCTGAAAACCATTAGCTATTTTTCTGGTAACACACCTCATTTACAAACTATCCATCAATCATGTATTATTAAAAAAATATATACACCCTATTTTGTAAAAGCATATGGTATTAAATATTCTGCATTAAGTTAGATAAAACTATCAATTATTGCAACTTTTCTATATGCAAATAATTTAGCTGATCTTTTAATACTGCAATTTTAGTATTTTGAACAGCAAGCAGTCAAAACATACATTCAATTACCCTTTCTTTCACTTAGGTCATCATATGCCAGTAAATATCCTAAACCAGCCATTTGCACCTAAAAACAACATTAACTATTAGTAGAAAATTACTTTCTAGAAATATGATTCTAATTTTCCTGTCTTCTCAGGGGTTGTTTTCATGACAATGTATCTTAAAAAGTAAAATAAAAACTTCAAAAGTAAAAAAAATCAGGGTTGCATGTAACAAGCAGAATACCACCATGCACTGGACAGGTAGCAGATCGTGACAGGAAAAACACAGAAAATTAATTTTTATCAGAAAGACACTGTGATTACTGATATACATTTGAAACAAATATGCAAACTTTTTTCTGTCATTATATGTCAGAATCTCAATCAATTTGTACATGTCTCAGACGGTGTTTGTCAAATGACACTAGTAGAATCAACTTGCAGTAGCGATGACTCAAGTAGTCTTTTAGCTCTTCAGTGTTACATTTGGACTAAAGACTTCACAGAACTAATTTTCTCTGAGTTCCCACCCTCTGCAAACCTATTAGGGTACAGCCATAGGACCACAGGAGTCTACCTGTCTCTTTACTACAACATTATTTTTATTTTGAAACAATAATTCATCTGTTCTGATGCAGTGATTCTTCCAGAAAGGGAGACATGAAGAAGACACTTCATCAACACAGCCTTTACTGACAGAAGTCAGGTGATGGATTCAGGTTTAATTTAGTTTTCTTTTTGTTTGGTTGTTTTGGGTTTAAAACACTGGTGTGCCATTTGCATTTTCTGTTGGAAACTCTTCTTCCAGTAGGATACACTCTAATCTCTTACCCATATGTATTGTGTTATGTAGTGTCTCACTCTTAGCTCAGTTCTCTCTTCCATAGTCATTAATTTCTATACCCCATTAAAATATTAGCTGTTGCACCTAAATACCTCAAGAAGCTGTTGTGGGGGTCTATCTCTTTACTCACTTTTATTACTCTTGGCCCTGCCTGGTTTAGTTTCCATGTTCCTGTGTGCATCATATATCAATTTTAAGAAAATAAAATTCAATTTTTTTCCATCATTCAGTCAAAAGAAATATGATTTGTACTGTACTTGAACAAATTATCAGGACTCTTCTAAAGATAACAGATGTTAGCATTCTTTGTCAGTTGTCACCCACATCTATGAATCTGGAAATGAATTCTGTATTACAACTCCATACAGCATCACCAACAGACTGCAAGATGTGAAGAGGGCTCAGGATGACTTATTTTAAGTTGAAAGGGAGAATATGCTTCCATTCTAGTTCTTCATACTGCCAGACTCAAGACTGAGTAGCTAAGTAATATTAGTAAAACTGAAGGAATTATTGTAAGCACATCTGAAAATCAAGTACAACAAAACTATCAAACAACATTAGAACAATATTAGTAATCTGATTTTGTTCACTTTTTTTTCTTGACTTGAAAACAGGTATCTTCACTATCCCACAGTCTCACTCTGTAACATGAGAATAATTAAGAGCAGCAACTTCCTAGGAAATGCAAATAGATCTTGCATATCTGTCCACATATATTCTTCAAAAATCAGATTACCTTAGGGAATATTCACCAAATAGGTTTTAATTTTAAAAAATCCCTATTACTTTACATTATTTTAGGTATCTCTAACAATAAAATTATCCAGCATTTTAAACATCCTTCAGCATATATAAAGTATTCCCAATGTAAAAACCTCTTTACCATTAATGAATATTGTGGCTGCGTGATGTTTGCTGTTGTTGGCAGCAGAACCATATTTCAAACAAATTTTTCAAGATTCTGCTAGATACACCATAATGCCACTTGCCATGAACACAGAATTACACACTTTATGCCTCCTTTTTTCACCTACATACATTAAATATTTGACTTTAAAACACAGAAAATATCCTTTCTCCTAAGTATGACATGTATTTTCTCATATAATTTTTTGAAAAGTATTATTGCTTATAAAAGCAAGTGCTGACACTCTAATGAAAATAGTTTTCCTCTAAGAGCTATCAGTAAGACCTACTTTTCTAAAGCTAATGATTAATGAACTTCTAAGCACTGTAACATAAAGAACATCTTCTCAGCCCTTAATTTATAAGCAGTTTACAATAATTCACCACATAATTTTCGGCAAAGTGTAGAAAGAAATTATGCAGATGCCACAACAACCAAATGTAAAACGTTGGCATGACGACTATTTTTTTTTTGTTGTTGTTTCCATAAAGTCTTTAACTAAGCTTTTAGTGCTTTAAGTATTAAAAAATTAAAATAACAGAAGTTGATTGACATGCATAAATTTAAGTGTCACTAACCTAATTCTCCATTTTCAAGTACTTCAAAAGCAGCCCAGATATCATCTTTGCTGGGAATAATGTTTTTGATTCCTAAAACATCATTAGTTAATTCCTCTGCTTCCATCAAAGGTGATACCTGTAATACAAATTGAGTCAGTTTATAATACATTTAAATTACTGATTTCTCATATATTTTTTCAAAGTCTTCCTGCCTGCAATTCCCTAAGGAAAAAAAAATAACCAACAGTAAATAAGTGAATTGGAAATTTATAAAGTATCAGATTCCAGCAGGCTTTTGTTATTTTGTTCCATGAGACTGAAGTTATATTCTCAGATGACTTTTAACTTGGTAGCTTTAAATTTCTTTTATCTACCCCAGAAAAATTTGGAAAAAAAAGCACCTTGATACATTTTCTTGGGTGTGGGAAGATTAATATTAGAGAAGCAACATTTTTTTATCTTAGCAATGCATATTCCCATTTTTATTCATATTTTAAAAAGCATGTCTTACGTACATATGTTTATCTATTTATTCCACATACCCCATATATGTACAAACAAAAGTGTTTGACAAATGAGGGTCACATGCTGAACAGAACAAAAAGCAAACAAAACCAAAGAAGTGTATATGAAAAATAACAGAACACAACCACATGGAGATGCAGGTGTTTAAAATACGCTATCAAATAGAAAGCTCAAAAATCTCTATTATAATTAGTAACAAGCTTTGTTTTTTTAACACTCAAAGAAAGAAGAAAGCCACAGACAAAAAGAAAGGAGGAATGCAATTTTAATGGCCTATACTATTAAATAAAACCAACATTCATTGCGTACTTGTTAATGCTCTCCTGTGTTGCACATGTAGACTTGGGAGAATTTATACTGTTGTATACAGTAAAACTAAAGCAGGACATCTCCCCTTTAAAATTGTACCATTTGTCTTAAATTTTCTCTCAAAAATGCATAATAATCAGTCTTTACATAATTTAGGCAACCCAGCAAATTCTAAAACAAAATATTTAGAAGAATAGTGATAAATACAAATTCATACTTTCATTGTATACTTATGTGAAAACATCTATTAAAAAAAATCTGATCTACTTCAAGAAAAGTGCCTCATAAAATCACTGTATCATTTTTATACACTAACCCTGATTATAATACTACACTCTGGCTCCTTTCTTTCCACGTAAACTTCAATAAGCAAGTCTCCAGCCTGGGAAACCTAAAAAGAAACAATTAAAAAAATTAATTGCTAAAAATTAACATTTTAAATAAGGAAAGTACAATTATTATTCCTTTTTATTTAACTAGTGCAAGAAAAACAATACCTAGTCACAGATTCAAGAGAAAAATCCAAAACCTGAATAAATCCAACAGAATCATAGCAAACAAAATGAACATTAATTTATAAATATACATTCAAGAGCAGAAAAACTAGGAGAGATATGGAGTAAGTGGAAATTTTATGTTTACATTTAAGACTACTAAGTCTAAGACATGAGTGTATCTCAGTATCTTAAAATGCCAGAACCCCAACTCTGATTTGGAGTCAGGCTCACTGCAGAATTAAATGAGATAAATGGAATTTAAAATAATGAAAAAGGACAGTAATCCCAAAACAACTTAGTTAAAAATGAGATGAAAAATTACTAATAACAGACTATTTCAGCCACATAGCAATATGTACATATCAAGAAAATAAAAATTCATTACTACAAATACCACATTTATGATTCTTAATCACAATGAAAACTTGTCATTACATAATTAAAGAAGGAATTAAAACAAATGCTCTTAATATCAACCTCTGTTAAATATAGCTGTTCAAATTAGTTGCAGAGAAGGCTAAACTTTACAAGCAATGCTAATGTGGAATAATCAGATAAAGCAAATTTATGACATATATAATAGTTTGATATACTCAATACTAACAAATGTTATTTAAGAATGTCTAACAACATAAAACTTAGAAAGAAATTAGACAGTAAATCCAACATTTTATGATCATGAGGAAAAGTATGATTTATGAGAAGGATGTAATATATTCCACTGTAACTAGGTTTGCTCATTTATGGCAATAAAATTATATTCATGGATGAGAAATTACTTTATTTTTCTAAAGTTAAGAATGTCTCACATTTTGCCTGCTCTAATTCCCTTTTAGTATAGTCATAAGCATCTTCAAAAGATTGCAATTCATCTCAGTCCAGTACCAAAAAATATTTTCTAAAAAATAAGTACACCGATGATGATCAGAGCATAGGAAGGAAAATCAAGGCAGAAACACGGACCTATTTGAAGGGGTACCATTCTATTAATAAGCAAATATAAAGAATTCAAAATGAAATTAACACTAAGACACTAATTTGTGTCTATGTTTGTGAATGATAGTGATACTATTTATTTATATATAACAGATATATAAACAGAGGAAAAGGTCAAGAAAAGTATATAGAAACATATATATAAGTAGTTGAGCTCTGGGATACATTTTGACCAATTTACAGAAGCTAAGATTACTTTCTATAGGAAAATAAATAGCAGTGCTGAATTTTAAAGAATATTAACATTCTGAAAGCCAGCAACTTTTAAGTTAGTTTAGCCTTTGAGAATAGAAAACTAATGGAAACATTTGTGAGGAAAAAACATTACAAAGCTACTTTGAAGAAAGCTGCTTAATTATAGTGGCACAGACTCAAAAAAGCTCATTTAGTTATAAAATTTGCTTTTCAGATGATATTACAGAAAAAGGTTGGAAATAAGAATGAAGCTGACACATGATTTCCACTGGGCTCATGTAAACAACCGTATGGAGAGAAAATGTGATGTAAATTACTGCAACAGCTGGCGTAAGTATATGGTGGACAGAAAATGAAAAGCGACTAATGAAGTGCCACCTGGAACAGAACTTCAGTGACATTTCAGACATGTGAACTTTGAGTAATTCAGCAGAAATTCAGTTCAGTTGTTCTCTGAATATTCTGCATCACCAGAGATAATAGTACTGTGGCAACCTATATATTGCAAAGTATTAAGTATCTACCTCACTGATTTTCCCACATTTATGCACACATTTTGATGCAATGATGTCAGATTATTGGTTCTTAAATGTAAAGAATTCTTACAATTCTTAATTGTAGCTGCTTGAGGCCTAAGTTGCCAATTACCCATGATGCTTACATGATGACAGTGCTGTTGTTACATCACTCAATTGCACCACGTCATTAGTTGTAACAGTAACTGGAAGCCTGTGGAAAACTTTGTGGAGAACTGATGAGGCTGGCTGAGCAAGAACGTGAGCTGAGTCACTTTATCTCACACCTGGTTCAAGCATGACTTAGCAACTATGCAGTGCCTGGGGTGACGCTGTCTCAGTGATGAACAGGAGAGCACTCACACCTAGGCACAGAGATGTTAAGGCCTCACTCCCTTTTTTTCATGTCTAACTGGATAAACTTGGTCTTTTGAGAAGGAGATGAGACGTTGGTTGCAACATGCAGCAGGCAAAGGTCAGACGGCCTTTACTGCTGCCTCAGCTGGATGGAGGAGAAAGTGATACTAAAGTGCCATGGCTCTGTTCTGCTTTTGATTCAACCATGGGTCCTGTAACAGCCTGACCAAGGTAACCAAACTCATTTACATATGAAAAAATACACCCACCAATATGAAAATGAGAAAGTAGTTGTCCCATCATCTATGATGGCAGCAGCATGTAACCAGTTATATTTGAATAAAGTCACACCTCCACTTCTCCTAAAAGTATAAATTTGATATCTGGAATTCTCCATTTTGGAGGGCAAGAAGACAACCCCCCTTCAAGGACAAGCTCACAGGCTTGCTTCTCTCTCCTCCCCAAAGAAGAGATACCTCTTTGGCAAGATTTGCACCTCTGACTATCAGAGCATACCTGGGAGGATCTGAGCTTATATAATAGTGAAGTTAAGATCCGTACAAAGCTGGATTTGTTAATTTACCTTGAACTGCAAACTTAGCTTAGTTAAACACTGGCTAGCCTTAGTATATTTAGTGCTGATTCAGTAAGTATCAACAGCAATTTCCAACCTTTATTTCTGTTGCTTCAAGAAACCACATAATTCATGAATCCATGATCATGAAAGTTCTAAGCCTGGTAAAATGTAAAGTGCTGCCATCCATAAAATCTAGTATTCTGAAATTATGGGTAATATGCACCATATACTCATGACAGAAGTTGTAACTGTAAAATTTAACTTGAGAGGAAGGTCAACCTCTTTCTAAAGCACTTAGTGTTAGTCCAGGCCGGATCTAAAGTATTCCCCCTGAAAAACCTACTGACAACACTACACATAGAGAAATGTGGAATTCTTCTAGAGAAAGTTATACATAAAATCTCTAAACACCCTTGTATCCACCTTAGAAGGAGCTTCTTTAATCAGTAAGCTTCAGGCAGTAAATACTTTGAAATAATATGAAGCACGCCCTTCTGCACTGAAGTGGTACTAAGCATTAGACATCAGTGCATTTCATATGTTATGTGCATACGGAGTTTCTGAAAAATGTTCATAGTCACAATCAAATTGTCATAAATGCCAGTCAGGCTCTTCAGGACTTCATTTCCTAGTTGTTATTTCAAGGGCAATAAATTGACATAACAGAGGGAATGCAGTCCTCATCCATAAAAGCGGTTCAAACTTCAATTTATTAACAAAAAAAATGGTAGAACTTTTGTTCCAGTGTTCATCACTTGTTTAGAAAGCTAAAAAGAAAAAGGCCATTCTCTCTGCTGCAAGTGGTCCCAAGTAACTTATGGTCTCCTCAAGTCATATTTGCTATCTGATGGCTCTTTTCCCAGGAAATGCCATACAGTAGAGATACCAATGATTTGATAAGGCTGGGAAATCCATCTTAACTGGACTTACAGTCCTCTAGAGTGGTTGAAAGAATAGTAACAGAAATTCAGATTGGAGATTAGGAAAAGATCCTTCACTAAAAGGGTGATCAGTCACTGGAACAGTCCCCTCAGTGAAGTGGTCAAAGCACCAAGGCTGTCACAGTTCAAGAAGCATCTGGACAATGTTGTCATATGGTTTTGTTTTATGTAGTTGTGTGAGGTTCAGAGTGTTGGAACTGGTTGATCTTTATGGTTCTCTTCCAACTTGAGGGATTCTATGGTATTTCTGTGATTAGGTATCAGAATATGTTTCATTTTTAAGGTTGACATGTTAATTCTACTATTTGTAAAGAATGTTAAGCTCAGCCTTGTATGCTAGAAGAATCAAGCCAGGCTTCATTAGCTGTAGGTGTAATCATCAATTCAGAAAGCTGATTATAAATGCTGGAGACTGCTGAGAGCAAAATAAGAATAGTTAAAAGTCCAGCTCAATCCTTCTATAATTCCTCCTCTCAACAATTGTAAGACTCCCAGGGAAACCAAATATGTCCAATTGTTCATGAAGGTCCCAATTTGATTATAAAGTTTAAAATGTGAAAGACTAGCTTTACAGGTGCTGGAACTTTTTAATAAAAGCCTTACCAATTTTAGAAAGCTGAGACTTAATTAAAAAAAAAAAAAAGAAAAAACAAAAGAAAAGCAAGTCTCTCTTTCTTCAATAAGCAGTCTTCTAACTATAAAACACCTCACAAAGGTGATTTCACAGTGGCATCTGCGGTGAAAGATACAGAATAAACCCACTTTGTTTTTTCTCTGTATTCTTCACAGCTTCAGTTTTAGAAAAACCAACCTAGCCAGCAGTTGCTACTGTATTATTGAATCCATCAACACCCTTTCATTTTCCTTTCAATTTTTTTCTCCCTACTTAATCAAAATATCTCCATTGTTTCCCTACTCATGAAACTGCTCTCATCTCTCTCTAATTTTTCCAGAAAAGATTACAAACATTTAAGCATTACAGGTTCCCAGAGTTGCTTGGAAAATGTTAATAGTGTAATAAACTTTAAAAAGCACTTTTTTCTTTTGTTCCAAAACCACAGGAGAGAATGAATGAAGTGGTGATTGGCAGACATCCTGGCCACAGTGATCTCAAAGTGAACAAGTTTAAAATCTGTGTTGACATGAGGACAAGTCACCAGTAAAATTTCAGCTCTGGACGTGAGGAGAGCAGACTTCAGGCTGCTCAAGGAACTGGTAAATAAAGTATGCAGGGAAAATGTTTTTGCAGGTGCTGGGGTCCATCAGTGCTAGTCACTTTTTAAACATCACCTCCTAGGGGCACAGAAACAGGGAATTCCCAAATGTCGCAAGTCAAGCAGGTGAGGCAGAAGGCTGCCTTGGCTGAACAGGGATCCTCTCCTGGAAATAAGGCAAAAAAGGAAGGTGTATGTCCAATGGAAGCAAGGTCAGGTGACATGGGAAGAGTACAGAGATGCTGTTTGCCACTGTAGGGAAAAAATTCATGCATCCAAAACTCAACTGGAGTTGAAGCTGGCCAGAATTGTGGGGGACAATAAAAAGGAGTTTTTGCAAGTATATTAATAGCAACAGGCAGTGTAAAAATAACATCAGCCCATTACAGGATTAGAATGATCACCTCACAAACAGGGACATGGACAAGGCACAGACGTTTAATGCATTCTTTACCCCTGTTTCAACACAGATGACAGACCAAAGGGGTCTCAGTGCACTATGATGGAGGACCATGGCTGTCAGAATGATAAACTTCAAGTAAACCATGAAATTGTGTGGAATCTGCTGCTCCAGCTGGATCCCTACAAATATATGGCGCCTGACAGGATTTATCTGAGAATCCTCAAAGAGCTAGCTGATGTCATCACAATGCCTCTCTAGATGATTTTTGAGCAGTCTTGGGAATACAGACAGGCCCCAGCTGACTGGAAATTAGTGAACATTGTCATAATTTTGAAGGGTAAGAAGGAGGACCCCAGAAGCTACAGGCCTGTCAGTCTTATTTTAGTGCCCAGTAAAAGCTGGGAGATTATTCTGAAAGGTATTGACAACACCTGGAGGACAATGCAGTCATTGGTTACAGCCAGCACAGTTGCATGAGGGGAAAGTTCTGCTTGTCAAACCTGATTTCCTTCTACAACAGGGTAACCCACCTAGCTGATCTAGGAAAGCCAGTTGATGTAATCTTTTTGGACTTCAGCAAAGCTGTTGATACTGTCTCTCACAGTGTCCTTCGGAAGAAATTGTCCAGCACACAGCTGAATGTTACATGATACGTGAACAACTGGCTCACAGGTTGGGCACAGAGTGTTATAGTGAATGGGGTGACATCAGACTGGGGACCTGTCACCAGTGGAGTACCACAGGGCTCCATCTCTAGCCCAGTTCTCTTCAGTATCTTCATAAAGGACTTGGACATTGGACCTGAAGGAATACTAAGTAAATTTGCTGATGACACTAAATTCAGAGGAGCTGCTGACTGCCTTGAGGACAGAGAGACCCTGCAGAGAGACCTGGACAAATTAGAGAAATGAGCAATCATCAACAGTATGAAGTATAACAAGAGCAAGTGCTGAATTCTGCGCCCGGGATGGAACAATCCTGGTTGTGCATACAGACTGGAGAAACGAGAGGCAGGACAGCAGCGCTGAGGAAAGTAACCCAGGGCTCCTGGCAGGCAGAAAGTGGGATGTGAGTCAGCAGTGCCCTGGCAGGCAGGAGGGCCAGGTGTGTCCTGGTGGGCATCAGGCACAGCATCACCAGCCAGGCAAAGGAGGGGATTGTCCTGCCCTGCTCTGCACTGGGGCAGCCTCACCTCGAGTGCTGTGTGCAATTTTGGGCACCACAATATGAAAAAAAGACATTAAACTATCAGAGAGCATCTAAAAGATGGCAACATAGATGGTGAAGGGTCTGGAGGGGAAGCCTGATGAGAAGCAACTGAGGTCTGTTCAACCTGGAGGAGACTGAGGGGAAGAGGAGGGGCAGACACTGATCGCTTTGCTATCTGGTGACCAGTGACAGGACCCAGGGAATGGCCTGAAGTTGTGCTGGGGAGTTTAGGTTGGATATTAGGAAAGGTTCTTCATCCAGAGGGTGGTTTAGCACTGCAACAGGCTCCCCAGGTCACAGTACCAAGCCTGACAAGAGTTCCAGAAGCATTTGAACAATATTCTCAGGCACATGGTGTGTCCTTAGGGTTGTCCTGCACAGGGCCAGGAGTAAGACTTGATGATCCTTGTTGGTCCATTCTAATTCAGCATATTCTATGATTCTATGATTCTGTGATATCAAATCTGGGGGATTTTTTGGCTATTACCAAGGCAGAAGTTTCCATTCTGCAAGACAGATGTTAGAAATAAATTTTAAATTGTTTCCTGTAACTTGAGCACTCCACCAGGCACCCAAAGGATGCTATATGCCCATTCACAGTATGTCATGCCACTCTGACCCAGACAATAAGGAAAAATGAGATAAAAATAAGACTCCAGACAGAAATTCACAGAACATGCAATTTCAACATGTACTTGTAAGACACTGACTTGCAAGTAACCACAAAACTCTGGATGGAAGGGGGAATGGACCCAATGAACAAAGCATTATAGATTTTCTCTCCTAGCTTTCTCTTCATTTCTAAAGTCCTATAAGCTCCAAAATCATTGAAACCTTCTCCTCCACCTCTTTAAATTTCTGAAGAAGTTTTCAAGCATCCTACATCTCATTTTACCTCTCCCAGTTCAACCACCTTGGTAGTGTTATGAAGTTTAGTGATTTTTGCTTTAATTAGGATTGTACACAAATGCCATTCAGACAGTGAAACTTGCTATCACTCTGCTATTTCTTACAACCCTGAAGCTGTTACAGGTGAAACTGGAATTTAAGAAAATAATAAAATGGCATAAAAATCTCCTGTTTTCTTATGTTGTGTACTGAAGTTCAGTATTTGACAGTTAGTATGTGTCTGTAGCTTCCCCAAATAATAACTGTCCTTTGGGGCTCTAGAAATGGTCACAAAACAGGAATTAGGTAAAGATCCATATGATTTAAACTCAAAGAGATGGTGAAACTCTAATGAAGAGAGACCATGTATACTGATGCCTGAAGGATTTTTCTGCTTTTCTTCTGAATATTTCTTACACTGTTCCCTATATTCACAAGTATTAGCATGCATACTTGTGATGCTTTATGTGATAGTTTAGCTTGGTTTCATGGTGTTTAGGAGGCCGGTAGACTAAACACCCCTGAAACTACGTAGAGTTAAAAGACCAAACACCCTGTTTTCATGAGCCCTCAAGGTCTCCTAGTAGGACAGATTTTGTAAACTAGAAGTTAGCCCACTCAAGCCCCTTATTGGGCCCTCCTGGTAGATATGCTAATGTGTAGAGTCTTTAATTGTGTACTCGATTGGGGGGATGGGGCTTTTGCGGCGTGTTCTACCTGGACGGCAGAAGCCATCGAACGGGATCCTATTAAAATACCGAGGTAAACAACCCCCAACCCTCTAACCATGTCTGAGCCTTCACTGCCTAAGACCAGAAAAAGGCATCAATACTCAAAGCTCATGAAATAATAAAAGGTAATATACACTTGGAGGTATTGAATATGCATGTTTAAAATTTTTAAAAAAGACAGATCATCACTCTTGCACTTGCAGATGTTGACTCTTTTCTTCTAATACAATTTATGAAGCCTGCTAAAAGCATGCAACAACCTGTTAGTGCTGTGTTCAGGCCAGAACATTATTCCACAGGATGCTTTAAAAAGAACTGGTTTACTTTTATCAGTTTATACCTCTTTGTCCTCCACTTCATTTTATTTCCCTAATCTCTCTAGTTAACAACACTGATCCCAATAAAAACTTACTAGTTTACTTTTAGAAACCTAAAAACCTCTAAAACAACAAAATAGTTTTTGTTATAATTATTCTCACACCAGTTGATATTTTTCTCTTACCTGAGTGTCTTTCCACTTTGTAATAAAACTGTTCTCTATATCCATTTGTTTGACTTGGTCTTCATTTATCTGTATAAAATAAATAATTTTGGAGTGATTAATAATAATTATTGTAACGACTGCCAATACCGTCACTCATGTTCTTATAGAAGCAGTTATGGAAAATATTCTATCAGTCAGAAACAGCTCTTCATTGATGGGACTCATTATTATAAACTTCATGAAATATATATTGAAACAGAGAGGAATCAATGAAAAACTGCAAAACCATGTTATAGTGGCAGAGTTAACCCTAAATCAAAATGGCTAATATGAATTACTGCTAGAAGTAGCTTTTCTATCCATTTGGATTTAACATCATTTCTGGGTCTAAGGAACAAAACAAATTGTAATCACAGCTCAGAGACTAGGAACACAAAATTCTTCCATGCTTCAGTTCTTATCAGGCCCATAAAATTTGATTAGTAGCATTATTTTTGGTAGTCATAATCATACAATTTTCTTAAATTTAGTAAGCTTTTGATGGCAAGGAGAATGAACACCATTTTGGAAAACAGTGGCTCACAGCATCCCATAAACCGTCTTTCCTACACAGGTTAAACTATCTGGGAAACAAAATTTAAAGCAGGCCAATAAAAACATCCACTGAATTAGGGTTCAAAAACCCTGCAAATCCTCAGATCATTGAACTAGTAGGAGGACCATTTTAAAGCAGATTTTTATATTTTTGAATCCCTGACATATGACCACTTAGGATACATTTATATAAAGATACCTACATGAAAAAGTTGCACATAATTTTTAATTAGATCTTCAATTACATTGACTTCTTCACTGGTTTGGCCTTTAGTTTGAAATAAGCATGAGGAAAAGACCATGGCTAAATTGTGAGGGTTCATATGATTAATTTCAGAACACTTCTGCACCCTGTTGAAGGAAAAATAAATGTATTTAGACAGTTACATTGTTCCTTTGATTATCTGAGGCTCCTTTACAGAATATGGAGAGCACTTCAAAAAAGGTAACTATATTAAATGCAATGAAAACATGTACTATTACTTATTTAATATTTCTTTATATTCTTTATTTCTCATTACAGAAATGAAAACTTTCTAACTGAACTTCAAGTGATATTAAAACTATTTAGAATAGAAAATAATAAAACCAGAATAGAATACTTGAGTTAGAAGGGACCTAGAACAATCATCTGGTCCAACTACTGGATTGCTTAAGAGCTGACCAAAAGCTAAAGCTAAAGCATGTTGCTAAGGGCACTGTCCAACAGCACTGACTGACTTGGGTCACCCCCCTCCCCTCTAAGAAGCCTGTTAAAATGTTTCACCACCCCCGCAAGTAAGGAAATGCTTCCTAATGACAAGTTTGTACTTCTCTGGATGTGGTTTTGAACCACTTCCATGCACCCTACCACCGGATACAAGGGAGAAGAGATCAGCACCTCCCTCTCCACTTCCCCTCCTCAGGAAGCTGTACAGAGCAATAAGGTCACCCCTCACCCCCTTTACTCTGAAGCAGACAAGCCCAGAATCCTCAGCCACTCCCCACAGGTGATTTCTTCCAGCCGTTTCACCAGCACTGCTGCCTTCTGCTGGATGCATTCAAAGACCTTGACATACTTTAACTGCAGACCCCAGAACTGCACACAGTGCTCCAGGTAAGGCCTAACCAATGCTAAATACAGATTCACTGTATTATGTAATGTAACTACACCCTACAAACTTGAGATCTAAGATCAAACAAAATGTGGAAAAGAATTAGTTCATTCTTAGTCCCTATCCCTATAGTAAAGTTTTCATAAAGTTTTGTTGTTCACATAACATGTCCTCTTTTATAGGTAAATACTTTTAAGTATCACAGAATTTTGGTCATTAAATGCATGAATTCAAACTACTTTCAGAACAGATGCAACACCATATTAATATCCCTAACTGGATATGCTTAGAAACTTCTTAAACACAATATGTGCTATAATCTTTATCCCAATAATGGCACCATTCAATTTCATAATCACATAAATATTTTTTATCTCCTATGTACCTGGCCACGTAACATAATTTCTGAACACACCATCCTATAAAGAGAAGTTTCTACACATTCTGTACTCACTGCAATTCAGCAAAAATATAATTTGATTTGTATGATGGGTGATATAATATAGACCAGTATTATTTAACCATGTCACCTCAGAACCATCATGTCACATATTTTTTACACATTTTCTGCCCTTATTTGATCTAGGAATAAGTCATGACCTTAGATGCTTAAACAAGTTTGTACTTTGGATATTCTCTACCACTACCTCAGTTGCAAAATGAAGCAGTGATGAAAAACAGAAAGATAGGTAATTCTCAAAGTTATGATGTGCAAAACAGACTGTAGAGAAGGACATTTTCACTGAAAAAAATATTTTAATTTCAAGAACCATTTGCAACAATCCTCTGGAAGACTAGCAGACTGGAGTAAAATGAAATTGCATAAAAAAGCTACATCAAAAATTACTCTACTTGGACACACACACTGGCAGCCCTCTCTCCCTGTAAGGCTGTTCCATTCCTTTGATTTTTATAGATACTGACTGCTAAAAATATAACAAAAGAAATAACATATTATCAATTAAAGGAATTCAAATGTAATTAATTGCTGCAACTAGATAAGTTTTTGTGATTACTAGTTAAGGAAACAAACCCCATTTCATATATTGTAGCATTATACTGAGAACACATTATAAGAATTTCTCTGCTACAAAGCATTATTTGCAATGACCTGTAAAGATGTTCAATTAAAGCAGCCAAAGTTGCTCTATTGACTGGTGGAAGACTCCGAATAAAAGCTCTGTACTTCCTCACACGTTCCTTTTCGTTCTGTATATCTGCCAGAAAATAATAATCATTAAGCATTATTAACAATGCACATTAAAAACCAACCGCGGTTCTCATTAACTATATAAGCATCATCTCATCTTTTAAAATTACTATTTACCCAATCAACCTCTTCTTCGTAAAGGCAATGCTGACATTATACTATTTAAAAAGTCTATTATTGTAGACCAGTTCAGGAAAACATCAATAAAGAGGGACAGTTCTAAATTCAAGCACCATTTGCCACCATTTAAGACTAAAGCCCAGAACAGCAATTGCTTTTTCTCTCAAAGCATATTTAATCTATAGTTTGTGCATGTACGTGTGTGAGTGCAACTGCGTATGCACAAGTGCAAACGTACTTCTAAGAGTTCTCAGCAATGAGAAGGGAAAAGACCTTTTTGTATTTTAAATATTTACTGGAAAAGTGTCGCAAGGCACAAAGTAGTTTAAGGATCTAAATATATATAAGACTGATTAGAGAAGAGCAAAGGGAAAGGGCTGGTAAATAAGTTGTACCAAGTTACATATAGCTGAACAACGGCAAGGCTCAGAGCAGGAATTCCAATCTTGGGAATCACAGTACCTGAGACACAACCACAGCTCTCTACCTTAGTCTGCCTCCCTGTGCTGCTTATGCCCCCTTAAGCTCAGGGCATAAACAAAGTTAATGGAGATTGTATTTATTTAGTTAGCTTTTCCCTCTCAGTCCCTTACTTCTCTCAAGTGTCTGAAAAGAAAGCACAGAACTCTACGGGCTGATTGATGGTGCTCTCCACTAACAACTGACTACGTTTTGATTTCCTTGACGACTGGAAGAAAAAAGAAACAAATAATGAAACAACAGTTTAAAGACCTTCTACTCTATTTTCTTAAATGTTTTAGTCTTCCTAGAAGTACCTTCTGTATCACTTAACAGGACAGGATTCTCTGTTGTAAAGTCGAAGTAGAATTTTAGCCACATGTACATATCAGGAAGGGGAATCGCTGTAACACCATTAAAAAGAGGTGACTTAAATCTAAACTGCTTCAGATAGAGCTTTTTTCTGGTTTCTGATGAGATTAATCACGTGGTAAGTGAATAAACTCTTAACATTTTTTCTTCTAGCTTTTGAAATAGAGATTAAAGGTCAAAAATGTGTAATATTGATAATACTTTAATTTCCTTAAAGTCTAGTGGCTCATATTAAAGCAACATCCATACACTTGAACTCAAATAAAATCAGAGAGGAATATGCTTTTAAAGACAAAACATGAAACATAGTAAATATGCCTATGTGACTCCTATGCATTAAGATAGAAATTAATATTCTGTCAGCTTTTCCTATGCATCTCTTCCTACTGCACCTCAACCGCAATTTTATAGCTCAGTTTGGTAGAGAAACCAATTTTCTTGCAGTTTGCAAATACTGCAATACAGAAACTAATATTTTAAAAGAACATTATAAAAATCGTCTCTGATTACCATACGTCTATTGCAGCCAAGTCCCAAATATTTTTTCCTCAGTACTTGTTTTGTCAGTTATGAAATTATATAGGTTAACACAGGGCAAGTAAATTAGCAACTCCCTCAAATTTGATACTGAAAATGTACATATAACCTTTATTGTATTGAATGTTATTGAATACATTACCTAATGCAGAGATCCAGAATGGATAAAGTTCTTTAGTGAGAAGTGCATCATCTATTTGAGAAAGAAAACTTTTCAGTACATCAGTCACATCTTCAAGCTGATGTTTTCCTGCTCTTAGTTTAACACTTCTTGCATCTTTTTTGAAGCTTTCCAGCAGTTCAGCCACATTGGAAGAATCACCATTCTTAAGATATATTTGCTTGCTACCTAAACCTAAGGCACAAAAATATAGGACAGAAAAATAAATGAATGTAAAATTAAGTATTCTTTTAAAAATTCCAGACATCATTATATGAAAACTATATGCGGCTGCTACACATGTTGCATTTCCTAACAAAAATCTTGCTGACCTTTTACCCATACTCATTTTGTTAGTAAAAACACTGCCAAGTCTTCTTATACCCAACTAGACCTCTTTGCAAAAGTACTCATCATAATAATAAGCAAGCCTCAGATCACTACTTCAGGAATATTAGACAGGCATTTCAAATCCCCAAATCTCTTCAGGACTTCCTAAAACAGTGCTTTCAAAAGGCACCGTAAAGAGAAGTTTTGACGATTGGTACTATATTACACATAAAACACAGCTGCTTTCATAAGAAAACTCCTTTTCTTTTATTACTCTATAGATGAACTTAGCTGAAGATTCAAAGTATTACTGCATTAATCCAACCTGAAATATTTTATTCTTAAAAGCCTCAAAATTAGCACAAAATACCCTTTTTTCTGACTTTTTTCGTATTCTGAAGACATCGAACACCTACTATTCCTACATGTAAAAACTAAAACCACTAAAGTCAATTTGAAAAGAAAATGTATAGTTTAAAACAAAGTCATGACGTTAGGATACTGAATTTTAATTTAGACTATGCAAATTGTTCTAAGTGGCAGAACAAAATTACCCTGCTTTAACAATCCAGTTGATGGAACTGTGTAAATTATACTTGGATTAAATTTTATTGCTAATGATCAAAAAATTATTTAGCAAAAGCTTTTTTTCTTACTTTTAGGCACTAAGTGTAACTCTAACACAACTATTTACAATAATGTAGAGCTGCCATGTTCAAAGGTTATTTAGTTAAACTTCAATGACTCAAATAGAAAATAGGTGTTCTCATACTGATAGAGGTTACAGACACATTTATACCAAAGACAGATTTGTGCAGGGTTGATATGCATATAGCATCTCACAAGAAAACTCATGAATTTGCAGTACTAAAAGGACACAAATATTACCTGCATACGACCTAATGCCAGGGAAAGTTATGCTGGCAAAATTTACTTAAATAAATGGTAACCAAGTATACATCCTTAGGTTATTTCATTGAAAAAACAGCAACCTAAGACTGAACTCAACTCCACAGTTAATGCCAACTTCCAAGAGGATGTGCTCAGACCACAGCTTTTCCAGGCCTGCAGAGTTTATTTTCAAGGCCGAGTTGCCTGCACTGGGGCACTGGACCCCAAGGCTGAGTTTCATAAGGCAAACAACAAAATATTTAAAACAGCAAAGTGTCTATAAAGGGAATTTACCAAGTTGTATTTCTCCAAACTGGCCATTCTCAGATGTGTGGTAGTAAATTGCGCTATCTCATTAAAGAGTGGCAAGGCTAATGAAGGGCATAGTTTTACTTTAAGTAATATATAAACTCATTCAGTAGGATCTGATACTGGCAGTGCTTAGGTATTATACAAATGATCTTAGCTTGAATAAAATCCACTCTACTTACCATACTGTGTAACAAACGCAATGCAGCTGTTCACTATAATAGGAACATCATTTTTGCTGAGCTGCTGATCTTGTAATGCATTACCATCTGTACCTGCTGCTTTTTCAATTGCAGTATACCAGACCATGAAATCCAGCCTTGTATGGCCATGGATGTATAGTGTTCTGAAAAGTGTAAAAATATTTTGAGTTCAGGAAAGGAAAAAACAATGTTATTGTAACACAGCAACAAAACAAGTCCAGAAAAGAAAAAAAAATACTTGGAGTAAGACATCAAGGCACCTTTCACCACATAAAGCTGTGATGGTGGTCTATTGTTACAACACCTTTTTTTTTCCAAATTCATTTGTATTACCCATGCCATAAAAAATGAAAGAGGATCAACACTGTCACAAGCCATTGAAAGAACCTGCCAACATTTTAATTACTCTTCTTCAGTCTTGCTTCTACACTATGCATTCTTATGTCCAAGCCACAGCTAAGCAGGAAACAAATTTAGAGACAACTTTCAACACTGTAAAAAGGCTTCCTTCTTTTGTATTCACACCCTAAAACACCACACACACCCAACAACCTCTTCTATAGAGTAGCTGAGACAGACTGAATTTCCCTCCTCCCTAGGTATCAAAATGATCACCCACTATCACAAAATTAAGGAACAAATATGAAAAAGCTATGTGTTGATGCAGAATAAGTTAATGCAACTCTTTGCCTCTATCTCAAATCACAGCCTTGTTCTGACTCTTTTATTTAAGCACGCTACAGTAATCTCCTCTGTGCCATCCTGACAAGCTAGCTTCTAAGAGAAAATACCAAAACTGGGAAGTTTAAGGGTGAATGTCCAGCCATATACATATGTGTAATAAACAACTGTTTAAAGGGTTAAAACAGTGAGCAAATTTTTCTACATACATTCTCTTATCTCCCACTAAAGACATGTAAGGGATCAATTTTCTCTAATGACCATTTATTTGCTAATTAGGAAAAGTCAAAATGCTCTACTGAACTTCTATAAAAACAGTTTCATCAAAATAGAAAATACATCCATTTTGATTATTTCATTTTTGGAGGGGGGAAGCATTTTATATGATGAGGAAATACCTATTTCATTTAATTTCATTTAATTTACATAATTTGATTTCTTTTTATTAGTATCTTTCAATTTTGCTTTTATAAATATTTCCATTATAGCATTCCTATCTTGCTAGGAAATCAGGATGCACTCAATGTATTACATACACAGAGCCAGGATCTGAACTTGAGTTCTCAATATCCACCATACAGACTGAGCCATTCAGCACCAGAGTAGATGACACTAAAATATTTCATTCCACTGAACTACGTCTTTAGGAAGTCTTTACTTCATGACTTCAAAAGTCATGTTAACTACCACACATGTCTGTATAGTAGAAACACAGCCTCTCTTTTCCACGAAGAAAAAAAAAAATAACTTGCATAAACCTTTCCTATTTTTGTAGCAAAATGAGTGTGCCTAACTCAATGCTGTCAAATGTTTCTTTAGGACTTGCCAAAACAGGTAGTCCTCAATCAATGCCTTCTGAAGAATACATCACCACATTCTCTGGTATTGCTACTGTCATATATATATAAGGAAAGTAAAAAGTTTGAAGTGAGTAGAAAAAAGTTTGAGAGTGCATGATACTCTACTCCTTTCCTACTACTATTCACAGATCAGAAGAGGTTAGGACAATGATTTATAAAAGATTTATTGTGCTTTCCAACACAAAAAATATACATATATATGCATATTTTGGTGTTTTTATTACCCCTGCAGAACAGCAGGATTCACATTACAGTATTATGCTAAAGAATAAACAGAAGTCTCAACAGATTATTTTTTATCTAAAGAATTATGATATATACAGGAAGCAGCATACTGTAACGTGAAAATATTATTACCTCTAAACAAGAAAAGGGCAACTCTGCTGCATATCAATGAATTGATACCAGAGGAGAGAAAAAATACCGTCCTGAACTTCAAAGGTCATATAAACTTATCAGCACTTTTCACAGAGATATGCAAGTCTAAATCATGTGCCTGTCAATCAATTGTTGTGATATATGAATTACCTAAACTATGTGGAAAATATCACCTTGTCTTTTATGGACCTTTCCATCTTCCCCTCAACACATCACATTAGAAAAAATACATCAGAAGTACAAAGTGATGATGTTCTCATTGTTTTCTAAAATTTGAGAAGCTGTTGAGCTTAATTCAGTTAAAGAGGAAGAGGCTACTTAATAATTAGCAAAGAAAACGTGGCATTTGTTTAAGTTGCAGTCCCAAAGGACGAACAGTCATGAAAGAGGAGTTGCTGGTAAGAAATACAAATGTGAAAATCTTGCTGCTATCATGGAACCTGGATTGTTCATAGAAGGCACCTAACTATTTTTGAAAAAAAATTATATATGCCCAGTCAAAAATCTCCAGGGTGGTGGCATCAAGAAGTGAGATAAATCAGAGAAGTAATTTCACTACAATACCATAAAAACAAAAAAGGGAGAAAAGAAAATTAAACTAGTGCCAGACACATTTCAGAACTCAGTCAATTTCCCATGGAAGTGGCTTAAAAAGTTCATCTCAAACCTTAATAATTTTTGGCTGGAAGAGAATACACCTGGAATAATTTTAAATCAGAAAAACATAAAACAATTTAAAAATAAGATGTTTGAAGCAGTCCTTCTCAGTTTAGTCTTTTTGGACAAACTTAACAACATTTTTTTCCTCCCTAATTGGAAATGATTTTTTGATCTCCTTGAACCTGGAAGTAATGAAAAGGAAACGGGAAATAATTTCCATCAGAAGAGCAGAACTTTCCTCAAGCACAGTAGGAACTTTATGAAGCAATGAAGATAACTTTGCAGATTCAACCTCTGTGTTCATTTCTTTCACACAGTTTTCAGACAGAATTAATAACAAATACATGCATTTCTCACTGAACTGTCGCTATCAAAATATAAAGTTATATTAAATCCAAGATTTAAGACTGGGCGTAAACACAGGCTGAAACATAGTGATGTCCTATGTAGCACAAAACTGAGGAATTTAAAGAGCTTATAGAAGTAACCATGTTTGAAAGAATTTGTAGTGTAATGCTTATGAAGATCTACTGTGCAGACTACCAACTTTTTTCCACAGACTCAATCAAAAAACATTTCTTCAATGTAAATACACTGCCTTCTATAGTTTGCTTATGTGCCATTTCTTCCAGTTCTAAAAATTGATAAAGATCACACATTTCATAACAAATAGTCAAATAGTGACAACATGGTGAAAAATGGCAGAGTTTTTGCTATGTTACATGAAGCACATACAGTCTGTAGCCAAGAAATTAATAATTTAAGTACTCAAACAAACAAGGCGGCCTGCCAACGTAGATTTCTGCCTTACTGAATTGGCACCAGTGACTGCAGCAGATCAATGAGTCTCAACATTAACCAAGCTACTGTTACCTATACAGCTTTATTGTTGACTACCAGCACAACCTTCTGCACCAGCAGTCAGACAAACATATGTAGCCACACTTCACCCACAAGAGTGTAAAGGCTTCTCTTTGATCCATCCTGCAAAGTCCCCTAGCTTCAGCTATGTCTGTAAGCTTTGCTGCACAGCTGTACAATGGGAAAGCAGTGGTACCAGGTGATTTTGGGTAAGGCGGACAGGAAAAGTGACAGACATCAGCAAAACTCAGTGCTCTCTGGCAATTTCCACATGATTCTAACAATTTACCTGTCTGAAAACAGAGGTACTAAGAATGTAAATATCAACATGAAGTTATTTTGGAAAATCAAATTGCAACGAAAGCATGGACATTCCATTAATAATTACTGTTAAATGTAACCAAGCAATATTTCTTCAAGGGACCCTTCAAAAGGTCTTACATCTAGCATATCATATTGGATGCACAAGTCCTTTCACCTCACTCTTAAGTTTACATTAATTCTGCATTTTAGAACTTTGTGCCAGTAACTGCTTTTTATGAGAAAACTTACTGCTATCATCAAAGGGTTAAGAAGTAAGCATTGAATGAACCATCCACATAAAGAAATTGTGCCAGTACATAGGGAAGGTTTATTATCCATAATAAGAAAGAGCTAACTACGCCAGAAGCATAATGGGGGAAAAAAAGCACCATCTGGATTATATTATGGTCTGAAACCATTCCCTGACACCTAAGAGACCTTAAATTATTTCAGAAAAATATAAGAAATGTTTGTAACGGAATTGTCTGCACAACTATTTCTTTAAAACATAGCAGTTGAGATTTTGCATTAAATTCTACATATAGAAGATATTTTTAAGAACTACTGTATACGAATGTTTTCAGACAACTTTCTTCTTTTCATTGTGCAGATCCCTCTGTTGGCCTCAGCTGAAGTACACAGGAGTAGCTGTTTCACCAATGTACTATGCAACTTCTGTTTGGATAGCAACAGGAGGTCAAGTATCACCAGTCACTTCAAGCATTTTAAAAATACAGAGATCAAGGGGGAAAAATCCAAACTGAATATGGATCAAATCAGAGGACACCTCTGTGTGACAAAGGGAAACCTCAAACACAGAAAACCTTAAAATGGTTTGCCACTTCCAGCAAGAAGTCAAGAAGCATTTCAGCTACAAAACTAGAATATTTCAACTATTAAAGTGGAAAGCAAAAAGAGGCAAATGGCCTTGTGATTAGGGTGCAAAACTATACACCATAGTGCTGTGAAAAGTCAAGATTTCCAACTGAGTTAGATACAGTTCTAGCAGTCCAGACAATATGCTCCAATAGACACAAGAATGCAACAAAATTCCAGTAGGTGTTATAAAAAAGTGTGTTCTGTAATTTACTTTAGCAAAGATACCCAAACACAAGCATTAACATGTCTAAGATCCAAAAAAAAAAAAGTAGAATTAAAAGTCATCTAGTATTCTTGTGAAAATTTAGCCAGTACACTGAGCTTCAAAAAAGACATTAACCTTCAAAAGAGAATCAGTCTTGTGGTTTCAGAAATCTTTCAGTGTGGTTCAGCCTCTGATGATATGCTATTACTTGGTATGATTGCCACCTCTGATTTCTGAGCAGGTAGACGTCATTAGCTGAACATGTCATACAGAGAATAAATGAACAGCAGGGTGCCAAGCAGAAAACAAGGTAAAGGAAGAGGGGGCAATAAAAGAAGAGGTAGGAGTGGATTGTATGCATATCTAAGACATTTTGGGAAAATCTCACATGCCTTTTTTGGTAGTATTGCCTCTGAATTCTTGTATCTTTGAATTTGTACTCGTATTTGAGGCAGAAATACCTACCTCACTTCAAGTCCCAATCTCCCCTACCACTGTAAATATGACACAGTCCTCTCCACCGAATATTACCTACTTGGAAGCAGATATGGATCAATTTTGTTTCACAAGTATGCTTTTTTCTAGATACTATATTGTTAACTGAGATCAGATATTACTATAAGATTAACCAGAGGACTCATTCATATCCTCTCAAACCTGACCTAGGCAGATTGAGAGACAGAATTCTGAGACATAAGAATGATTAAAAAATCAAGAAGCTTGTAGTAAATGCTCCGAAGAGGTACTCTTTTTTCACAGGGTAAAAAGAATTAGGTCCTTTTGAACAAATCATTATTGGCAGACCAATCTGGGAATAATTTCCTCAGTGGGAAAACTGCTTTTAATTAAGTAGTGCTTGTTAACATTTTGTGACACAGACATAAAATGTAATTAATGCACAAAAATATTCCCTCCTTTAAAAAGCCTGCAATTTTACACTCTCGCTAGCAACCCTAAGTGAAAAAACTCCAGAACTTATCAATAATAATTCTAAGATATCAATATAAAAACAGACCAAAGATTTATTCAGACAGGAACCTTACCTTCCTTTTTCAACGAGCAGCAGGACGTCTATTCTCTCTCCATTTTGCATCACACTACTGGTTGCTAAAAACAAAACACATACACATTCACATGACCTTCACAAACACGTATTTATAGACAAATACGTATGTGCATGCACATATACATGTCTTTTTCAAAATTATCTTCAGTGGCAAAAGGAGCATGGAATTCTCAAACTTTACAAATAAAGAACACTGCTGATAATAGAAACAAAACTCCACAAAACACCACGCTAGATTTACATTTAAAAGAAAAACTAACACAGAGCATCCTCAAGAAGGTTTGAAGATGTGTTTTTTAATGTGAGAACATACTACCATGTTTTATTATACTAAATTTTTAAGTACAACTTGTAGAAGACATAATGATTCAGACAGCAAGCTGGATTTTGGAATCTGTTAACTTCTTGCAACTTAATGGATGCACATATTTAAAATAAGATAATGCAAGTTATCTGTTTAGCATGAAGATCAGTGCCACCCCTCTTTATGTTGCCTTATGTTATCCCTGCTAAAAAGAGCACCCTGTAAAACACCAACATTATACATAACATAGCAAATACATCTGGATAGTTTTCAGTTATGCTGCTTAAAAAACTATATCATGTACTATTCTAAAACCAGTAAACTAAATGTAACCTACTTACTAATTTGAAATTCTGAAAACTTAATTTCTCAATGTGCATGTCATATATAATCCACACCTTATTTCAACTAATTCCCAGAGACAGTAAAGTCCTTAATACCAATGAAACTCAATAAACACATTGTACATGATGTTTTTAGTATCACACATGCTCCTAGCCTCACCGGTATTTACTGAGTCAAATATTAAGAAGGTAAGTTACTATATTTCCACAAATTATTCATTATTTTTCAAGTTTCATTTCTACAAATCAGTATTAATAGTAGAGAAGATTTAGTCTGGAGAAAGCAGAAATCAAAGAAAAGAGTATGGATATATAATATTTCCAAGAAATAAAACTAATATTAAAAGCCCCAAGCAAAACCAATTCTCAACTGAAAGTCAAAAGTGTTTCATTTTTATACATGAGATATAATATACACAGATTTTGCATGCTCTTACAATTCTGGCAGAGGCAATTACAGTTGCATCATCAAAACAAGTACCAGGAACAGTTCTCCTACTGCCTAATCTTTTAATTCTGAATGAAGATCAAAAGTATTCACAAATTAAAAGACACCTAGAGGCATAAAAACATTCCTGATTAAAAACCACCTTCATGGTGTTATTCACACCAAATATAAGGTGGCAGTAAATAAACAGTAGAAAACCTAACGGCATTTAGGCAAGCTTCTGCAAAATAGTCCTGTCAGTGTTTATAAAGAGGATCATCAATAAAGAGCTAAATTATCTTCTCTACGTTACTTTACTATAAACCTCAAATTATATGTATTTTTCTACGCAACATATTGCCTTGTTCAATATAAAAACAAGTAGGGCAGGTATGTTTATAAGAGGATTCAGAGCATAAATACAAAAAATTATATAAAATTGGTCATAGAAGACCATTTGTACAAATATTCTTATTTCTCCACGTCATGATATTGAGCTAATAATATTTTTAGTATCAGAAAAAAGTCCATTAGTCTGTGAAATAGTTTTCCAAGAGAATTATAATTTTCCAGTATGTCAAAACATTTTAAAACTAGACCTGTCAATCATCTCAAGAATATGTTCTGCAGTGAGTATTTCTGACCTGTCAAAAGTAAGAGACAATAATCCCAAAAGGTTATATATTATAATTCAATCTGTACTCTTGTAAGAAAGATACTGCTGCAACTGGAACAAAAATTGCCATCATTCATTTTAAAGCTGTGAAAAATTTCTCTGGCATGTGCCAAAAAGTAAGAAAAAAACCCCAAGACAGAAATGAACCAACTCCATATTTAGATGAAAGTTGGAAGAACATCTGACTCATGTGAAGGAATAGTTACTGAGCTTCCCAATGTTTATTATTTTGAAATGTAATAGAAATGTCCTTAAAAGTGAATTAATCCTATAGAACATTTTCTGAATACTAGATGTTAAACCAAGTTCTTACTTAGCTCTTGCAACCTCCTTAGATATATGGAATCTTCTTCAGCATCCTCCATTTCAAGACAAAAATAAAGGCTCGACTTCTCTATACCAAACCAGCCTTTCCTCCACTGGTCCAGGTTATGGCAATCTTTGTAGTACAGCTGCCCAATCAGGTCACAGTCTCGTTCTAACAATGATTCAGCCACCAGGGGAACAAAATGCTACCAAAGAAAATGGGATGAGTCAGATGAAGAAAAAAACCCTCTGCCCCTAAAAAACAAAATCAAAACATTGCAAATCTACAGGATTCTAGGATGAAGGCCACAGTTAAAAATTAAAACTTTGAGATATAAAACCCACACTCATAAACCCATATATACACTAAATTTAAAATGTAAGGTCAGGTTTACATTTTTTCCATTCATGCTCTATGATTCAAATATTTTTGCTTTTAAACTACCACTGATTTAATTAGTAATGTGATTATTAACATTTTGAACATTTTGAGTATAAAATATGGTATCACATTATGAATTTCATTTCTGCAAATAAAAAACTTAGCTGAAATGTATTCATACAGTATACGTCTTTATACTAGAACACCTTTAATATATTCTTAAGGTCGGCATTAAAATGCTGCTTCAATTCCCTTCACATTTTATTTTATTATCTTGTTTCAAACATTAAATCACGGAAGTTATTTCTTCCTGTTGCACAAGAAACCTTTACATGCAGGATAGATCAGTATTCATCAATAATGGCTTCTCAAAGGTTTTCAGCTAACAGTGACACTTTATTATTTGTGCAAAGGCTCCTGGCCTAACTGAAAAAGATAATTACCTTAGCTATTGCTGAAGTCCATTTTCTTTGTGAATATGCAGTTTCAGCTCCAAACAGAAAAACACGTTCTGACATTAAGTATATTTCAAATGTAAAGATGTCCCTAAAGCAAGCAAGAGAAGAAACACAGCTGTATTTAGTCTTTAAAACAGTAGACACACAAGAGTTTTATTTCACTATTTTTTCATTCTTTCCTACATATGGAATAGAATTCATCTACATTTCTCCTCCAATATTGCAAGTACAGTCCAGCTAATAATACAGCACTTTACAACACCACAAAATCAAAGCACTTTGCAGGTCAATAATACATGTTTAGAGGCTATGGTGTAATAGTTTTATGAGTAATTCCAAAACACATAGAAACGTTTACATATAGTTATTAAAAATGCATAGGGAACTTTTTGTTTTTGTAGGTTCATGTGATTTGATCAAGTATATTTTTGTGATGCATTCAAAATATTTTTTTTGTGTTTATTATAAGCAAAACAAGTAATTGAATGGGAAATTGTAAACAAGTTGAAACGTAGGTTCATAGGGGCTTTTAGACGTCATTTGGTCTAATCTCCTGCTCATAGAGGGATTATAACAATGAGAAGCCTTTAAAATGGTCAAGGATGGAGAGTACTATTCTTCTCACCAGCCTGTTCCTGCCCTCCACATGCCCTCTAACTCAGGCTTTTCCTGTCTGACAGCCTGAATCTGCTGGGGTGAAATGCGTGGACACTGGGTATCACCTGCCAACACCAAAATGAGTAGGAATACTTTGAAGTTGCCGTAGCTCAAGAAGCTCTTCAAAGATTTCTTAAGAGAGGTTCTTGGATTTTTTTCCTTTTAAAAACTGTTATCGTTATTTAAGCAGATGAACCCCACTTTTACAAATTTAATGGACAAATAAGGACAACAAAAGAAGAAAAAGCAAACCAGTTTAAATTGGTGTGGAATTTGGAAAGTAAATATCATGTTGAAGTTAGGTTCGGTCAGTCTTTAACTTACAAATTATGGTTCGCCAATTTATAGTATGATTTTGTCTGTGACCTCTTGTTAGATGCCAAATAGATGGAGCATGCTTTTTCCTTTCAATGTGGAAGAGTGAGATTTGTCTAAATGTGGAGAACTGAGCATGAGTCATTTCTGTCATTTTCAATAACCACTTTGAAAATTATATAAACACTTAGTTCTGACTAACAGAATAGAAATTTTAAGGACCGACTGTTTCATTACATGAATTATCAAATCTAAAGAAATTTCTCATAAAACTCCTCAATCACAGGTTAAGCACAACAGGAGGTTAGTTATTCCCAAAGAGTGAAGTATTCAGCCAACGTGTTTTTTAATGTAGGTATTAACCTAAAATGGAACCATTTGGAAATGCAGCAAGCAATAGGTTAGATTTGAAGACAGAAGAAAAAAGTGGGTTTTTTCTTTTTTTCTGGGTATGACAGAGCTACTGCAGAATAGTGAAGGTCACTTCCCTATATTTGACAGCATATTGAGACATCACCATGTTTCAGGATTTCTCTCCCCTGTAGTAGTCTAAGTCCTTTATTCCCATTTTTCAGAAGCTTACTGAATAGACTATGCTTTCTTTGCAGACACTTTTGTAACTAAAAGCATTACAGTATTATACTATAGAAAGTTATTTTTATTTTAGGTGCATATACACATGTTAAAAAACATAAAGAAAGTGTTACAGAGTCTGTTAGACAAATGCAAAGTATATTTTAAACAAAAATGTTGCACTACAGAAATTGAGTATCACTGGAATCAGATTTAGGTCACTCTCCATGTGATGTTTTTCATGTACAAACGGGATGTGAGAGAGTTATAAAAGAAAAAACAAGACCCCACAAAAAAAAAAAAAAAAAAGCTGGTTTCTTCAAACTAACAATGCTCATCAATTACACTGTTGTCCTCAGCTACAGAACAAAGAATGGATTTCAAAGACTGATATTTCTGTGACCAAATTCAGAAGCATTGTGGAGTGCTCTAGTCTGCTGCATTAGAAGGAAGAAGCAAAGCAAGAATTTTGGCTTGAGGCAGAGGTCAATCCCAAAAAGAAAAATGAGTATTAATTATTCAATTTATCATCACCTAACCTTTCAAGCACTGAGAATATGCATTACAGATTTAGTAAGAAAGAGATGTATCTAACTTAAGCTGACCTTTTAAATTACCCTATTATTTTCATTCTATCACTATAAAAAAAACCCTAAATATCACATAGCACTGATTTCTTGAAGTCAAATAAAACAATTCAGCTTTTTTTCTAAATTGCCTATTCAAAATTCCAGAAAAGTGAACAGTTTGTTTATTGAAATATTAATTCAGGAGCTTACCCTCTATTTAAAAAGAAGTCTGACTTGTGTACTACAAGACAGATAACTTCATTGATGTCAATCATACCATTGGGAGTGGTAGTTTTATCATTTTCATAGTAGCTCAGAAAGCCACTTTCCAAAGTGCACCATCTTTTGTTGCAATCTGTGATTAAAGAAATAATAGAAAGGTCAGGTTTTTTAATTCAGTTTGTTTTTTTCTTTAAAGTAAGTAAATACAAGGTGGAGAAAAGTCTGCAGAACAATTTCAGTGAATTATTTGGTATATTTAATTACAACTAAAGGTTTACTCCCTCTTATGACCTAAAATACGAATGTAACACATGACATAGCATAGTAATGTCTATTTGCTACTGAAGATAGTAATGAATTCATTCTAGCTTATATGTAGTTCTTAGAACAAAATCTGAGGTGCATCTGTTTCCACTCCTGCAGAGAAGCAGATCCTAAAAGAAAATACTCTTTTTGCTTTCTACAGTCTTAAAATTCCTATACAGCTGGCAAAGTATTTCTGAGAATTTGGTAAACACATCTGGCAAAAAAATTCCACAAAAATCAAACAAAAAAGTAGTTGCAATTTGTGAATACTATGTTATCTGATATTTCATCCAATTACTTTTTCTGGTTTTTTTCAATACGGTTTATATATGTTTTATAAATATTTTAGTACTATTTTATTAGTATTTATTTGTATCATGCTATTTGCTATCTAGTACTATCTAGATTCTGTCTAAATACATATTTTAAGTACTCAAATAAACATAAGATAAATGGCTTGATAACACAGGTTTATGGGAGTTGAGCACCAAACTTCAAGGTTTTGAATGTTCAGAATTTTCTGTCACCCAACTTTCCCTCTCCCATCTTCCAAAACCTATTCTACAAAACAGCTCACTACTTCAATATTCATTAAACTCTCAAGGACAGTTTTGGAATATCAAGGCTTTTTAAAGGGCTCCATAAAACCTTTTGTACTAGAAATAAAAGCAAAAATCAAACTCAAGCCTCTAAACCTCTAAGCTTTACTTTTTGATCCACTACATCAGAATAGCACCAATATTTGAGCTCTCTTCCCACTGATATCTACAGCTGTTAATTAACAACAACGCTCCTCAAAATTTACACACCCCTGCTGCAAACACTGATGCTGCTATAATGAGAAGGACACACAGAGTTGGCTCTCTCCTGTACTGAGATGCACATAATTAAAAACAGGGCTGTATTTCAAGGTGTTTCACCTGCTTGGTATAAAACCTTGGTTAATTCACAGGACTGAATGATTTCTCGAGTGTCTTTTTACCATTACAGCCCAGTCTACAAAGGGGTAACAATTTTCTGTGACAACAAACAAGCACTTAAATTTTCAGCCCTTGGTGCTGAAGGCAAGGCTATCAACTGCCTCAGAGATTCCTAACACTGAAGAAGAACTTAACTCTAATGGTTAAACAGCTATATAGGATTCTGAGTTGGAGCCCTACCCACAGACAGCATTAAAAAAAAAAAATGGTCACAAATTTAGACAAATGCTGTGAGAGAATGCAGCTCCCTCTCTGGCCTGCAGAGGACTCAATTAGTTCACGGCAAGTCAGAATTGCTTCAACAGGAGTTCTCTCTAGAACTAAATAGTTAGGTCAGATTTTTCAGGTAACATGACCTTATTTGAATATCTACAGGCAGAGGAGGGAACTGAAACTTCCTCCGACATATTAATATGCTAAACCCTCAAATTACTTCCTAAAGTGAGTGAGAACGAAAAATAATATTTCCACTTATTCAGAATAATTTGCAATATACATCTTACTTCAAAACAGTTGCAGATGTAGTGAAAGAAGAGAAAAAGAAATATTAATGTATTCTGTGTTTTGAAGAGCAAAAAGTACTTCTGTCATACTACTTCTTAAACATGCCAGAGATAGATTAAAGCTTTAAGGCAAAAGCAGTTTCTCATTCAAAATAGCAGGGTTTTTTGTTGTTTTTGAAAGGATGTCATTAAATCTCCCTCCCTTGTTCCATTTGTCTCCTTGAACTGCAAATGCTCAGGGAAACCTATCTTCCTATGTATCTGTAAAGAGTTCATCCCAGACATATCAGTCCTGGCAAACCCATGGGTAATTCAACGTCAGTATAAAAACAAAGATAACAAATGCCCACCCCCAAAAAAAGCAAACAATTGAACATCTACCATCTTCAAGACACTATCACAGTTTCAGAGAACAAAACCCGGGCTGAGAGAAATCTGGTTTCTTTCCATTTGCTGTGTGTTCCCTCAAGTAGTAAGTGCAATGCTAAGCAACAGACTACAAATTTTCAAAGCAACTTCATTTCTGTCCACTGAAGACTTGAGATTGAAGACAGTCAAAATTTCTTGCCTGGGGTCTTTCCTCATAAATTTTAAGACATCCTACTAACAATGCTCAGTCTCAGTGCATCTACCCCAAAAAGGACTACAGAAGCCATTCTGTGAGCACTTTCCGCCAAATCTTCAATCTATACAGGTATTTACAAATATACTGCACTTCTAATATGCCAATGTGTCAGAAGAGATTGCCTTGTATCTGCTCTCTGCTTCGCTAAGTACTGACTTCTGGGTTTTTTTATAAATTTTTTATGGATATAGATACAGAAGCACACAGCATGGAAGATCAGACCTGAACTTGGAGCAAGCAGTAATGAGGTTTGCAGTTATTACATTGTTTCCGAAATAAGATCAGTGCAATTTCAGAGCAATCCTAGATAAAGTCCTATCAAGCAGCAGTCCTCTGTCAAAAAAGGCACCTTTGTTAAGAACTGCAAAGTTGCTGGGAAATGCCTGTGATCAGGCATTAGATCAGTTATCACCCAATGCTTTCAAGAATTTGGAGCCACATATAGATTCTTCAAAAGCATATTTAAATAGGAGTTCTATGCTTTAGCATGCTTTTAATGTCCACTGAGGATCTTAAAGGCATATACCATGAAAATATGGACATAATCATACAAAAATATGCATACACCAGTGCAGGATGCCATGTAAGGATTTTAGGAGCAATAAATTCAATAATAAATCACCACAGCTTTTAAAAATCCATGTTATTTGTTTAGACAGAAGAAAAAGTTAGGAAGACAAATGGGAAGAAAAAGGGAAAAGTTATCTGATAATACCTCTCTCTCTCAGAAAAAAAAAAAAAAAAAAGAAAAACAGAAGACTGATATGCACAGGAGACCATGTATATCTACTGTGATATACATGCATTATCATCCAACAAAGCTCAAGTTGTCATAGAGCTCATTTCTACTTGGAAGATTTTGTAGATTTGTGAGCTTGAGAAATACCCTACTAAAATGTCAGTGCTACTTGTAAATGATTTCTGTAATAGAATCATTTTAGATGACAACTAATTTTTTGGCATTAATCTAAATATAATTAAAGAAAAAAGTGTTTCTATTTGTTTTTTATTTATCAATTACTGTGTTAACTGAACAATTTTTCAGAAGTTCAGTCTTCTTTCTCTGTCAACTACTGAATGAAGAGATCAAGACAAACAGTATTTTCTTTATCTGAAAGAGGTCTACTGAATCAAAAGAGGATATGTCATATCAAAGACATTTTATCTCAAAAAAAGTAATGCAAGAAGTTAAAAAGAAAAAAAAAGCATCCAAATCATACATATTCATGTGTTATTCAAATACATAAATTAAAAATGAAATACCTTCTTTTAATTTCTTCTCTGTAGGAAGCTTAGCCGCATTAGAAGAAACTTTGTACAAGAATTCACAAAGAAAGGTGGAATGTGAAGAATCTTCAGAGAAGCCACTTTCAAAACAAGGATCACAGTTTGGGAAATCTATTCAAAGACGAAGGAGTAAATAACATACAGATCTTCAGTTATATCAGTTAAACCCATTTTTCCACATATCCTTCTAAATGCATGTCTGTAAATATGTAGTTGCTCTGCTTTACTTCAACACTGATAATACTTACTGGCTTTATTTTAATAATTAGAAAACATATTCTTTTAAAAAATTGGTTCGCATTTGTTACAATGTTGCCATTGTCTACCACTTCTTGCCAAAGTAATATAAAATACTGTTTCCTGATGTACCAAACTTTGATTTTCATCCCTTGTGTAACATACTTCAACAGAAGGAGATTGCTTCTCTTGAGGGCTTATGTAGAGTTTACCAGCAACTCTGGCAGACAGACAGTGATTCTGGGAATCATCATCTACATGCACTGATCTCCCTTTCCCTGAAGATAAGAACATGATGGTGCTGCCTTGGCTGGAGTGCCAAAAGGAGAAAAGACAGGGCCAAGACAAGCAAACTTCTCTCTCTATAGCCTTAGGACCACTTGAGACCATAGCTAGCAAAAAAAACCACCCTAGTTACATGTCTGCACCATAACTGAGCTCAACATCCTATGATCCAGTGCATGGCACTGGCCTGAGCAATACTCAGGCAGAAGTTAAGGCACTGTGTTGGCATTTGTTTGCACATTCCTGTGTTTCACATTAAAACTTTCTTTGTTCAGCCTATACAGTGTTACTTGTAGAGTGACACAAGCCAATGGTAAGCTGGTCCAGGACTACATCCATTTAGCTTTTTTTTTTTTTTTCAATGTAGATCTGCGTGTGAACTTTCAGCCCCTGATGGTTTCAGATACTGTCTAGCCCCTTTAAAAGAAAAGCTCAGTCGCACCCATACACCTCAACATATTTATTGTTAAGAGCAGCTTTCTGTTTTCAAGAGCCTCATAGAAGCCACACACTGCAAACAGAACTGTTGACTTCCAAGCTAAAGTTTATGATTTGCTCCAAGCTGCAACAGAAGCTGTGATAGGAAAAAGATGTTTCTGGGATAGATCATGTTGCAGGTTCAAGGGGTGAGTTTTATTTTGGAAGGAGTTTGTGAAAAAACAGCTAGGTCTGTGTGCAATAGGAGTAGATACCAATTTAAATAATCCTTAAGAAAGAAACAAAGCAGTAGATGAATTCTTTAGACATATGTTAAATTTATATACCCATTTTTTTCTGGTAAAAGACTGGTAATACTGGCAGAGAAGATGATAGGTTTTTTTCTGTGCTATAACTAAGGGTATGAGATCTATGACTTATCACTGTGTTGTCTTGGGGTTTTATAAGTCCTAAACATGATGTCTGAGCAAAAGAGCATAACAGCAAATCTGTGAACAAATGAAATTGTACACTAATAAAACCCAGTTAATGTCATCACAACTGCCCCCCTGCTATACCACTATTTTTCAAAGCAAGGCCAATTTTGCTTCTGAATTATTCGCTTCTCTTTTTCACAATATAAAATAAGATCAAAAGAAATAAATGAATCATACCTGAGAACTTATTATGGTACAGGAATTCCATTTGCAGTCTTTGTCCAGCTTTCTTGGCTAATAAGTATGGGGTACTGTACACAGGGTCTCCAGTGGCACACATGGCATCAGCCCCACTGAAGAGTAACATCAGAGTTTCTAACACATCTGGCTTGACTACAGCAGCACACAGGGCCTTATCATAGAGAGGGAAAATAGGAAGTCTGTTTACATCATAAAGGTACTGAGAACAAATACATGCAATGAAAATGCAAATCCTTTCACCTCTGATATAGACAGACATCGATAAAAAACATTGATAAGTATCAGAAATCATGAGGTATGGTCTGAATCTACAAAAACTCAGCATCAACAAAAATATCCCAAATCATCAACCCGAACCCTGCAAGATGTTGCTGACACAAATTTCACAGCAAAGGAAGGATAACATGAATTAATACAATTGAAGGGGAAGCTTGCTGTTTGTTTACATCAAACTACTAAACAAAAACTCTTTATTATTTATGACCTCAATTCAACCAAAGAGATGAGATTAGATTCTTAAACTGTATTACTGGGACACATATTGAAATTCCTAGGTAGTTTTTTTAAAACCCACAGTCATCTTCTTGTTCATCTTCCTTGAAATTTAAACA
This sequence comes from Eopsaltria australis, assembly GCA_034509425.1. Lineage (NCBI taxonomy): Eukaryota > Metazoa > Chordata > Aves > Passeriformes > Petroicidae > Eopsaltria > Eopsaltria australis. The sequence continues at coordinate 221,431 of JAVTVJ010000048.1, forward strand.
TCTCACCATATCCTAAAACATGAGTCTCCTTTCATTTTTGTATACGCAAACACGATCAACTTCTTTTTTTCTTTTACAAGATTGGTCTGAAACCTTAAAACCAAACATAGCTACACAATTACAGCAATCGATATATTAAAATATCTATGATTTAATATTTATTTATGCTATTTAGTTAATGACTGAGTTTTTCTTCAATTATTACAGCAAAAGTCACTCAAAAAAAGAGTACTCGTATAAAATTTAGCTGTTCTAATAAACACATAAGCATCCAGGAAGCACAAGATAACAGAGAAGACAGTTCAGTGAAAGTTCAAGAATTACTGGCAATGAACGCCTTATTACATGGTAATTTCACATCTCTATAGAGGATTTGATCACTTTTCCCAGTATTTAAATGATTATTTGACATATATCCTTCCCCACAAAAATCAAACCCCACAATCTCTGCATATCCTCTGAGACAATTTGACTCATGTAATTGAATGCGTTAAAATTGCAAAATACATTAAAACTCTTTTGTATTCATTAACCCTGAACAATCATGTCTCAAACATCAGATCTTAGAATTCAGTCAAATGGACATCAAAATTTACAGACATTGATAATTAAAATTCCCCACCTTACAACTCTAAAGAATTTGTTATTTTTGTAAAAAGTAGAGAACACACATTTTCCATCATTAATTTTAGCTTTTTCATTTCCAATAAGCGACAAGCTACTATGTAAGTGCATATGAGCTGTTTTCACCATTGATAAGAATGAATCATCTACTGCATTTGAATGTTAGATGTCAGATGTGGGATATAAAAAAAAACACAAAGTAATCTGAGGAAGTGAAGTGGAAATTTTCACCCCTAGACTACAATAGAATTAAAATAAAAATCCATAATTTGATGGGGCAGGAAAACATAGAAGAACTACAATAACGTTCTTCAAACAAACTACCAGGAAAACCAGGAAATTAAGCAGTCATGCAATGACTTCTCCAAAAGCTCCTAAATAACCCTTATTCAACTGTGTCAGAATGTCACTGAGGATGCTGAATTAATTTCTCACCAGTTTAACAAGATGACCAAATTGCACATAGACCCAATACAATCTAAAACATAGGATGGGCTTACCCATGCTATATTACCTTATTCAACTGTTCCTTGGTTCTGTAGAGAAAAGGTGTTTTCCTGAATTTTCCCTCTTTGTATTTTTGTGTAATGAATGCTATCCTTTTTTCTGCAGGGTCATCAATATGCAATTCTTCATCTGGAGGAAGATTTCCAGCCCAAAAACTGTTTGCCCTCTTATTTCCAATGACAATAAAGAGCTGGATGAGATGCAGGGAATAAATTAGCAAAATAGTATGAAGGATACGAAGCTAACCTCTAAACAGTTTTCAGCTGCTAAAAGTTGAAAAAGAAGGTTATTAAAGAAAAGAAGATTTCCTGCAGGAGACAGAAGCCTCTCTCTGTCAATGCCTATGGTCATCTATAAATGAATAATAAAGCCTGAAGTCATCACTTTCCATCAACAGCAGCTAAGCTTTACAAGGCTAATCAGTTATAACACTTCATATTATATTAGAAAATACTAGTTAAAGTTCAGAGAAGAGTGGCATATGTTTTAAAGAAAACACTGATGCCTCCAGCCCTCTCTATCAGGACCACTTTTTACCATCACTTCTTAACATCCCAGGCAGCTAAGCTCGTAGTGAGAAGTTTTCTCTCTTTTCCCCCTTTCTCCATCATAAGTGCTCTTCAAAAGCATTTTATTTCTTTCTTCCCCAAAATATTAGATACTTGGAGAAATACTTAGAGAAACTGTACATTTTGTTAGCAAAATAAATGAGTATTTTGAATTACACAGAAGTACATGATACACAGAAACATGAAGTTTACTGTGACAGGACCATATTGTTTAGCAGTTATATGTTCTGTTTTCTTTTGAGTAAAGCAATAAATAACTCCATTTCATAAAGTAGGTTTCAAGATGGAAAAATATTCAGAATGTCACAACATACCTCAATAAGTTCATTGCTCCAAATGCTGGCATCCATTTTTAGACTCCGGACCTTTGAATCTCTTGGTCCTAAAGATCTGTGTTGTCCTGAAAATCCAAGAGCATTACTTAACTAAGGCACTTAAACAGGGTTCCTCTTCTGCTGAGATAACAAAAAAATGTGATGAAGCCGGATTTATTCTACTTGCTATTTTTAAAAAAGGTTGGGTTTGACATTAGAATATTAAATGAAAGTATCAAAAATACACCTCTTTAAAAAAAAGTTAATTTCATTTGATAGTAATGAATAAACAATGTAGCCTGTTTCATATAGACTATTTCTGGGGAAGTTTGAAAGAAAGCCTAGAATTACAAATTGTTTCCTTGAATCTACTGCTTAAGCACATATTTCAATATAAAACATGACGGAACTATATTTTGAGTAGTACCTGCAAAAGCTATCCCTATTGGTAATAAAATACGTGCAGATGTAACAGAATTAATACCCAAGATTTATAGACTAAAAATTGTTATTCTTTGGCATTTAGTCCTGCAAAAGCCATTCCGTTCCCATGAAGTGTTATTGTGTCTTAATTTCCACTAATTGTGAAGGACTGTTCATCTGAGAGAACTCAGTCACCACAGACACGTGATTTATGTGTGGCAGTGCTTTAGAATAAGGATGCCCTTGGTATTAAAAAAAAAAGTTATGTTCACATTTTGTTTCTCAAAACTTGCACAAGGATAACACTTCAAAAATAAAATATTTAAAAAAAAACACAATTCAAGGACATACATAGATATACAAATATGACATTTTGTATAACCCACATAGCTTGTCATTAATTACTCTACCTGCACACTTCTTACAAATGACAACACAGAGATTGATGGATGCCCAGTCAGGACTGGGAGCTTTACAGTCAGCGCAGCTCCTGTTGGACTCATTGAACCAAATCTTCTCAGCTACTTCATAATCAGATAGAGTTTCTGCTATTGATTGCTGGAGTGCTTCAATCCAGTCTTGTTTCTCTCTTTCTGACTCTGCTGTAAAGCTGAAACAATTGACTTTTCTGTGTTATTGATCTTTATTTTAGAGCTCAATTAAACATGGCCTGTAGTCTCTCTTATTTATTACATTTACACCCAAAATCTCAGTCAAAAATCTTCCTCTACACAGATATAAATATTAAGATGGAATTTATTATTTTTGTATTTTTAGTAAATGAAACTCCCTCTGTTTCAGAATTGTTTTCAACAAAACCACTACTGGTACAAACTACATAGTTTTTGTAAGAGTCATGTAACATCCCTGAGTTAATTTCAATCTTTTTATGTTACCAATTACCAAACCTGAAGACTGAACTTTAACAAAAGCATAGAATGCCATAAGGAAACATGGAGAATTAAATGAGAATTTTAACATGACTGAGAATTTTAAAAACTACTGAGAATTTAAAAAAATACTTGCTTTTCATTTAAATTTATCTTTTTAAAAAATTAAATAGTAAACAAACATCAACATGTTCATGTCTTAAAAAATCAAAGAACTAGCTACCTACTAACTAGCAACAGATTCAAATTGCTGATCAAGACTGATTTACCTGCTAGTCGACTGAGAATCAAAGTATTTGCTAACATTTAACAAGCCCAGGAGAACAAAGAAATTTCTTTTTCTCCTTCGTTATGACATTCTATTTAAGAAACACTACAACACTTAACAAAAGGCTTTTATTAGCATGTACTTTCATTTTCTTAAAAATCATTACAAGTCTCAGCATCAGCCAAAGTGAAACTTTCAACTGCTTTCAACCAAGCATTACTTTGAGGGATAGCACATTAAAGCTTCTTTTCAAATAAAATGTGCAATGCTAAACGGAGGCAGCATTATTTAACTATTGAAGCTTATTATTCTTTAGGATGGAGTCAATTTGTTCAAGTGAAGGAATTCCTTTTTCTTTTTTTTCCTTTTGTCCTTGCATAGAATGAACAAAGAAGGCTACCTAAAAATAAGCAGCTGTGGACATAATATGCCTAAGTCAGGAGCTAACAGATGAAGCATACAACTAAACAAATGAAATAAAATCCTCACATTTTGCTAAAAATTGCTGAACATCTTTAATAAAAACATTACCTTTTCATCCAAACTAGCTACAGCACTGTAGTATGAAACCAGTATTTCTTTAGGGCCTTAGTTAATTGCATGTTTTGTAAAACAAGTATTAAAGTTCTTACCTAAAGCTTTTATAAGGAGTAATTATTTCAAAAGATTGCTTTGTAGCCCGATCCACTTGTTTTACGTTTGCCACATTCATAGGGATTATAGTGATACCAAATCCTGCCTTAAAGTCCTAGGGAAAAGATAATAAAAGTTTGGGGGGTAATCATCCAAGAATAAATCATGCAAAGAAGAATCATTTCATCATGGTCCAAAAAAAACCAAGATCAGTAACAGACATCTTTGCCATAATTTATAAGCCACTTCTAATTTATTAAGGGGTAAATAAGCCTCCACTAAATTTTCCCCAACCACTAACTTTCCAACTGCTAGAATGATCTTACTTGATTGTTGGTAGGAGAAAAAAATGTGTGCTCTATTAGTAAAGGAAAGAATTTAAAAAAAAAAAAAGCTTAAAGGAGAGACATTAAAATGTGAATGCAAAATTATGGAAGGACCTATCTTAAATCATGCTTTAGTGGCTAAATAATATCTATATAACTAAATCCTTCTCACCGATAGCAGTTTTTCTTGCTTTAAAACTGCTTTAAAACTTGCTTTAATGAAATAAAATATGTATAAAACTCTTTCATAAACCCTTAGCTCCTCATGCTTCTGATGTACTACATGAACTAAGCACGTCTTTGCAAAAAGGTCCTCTACAGCACATAAAATAGACAGAGGGTTAGTAGTGACTCAATTATAAGAAAATATTTTTGCCTTAAGCCAAGCAAAACTGTTTGGGGCTTTTTTCTCCTGCATGGAAAAATGTACTGAAAACAAAAATAACTTTTGTGTTGACACAATTGGGAAATAAAATGTGAGCTAACACTGAGCTTCCATGAGGGCCTCTCAAATGTATGGATTTTAGAAAAACAGATGAATACATATATTATCTCTTATCTATTTGGAATACCATCACATTTCCTTCTTTAAATTTATTTACATGTTCATCTAAAGGCAGTCACTTCCACAAGTTTAATTTCTGGAAATATTAGCATACCTCTTGAAAAAAGTAAATAAATCAGAAACAAAACCAAACTATATCACCCAAGCAAAAAGGCAAATATCTTACCACTTGCATGTTCACTGTTACCTCTCACGTAACAAGTAGTTGGGTACAGACTGATAAAAATAAAAGCACTGAAGGGTAAAAGCTTCAGAGTTGCCTGCATCTGAAGGGAGGATTGTTTTTCTAGTTAACACATATTTAAACCTGTATCACTGAGAAGTTTCTCTTCGTAAGATTCACAAATTTTTGAGCACTAAAGCCTACACGGAGAAAATACTTCACAAAACTCTTTTAATTTTATTTCCCTATTTCAGATATGAGCAAATAAAAACATTAAATTGCAAAGGCTAAATCTGACAAAAGACACACATTTAAGTGTCTATGCACAAGCAGAAGTATCAATTGTATCATATGAGGCATTGAATAGAATAATGCCCCAAAAAGCATAACATCCATTGTAGGATGAGATTTTTAGAATGACAGAATTCCCACTAATTAAATATATTGTGAGATAAGTTAGCTAATGTTTCCTTGCCAGACTTCTTGTTAAGAATTTTTGGGGTTTTTTTTACATTCCATTACCTTTGACATTAATAGTGGGGAACCAGGTGTGGATTTCGACATAAACCTTTATAAAAAGGAGAAGTTTTTCAATAACTAACCTGGCTTAGCCACTCCTCATATCATTTACTTTAGAAAATAGAAAAAAATAGAAATATTTTAAAATATTTCTACTTTTCTTCTACCCTCTTATCCTGTAACCTAGACATTTTATTCTCTCCCCTCATATTCAGTCCCAACTCCATTTTCCTATAAATCAAGGGGTTTCACAGTGAGACATGTGCCTCAGAAGAGAGCAGAGAGTTTTGTTAAGCCTACACAGTCCCTAATTCACCCTCTATGGGAAAAGAGTGGGCAGAATAATCTGTCTTTGAGTCTGAACTTGACAGCATCCTCTGTAGCAGTGAAACATTCTTAACTTCACATCACCAGCAAGAAAAAGAGCATGAAATAGTAAAAAAAAAAAAAAGACTGAGGATAGAAAAATACAAAGCTTTTATTTCTATCTGTGAAATGAAAAAAAAAGAAATCTGACCAAAACAACCCAAAACTATTAACTTTCTAGAATTAAATGATTTATGCTTCTGAGATGTAAATTGGATGCAAGTTTCATTTGCTGATTCAATTATTTCAAATTATTTCAAATAATTGGCCTTAAGAAATCCCGATTTTCAAAGGAGAGGTAACAAGCCCATCCTGAACAATGTAATGTGTCCTTTGTTTATTAAATAACAGCTAAAAAACTACCAGAAGCCATGGTTAAATAGTGTTCAATTTACTTTTATGTCCTGATTAAAGTTCACTGAAGGTAAATTATTAACAAAGATAACCAAAATAATAACTACAGAACAAAAGTTCCCCTGTACAGTAGCTTCCCTTTAGGCACTTGCTACTGATGACAGTCATAAAAATAATGCAAATCTTCCCAAATATGCTTCCAGCAATCTAAACACTTTAAAGTCCCTGAACAGACAGTTGCAGCAAAGAAAATTATACTTACTAGCCATTGACAGACACATCCTCAAATAATTAAAAAGTTCAACAACAACAACATGCTTTGAGGTTTCGGCAGGATCTTACTTCATAAATTTCCCAAATATTGTCTGTGACAAAAAGATGTCCTTTTGTATATGTATGTTGCCACCTGATAACTGAGAATTTTCAATTTTTTGCCTGATAACTGAGAATTTCATTACATAACGTAAGAGGAAAGAAATGCTAACTAAACTTCATTCATCTACTTATTCCATAATGTTCCTTGTTGAAAATATTTATTCTATATTCGTTTCAGTCACTTTCATGCCTTCAGACAGCTGGCTGCTCTTCCTTTCCTCGGAGCAAAATGGAGCAAGCTGCATGGAAGCAACCTGCGATACGAGGATCACACACACACATTAATGTCTGTGAAAACAGACACCAAACTTTGTCGTACTACATTTAACAATACAGAATCAAGACAGCACTCTACAAAGTGCATTAATTTGAAAGTCTTTACTTTTAGGTGCAGCACCAACCCTCCAAAATTTACACACGTGCCCAGTGTCTGAACAATCGAACTAAAGAAAGAATAACTCGTTATGTTTTACATTCAGCAAGGGCATGAGAATTTACAATACTGAATTTCAGTGTGAGGAATGTCCGAAACGTTAAGAAATCAGAATCTATTTTCAGAACAGAATATGGTGGCAAATGAAGCAATTTCATTGGTACATTAGAGTGAAGTTATTTCCATAATGGTCCAAACAAACTCCTTAAAGTAACTGCACAACACTTGGCATAAACCTAGCTTTGGGAGCGACAGGTACACTAGAATCTAATTTTCAGTGCTCAGAATTATGTACTTTCAGGAGTGCAGTCTTCTTCTCTACTTCAGAAACAGAAGTGGGAATTGGTACAGGGAAGAAAGAAGTGCTCCACTTGGAAAGATAAATTCATTCACTTTGAGTGCACAGAAGGACAATAGGGCCATTCAAGAGCAATACAAAAAATGTCGACAGCAAAAGCAAGCAGTATCTTTTCACAGTAAGAATTGTCTTGCTTCTACCCACTGAAAGATCATTGTTTCAGACACATGGAACTGCTAGGATTTCTGACAAAGGAAGAAAAGTTAAAGATTCAGAAATGCACAGAGAAAGATGAGGGTTGGGTTTTTATGGGGTTTTTTAAAAGTTAAATATAGATATGACTTAAATGTCTACAGTTATACTATCTTCATGAATTGGAAGAAAGATTGAAAAACGTGTTGACAATAAGAGCTTTAAAATAAACCCTAAGAACTCTTTATAGATATAATAATAGATCAAAAGTATTCACTAAACAGCACAGTTAACTGAAAGCTGAAAATACTAAGACAAGTATTGGCTCTTTGATTAACTGTTATTCTTTCCTGAAGGGTGAATGACTATAATGTGTGAGTGTTGCTGCCATTATCACCCTGTCTGAAATACATATAACCTATGAAAACCTGTCATCTGTATACAAACCATGAAATTATTTAACTTTTATTTTTAAACATACCTCTAACATATGTCTATAAAGTGCCTCTCAATGTGCAAAACTGCCTTCTCTATAATGCATTATCTTTTCATAGGCAAAAGCTGCCCTGTGACAGGCTTTACTAACATTTCTTCAATTCTATTTTGGATGAAATTCAAGGAGACTCAAAATTAGTCTCATACCTTTTCTAATATACCACCACTGTTTTACCAACACAGAAATAAACACAAAGGTTAATGAACATTAAAGTATATATGTATAAAATCATGCAACTATATCTGAACAAGTGAAATTTTCAGAGCTGTTGGACACCTAACTTTCAGTATGTTATCTTAGAAAGACAGACTTGGGCACCTTTCTGCATGCAAGTCATAAATAAATTTGTAATCAGAGGCTGAACCCTGTGACTCTCAGTGAACCGACTTTCTCCACAAAACTGCGCTTCTAAAAAAGCTCTTCTCCTACCTAGAAAGGATAATTATTTTTCTTTCTGTTTTTCCCCTTCCACTTGGTTTTGGTCTGGTAACACTTGGGCTGGCATTCTTATTGGTTTAGTCAAACCAAAATTCACGTGAACACAGGAGTTCTGGAGATGCTGCTTGTGTTCCTCAACATTTACTGTTTCAGCAGTTATTATCATGCCTCTAGATGCACTGTCTGTCGGGAGCTAACATTAGCTCCACAAAGTATAAAGCTGGTTTTAAAAAATCCTTGCATCAGGAAAATATCTGAGAGAAATGAAACCAAAGAAATTCAGCCACAATTATAACGTTACCCATACTCCTTACATAAAAATAATTGAAAATAAAAGGTTAACTAACTACTACTTTCATATTAGAAATATCAATCCATATTTTTATCTTTCTTTTTTGGTGGAGGACAAAGGGGATAACAGCAACAGCAGAGAAAAAGGAAAATTGCTGCCATGAGTTCAAGAGACTATGTTTCTACATACTCACACATGCATAAACACACATAAGTATAAACTTTAATATATATATATATATTTGTAGTTTATTTTGAAGTAAAAAAAAAACCTGAAGTACAGAAGTCTGAAGTACAGAAATAGCACTGGTATATGCTGGGAACACAGCACTTTTGGAAATTCTGCATAAACTGAGTATTCTCAGTGCACATCAGTTTCTTTCCTGCGAATTATGAGATCATGGTGCATTTGCTTTTTTCGTCTTTGGCTGTCAGATCCTGAGGACATGCAATATTTAAGCGTGTGCATGCACACACACAGATTATATATTTATATATATATATATATATATGTATGTATATAGTTATATATATAGATATATATGGAGATATATATAATAAAGCTCCAACAGTGGTAAGAGGTAACAGATAAGAACATTATACAATGTATAAAGGTATATTTACACACACAAATGTATATGTGTGTGTTTTATAAATGCACACCTTTTTGTTTCCTTTTTAACAGCTTTCATAACACCCTAACACTAATTTATAAAAAGACCTTAATTTATGAAAAGAAACTACATTTGTCCTCCTGCCCATACAAAGAAAGTTCTTGACCTTTAATCACAATATCTCTGATCAGTGTTGCAACATAGGACCTTACATGGTCCCTTGAATTTACTATTTAAATTGCAACAGCTATTTAGGTTTACCTTGGGGAACTTACCACCATGTTTGTGACAATTACACTATTCCTGCAAGATCTGAAAATTCCCTTAACAATTTAACATGATTTAGTCTTTTCCTTCATTCTTACCCCATGGCATTTGATTTCCTATAAACAACCAAATTATTCCAGAGAGATTAAAAGATAGTAACTAGAATAATTCAGATGAAGTATCAATAGTTTCTTTCCTCTCCTCATTATTTGGAGGCATCATACTTCAGCCTTTCCAGCTATTAAGTAGGGCTAATTTCTGCAACAGAAATATGGGAAAAAACTGGCTTCCATATTAATGAAAAATTAAGGCTTTTTTTAATGTATTGAAAGATTTGAAAAAAGTGACTACTAATGCAGAAATTGCTTTGATGATATTAAGTTTACACAAGTTTATATTGATTTCCTCTACTCCTATATGTACTGAGCTTAGTACCCCCTGTCACTTTTCATCAGGCTTCTCTACATCCCTCATCACAGCCTAAAACCTTTCAATATAGATTTCCAGTGATAGTTACATATTGTGGATTGGAATGTAAACCACCACATACAGACTCTGTCTTACAGTCTTCTAATGAGGTCCCAAAATAAAACCACAGTGAAGCATACAATATCTAATTACATACTCCAAGAATAATGTTAATGAAGGTTGCTAACTCAAGCCCTGATGAGCAAGGAGATTCTAGAATTCCAGTTGTCTGTGCATGTTAACTCTGTAGCTTGGTGCTCATCTTTTATGATATGTGAGGTACTCATCAGTTTTAAGTTCTTCACTTAACTAAGCAAAATTCTTTCCCCCATTAGAGAACCACTTGAAAATGATTCACACTATTTTTGCAAAAAAATTTGTAATGACAACCTGGCATCCAAGATTTTGGAAGTTACAAAGAAGGAAGGCAGCAAAAGACAAGAAGGGCCACTTAGATTAGCTCTAGTCAGTGCCACATAGTAAGCTTGTCTGCAGTAGAGTGTTTTGAATACACTCCTGGAGTACATCCCTCTCTGTATTATTCCACATTATTATTTTATAAAAAATGTAATACCTGTACTTTGAGATGGCTCTATGATGAAAGCCAATATGTAAGAAGTGGGAATAACTAATAGATTGGTTTAAAAAATAGATTTCTGACCAACACTCTAAGGTAGTTACAACCTTAGATGTTACTTCTCATTTAAGTTACAGGTCTCTCTATTCACTTACTACAGGAGCAATTCAGAATCCTCACTTCAGTAGCTATGCGTATATATTTTGCAATATCAATGCAATTTTATATCACTTGATTATGCACCCATGCCTTGCTTGTTGTATGGGACACATGAAGATGAAAGCTCCCTTCCTTTATGGGCTACAAAATACAAAAAAAATAGGAGGAGGATCACATAATTAAAGTGACTGAATACGATACTGGAGAGTTAGCTCTTATCTTTGCCTTTTCCAGTTTCTACTCAGTGTAAATCAAAGCCTTAGCACATAGCCATTTCACTGCACATTTTTCATTTCCTAGTATCTGACTTTATGCTCTAGGGTTTGATTTTTAGAACTGCTGAGCAATTGGAACTTCAGCAAAAACCTATGAAAGCAGTATTTTGAGCAGGTATAGTTTGACAGAGAACTATTCCCTCCCAACCACCCATGAAAGACTGGAAAAACAGAGAATGCAAAGTATATGGATATTTGAATCCTACATTCTGTTTCTCACAACTGTGTGGTCACATAGAGGAACTGATGAAAAATAAATTCCTCATTGCTCCTCAAAGAACATTCCTTTTTTGGTCAAGGATTAATTTGAATGTAAGGTACTGTTCAACAGTGTGCTATAAAAAAAGCATGGGCTATGTCATGAAAAGATATTAAAATCACCAAACAATTACTAAATAGACAACGCACTGAAAGCAGTAGCGATCCTGTGAAAGGAAATAGCATATTGTAGTATCTACTGTACAATATTACAATCAGATGAAATTAAGATCTTAGAAATAAGACCAGTTTTCCCATTATTAGAGAGGTGCACAAATCTGTAATTGAGGTGATGTTATTTCACACAGATCTTTGAATTTTCAAAGGCTTTTAGCTGAGTTCTTAAAAAAAAATTAGGTTTACATAACAAAGGAGCATCTGTCTCCCCATGTAACCCCAAGCAAGTTCTTAATCTAGATAGCTCCTTGGCTTCAATCAATTTCAACATAATAGCAGCCAAATAATCTTCAGATCTTAGCAAGATTTAAGGAAAGTAGATCAGAACAGAGAAGAGAGTCTATGTTTCCCCACTTCTTTACTGCCCAGTCCCATAAGGAAAGGTTATATTGTGTGGTCACAGTGAATTGAGACAAGATGATGCAATCTGGAAGGGGATGTTCAAAGTCAACAGCCACAAACATATAAATATATAAATTAAAAGCTTCCATTTCTTAATCCTCAAAAACAAAGTGAAAAGAAGACAACAGAGAGTAAAGATCACAATTCCAAATATTTTTAAGTTTCTCACTTGTGCTGAAACATGCTAAAAGCTAAGGGGAAGAAACAATACATGCTGCAACCATGCCTTGCCATTACAAATAATTTGTATGCATGAAAATTATGTACTTCAGAAACAACACGCAAGTTGTTGCATCAATGTAAGAACCCAAATTCTACATCAAGTTGTACATTTTAACACAAAGCAGTCTAAAGTCATTAGTGGAAAGTAGACTTCATGACTTAAAGGTACCATAGTCATTTGCATTCCTGCTTTAGAAATATACCGAAGGAACTGAATTCTTCAGCTACTCTACAATTCAGAGCTCAGCTTTCTGAATCACAGAAAGTGTGCTTCAGACCATATTCCATTCCTCAGACACATGCTTTCTTTTTCTTGTCACTCAACATACAACAAGGAAAGCAAGAGTCTCACATCTAAGGCATACAAGACAGAACGCAGCATCCAAAGCAAGATGGTAATACTGCACACAAAACCTTCCTTGCTATCTTCCCAAATACCCTGACAAGTACCAAGCAAGAGAGACAAACCTGTTCTCTGTGTTGTGTCCCCCACTCCCCCACCACACACACACAGAAGACAAGTCTAGGCAAAGCTCCAATTTAAACAATTACAGTAACTCCCTTCCAGCAGGGCTTCTCTCCAGCATGGAGCTCATACAGAAATCTGCATCTTATTAGCTACAGAGGCTGAAGCCACTGCAGCTGCCTGGCCTATGATCTTTACTTTTGCTGCTTCATGAAAAATCATGAGACGACATAAAGATGGTACAGCTAAATAAACATGTAAATATAAGTCAAAGCCTGTCAGGAGCAAGTACAGCCTATATTCAAGGCTTTCACCTTTACTTTCATTCCAATAGCTATTCGTAACATTGTCTCATATTTAAAGAGGCAATCATGTTCCTTAAGATGCACAACTTCTAACACATGGAAACTCCTTCCATTTTAGGGCCCATTTCTCACTACTCGATTCATATCTTTTTCATCCCATAGAGATAGCAGTTTAATATATGCAAATTCTAAAATTATGGGAAAATGCCTCCATTTTCCTCACTTTTAGCATTTAACCCCTTTCACCTTTTTATTTTTTCATTTAGCTGAAACAGCTATCCCTACAGTCACCATCTCAAATTCACACACCATTTTAATCATTTCCCTGTAATAAGCACCCAGAGCAACTCCTGTTCATCCAAGGACATTTTTAAACATAGATATTACCATTACAATTTTAAGTAGCCATCTGGACTCTTCTTTGGAAGCGCTTCACAAATGGAATCCTTAGATTTGAGCACAACTGTTCTCTGGAGACCAGAAGGATCGGTGAATTTTAAGATACCACATATAGCTATAATTTTCTGAATTCATATCTTTATAATCTTCTTGCCAAAGTTTTACACATCAAAGATCTTGTTATGCATTCATAATCCAGAAAAAGTGGGAAAAGTGTCTGAACTCTTACAGGATGGACAGACTGTGAACATTTTTGCAATACCTTAAAATCTACAACAGCTGTCACCCAAAAATGACAAACCTTTTCATAGACCTTTTAGTACAGTTGTCTCTAGATAACAGAGAAAACTGTTATGACATTCCCACTGGCAAAATTCCCCTAATGAACCAAGAAATTCTCCAAATAATGTAGTTTCTGCTTTCGTCCAAAAATTGCCCATGGAGATAAACAAATATGATATTGACAATAAAGTACAATTAACCAAGCACCGTGCTTTTACTTCCTGACTACGAACAGTAAGGTGCTATGACGAATAGTCCTCACAGTAATTATGAAGACTTTTTATTTTATTTACTACATCCCTATTTAATAAATTAAAATTTAATTCTATGGTGTGATATTTCACAAGTAGAAATAATTAATAACTGACGTAATTCATAATATTTCAATAGCCACAAGCAAAAATAGATGGAGAAAGTCTTCTGAAGTTTTCTTTTACTCACAAACCTAATTTCCAAGCAATCTGCATGACTCAAAATATTTACAAAGGGCAATTAATTTTTTAAAAAAGTTTCAACTGTTTTTAAAGTACCATATAAATAGGACTAATTATTATAGATATTTCCACATATTAAAAAATGTATTTATGGCTATCTGAATATATTCCAAACACACCCCATTTTATCATAACTGGATCCCTATGGGATTTCCCAGCTGATGTTGATAAAATTAACAGTTTAGATTTCTGTTCTTATCAAACTGAATTACTCTTCTGAGATGGTGAATATTGCAACAAAACACACACAAACACACACACCTTTTAATAATAAATGAATGAATTACATGAAATATAGAGAGCTCTAGATTGTGCTAACTACTTTTTCCAGCTTGGGAGATTTTAGACGCCTTCTGCTTAGTGAGCCAGGAAGAAAAATGTGTCACTTTAAAAACTGATATTATGATCTACAGTTTAAAAGGAAAAAAAATAAGCTAAGGAGAGTACAGACCCTCACAAAAGCTTTTGGCCAGACAGTATAAACTCTCATCCATTTAATAAATGTTCACCTTTGCAGGAAAGAAACATCAAACCCCATAAAATTTCAGATTAGTTTAAATTTGAAATTCAGAAATTTTTAGACTACCTGAAGCAAAAAGATAGTATTTTGTCTTGTGAAATACATAAACGAGTATTCTGAGAGTGTACACACATATTCATTAACTTTGAAGAATGCGTCAGACTTCATGGAGGTTCAGACCTTTTCTAGAAGCTAACGTAAAGCTTCCCACTAATGCCAAGAAACAGAAATCTAAGAAGACCAAATTATGACTTGTGAATTCTTCCCACTTCTGTAATACTTATTCTAAAACCGTGAACGGACAATAGCACCAATAGTTTTGCCAAACATTCTTCTGTGTCTGGACCAAGAGAGGGCTGATGCCATGACAACAGCAACACAGCACCACAGCTTTTTATAACTGAATCTTCCCTAACCCACTCAGTCACTTCAGCATTATCTCTCCTGGGAACACATCCTCCTAACATTTAGTTCAGCCAACAACAGAGTGGGGTTTTGGGTTTGGGGTTTTGTTTGTTTGTTTTGAGGAATTGGTTTCTTTGGTTTTGTTATATAGAGAAAATATTGTCTTTTGCTGGCTTTAGATTCACTCGTACTAATTTGTCTTTATGTGACAAAGATGAAAATAGCAGATGAATGCAGAGAAACTGTTTTGAATTTCTGTAAAGCAAAATCACTTATGGACACACATACAGCTACTGCTTAGCAGCTACTCACTTTCATGCTCACCTAGGCTTTATGCCATGAAGGTAGTGATTTCACATAAAAGAATCACTTAGTATAAAAGTAAATAAGTAAAAGAGAGTTTCAATAATCAATACCGTTTACAAACAAGCAATCTACTTTTCACTACTTAAACACTGAAATGGTTATAGTATTAAATACTTATAGATATTACTGAATTCCTAGTAAATCCACTGTAAATAAGTTTTATTATGAGTCCATGTAAAAGCGATTGCCATTTGATTTTAGTGATTAATTTTAAAAAATTTTGATTTTACAATGATTAAAGTTAAGATGGGCAGCCATCACAACTAAAGAAGGATCCAGCTCTAAAATATCTACACTATACTCATGTTTCAGGACTGTGCATAGATATAATACACCCTCCCAAACAAACAAAATGCCTTTGTCATAATGAATGTAATCTAATTTTTTTTTTAATGAATATCACCTCCCATCACAAATCATGGGTTAGAAGCATCTTATGCAAAAATAAAGTAAATTCAAGACTTCAATGAAATTATTTTCTGCTAATGAGGAGCAAAGGCTAATATCTAACAGAAAAGTATAAATTACCTGTAAAAATATAGAACAACCATTCTCTAAGAAATGTACTTCAACAGATTAGAAGTTAAAAATAAACCAAAATTCTTCAAAAAAAAGCCCTCCGCATACATCTTTCAAATAACCTTTATACTCTGTGTTACTATCTAGACAGCTAGTTAATAGAAAGAACACTAAAAATTAAATCTTTAACAAGTTATCTCCATTTACACATTTATCTTCTGTTTGTTTCATTAAGCTTCCTGTTGTCACCCACTAAACAATACAGGAAGGTCTTTTAGGATCCAAAATAAGCTACAGATACATGGCTCCTTTGTAGCACACTAATTCCACCTGTCTACTATTCTTTTCACTTCTCAAGTCTCTCACTCATGCCCAAATCCTTACAAGCAAGAAATAAATCTCACTCAACTGAATTTAATGAGAAACTGAATAAACAAAACTTGTCAACAACAATGTTAACTCGTGCCTCAGAGCACATTCCTGGGTGGGGGAAGAGGCCTAGACTACAACGTATTTCTTTCCTGAATGTTGTACTAGAATAGCCTTCAAAATCACACATTAATAAAAAAAATAATAACTTTTGGAACACATATTGCTATGTTCAGATTAGTCAAGATGCCTTACAAATCAATGATTAGTGAAGAGCAGCACCTGTAGTGGTCATTTGTTCATGGAAAGTGACCAAAGCAAACAGGGAAGCACTGATTTACAGGCTGATCATACAGCAACATCCTGACCTAAACAGCAGCAAATTGAACCCACTTCATGTCATGGGGAAGCACAGTGATAAAAATGCTGGTCTGGCTCATAACTGAAACTATGCAGATGCATCTCATCACACACGAGTTGCATCAAAATTGCAAAGATTCGATCAAGATAATACATAAAAGAGAATCTCAGAAATAGTAAAAATACAACTGGAATTACAAAATCACTCCAATTTAGGACATTGAGAAACCCAGCAGCAGCATTTTGTAGCATGTGTAGATGGGGAGGGTTGTAACATGCTACAATGATTTTAAGAACAGAAAATCTACCAAAAAACCCTTCTATATTCGTGGGAATGGGCAGCTGCAATCTGCAAACACACTGAAGTTACAAGAAGGTATATTTTCTCAGCATGAACACGTAATTTAAGAAACTAGGATGAAGAAGAATTCAGGAATGAAACAAAATACTACTGGCAATTGACATGAATGGCAAAACTCCAACTGACATTCAAAGAGATGGAAATTCACCCCAGGTATCTGTGTACAGATCCTACAAGAAACAGCTTTCCTTAAACGGCCCCTTAAATACTGAAAATGAAATGCATCTTTAAGTTTTCTATTTAGAAAGACAAGCAGCTGCAACAAAATCTGCACATGCCTCTTCAGGTTCATGCAGTATAGAGGAATGAAATTTAGGTGTGAGACCTGCACAATTAGAAGACCTGAACAGCACCAGAGAATCATGCAGAACTGTGATGAGATAACATCCTCTGCTTTTGTATCTACAGTGCACTCTATTAACCTTCATTTTTTCTTCTCCCTGTAACATTCCCCTACAGCTCCACTTGCATATATTAAGAGATATGTTTCTGATATTCCATACCACATCAGTGAGAGAAGGATGAAGAAACAGTCTGAAAACACAGTTCGTGTAGACGTAACCCTTTCATTCCTACATGTAATGCTGTCATTTCTACATTAATATTTATTGCTGAGAACACCAATAAAGACACACAAGTTTCGCACTGCTAATTGTACATATTTACCATAAGTAAGTACCTAAGGATCATCCAACTGCACACTGTTGTTAAATAAAACCAAACAAGTTGTAGATCATCCCTTTTTTAACTGCGGCACACACAAAAAAACAACTGATGTACTCATTCAGGCTAAAATAAACCTAGGTAAGTCCCATAAAGAGGTTCCTGCCTTCAGCTGTGTGGCTGGTTTGTTTTTTACAAAATAAGATGAAAGATGGTAGAATCCCCTTTGCTTCTCTTCGTGAAAAAAAGAAGTGCAAGGTGAAACAAACCAACCTGGAAGTCAGAATCCATCTCCCACATGGGCATCAGTGATGACCAGTCACAGCACTGTCTTCTTATCTTCTCTTATACCTACTCAGGACTAATGAATTTTGCCTTGATCAGTTTCTCAACTTTTGTTATGACCCCCATCTCCTGTCTCATCAGTTTTCTTGCAGCCCAGTAAATTGGCAGCTGCTCAGTTCCTTCAGGGGAAAGAAGCAAGAGCCAATTGTAATAATGAGCTGCAATTACTCCCATGTTGCAGGAACTGAGCTGCTGTTGCTGACTGCTGTCATTTTATCTGCCTTCGAACTTCTTTATGACCCCATGGCAAGGAGTAACAGCCCTTGGCTGGAAAAAGCATCATACATACAACATCCTGCAGAGCCTCTCAAATAAGTGCCAGACAGGCTGATTGCGAACAAGGAAGCAGGACACAAAGCCATATTTATTATATCAATGCAGCCACTCTGCTTCAAACCTTTTTTAAATCTCACTCATGTATCTCGAACACAGGCCTGCATAGTGGACTTAAACCACAGACAAGTATAAATGTGGACAACTGCAGTATGGGGGATGTAGACTCCTCTCTGCCTGCCTGCAGAGCATAGAAACCTCTACAATTTGGAAACATTGGCTGGTTCAAGACAAACAATTTTGCGACAACTGAAATAGAGTCATATACAACAAACAGCAGCCAGAGTCTTTTATTCTATTTTTTAATAGCCTAACTCATCCTAAACAAGAAATGCACATAAAACCAATTTAATGCAATAATTAAATATTACATACCAGAATCCCCAAAAGGATTAATGAAGCTGATAGTGAAAGCATTTATCTCCATGAGTAAAACTTACTTGTCAGCCATTGCATTATTTGGCTCAGTTTTTTTTTTTCAAAGTAATTTTATTAAAAATGCCATGGAAGTACAATAGAAAGGTCTACCAAGAGGAAAAGAAGAAACAAGAAAAACAAGCCAAACCAAATAAAAGTTATTTGAAATGCTCAAAACATACTAATGTATGTCACTAGGCATGACTCACAAACAAGCAAGATTATTTCTACTGTTTATTTCCTGAATCATTGCTTTCCATACATTTTCCTGAATATATTTTTCTTT
This sequence comes from Eopsaltria australis, assembly GCA_034509425.1. NCBI lineage: Eukaryota > Metazoa > Chordata > Aves > Passeriformes > Petroicidae > Eopsaltria > Eopsaltria australis. The sequence continues at coordinate 240,784 of JAVTVJ010000048.1, forward strand.
CAACCATTGTCCAGGACTGTTCACATGGTTCTCTGGATGCCCACTGCCAAGTGGTTTGACAACCTTCCATTTTAAGTGAAGGTAACAAAACTTGATTTTTTCTGTTCTTCAGTGCATCTAGGATTTTTCATATGTTTCTTTAAAAGCATTAAATATCAATCAGTCATTCTGATGAATCTCTGAGGAGCCCTGACCCACATGCTGAGATGGAAATAACTTTTGAACAAAGTTTTCTGGAAATATCTCAATGATACTGATTTTAATGAATGAGATTTAAAACATGCCATCTCTAAAAAGATGTTATTTTGTACGCAAAATATTTAAGAGTAATAACCGTGACATTGAAGTTTCATGCAGTAAGAATTCACTTTGAGTTGATTAAGTTCAAATTTGTTGGCCTAGCAATTTATTAACCAGGGACAGAAATTATTGCTGAGAAAGCACACTGGGGCATTCCCCACACTTGTACTAAGCTGTAAATCATACATTCTCTTCCTTTTGCCATAAGGATAGTTCATTTATTTAGAATAAAATTTGTAGATATAAGATAGTGGAGTAGAGAAAATAATGTTTTTATTTTGCCTGAACTGCTCCAAACAACATAAAGAAACCAGCACAGATGAAGAAAAACAAAATATTTATGGCCAAAAATATTAATGGCTCAAAAATATTAAAATGTCATTTGAGCTACAATGATATTAAATATCTTAGTATTTTAAGGATCATCTCTATAATTCTTTTTTTAAACCATCAACTTTGCATCAATAATGAAAACTCCAAAGGCCTAATTACTTTAGTCGTCCAATAGCAATTCCAATCCGCTCTCTTTGCACTGCCATCAAAGCTACTGTTCCCATTTCCAGCCCATGCTGTGCGGAAAGAACAGTTTTGGAGCAAGCGTCTACTGATGAATTAAGCATTTGTACAAAAAGAGGTGGGAGCTGAAAAAGTATGAAGAGGAAAAAAGGGAGGGAGTGCTACAAATTCTGGGTATTTTCAGAAAGTTGCAATGGTCCTTACTCTGACGAACTCAACAGAGATTGAAGTAAGACTACCCAATCTTGAAAATCACTACTGAGTAACTACAGAAATCCATGAATGCCAAAACTGTTTTCTTTATGAACACTGTGCATTTCCTGCATGATCAGCTATTGCAAGCTAAATGCAAAATGATCGATCACTTGCTTTTAAGTGCTTGGAGTTCCAGACATTACAGTGTCAGCTACAAGGCACATTAATGAAATGCAGACATATTCTTTGGTCTCCTGCTGGTGCACACTAATCCATTTTACTTAGTTTTGCAATCATCATCATAAAGTGACTGCCAGTGCTCATCTGATATTTGTCACAGATTAGGCAAATCCAAGTCTTCAGCAATATTGCTTTTCCACTTCAGACTGGACAAAATAATAGCCCCACCTGATACCTTTCACAGAAGGATATCCATACAACTTAGTTCTTTATCATATAGGCAACGCACCAAAAGAGAAAAATATCCTTTTGTAACATTACTTGTCTGAGCTCCACCACAGGAAGTATAGACTGAATTGAGAGACCACATCTACTTAATTAAGTTGTAATGGATTTCAAACCTGGCAAATTGGTAACAGAAGTTATACACTAAACAACAATTTCCAATAGCATATTACAGTATTTTAACTAATATGACATGGAATATACATACACTATCATGGAAGTCTGGAGACAACAAATGAGGACAAGATTGAGATTTGAGACAGCCAGCTTGCCTTCATCAAGACAAAATCTTGCCTGAGTAACCTAGTGGCCTTCTCTGATGGAATGACTACATCAGTGGACAAGGGAAGAGTTACAGATGTCATTTTTCTGAGCTTCTGTAAAGCCTTGGACACAGTCCCCCACCATATCTTCCCTCTAAATTGCAGAGACCTTGATTTGATGAGTGGGCTGTTCAGTGGATAAGGAATTGGTTGGAAAGTCACATCGAGAGGGTAGTGGTCAATGGCTCAGACACCCACTGGACATCAATGGCAAGTGGTGCCTCTCAGGATTCTGTGTTGGGACCAGCGTTGATTAATAGCTTCATTAATGACACAGATGAAGGGATCAAATACACCCTCAGAAAATTTACAGATGACATCAAGTTGAGTGGTGGAGTTGAAACCCCCAAGAGACAGGATGGCATCCAGAGGGGCCTGGACAAACTTGAGAAGTGGGCACATGCGAATCTTATGAGGTTTAATGAGATCAAGTGCAGGGTGCTACATCTGGGTCAGGACAACCCCCAGTACCAGCACAACCCGAGGGATGAACAGATCCAGAGCAGCTCTGCTGAGGAAGACTTGGGGGTGCTGGTGGATGAGAGGCTGGACATGACCCAGCCACGTGCACTCACAGCCCAGAAAGCCAAACGTGTCCTGGGCTGCATCCAGAGCAGCGTGGGCAGCAGGGGAGGGAGGGGATTCTGCCCCTCTGCTCTGCTCTGGTGAGACCCCACCTGCAGTGCTGTGTCCAGATCTGGGATCCCAGAACAGGACGGACATGGACCTGTTGGAGTCAGTTCAGAGGAGGCCTCCAAGAAGAGGGATGGAGCATCTCTCCTATGAGGAAAGGCTGAGATAACTGAGTTTGTTCAGCCTGAAGAAGAGAAGACTCTAGGGTGACCTAATTGTAGCCTTTCAGCACCTAAAGGGAGCCCATAAGAAGGACAGAGAGGGACTTTTTACAATAGCATGTAGTGACAGAACAAGTGGCAATGGATCTGAACTGAAAGAGAGTAGGTTTACATTAGACATTAGAAAGAAATTCCTTATTGTGAAAGTGGTGAGGCACTGGAACAGATTGCCCAGAGAACCTATGGATGCCCCATCCCTGGAAGCCTTCAAGGTTGGGTTGGTTGGTTGGGTCTTTGAGCAACCTAGTCTAGAGGGTGGCATCCCTCTCTGTGGCAGGGAGGCTGGAACTAGATGACCTTTGAGATCCTTTCCAACCCAAGCCATTCTATGATGATCTTAACATATGTTTGTACCTATCCAAGTTGGTGGAAGAAATATTTCTGTGAAGATGTGTCGTCTACACTGCCTCAGAAATGCTCTGCTCTTCACTGTTATAATGGTCATGTAACTTTATGTAAGTATTAGTATTTTAGCTATGCTAATTAGTTTAATAGCTGAAATAAAGTATAGGAAAAAAAAGGCTGAGGGAAAAAAGTAATCAGTAAACTAAACCAAATGTGGCAAATGCATAGAAATAACAGAGGAATGGGGAAAACGTGTTTTACATTGCCTTCAATTTAAAAGAGAAAAAGCAAACCAAAGCTACTGACTGGTTTTTCAGCATGTTTCCTATGAGACCTGACTAATATGTTTAAAATTAAACAGAAATCAAATAGTGTTCTAGCTGCATTTAGTTCTACAGTATATCAAGATATTGAAAGAAGAGAGATCCAAGTGTTCCTCAAAAATACTTTCTTTTTGTTTCATTGTCACCTCAAACCTTCTTGCTCTACAGACATACCAAGAAAAAGACTTTGTTATTTAAGTGTGTATATACATACATATATGCTGATTATGCAACCTTTCAGATTAACTGAATGCAGAAGTAACTTTTTCATGTGATTTAAAATAAAAAGATAAATGCAGACCCAGTCTACAATTATAAAAGGAAGTTCCCATAACAATGCTCTTGCTCCTATATTTAGGGCTTTTGATCCAATACGTTATTTTATCATGGGATTTGAAGCCAAGCTAGTAGTTCTTAAAAACAAGCAACATATATAGTGATGGACAATGGTCTCGGGAAATTGCAGTACTCTTAGAAGTAAATAGATTTCCCCAACACTGCATTAATAGTGTTTTAGCCTTATGGCAAGTAGACCTAAAACCTTTTTCAACTGCTTATGCTCTGTCCTTATGTAAAATCTTCATGATATTCAAACAAATCCCACATTTCTTCACTGATAATTTTTAAGTGATTAAGGTAGCTGGCTATATATGTATCCATAAAGCTTGACAGAGCACTACTGAAAAACTGACAACTTTACTCCAAATCAGATGGATCAGGAATCCTTTTATCATTGTGGAACATTAGGCTTTTTACCATGTTTCATGACAGCTTTAGGTGTACTTACATTCAACAAGATCTTAGCATAAAAACAAATGAACAGGAAAAAATCCTCAAAGTTTAGCTGTACGTAGAAGAACTACTTAAATGTTTTCTCTTTTTTTTAACAGAAGTCCTATTAATGCCCTTCTCTGTGTCCTTCAGTATTTTCCACAACTTAGAATAACATCACATCACAAAAAATTATTTTTTAATGTAAAATGTGGCTCTTCCCTGTAAAGGTGGTCATTGGCACATTTTTCTTCTCTGATTGAGCCACTTTAGCACGATATTATTATAAATCTATTTTTTAAATCTTTTTTTTCAAGTAGGTGTGCAATTACTTTAAAACTGAAGAAGTAATTGTCATAAAAACAACAAAACTTTTCCCCACTCAACATGATTTCTTGTCATCATTAATTTTGTATTATAACAAGCAAAACCAAAAGATTTAAAGCTTTCTTACACAATTCAAGTTATTTCCAGTTCAGTTGTTTCTTATGTCATGCACAGCAATTGATCGCTGCTATGTTGCTGAGTGGGGAAAACTGGAAAGAATTTCTTGGAAGGAACTGATGGAAAATTAGGGATACAACTTTATCATCCCAACGACAGCTTGATGCAAACAACTATATTTAAAAGAGGTTGGACCATTTGATTCCACTACATGTCAGCTATGTATCAGTATATTTTGTCATAAAACACTTCTTCATATTAGTCTTTCTCCCTCCAATGAATTTCATATATTTTTGGGTTGTTCCATTTTCGCTTTTCAACATTTGCTACAGATTTGTGTTGTTATGAAGGAAGAGCAAAGCCTCAATGAATTAAACAAAGAAAAATTTTTCTTTTGTTTTTCTGTTACCTCTATCTATTTAAGGCATTCCAGGACAAGCTCAGTTGTATGCCTGTAACCATGTTTGATCACAGTCTGCACCAGCAATCAATTACAGCATAGCTTCTTTAGAGTTTCCCAGTTATTACAAACAACAGTTTTTCATCACAAAATCTCTAAAAGCACACATGTTCTTGGGGCAAAGCAGATGAGGATGTGGGATGGGGAACAGGAGAAACACAATTATAAGGATTGCTCTTCTTGTTTTCTCATTCTCAGTAATTCTTCCTTCCACTGCCACACCCCAGTTCATACCAGGAACTTGTCTCTCCTCTCACCCTCTATCAGCCATCTGAACGGTCTCCTTGTTCCTCCTGCTGCTTTCTTTTGTTGTCTTTACTCCCCTACCTTTTTCCCTAGCTTCCTTTTCAGAACTCTCCGTTGCTTTTCTCAGGGTTCCTCATTAGATCTCAAAACTTTCAAGTATTTCCCTTTCTGCTCAACTTGCATTCAACTCCTCTCCCCAATTTTCTTTTGTATTGCTGTTTTCCATCACTTTGTACTCATTTTATTCACAAATATAATCACAATGGTACACCAAAGAATTTACATACATTAAAGAGGCTTTCTCATGATGCTTTAGCATGACAACCAATCATTACTACTCATATTCAGTACTTCATTTAACTGATCTTCTTTGGTAACCTTCCATTGTTAAACACTTCTGTCTGGTCTTAACAGACACTTTTTCTTTTTTTAAGGATTTCTCTCTCATTCATCATGTTCTTGATTATTAATCAGGGTTCCATTTTCTCCAGGTAAAACCAGAACTTTTCCTAATGAACAATCCCCTTTGCAGAGTATCATGAATTTCCCTTGCCGTATACCAAAAGACTTTCAATCTGTCTCTGAATCCCAGCCACATTGTCTCTGGCACTGTATTTCATAGTATCACACAATGGTTTGGGTTAGAGGAGACCTTTAAAGAAAATCTAATCCAGTCGCCCTGAAACACGTATCCAACAGGGGCATCTTTCACTAGATCAGATTATTCAAAAATGCTCCCCTTAAAGCCTGTGTTTCTTAACAGAGATAAGAACATATCTCTGCTCTGATGCAGACAGCGAATGATGCACACATCCCTTCTGCTTCCTTCTGCTGACATTCACATCACTTCCTCTCTTTCAAGATGCCAATCTCAACCATCAGCTTTGGATTGTCCTTTCAGCTATCCTTGTATCAGCTCTCTACATTACCCCACCCTTTGCCACTTTCTGCCTGTTTAATACACTTTCTTGTAATACATCCTTTGGTGCTGTCCAGTTTTGCTTTAAATGTCCCATTAGCATTACAGAGGAAATTAAAATTACTAGGCACCCTTACTGGTTCATTCAACATGAATAAACATTCCCATCTGCCACAGAGCAAATCGTTTCAATCTTTGACAAAACACCCTCTGAAATCAATAGAAACGCTGAGCCAAAATGAAACGAGGTTTTTAATAAGTAATGTATATTATTGCTTATACATAACAGAGAGAATACTCATCACCATTCTAGCTTTAACTTGGAGTCAGAGAAAACATGTCACAAATTATTACGGCACAAAGCCATACCAGCCCCCCATCTTTATATTTGGCAAAGTTTCCTCAAATACCCCAGGTAAATACATCTAACCACCCAAGGCAGTAACAAGAAGATCCTGATTTCTCTTTTCAAAGCCAAATTCTTGCACAAACACTATGACACCTAGGCCCTCCCTGACATTAGATACCAGTAAATCTTAAATATAGCCTAACAAAGGGGATATATTCAAGCAACCAGACAATCATTTATCAGAGCCCTTCTGATAGTAACAGAGGAAAGGTTGTCACTGGCACCACCACTGCAGACAGACATTTCAAGCCAATGTTTGAACTGCCATGAATGATCAGATTACATGTTTTTATTTAAGCACAAATGACTTTGAAACAGAAATGGGAATTTCAGCAAACTGCAGGTTGAACAAATTGATTCTGTACGATTTACTTTTCACTTTTGCTCAAGAGAGGAAGTTTAAGAAATTTGCACTACATGAGTCAAAGAAATTGATGGTTTCATACTAGCACTATATCACTGCCAGAAGTTCAAGCTAAACCAATCACTTTTTAACTATAAAGAGGCCTGCAACATGATGTTCTGATCTCAATCTGAACTTCACAAAGTTCATGGTGGTTATGTTACGATCTGGCATTTGGCTTAGGATCTTCTCCACTTTTAACACTGAAGAATTTTTTTTTAAAGTAACAGCAGACTGTCCTCTATCAAGTTTATTAGAAATCAATGAATAAGCTCGATCCAATCTCATTTCAACATTGTAAGAAGTCTAAATAGGTGTCTTTTAGCACTGCAGTTATAATAAACCCCTCTAAGGCTCTCCGGGAGTCTAGTATGGATGTGAATTCCAATATGAACAGGATTTGAGGACATCCCTGGACAGATTTGCCTGATAATTACTGGCTCAACTGCAAACTTGAGACAGGGAAGGATTTTTAGATCAACAGCGCCTTCTAATGGATTGGTGCTGAATTGTGATGGTTTTCTTCAGTACTGCAGTAAAAACCATTCTGTTTTCCACTTGAAATTAAAACACAAGACGTAGCCAAAGACTTGAGACTTTGAAAGCCTAAAGACAGAAGCTATTTCTTCTGATTCACAAAGATCCATAAATAGCATGAAGAAAGGATATTGTTCAAAGGCAGAATTTGAAAAAAAAGTCTTAGAACCACTTGAATTTTCTGGTGGTTAGATAAATATGCTTTGGGAAGAAGCTGGTTTTGCACCATTGTTTGCAATATTCATACACACCGGTGGAGTTAAAAGGCTGGCAGCACATCTAACCATTCTGTTTCAGGGCTTGAATTTGGTTTGCCTTCTGCTGCACTGCAGTCTGTGATCTTTGCAAAAAATCCATGTAGTAGAAGGGGATAAATATCTAGTAAAAGGGCTGTATAAGGGTATGCTTTCATGATCAGCTAAAGCAATTCCGAAATACATGATGTTTAAAGGGCAGAGTAGATACAATCTGCCACTCAACTGTACAAGCAAAAGAACCAACACACATGTGCACACACAAAACATTTAAAAAAATCTGTAAAAACAGAAAGTCATGGGGGAGAAATGCAGTCTTAGAGTATCTGAATCATATAATTTGCACTCTGAAAATGCAGAAAAGAGCAATCAAGAACCTTTCAACAGCAAATGGTTCTGTTTTGTGTCAACATACAGTCAGAAAAACTGACTCAGCACAGTGGGCAGAGTTGGGAGTATCCCGTATCAACAGAGAAAGTTCAAAGCCCTACTCAAGGCAAGAAAGATGCTCCCAACAGTTATACTCAAGTAGAGTAAGAACGAAAGAAAAAAGCAAAAGTTTGATGCCTGGTACTGCAACTCTCAAGAGGGACCTAACTAGTTTCAAATGACCTATCACTCTGGAGGAGAAATTCCTTCACAAGTCTGGATATCTTTGCTACTCAATCAAAAAGCTCAGAACATCCACAAGGATCACTCAAAAATATTCAGGGGCATAAAATTCAAAAAGCATAAGTTCTGAAAGCAAAAGTGGCTCATTAACAATGAATATCCACAAAAAAGATGATTTTGATGGGTAAGAATGCTTTCCACGGATCCTAACTGATAAAATACCTGGAAATGCCATGATGGAAGAGTAACATTGAGCACACTAAGTGTGAGTCTCACAAGCAACAATGGTAAAGTTGGTCAGCTTCATTCTTTCTAAATGCAGAAACACCTTAGTGAAATACAGGGTCTCAGAAAGGAGGGGTGGTGCTTGCATCTTTGTTTTGTTCCTCCCTATAGATGAGCTGTGACCTTGACTTACATAAACATACTAACTAAGAGGTCACCTATTCATTACAATAATCAGACCTGAGGATTTCAGTATATATAAGACCTCAGCTATGAAGATCAATTTCTCTCTTTGATGCTCATTTAGCAAAATATTAATATATGCTGCAGGCTTAAATTCAAATGACACATAGCAAATACATTTTCAGTATCATATTGCATCTCTAAATCATTTGTGGAGTTTTGTTATACTTACAGAACAGCATAAATCCATAAACTGTATCATGTTTGTGGTGGGTTGACCCTGGATGGATGTGAGATGCCCAACAAAACTGCTCTATCACTCCCCCCCCTCCCTCAACTGGACAGGGGAGAGAAAATATAACAAAAGTATTGAAGGACGAGGTAAGAACAGAGAGATCACTCACCAATTACTGTCATGGGCAAAACAGACTCAACTTGGGCAAATCAGTTCAGTATTAATTTTATATTACCAATCCAACCAGAGTAGGATGAGAAATAAACTGAAATCTTAAAATACCTTTCCCCCACCTCTCACTTCTTTCTGGTCTTAACTTTGCTCCTGGTTTTCTCTGCCTTCTCCCCACTCAGCACCTTAGGGGGACAAGGAATGGGGGATTGTGGTCTGTTCATTACACTTTGTCTCTGCTGGTCCTCCCCCCTCAAGTTTGCCATGCAAACCCAACACAACATTCTTGATCAGTTGGCTGTTGACTGACCTCAAAGAATGTACCTAACAAGCAAAACTTCCTTGGAGTACAGCAAGTAGAAAGAAAAACAGGTCTGTCTCAGTCTCAAATTTCCTGCCATACCCTGGGAAAGAATGGTAAAATTTAATATCAAACATTACGTGGACCCTCAAGCACACCGAAATAATTTCACACAGAGAAGGACAACAGGAGAGGAAGTGAGATCAACTCCAAGAGAGACCATTCACATTTGAGACAGGGATTTGCCTGTAAACAACTTTGAAAGAAACAGAACAAGGCAAGCATGTAAAAACACCTCCTCCAATCCCATTCCAGGTTCCAACTACTTGTGGGTAATCAATTGCCTCACAAAGAAACAGTACCTGCCGTTTAATGTCCTGCAAAAGATTTTTCTTCCACTAGTTCACACAATTATTAACTGAACCCAGCTATCCCCATTTATTCCCTGCCAACGGCATCCTAGAGAGTTCCACTTTATATTATCATAGTCATGCCCAAAACAAAACTAAAAGCCCTAGATTTTGGAAGTTGAAATGATAGCCCTACTTCACTTTTTTTAATACTGGATTTGTTTAAAATATTACAGTGCACAACAGAATCTGGCCAGTTTCTATTCTTGGAAACAAAAAGAACATCAGTTTTGAACATTTCCCTGAAGTATCAGTTAAATACCACGATGTGTTTCTGTACAGTACGTTTTCCAGGGCAGTGTACTATAAAACACTGAAACCAGTGCACAAAATAAGCCTTCTGATTAAGTTGAGTGCTTATGGCCCACATTTTGAGAGTGAATTAATCCCAACCCTGACACTAACATGTTTTGACACTCAGAGCTTTTCACTTCACCTCACTATATATTCACTTTTTTCTATTGTACAACAGACATAATGATTCTTTGCCTGCCTTGTGAAGCCTTCTGAGAAATGCAGCAATAAAGTACTACATATAAAGAGATATGCATTTATATTGAAATGCACCTATTCACAAAGAGCCATCAATTTCCAACTCACTAGTTAAACCATTTTTATAAGCTTTCATTCACAAAAAGGCACATGAAAAATTTACCTGCTCATTTTTGCAGATCCATACAGTACTCCCCTGAAGTAGAATAAAGATTTTGGTTTTGTGTCCTTTCAGTTCAAGATATCCACTTTTCTCAGGGGTGACAGAAGTTCGAGACTGAGAGTTATTATCAGACTGCAATTTCAAAGCGTTGAGCATCGTATAAACCCAGTCATTTCTTTCTTCTAAACAAGAAAAAAAAAGTTGGTCAGACAGTTAGTTAAGCAGCAACTTCATTCTTCTCTACACATTGGTTTTCCCAATGTTGTTGCTATGTTGGTTGATGGTATAGCTATGCCAAAGAAGAGAGAATATCCACGCTGAGGAGGAGGTATAAATAAAAATAATGAGAATCTGTATCAGAGGAGGTGTTAGAAGGACCTCCTTCAATTAACTCCCAACAATCAACACACCAATACAAACAAACTGATGACAGAGATTCTTAAAAGCGCAACTGCTAGTTCTGAAATACTTTATTCCAGACAGCTTGAAGACTGAGGTGGCAGATAGGTGGCTTGTTCACCTTCTGGAAGCCAGATCTATGGGAAAGAATTATACCAGTTATGTAAGCAGAAACCAGGGAGCCTAAATATTGTCTGTCACTGAAGAGGAAAGCCATCACCAGTGCTATTTCATGCTTGGCTATGCTTTTAAGAAAAGACACTTGGTACTTTACAATATATTCCATTAAGGTGTGGTGGTTAAGCTTGCTATTGTCAAGGGTAGTGAGTAATTAAGAAAATGCGTGTTTGAGCATCTTTTCATGCATTATTAATGTAACATCTTACAAATACATGAACACAAGGAGGTGAAGTAATCAAGTTTCACTCAGTCTCATTCACTATGTTCAGACATTTCACCGGACTAAGATCAATATACTTTAATGCTGAGTAGTCCAAATGAATAAGATATGCCTTATGCGATTGGAATATCATGAATAATTCAACTGTTTGCTCTGAAAGAGCCAGACCACAAAACATATTGGGGGAGAGGTAGGGAGGGAAAAGGGAGGAAGTTCTATACGATATATATAAAGCTGGCAAAAGTAGTGTGGAAGACCGCAAAGAGCACCACTGAAATAATAACATGCTTACTTCATAAATGGCATGTGTGCAACATGAAGGAACAAATAGAGAAATTTAGGTATCATGAAATACTTTGTAGAAAAGGAAGATGGCAGCCTGACAGATTAGCACAGGGAATGTGATCCAAGTGTTCCTGTAAAAAATTTTTCTTTAAAATACATATATGCTCTCTTGAAATACTCCAGTAATCTTTTCAAAGTACTTTAGTATAGCTGACAGCATCAAATTACTCTAGAAGTGGTTTTTTTTAATGGTATTTCACTCCAGTGAGACAAAATCTCACTGCATCTGAACAAGTTATGCTGTAATTCACTGCTATCCCTTGTCTGGTTATTTATTTTGCCCCCAAAAGCCCCTAAACTTTCCAAACCATTATATATAGTGCTTTTCCCTCTAGATATTTAAATCATTCCAAAAGTAATGCATTTCTGATATCTCAAAATACATATAAAAGTCTCCATTTCAAAATCTTTGAAAGAAGTTAAGTACCCTTTGAATAGTCCCAGAACAATTCCCAACCACAAATCCACAAGCAGTAATAGCATCAAGTAACAGTTTTGTTTTTTGCACATAACAGAAATCAAGCAAGGTTATTTACATACTTTACTGGGAATACATCATCCAGTTCTGGATACAGTATATTCCTTATACAATGCGCATTCCTAACCTTAAGTGAACAGCTGTGCAGACAGGTTACTACATCCAAAGATGGTTATATACTACATGAAAGTGGAATTTCATGTATAACAAGTGGTTGCTCTGAATATATTTTACAAGTCAGTATAAGTTCTTAACATTTTTATAGCATCCAAGGCAAAGGTCCATAAAACAAATTGCTGCCCTCCAAAAGGTATTGCACGAAGATGGTTATATTCTAATTTATGGAAAAAACTTAAAATAAATTTGGAAAAGAAATGCAAAAATAATAAAGAAAAACATACTTTAAACTCAACTTAGAGCATAAAAATGACTGAAATTAGTTGAGCTAAACCTGATAAGAAGGATTTGTTCACTGATGCTGCACTCCTGTTACAGCCTGCAGCAAATGTTTACAACCAAGCTATAACCCATAAAAATGGGATTTGATAATGGAAATGCTGAGAGACCCTTAGCTATAATGGCTCTGGCATGTACTGCTGTAAATACATATTGCACTACTCTTTTTTTCTTGGCATTCATTTTAATTTGATTGTTTCCATAAATAAATCATACATGCACTGATATTGATTCCACATATTACAGCTGGAGGTTGATAAAGCATTCAATTAGAAGGCATACTAACTGCCTTGCAACGATTTACATTTGTAATCTCCATCAATACATGGCTGAAAATACTGTATAGGACAGAAAACCTCGGATTTCCTTTGATCACACCATCACATCCCAGCCATCATTCATTGTCTCTTTGTCAATTTTTTATCAAGTGGTGACTAAGATGTCTGAGAGTAACAGGCTGTAAGAGCTGCTAGTGAGACTTGAGAAATGTTCAGACAAATTAATCTTTGGGAAGGATGGGGGAGGAGCAGAAGAGTTGGAAAAATGGTCTTCTCATTTTGATATTTGGAAAAGCCATTGCCAGCAATTTCCATTGTTCTTAAAAAGTTTAGAGTTATATCCAGTTTCACTTTATGAGCTTAAACCAACCGGATTCCAGAAGTATTTCTCATAATGTAACAAGTTATATTTCACAAACAGAATTCATCAACAGTGATTACATGGCTTTTTGGCAATTTTTTAGAAACACACATCTTCTACTTACCTTCTTTGTCCACACGGAAAACGAAAGTCCTATGGGATGTGACAACTTCAAACTTATTCTCCCCATGAACTCTTACTGTTGCTATTGCAGAGAGCAGTATTATTCCCTTTGAGAACACTTCCTGCAATAAAAAGGTAGTCAAAATATTTAATTCTCACAGAATTTTAAATTTCTCTGAGCTAATACTACTTGTCATGATGTTTAGGAAGTTCACCACACTCAATAAAACTGAATAAGTGAAACCCTTCACTGCTGACCTATCACCAACTTCACTGTTTGGGATCTACGCACATCTACTACCTTCTAAAATAGAATAAAATCCCATAAGATAGATTGTGCGTATTTGAGATGCAACTTCATAAATTATCTCATGGCATTAACATTGCAAAACATCACACTTTAATTTAGAATTTTATGCCAAAGTAAATTACATTTACTATCTCACAGAAAAGTAATTTTAAAATATATAATTATTATACTTGTATGATAGAATCAGACATGAGAAAAACATTGTACTTTCTCCAGGCAGAGAATTCCAAACAATTTTGCTGTTCCCCCCACACTGTGCCAATTCAGAGGGCAGCCAATTAGAAAAGTAAATTCACTGATTTTATCCCTAAGTTTGAACACAAAAGGGCATCACAGTGGAAAAATACACTGTCCTGTCAGTGCTAACAAGAATGCTCCAGCTTAGATCAGCTATGTGCTTTTCTGCTGTATGTGAGTACTGGTTTTGGCTGGGATATAGGTAATTTCCTTCACAATAGCTAGTATGGGGCTAGGTTTGATGACAGAAATAGGGCTCCTAACGCAGGGATGTTTCAGCAATTACTGAGCAGTGCTGACACAGAGTCAAAGCCTTTTCTGCTCCTCACCCCACCCCAGCCCTGAGGAGGCTGGGGGTGCACAAGCAGATGGGAGGTGACACAGCCTGGACAGCTGACCCCAGCAGACCTGAAGGATATTCCATACCACGTGGCACCATGTTCCATATATAAAGGTGAGGGATGCTCACAGGGACGGAGTTTGTCTTCTCAAGTAACCATTAAGCAGAATAGAGTCCTGCTCTCCTGGGGATGGCCAGACACCTGCCTGCCCATGAAAAGTGGTGGATGAATTCCTTGGTTTGCTTGTGCACAGCTTTTACTTTACCTCCTAAAGTGTCTCTATCTCAACCCACGAGTTGTCATGATTATTCTTCTGATTCTCTCTCCACCCTGATGGGAGGGAGAGTGCATGAGTGTGGGGCATGGTTGCTGGTTGAGGTTAAACCACAATAATTTGGGGTCAGCACAAATTTTCCCAATATTTTTAGATTTCCAACTAGGTATTAGGGCAACTGAATGGAACACAAATGCAAGATAGAAAAAAGGAACTGCTACAAGTACTTCCTTCAAGTAGCTCACCTTTGAACCTAATTAACCTAAGGATTTGTGGTGGGGGTTGACAGGAAGGAAAGCTGAAGCAGATGTGCACTTCAGAAATACATCTGCATGATTTCTAGATTCCAGAGTTAACACTGCTCCACTATGCTTTGATCAATTCATTTTCTGACCAAGACAACTCAGATATACTGATAAAACTTATGATTCAGACACAGTAATAGTCCAAAAGCCAGCTCCCCATAAAGAAATTGTGCTGTAGTAACTTCCCTCCCAAAGTATAAACTATTGTAACAGACTTCATACAAGCACTCAGGAAACACTCTAAATGTGAAGCAGGAAGGATACACTGGACCATTTTTTTGCTTACTGAGTTTAATATACTAATGTTGTTTCATTTTGAGGCACTAATACGTGTCAGTGAAGGTCATTTAGAGGATAAATAAATAGAAATATTGAAATACAGCAGAGGCAAGCATGTTACTATAGTTACATACAAGAAATAGAATGACCATAGATAGAATTGCGTAGCTATTTTCATTGTGGCTGGCTATTTGTTAAGAGTGATTTTAACATATTTGTTAATGAGGTTGGATATTAAGTTAACTACTGATCCTTCCAATGGCAAAACAAAATTTATACATATACTCTTACTGTAGGTGTTCAGTTATAAATATGTTACGGTGTTTGCAGGCATCTACTGGCTGTATTTGGTACTACTGCAAGAGAATAACTGCTAGAAGTTACAACTATTTTATTTCATTTGCTCAAAAAGAAGTCAATTTCCTTTTACACTGAGCATAGTTTTGCTTTGCTATTTAAACAATCATCCATCATCCTTTTTAAAGCTTTGTTCTCCAAGGCATACATATTTTCAAATACACTTTAAACCATAATAATTTATCAATCTATCTTTCTTATGCAGCACCTTTTCTTTCATGTGCAAAAATAATACCTGTTAAAAAGCTCTTGTAGACCAAGGTACAATATCTCTCATTGAAATACTCCAGACTAGAAATTAGGTGAATTATTTAAGAATATAAAAAACCAACCCGAACAAACACAGCCAAGAACTTCACAGCTATTTATTCTGTTACTGAGTGGTGTAAACTAGTTTTAGAGCTACTAAAAATTCTCTGAGAAAAAATTTCCTAGCAGGGAAAACAAAATGTTTGGGTGGGGTTTTTTGTAGCAGCTGGTTCGATAGAAACCTTTACTTTCAAATAAAGCCGCACGTCACTCCTTGACAGTTGTGATTCAGAGATGAGCTATGGGATCCTGGAAAATACCGTTTTGGACTATTTTGGTTTTACTTCCACAACAGATTAAGTACAATCTATTTCAAGAATGACAACAATTCACCTGTTTTGCAGTGAATTTTGCTCTTTATAATGTTCACTTGTACTGTAACAAAACAAAATATTGAAGTTCACTTGAAGAGTGAAATCTTTTTCCTAAATCACGAATATATTTGTCAGGGATGCTAAGCTGTTTTAAATAAAAACTTTCAACATAACCAGCAGTTTTTGCCTTACTATAAAGTGCATGGTAAAACACCAGAGTTCTGCCAAAAGCAGGAAGAAATTTGAAACAAAACTTGTGCATATAGGATAGCTGAAAAAAATTCTCCAACTCTACCTTTCCCTTTCCAGTTAACCACAGTCTGTTGAGACAAAGCCACATGGATTTGCTCTGATTACATCAGCTTTCTCAGAACCAGGAACACAAATGAAATGAGAGCAACACAGATTCAACCCTACACCTTCCCTAGGTCAGATGCTATTTGTTAAAAGCTGAATCTTTTTTTCACGTATGCAGATACAAAGTAAAGAAGAGGTCTCTATCAAGTGGAAGTTGATACACAACAAGGTTAAAAACAAGGTTAGAAAAATATTTATAAAATTGAGGTTTAAATCATTCAGAGAAGCATTCATATGGGTGCTTTCAGGAATAATATTCTCTGTGTCTTCCCCATCTATTCGCCAGTTATTTCACTCTTCATTAGCCATGTAGTACACTTCCTCTTCTTGAGAACCTCACTCCTCTCTAGTTCCTAATTTGAATGACAAATAGAGCTATTTCATGGTAGCATTTCTGGGTAAAATAAACAGTTCCTTTCCACTGAGTCTAACCTTCTCTGCTTGTAATAAAAAGAAAAATAGCAAGTATGGATTGGTTTCCTCCTCAGAACTACTTTTAATTGATACATGCAACCAAAAGTGTAATTTCTTTATAACTGCTTGTCTGTGTAGGAACGTCCTAAGACAAACATAGATAAAAATAGACAGAACTTGCCATTAAGTTCTTAAGTTAAAACAACAACTTCCCCATTTAAATATATAAATGGCAAGCTATGTAGGTAGGAAGGGGAACATGCAAGGCCTTGCAAGGAGCTCAAGCTACATGCAGGTCTTGATGAGTCTGCAACTAGTTATTTGTAATGTCAAGGTAACAACACACAAGCAACAGCAGGAAAATGCTGAAATCCATCTCGCAGGAAATACGAACAACATTGGTGTGAAGATAGTGATCCAGCAGAGACCACTGCACCAAAATCTCATTTTCCTGAGTGACATCACTGCTCACTCAACAAAATCCCATTGGGCACTAAGAAATACTGATACCCAACTGTGTCTTCCTCCTAGCTGAAAGCTAATTTGAGTTTGACCAAATCCTCAGTTCCCAGAATTTGCTTCAGGCCTTACAGTTCTCAGATATAACATTTCTTCAGATATGTGACTCACCAAGTAAACAACTCAGACGCCCAGATTTGGTCAAACTGTATACACAGAGACCAACCAGCATCTACTTCAATACCCAGCATGAGGCTTGGACTCAGATTCCAGGAAAAGTGAGAAAAAGAGGATACAGCACAAGCTTGTTTGCCAAGCTGCTGATAGCCCAACCTACCACACAGACCTTTTAAATAGAGGATGTAGAGTTGGTAGCTTCCTATGCATCCTGTGACACACTAAACATTCACTTGAGCAGAAGGGAAGATTCTGGAATCTCTTACGACAAATAGACGTATAACAAGTGCTATTCTAGCACAACTGACCTCCAAGTAACATTTTCAGTGACTTTCAAAAAGAAGAAAACAAAATAAAAATAAATCCCCAGTGCAGATACAAGACATAAAATTCTTTATTAGCATTTCTTTCCCCAATTACGCTACAGATAGTGTTAAGCAAATCCCATTGCTGTATTTGTTCTTAATGATTAACCCTGCTTTTCTGCTCCTCTGAAGCCTTGGGATCAGTACTGGAAAGGGGTACCATTTTTTGCCACTGCAATCCAAACACTATTCTCCTCATACTATTGTTCCCTTCACCTACAAAATCATGTCTTCTACTGTAAGTGAAGCAAAGTAAGTAAGTAAAACCAGATTGTTCCAAGTTTGCAATCAGTAGGCATAAATATCAATGTAAATAATTTTTAAGCTTGTTCTTAGTTCCCCAGCCCCTCAGAAAATAAACAGCCTCATCCTATTCCAATTCTTTCATCCCCACCCCATCATAATAACTCTTATAGGTTTCATACCACCCATCAGCACACTGTTTTGGAACTTTAACCTGTACCTGTATTTTCTTCCTAATGTAATATGCATCTTCCATAGGAAATGGTTTCTAGCATTTAAAATAACACATATGCATGTGGAAGGAACCTCAACTTCCCTTAACATGTGTATTGTACAATCATCTATCACTTTTAATTCCAAGAAGGTCATCACTACTTCCAAGAGGAAAAATTAATTCGTAAACTACAGAGCAAAAGAAAAAGGATTTTGTAGTGCTCTGAAGGGCAATTACATGGAATTACAGGAGAATTACAAGGAATAAACGCTTTGTTGAAAACCATGATTTACAAATGCATTTTTGTATCACATATAAGCAGTGAACTACTTTAATCAAAGCAGCTCAAGAGTCCGAAAATGTTTCAGCAAGATTCAATCCTCAGGTACAGAAACAGCCATATACATTGCAGTACTGTGATGTTTTTGAACATTCCCATCCAAACCTAACCTGGTTCAATGACATGCAATTATTCATAGAAGACAAACAGGAAAAAGGCACTTTTAATGCAAGAGTCAACAAGCATATAGGTTTGGGTTGTTTTTTTTTTTTTTCAAATGGTCTTCCATGCTACTTTTAGTTTCTCTCTCACCATCTCCAGCATGCTAGGTTCTCATGACAAAACTCTTTGCAAACATCATCAAAATAACATCTCTCAAAAGTGTTTAGCATGATCCTGTTCTGTTCTGCAGACAGCAGCAGTGTCAGTCTCTCACTAAAGTAAAAAAGAAATCTGATGATATCTACCTGGAAAGGTGAGTAATACAAGCCCTTCTAGGAAACAAAAGGATGAACAATACATGAGGATGAGGACACCATAAAATATTTAATTACATCTCACCCTAGTATTTTAGAATTGAAAATTAATTTAAGATGAATATTCATTTATAATTATTCAGTAATTTCTTTTTAGTACCTTGTGTATTACACAGATGCATTTTGTTCCAAACACGACCAAAACATGTCCTTTACCTTTTCATTGTTGTAATAAGAAATGCTCTCTCCATCAAATTTAACCCAGCGCTTCTGAAACACTCGTTTGCTGTGAATCAAAAATTAACACCATTAATACACAGCTAATACTGGATTTTAAGAATGTCTCAATCACAAATTACAGAAAGGTTAAATCTTGTTTAACTTCCTGCTCAAATGGATAGTCTGAACACAGAGCATAACTAAGTGCTACAAGCTGTATTAAGATACTTTCTAAAAATGAAAGCTGAAAACCTCATGCTTACAAACAAGGACATCTCTGTTTACAGGCTATGGTACCTCCAGGCATTCAATATCAACACATCTCCCCTGGACTCTCTTTTCTGGCCAATGAATCAATAGCAGCACACCACATCTCCCAACACGTACATCATGAAATTTAATTTTCAATGTGTGTTATCAATTGGACATCATTAATGAGAAACTTTCAGTGTGCCATTAACTCACGCTCTATAAAGACCTTCTAAAAATATATTTTTACATCAACATGAAGTAGCCCATTACACTCATTAAAAATGTTGACAGCTTGTTAGTTATCATCTATAAATGTCTCAGTTCTAAAATCTATTAAACAAGTTAATTAAGCAAGAGCAAGAGTCCACTAATATCTTTTCCCAACATTATTTCCTTTCCTTTTAAATGAGTGCTCTGCTTTAGGATTAGTAGACTGTGATAGCTTATCAAAACTTTAATCAAATAGCAGGTCTGGCTTAATTAACTTGTATTATATGACTACAATAAATCATCATTTTTCATAACCTGGAAAGGCCAAGTACCATCTATTTTGCATTAAAATGTCAATAAACTTCAAGATTATACAGGGACAAGTGAACCTAAATACCATGTACAATGTGAGCAAACTGAATTTCCGTACAATTTATAGTGAATTAACTAGAATAAGAGAGGCTGTACTTTAATTGCATTATTTGTAGCAATTTAAGAAAACAGTATATATTCTTTTCCCCAAGGAGTCACAAACTGCCAGGTGTAAATTGGAACTCTATAAAAAGAACGGGAGGTGTAGAACAGAATGAAATATTCTGTTGGTGGAAAGTGAAATAAAAATATGACAGTGCTTCAATAGTTTGGAAAAAAATTTTTTTTTAAATTCAGTTGGGTTTTTTAATTATTCAGATGTTCGAGAAATGGTATTGTAAGAAAAAGAAATAAAAATGTATCATTCACTGAACCACGCCTGAGAAAAAGTCCTTGAATTGTAACAGTTGAGTATCACTGGATCAAGGCTAATGACGAACTGTTCTACTCAGTACTAACCACTACTGATTTTGTAGTCAACTGATTACCTTTTCCAAATAATATACTCTCACACAACACTTTATTGAAGTTTCCATAGCTTGTTCTCAACTCTATCCCTTCAAATAGTGCAAGACAAGCCAGCTGGAATCAAGACCTATACTTTTCATCACTCTGCTAGCTAACTGCCAAAAGTGTTGCTTAAAAAAAAAATCCTGTAAGTAAAATAAAACAAAAGTTACAACTAACTGCAGCTCTCCAAGTAGTCAGTACCCTAATAATTCTGAAAAAAATAAAAAAATAAGAAATGCAGAAATGCATATTATACCAGGAAAAGGTCTTTTGACTTTGTGTATAATTATTCTTTGATTCTTTAGCAAAGGTGAACAATGGCAATCTATAAATGCAGATGAAACTTTCAAATTTAAAAAGGAAAGAAAATAATTTTCAGCACATTAAAATTCTGGGACAGTTAAAGAGTTTTATTAAACCTATTATTCCATCTTGTTAATTACCATCAACAATGTATCACTGTATCAACAAAACCAAAATAAAAAAGATAAAATGTCAAATCACATTCCCTAGAAAGGAACAAGGAAAAAATGGAAATTGCTATACATACAACAGAGCTGCATCCAGTGAGTTCAAATCAAATTGTATTCTACAACAATTTAACTACATAAATTTCTCACTAAAAAAAAATTATATACTACTTGCTGAGTAGTGACGATTATTATAGTCACAAATGTTCAAAGGAAAGACAAACGCTTTAATACCTTTCAGCACAGCTCAGTATACAGTCCTAAGAACAAAGAATACAGATCTACTAAGGCTTGAAAAGAAGCACAGTAGATGTATTACAGCACTAACAAGTGCAACAGCTTTAATTTCTAGATGCTAAGTCCTAGTGAAGATCAGAAACAGACTTAAAAAGTAAAATTGTGACACTTTCAATTCCAAAAAAAATTTATAGAATTTGTAAGAACGTAAGTCATAAGAACAAATGGAAATTGAAAATGACAATTTAAAAGGAGGAAGTTAGAAGAATTTCATCAGAGTTTGCAAGTATTTATGATGGAAGATCTGACAATGGAGCATTCTTCAGTGAAAAACAGTTTAACGATAGTTGGAGTTTAAAATCAGTTAAAATAAAACAAAAAACTTGTAACAGAAATCAAATATAAGATTTATTGTTGTGGTGCAACCTCCAAACATGCTCCTTTCTCATTATTTGGAATCTTAAGACTTGAGCTCAAATTTCTCCCGTCAAATTTTAGGCACAAAAATAAATTAAACTCGGAGGAATTCACCCCAGGTGAATTCTAGACTCAAAGCTCAAGTAATAGTAATACAAACAGAAAGCAACAAGACTTCCAGCCACACCCATTATTAAATTATAATCCATGGCCAAATTAGTAAAGTAGTATTTCAGAATCAGGGTTTGTTTTCACTTACTTTGTAGCTCACAAAAAAATCAGCAAAAATGTAGCAACTGGAAATAACAGTATAAATTCATTCTGTATTTTTCTACTACAGTTCATGAGTGATGACCAACAATTTTAAGAAAAATTTTTCCTGAGTGCATCTCCTAAAGAAACTTTAGGATAGATAACATCATTAAAAACTTTTAAATTCACAAAAGCCTGGTGTTCTTTCAACGAAAACTATTCCCTTTCCCCTCCCACTACAAATATTAAGCAGTGACTAAATACAAACTTTACATCTCTCATGCAAACAGACACTGTCACAATTACACAATAATCACTGCAAATACCATACCCTTGAGGGGATAATTTATCCAGCCAGCCTGCTTTCACCTTCTTTACTGATGGTCCATAAAAGCAAGCATACGGTGTTATTGATTCATTTCCAACCAAAGTTTGATTTCCACCGATTTGCCAAAAATTCATTTGTTCACTAGCCAAGTGATCAGAATCTCCACTTTGTATCTTACTGCAAGATGCTGAGTGTGTTTTGGTTTTATTTTTCTTTTTCTTTAAAGACAAAGAATGTTGTTCCACAACAGAATATACAGATTCACTTTCAGATTCTTCCGGTGTTAATGACAGGTCTTCCTGAAACAAGGATTCATTTTTTTCAAATTCTTTTGTCTTCTCTTTCTGATTATTAAAGTGACTGGAAAGAAAAAATGCATTTTACTATTAAAATGTTACTACAATGCACAGATACATAAAATTAGTAATTAGAACAAATACTGGTAAGATATAAGTATGTTTATAACTTGTATAATAACAGTGATAACCACAGACATACTAAACACAATCTATCTTATAACTATGACAACGGGAGTAGTACCAAGATAACACTTCTTTAGAAGCTTGAACAGAAATTTAAAAATTAAATTCTCCTTCCTCATAAAACTAGTTTTGCTCTTTTGAATACTTTTGATGACTTGCAGTATCACCTCTGTCTTCCCTCTCCCACCTCAATAGGAGCCTGGTGCAGACTGGATAATTAAGAAGCACATTAACTTCCACTTCATCAAGGCGCTGGCCACAGTCTCATGACAGGAGTGGTGAATGTGTTTTAGTTTTGTGTTTGTTTGGTGGGTTTGTTGTTTTTTTTTTTAATGAGGAAGTAAATTATGAAAGCACTCGGATACAGCTAGTTAGGTGACATACAAAAATGGAACTTGGTCTTCCTTATTCTGACTGGGGAAAACAGGGACACTCTCCAAATCCACAAGAAATTCTGAAACCTGGTTGAAACAGTCTTACAAGAGCCACAGTGCCCAGCTTTGCCTCATATAGGATGGAGTAAAGCCTCAAATAGAAGAAAAGAAATACAATAATGGTTGTGCCCTCAGTGCTAGAAATCCACTTGTGACATCAGTAAATAACATTTTCTTCTTTACACTTTGAGTTTCTTTGTAATTCTTATTTAATACCATAGATTCTTGGAAGAATGTTCTTCATTCATTCCTAGATCCAATTTATTTTCACAAGCCAGGAATTCATTTCCATGAAGTTCCTAGAAAAAGAGATATATTGTAACTAACATTTGTAGTAAAGGAGTAAGTGGTATTTAAATTACTGTTGATATAAATCACACACAAACAGCCTAACTAGCAAAACTGCTCTTTCCCACATTTTTAAACATGCATTTGAAAGTTGATTTTTGGATTCTAAGAAAAGTCATTTTCATTTTGAACAATAATATTCAGATAAAACATTTAAGCACAGTCCAAAACACCTGATACAAATAAATAGAATAAAGAAATTCAGTGCATAGAAATACCACTGCTCTGATTTTTCTCAGGGCACCACTGACATCCTGGTTTTGGCAGGGATAGAGTTAATTTTCTTCCAAGTAGCTGGCACAGGGCTATATTTTGCGTTTGAGAATGAGAATAATGTTGATAACACACTGATGTTGCTCAGTACAGCTTACTCTAAGTCAAGGACTTTTCAGTTTCCCATACTCTGCCCGTGAGCACATGCACAGGAAGCCAGGAGGGTGCATGACCCGAACTGGCCAAAGGGATGTTCCATCCCACAGAGCATCATGCTCTCTCATTTCCACTACAGTTACTATCAACATTAGTATTATTGTTATATTTTGCTTTTTTGTAATTATTAAACTGGTTTTATTCCACCATCTAAGAGGTTTACTTGTTTTCCAGTTCTCCTCACTGCAGTGGGAGTGAGCAAGCAGCTGTATTCTAGTTGCCAGCTGGGGTTAAACCACAACTGAATATTTTTTAAGCTCAAGAGTTACATGCAGCTTAAGCACCATTTATGATTTGCCACTGCTAGTCTATCTTTCAAAACAGTATTTCTTCTCAAAATAAATGTACAGCCTTCATAGAACACTAAAGATAAAATAATTCAAAATCCTAAAGTAACACTGAACTCAGCCATACTGAATATATCTTATTGGGTTTTTTGGGTTTTTTTTTTTGCCCAGATCTTTTTCCTAAAAGGCTCATCTATTAACTTTTGCTTAGAAATCTTTATCACAAACTGCTTGCAGTGTACAAAATGTCAAGGTTAACGCTGCTCGTGAACATTACATTTCACACTTCCTGAACTTAATCTGACAATCATATTGCACTACTATGCTTTTCAGTATGTGTCTTTCTTGCTTTAAAAATGACCTAAAATTAACATCTTCATGCTTTCTGACAGAAGCATTTTCATTTACTCATTTAAGCTTTTATGCGTGTGTAACAAAGCTGAACAATGGCAGAAACAAAGTGGATAGGCTTCCACAACATTGCCATTTGTTTTCTGAGTCGTAGCACCTAATCTTGTACTTGAGGGCTGTACCTTGGGAACATGGAAAGGGAAGACCAAAACAAGGACATAGTTCAAAGCAGAGCAAGTGTGCAGCAAAAATGTAGAAATCAGTCTGATGCTAGGATAAATCTAGGTGAACAATCTGTTTTCCTCTGCCAACCAGACCCATTAAAAAAATAAAAACCCATCAAAACCTAACCACCCACACATCACAGTACTATGCTGTAGAACCATGGGCTGAAAAACAAAAAAAAACAAAACAAAACAAACAGCAAAAGAAAATACAGCTCCCCCCCCCCCCCAATCCAATAAGACCAATCAAACAAACCCTAAAAAAAAAAAAAATCAATAAACCTTAGAAAACTCAAAAGCAATCTATCCACTCCTTATCAAATACTTGGATTACCTGGAATCTCAGAAAAGGAGGTGAAATGGTCACATTTCAGCACAACAGTCAAGAGGTTAATATCACGGAGCATGAAACATCTTCAGAGTGAAAACAGTCAGTATCCTTTATCTTCATTTGCTTATCAGGATACAATTGCAAACCATACCCACTGAAGCTACATGGTATCACCTCTTCCTGCCTGTCATGAACCACCACAATAATAGTTTGATGTCCTGCTTGTGCTCACTCCATAATCTTCAGTACTTGAGAAAGTGAATTCAGAGAGCCAGATAACTTCCATGCAATAACTAAGAAATGCTTTTCTGTTGTCAGTAGAATTTAAAATGTTAAAGTCCACAAATGAAGACAGGTTGTGGGTAAAGGAAGTTCTATTTGCTCAGAAACATTTATTTCAAACTAATTAAATCCCAAGCATTTGCAGTGTCCTGCTCACAGAACTCTAAGATGCTCAGGCTCAAGACAAGACAAAATCTCCACCTCCTGCAAGTCTCTGAGGTATTGTACAAAGATAGCAACATTTTCTCATGCAGACACCTTTAGAGAGAAGAATTTCTTCTATATAGGTCCTGTTCTTATGCATAGGAAGCACCTATCCTTAAGGAGGGATATCTGTCTGCGATCCAGACAGATGGAACTGCCTCCTCTCAGGCCTGTATAAAAACCCTCTACTTTTAACCAGGAAGTAATTCAGACACACTTCTAGTTTTAGCTTTTTCTAACAGGCAGTCTTCCTAATTTCAACAGCAAGACAGGAAGCATGAAAGCTAAAACACAAACAGCATGAAAGGTAGCAGGACTGAGCCTACATTAAATGAAAATTCAATGCCATTAAGGAGAGGTATCTTCCTCAGGAGATACCACCAAAATCTCCTAAAAAAGGCAATGTCACACAATTCTCAGGTTGCTTCTTGAATCGTGGTCTGGCAATACAACTTTGTAATGGATCCATAAAGATAAATTCCTCCTTTAAAAATATTAAGGCCTCTTATGTTGAAGTGGTAAGATTTGCAATCCGGCCAGCCTTCCACAGTATCCCAATGCTCAAGAGCTCACGTAATTTACCAAGCTCACTCTGCATGTTTAATTTAGTCTGTCTACAGCAAGAAATAAACCTAGTATTTCACTCATGAGGCCTAAACTCATTGGAATTCAGTCTTCCTCCAAAGGAATTCTAATATACTTGATTCTTTTCGTTAGATACAACAATAAAATGTCTCTGAAACACTTTGATTTTTGTGTTATTTTTAAATCAATATTTTAAAAAAACTGTTCCTTCTTCAGGTTGCCCTTCAGAGATTTCTCTTTCTACTTATCTTTCTTTCTGACCCAAATCAAAGGCATATTTTCTTTATAACCTTCATTCCCCTGCTCTCTCATGCTCACTTACATCCAGTCTGTAGTGACTCATTACCTATTTCTACAGGCACTCCCTTCATTAAAGCCTACAGAAGCCTTTTCTTTACACCAGAGAAACAGAAAGAAGGGTGATGGCTAACTTACAAGCCCTTAGAACAAACTTCAGTCAATAAGTGTAACAACTTGACACCTTTTATTCTATATGGACAACCTATACTCTCGTTGACTTAACATGAAGCAGCAGCAACAAGCTCAAAAATCTCAGATACTTTCCAGTGTTATCTAAATATTCTTATTTGTTTCTAGGATATTTGCTTTTGCTGAAAAAAATCTGAAAGTGAAACATATCTCAAGATGTTTATTTTACTGTTCTTCTTTTTGACCTTTGTCCGCGAGGAAGTGCTAATGGAACTAAAATCAGCTATGAAGTTTCCAACAGGCACATGATAAATATAATGCAAGAAACTGTTCACATATATGAAAGTGATACTAAAATCTCAATCTTCAGATCAGGTAAAGGATGTTATAATATACTGCATTAATCATGTTTCTACAACCAGCAAAATAGCAATTTAGTTTCAAGCAGTTAATCCAGTTTAACAGCATGGTATTTTTGTACTTTGTGCCTCTGTAAGATAAGAAAGAGTGCTGACAACCTTTCTGGGTATGCTTTTTTTTCATAAACAACCATTTCAATGAAACATGCAGAATAATGTTAAGTAGTAACAAGAGAGCTAGGAAACTTTTTCTAGAAAATCAGCTTAAACCATTGAAATAATTACAAAGAAGTTAAATTTTGAATTTTTAAAGACATTGGCACAGACAACAATAACTAGCACAGACAACACACTGCATCCAAGGAAAGAAAATGAACACTCAAAAGTCAGCTTTGCATGTACATAACAAGAACAAGAAGGAAAGACAAGGCATGATTTTATGTGTACTGTGTTAAAAACTCACCACCAACAAAAAAGCATAATATACTTCCAAAAGAAAGTATGCATCAAAAAGAGATTACTTTTATTCCTATAAAACTTCTCTCATTAGAAGAAGAAATTTGAACCACTTACTTTTATTGATCAATTCTTAAGAAATTAGAATGGGAGAAAGAAAAAACCCTGCACATCCATTTGAGTGGTTTTCATTTCAGTCAATAGTTTACAATAATTTAAGAATGAAACATTAGAGTGAAGACCAGGACAGAAGAATTTTCTGCTAGCTTTAATTCTGTGGCTTGAGACTGGCTGGAAAAAGTATAAGTAATCACAGAATCAACAGTTTCTGGTCTGCTTCCTGCTGAGACAGAAACAGGAGCTGGAAATTCTATTTCCCATATCTCCCTCCACAATTCAGAAATCTGTCCACATGTCATCTGTGGCATTCACACCATCAACTACTGACCCCAACAAAAATGCTCCCTTCAGAGAATCCTAAAAGAAAAGTGACTCTCTGGGTATACACCGAGTTTAGGAGATGCATGAAAAATATCATGCAAGAACTAAAACGTCCTGAGAACTTTCATACACAGGAATTGAAAAAGGGTATGGCCAAATGTGACCATCCTATGACCTAACCTAATGTGCAGCTCCTTTCACAGGATATTCAGAAGTCTCTATAGAAATGCCCAGTCTTGATCTGCAATTCTCAGACCAAAAAAAAGCGACTTTTACCCTTCTTAGTAAATTTTAACAGTTTCAAATTTCAACGACTTAAACTCAATTATGCACAAAGGATTGTACCAGAGAGCATAAATATGGAAGCTCTGGACATTGGGGTTAAAAAAAAAAAAAAAAAAAAAGTCAGTTATCTGTCCTATGTTGCTTTAAAAAAAGAAAAAAAAAACCAACCAACACACACACACACCACAGCTTCCCATTGCTACCGAACATACAAAGTGTCTCTTGAGATTAACAGAAGTCATTAGTCCTCATATATTTACATCACAAACCCTTTGCATATACCTAAAAAGACAGAAAAGTAGTGGCAATTTAAAAAGCACAAAATTTAAAAAAAAAGTAATTAAGGCCAGTATGGAATACCTAGCATGAGGACCGAAGTGAAGACAGACTATATACATTCAGGCTTCTCTACTTACTTTAGCATCTTTAGCATTGTCAAAAATGAAGGTTTCCCCATATGGAGAGATAATGTGTGGCTTTTCCTCCATGAAAGTACCTCAAAGCAAAAGATAAAATAAATAAATAAATGAATAAATACAGTCATACAGTGCTCTACTGTGAATCACAAATGCTCTGCTAAAGTCATAATAAAATCAACAAGGGACACCAATTTTTCAGCTTGTAATTTCTGTCCTTCCCAGAAAAAACTTTGAGGAACAAGAAACAATGTCCTATTTCTAAGTGAACTCCAGATACCCTCTTTTCACCACAGATATTATCACTATTTTTATGTAATTTGAATATAACTAGCATACAGGCATTTTCTTCTTTTCTACCCTGAATCAAGTTAAAATAAAAAAACCTTCAGTTGTCTAAGAAGCAATAGCTCCAAAGAGCTCTTTATTCTGACTTAAAAAACAATATCAAAAATAAACCACCACATAACTCTTTTGTGCACAAAAGTATTTTGTCACCAAGTATTTGCTTGAGATAAATATAAATAACTTCAAACAAGACATATTTCTTGAATATGAAAGAAGTTTCCAGCTGACTGCACAAGACTTCTAAATGCTTCAGCAAACTATTTAATACAATTGATTTTCTATTGTTTCCTGGAGCTATGAGCACTTATAAACAAATTAAGCAGCATTAGTCAGGAATACACTACTTTTATCTTTCAAGAAGAAGTTAACTCTGCTTAAAAAAATCTGGATTTAAACTTAGAAACTTAAAACACTAGTCTAAAAAAAAGTATATTAAAATAAATGGTGTTGAAGACTAGATTTTCTAGTTTTTACTTTATTTGGTCATAATAAAAAAACAAGTAAAAATGGAGAAGTGATTAAATGCTCTGCTATCACATAAATTCTTCTAGAACTTTCGGATGCCCAGTATTTCTTAAAATATGTAAATAATATTTATTCTAGACAACAAGTCCAAGGTTTATTTTTCCTTAATATTCAAGATGTAAATACCAGCATGCTTAACTCACTGTATTGTGAAATTTGCCTCCCAGTGCAAGAAATATTTACAAGGTCCATATTTCTTCTTCTCTGAAGGGAACTTGAACAAAACAAAGCACAGAATTAAAACATTAATTGAAATTCCCCAGAAAATAAGCAAAATCATCTCATGCAGTTAAGCAATTAAAATTACACACAAATACAGAAATATTAGATCTCAAGTCTTGGGAAAATTTCTGATTTATTTTCGAAGTCACACAACAATATGTTTTCCTCCCCTTATGACACTGAATACTTCTCTGATTCTAGCAGACATTCCAAATTCAGGGGTTTTTTTGTTCTGAATTGGCCTTACAAAACATTTAGACTGCTTGAAGAATGGAGATCCCAGAGTTTTCCACAACCTTTCCTTCCCTTCTTCACAATGATTACCAATGACTGTATTTTAAAAAGGATGTACCATGAAAATCTACTTTAACGTTAAACTCATAAGAGGCCTGAGAATCCAGCCAAAACATGTTCCCAATCACTGAAAAAAAAAATTGCTGTAAAGTTTTGATTTCCTAGGGTGAATTATTTCCCCCCACAAAGTTTTAAAAGCAAGAGGTAAATGGCATTGTGTTACAATTGCCTGTGACAACACCTACACATTTTACACATGGGTAAGAATGTATCTCCATGCACAGAAGAAAAGTTATTTTATTAGTGGTGTGCTGGCCCCATGTATTTCAGTAATTTCAAGTACAGGGCAATATTATTGCTATTATTAATATTTCAGGCCAAGACAGCTTTATAATCAGAACATAGGAAGGAAAATGTGTGAGTTAGAAAATTTCTAACCCACCTTCACCAGTCCAACAGTCTGTATTAGAGGTCTTTTTAGTCAAGCTCTGAATTCCCCCACTAACATAATTAGCAATTTTACCTCTTAATTTCATTTTCTCTGCTTAAAATCAGTGTACTGAAGGTTTTCATCCATCCTTATAGAATATTCTCCAGCTGATAAATGACATGTGAGATCCTTATCGGTTTTCCTAACAGTCTGTGGGTCCTCCATCCTTTGAAGCCAAAGGCAATTGTCTTCTACTAAAAATATCAGTCTCCTAACTTTTGTTTCCCCACTTAACATATTGAGAAATTTTATTATTTTAAGGTAAGCTGCATTTAGAACTTTAGACCTACTGTCCCATGAAGTCCAACTTGAATCACCCCTTACCACAAAATGATGTTTCTTTGTGACAGAAGGCTGACATTCATGAACTACTATTTCACATTATTTTTACTCCATACATAAATCTGCCTCAAAAAAATTATTAGATTAAGTTCAAGATACAAGTCAGACCTTATGAAGTTCCTTGACATTTCCAATGTTATGCAAGTAATATAAACAAAGTTCCCCAATGATTATTTTATAAAATCCTTGTTTTAGAAAACATAGGGTGAGTTTGGCCAGTGAAAGTAGATCATGGCCTAGCTCCCATATATAATTGCCTACTCTCCCGAGTCATAATTACAATAATAAATACACAGAAAATACTTTAAAATTCTGTATTTTGTCATACATTTTATTAAAATTGACGTAGTTACACCTTCTGAAGCTCCATTAGCAAATTAAGTTCATGTGTTTGAACTGATTTTAAAGAACTCGGTATGCTTAAAAAAAACCCAAAACCTAACTTAGTGTATTTCAACACAGATCAGATTTTTTTGTTGTTAGGTTGGTATCTTTTAAAGGATACTAGCAGTATTAAACTAAATTAAGAGTTACAGATAAACAGCTTTGACTTTAAGAGCTTCTAAAATTATGGGGGCTTTCCTTAAATAAAACAGTGAGTCATTTGCTTAGTTTCAGGGTGGATGGATAATTTCACCAGGAAATAAAAAATAACAAGTCAGCTTAAAAAAAAAAAAAAAAACAAAAAACAAACAGACAAAAAAAACCAAAAAACCAAACAAACAAATAAACGCACCAAGAAAAACCCCCACACTTTTTTTTAAAATCCATATACTTTTCAGGACTTGTGTATTATTTTTGATCATGCACCAACAATTATGCATACATGACACAAAATCCTGCTAATAAACAAACTACAGTCTTTTTTCCTAGCATTAAAAAATACAAACCATTTGTCATTTTTGGAAAGCAAATTTCTAACTTATGTTAATTAAAAACTACCTCAAGATATAAAATAAATTCAATGAGCTTATACTGAATATCTGCTTGAAAGATTATGTATCATAAAAAACCTACAGTACAAGCTAAAAAATTATAATTTGTCAATGCTTAATAGAATAGTAAACTAGTTATTGTACCAGTTAAAAACCTGGATTAAAGGAGAGAAAAATACTGGAGACGTCTTTTGGACAAAAAAAATTGAAAAAAAATCTTATAACTTTATCAATCTATGACTTTTTCTTAGCCTTTTCAAAAAGTGAATAGCTCTTCTCTTGAATTTTTTCAATTGAAAAACTGAGTATGTCAAAGATTGATGATATTCTTTATTCTGCTCCCTAATGGAAGCAGTCTGCCAATCACAGTGCTCCAATT
Source organism: Eopsaltria australis (assembly GCA_034509425.1). Classification (NCBI taxonomy): domain Eukaryota; kingdom Metazoa; phylum Chordata; class Aves; order Passeriformes; family Petroicidae; genus Eopsaltria; species Eopsaltria australis. The sequence goes on from JAVTVJ010000048.1 coordinate 273,036, forward strand.
TTTCAAAGATATAATAATAATTTCAATTATTATTCAATTTTGACTTTGTTACAACTTGTTACCAACAATTAAGACTCCCTGTTTTCATACATTAAGAGGTACCGGATGCGGCTCAGGCTGCATACACTTCTCTAGCACCCATTATTAAGCATAAACAGGATGAAAGGATGTGATGAGGCAGTGACTGGTCTCACTAAATGCTGAGAGACTGGAAAGCTAAAACTTTTCAACAAGCTGGTTTATTCAATATACTCCTGTCACCTTGCAAATAAAGCAAGGGAAGGAGGTCAGTGTAAGCAGACAGTGCTTCAAAGTCTTTACTGGCATTCATCTGCTGAGCTTTTACATGAAAGAAGCTTTTGTTTTCAAACTCATTCAAGATGTGTTTTCTTTTCCATCTATCTCAAAACCTAACCCTCCCATAATGCAAACACATCTAAACTGCTCTAGCATGCTGTATTAAAGCTTTAGGGTTCATAGACTGCTAGCAGAGGTAAATTAATGGTGATACTTTACCACAGGGAAAGAGAGGGAGCAACTTCTCTCTTCTAAAAAATTTATTTTGTGTGGCAGAACATGGTAGAGATACACAGCAACACCAGCTTGGCACCTCATTAGCAACAACTGTATGTTAAGAAATGGAGTCTAAAGAATATCAGCACCAAGCAAGAAATTCCAATGACAGAATCTGCCAACTGCAGAAAACAAATGGTGCCTACTCAGGCCAAGCACCATTATCTATTTTACTTATTTATATTTTCCCCCATATGCAGGATGTTGTCCAGAATTTTGGCCTATTTTTTCTTACTTCTCTTAACAAAGAACCAGAACATCCCCACTACTGCACAAGTGACAAAGATGGGAGACATGAAAAAATCTAAAAGAATATAGAATTCAGCAGTGTGAAATTTTATCTGCATATTATTCTATATAAAAATCACCACATTATTAATCTGCTTCAGCTTTTTGTTTGAACAGATTGCTTCTCGGAATGATGCAGTGGTAACTATTTCACAGAAGAGTGACTGCTAGATGATACGACCCAAAATATTCAAAGCCTCTAAAACTATTTCAAAACTAAGTATCTTTAATCTTGTCCAAAAGACATATCAGTGGTTAGTTCCATCCACTGCAATACTTTCACTATTTTGTCTTACAAAAAACTTCAGATTTTCAGCCTGTGGTTTTAAACACCTTTTGACTGATCTTTACTAATTCTCTAACAACAGAGAGCTCATAATGATACAATAAGGTAAAGTCTAGCTGAAAGTAATCTAGCATAACTACGTATCAACACTGAGCAACAAAAACTACTATTAAAATCTGCACAATAACTCCACTATTAAGAACATTGAGTAATGGTCACCTTTTTCCCATTTTTTTTAATTCTGCACTCCCCAATACTACAGTGATACCACACTGTAGTGCCATAATTCAAAAAAGAAATAAACCCAAAATATTTTCGACTTCTAAAATGGTGTCTTTCCAGCTGCCAGCGTGCTTTGTTACAGGCAAAAGCCAGGAGCACAAGTGAGGCACGGGGAAGCAGGTAAAATTGCAAGAGAGGTAAGTGCATTATTAGTAATAAAAAATGACATGGTCATAGCCCTACCATGGGGCACAAGGAGACCCACTGTATGAACTTTCTGTGCCAAAGACACATAGAAGGTGATGAGAAAAGTATTCCTTGCATAAATATTTAATGACTAATATCCATGAATGTCAAGAAGGAAATGCTGAGTTTCCCAGAAGACTTCAGCAGGATTTCTCTGCCTCTATGGAACAGCCTTTCTAAAATGTAATAAGGATGAAAACAGCATCTGTCAATAAGGCCAGTTGAGGCTGTTTGTCTATGCAATTCTGTGAGAAAGATACAATTTTCCTGAGGTTAAAGGTGTTTGCACAATGCCATTTTAAAGTTCTGTATTAGTTTTCTGCCCCTATGAAAAGGCTGCCAGAAAGATTAGCAAGAATGTTTCTATCAAGTTTAAGTTCTGCTGTGAAGTTCTTGATTAGTCTCAATCTTTGGCAGACAGACTGGTCCCCTCAGGGTTTCCATATTGCCATAACTGGAGCATAAAGACCAAGAAAAGAAGATGGAGCTCACAAATCAAAATGGTGGGTAATGAAGTTAGTGACCCAGCCTCATATCAATCACTAACAGACTGGGATTTGGAGGATTTACTCCAATGGTGGGAAGATTACAAACACTGCATATTCTCTCAATTGGATGATTGTTTCTCCAAAGACAGTGAGAGTACTCTTTTAGTAGGTAGTTATTAGTATCTTTTAGGTTAAGAATCCCATTTGTCTCAGCATGAATAGCTTTATTGAATTAAGTTGGGATAATCACTCTAGAAAAGTTAACATAAATCTGCTCCTCACTGAAAGATACATATACTTAAGTTTCAATAAGCACAATCGTTTTGTCATTTAGAAGACACCAATGAAGCAGCTTTTTAGGCACACAAAAAAATCTCTAATTGTTGCAAAGAACCTTTGCCTCTCCATCTGTTCAAACAACTGTATTACAAGATTAATTTTTACTTCTTCCAGTAATCTAAAAAAACTTATAAATGCTGGGAAACCCCTGCATTTAGAGCATGTATAAACTCGATGATGTTTCTAACTGCTGAGATATGCAGATGAAAAACCCAAGATAAACACAAAACAATCTTAGACATGTCCCTTCCAGGCATTGCTTGTGGTTCAAAAAATTTTAAAAAATAAAATAAATGCAACCTAATGATTTGGATATGGCTACAGCAACAAAACTCTGCATATGCGTTTAAATTAATTTTTCTTCTGTTTAAGACACTTACCTAGCATGACAACTAAAACTTTACTTAATAGATCCAAAGATATTATAAATTAATCTATGTGAAGACAGCCTGTAATATTGTATTGTGATTGACTACATATTCAGTGCCTATTATTTTTAACGTTCAAACAATTATACTTTTATTAAATAGGTCTTGAATTAAGTCCCAGCAGAAGACAGTTTTCTCAACATTCTATCATATGTTTTCAAGACAAGCTACAACAACTAATGCTTATACAAGAAAATAAGTGCCGCTCAGTAATTTGTGGATTCAAATTACGAACTCAACCATTTTGAGGGAAGAAAAATATACAGTCACAGCATTTGAATACTTTGAATACAAATTCAAAGATTCCATAAACTCTGAAAACCTTCTGCATCTATCCTCTTTCTTTCCTCCTTTTTCCACTGCTGTTTTCCCCTGTTGGAATGCCTCTAAAATATTTTTATACTAGAAATACCATTGAAAGCTAAGGTCTTGTTGTTATGAGACCACTAGCAAAAGTGAACACATAATATGACAAAAAGGTTGTCTTCATTCTCCGAAGTTAACAATTAAATAACTACCAGTTCAGAAATTAACCCAAAAGCCATCTTGAAGTAAGTTCTTGCTTATGCTTTATAAAGTTGATCTTAAGAGTTATATCTAAAACAATAAAGATTCCTTTCTTTGTTAATATATAGATGCAAAAAAAATTGGGGAGGTTATAAGGCCACACTGTTCTAAAATTTCCCTTTATACACTCATTTTTGCTTTTAAATTACATTGAAGCTTAACCCTTCTTCAATTAATTTGGCAACATTCATACCAGATCCAGTGCATTAACAGCACATATTTAAAAAAATCCACACCAAAAAAAGACATAAAAAAAGAAAAAAAAAAAAAAAATCAAGAAACCCCAAAATGTAAGTTCTACCATGATAGTAATTTCTTATTAGTAATGAACAGCAGTTACCTTGATGAAGCTTGAACTTTACTCGATCCGGGAATTTCTGGTACGGGTCGATGCCTTAAGATAAAAGATCGGCTTGCTCTTGGAAATACTTTCATGCAGTTTAGCGTACAAGAATCATATAAGTCATTGTCTATCATTTCTCCTTTAAACTTATAGAATGGAGAATCTGGTTTACTATCAGATAAATCATCCTCATCTGCAAACCTCTGATGTTTGTTTTCCTTGCATTTTGTCTCGCATGAATGAACAAATGAAGGAGGATCATGAAACACCAAAGGGCCAGTCAAGTGCTCATCAACTTGGTATGCAGCAGCTTCTGTCAGTGATGCATCCGGCTGAGTATTCGTCTTGATATTTCTACTTTGACTGACAGCATTTATTATGCTGTCTGAATTCTGGTATAAACTGGAAAAATCCAAATTTGTAAAGCTATCATCATTTGCCTCTACTGAATTTTGCTCTGCAAGTTCAAACTTTTCCTTATTAAAGTAAGATTTTTTAAGAAGTTGTTCTGATGATGTTGCAGATACCAGGCCAGTTCCATCTACACTTGAACTGCTTACAGGAGACTCCTGATCTGAGGAAGAATATTCTTCTAAACTTTTCAAGTCTTTGAATTTTAGATTTTCACAGAAAAGAGAATTTCCTTGAATTTTTGAAAGACTGTCTAGCTGCTTAAGAATCCTTCTGCGATGCCCTGTAGGCAACACTCCCATTTGCTGAAGCACACTGTTATTTATTCCCACACAATCTGTCACAATGTTATAGCCATATTTTTTAAAGTTAGGAAGATACTGTGCAAGGTTAATGTTGACCAAGAATTCTTCAATATCAGGGCCATTGCCTGTGGATGACATGACTTCATTCTGTATATTTTCCCACACAGTTATGAAGAAATAGTCAGGTTGCATGCATGTTCACTAGCAAGAAAAGTCTCTTGAATTTGGTGTCCACCAACCAGCAGAAAGTATCTGTTTCTTCATGACACCTCTTCAAGTTTCTTCAGTTCAAACTGATTTTTTTTAAAGACTGCAAACATATGGAAAAGAAAAAGGACATTAAAAAAAATTCTCACCTGAACCTCACAATTACTTTGAATCAAATTGTGAAAGACTCCCTGTCACTTGAACAGTAATATTTTTAAATTGTTTATATACAATAATTTCAACAAGTTTAAACCCATCCTTTTATCTTAGCCTATACAAAGAAAATAGCAAAATGAAAGTCTCATCACAAGTAATACAGACTTAAAACACATGTTCCTAGTAGTTAAAATTGAAGATCAACAGTTAAGAGGTGAACCACTTATCTACACGCAGACCCTTATTACACAGTACTTGGGTATCAGGGAGTGAAAGAGTTATCCAAGACCACAACTGGAACCTAAAGCTTTCCTATTTCCACACTAGCACCAATTAACTATGGAACAGGGCTTCTACTCCCTTATTTTCTAATCTCAAAATCCTTTTAGCATAGAAACACACTTACAATGGAACAAAGGAAAAATTACTGTCTAGAGCATTCTATGCAAACTGTGCATTCAAGCTCTCTTCAGCTGAAAATCCAACTGAACAAGTACTATTGTCAATAAAATGGTTTGCAACAGTAGATCCAGCCCTTCAAACAAGCTGTCCTGCAGGAACATAGGAAACAGGTAACCACCAGCATCTCAACTCTGACAAGGAAGCAGTTTTTCCTTGGTCACAAAGAGAAGAGGCATGACCCCATAGGCAAGTTCTGGCTGCCCATGAGTTTTTCCTTAGTATTTTCCAACTCAGCTCTTACACTCCTGATTTCATCTATTTGAATTATCCTTTCTTTCAGGGCCAAACCTAAATTCACAATTTACAAAATCCAGATGCTACTGTTCTGAAGGTGCTTGAAACAGCCTGAAATCATATTTCTTCAAAGAAAGTTTAAGATCAGCAACACCCAACAGGTTTTTTCACCTCTCTCTTTCTGTATAAAGAGTAATTTGGCCGTAGGGAAACCTGCTGACTGTAGCAGCTGTCCTGGCATGCAGGTACTAGCCTTAAGCAGCCTGGAAAAGAAAGAACAGCTTCAGTGGAAGAGTGTTAAGACTTAAGTAGTATTTAGAAAGAGGAGAAATCTAATGCCCAGAATTTTGCCACAGGAGTAGGCATTGATACTCAATTCTTCAAAATATTTCATGACAAAAAATGCAGTACTTCTGATCTCGAATTGAAGCTTAAAAGATTGCCTACATTTTCACTGTATCAATTCCTAAATAAAGGATAAACCCTCTTCCTACATGATTCCTCCAACGTCTTTTGAAAATCTAAGTCATTATTTAGAAAGGTAGTAATAAATTAATAGATAAATAAATCTTTATGCTCCTCCTCATTATTCAAAGCCACATACAGACAAATCTAAATTTAAAATAATGTACTGTATGAAGTACAACTGTTGTTGGTGATTGTACTTTATTAAATATAAATAATAAATATTATTTAATAACTACCTCAATCACTAGATGCCTTTTCTTGCAAAATTTTTTAAATATCTTCATTACTCCCACACTTTCATAAAGCAGTAATCAAAACCAAGGAAAAAACTAGACTCTTCATACTTACACCAAATAAAAATATATGTGGCATAATAATAAGAAAAAAAGGACATGACCAAACCTACATTTTTCTGGAAGATGTAAAAATCAACATAGCATACTTACTATAAATGTTCCATTATTTAAAATAAATCATTGGATTCTCTCTAGCCTCTAACTTCATTTTTCTGGAAATATTTTTGTCAGCTTTGATCACTACCCACAAGTCTGAGAAGTGACTTATTATCTTGAATATTTAATTGATACAATTAAAACCTTTTAGACAGACAACTCTATAGGTCAATCAGATATCAATCTCTCAAGAGAGATTAACTTCATTACAGAGTTAACCCTCAATTAAACATTCCAAAGACATTTAAATTCAAAAGGCTTTGGATTGATCTAAACTGATTAACAATCCACTTTCGTATTTACCTTTGTCCCATCCTAACCTGCATGCTTATATAAACTCTCATCATTCCTTTAAAAATTTGAAAACTCAGCATTTCCTCAGACTTTTCATGGCAGCCTATAGCCATAAAGGACAAAATTCAACAGTATGACCTTCACCCATCTCTAAACCATGGAAAATGTAAATACATAGTCTCTTAACAAGTTGAATATATATTCTCAGATTCTGAGTACAGAATGAAAAAAAAATTAGTACAGAAATTACTTACTAGTAAAAAAGTATCAGGCAGGTACTGTTTGGGCCAGAAAATAGTTTTTCAGGTACCCAATAATTAAATAAAAAACAAAATCAAACAGACAAACAAACAAACAAAAACGAAAAAACCCAAACAAACTAAAAAACCCCAAAAAAAGAAAAAACAACAACAAAACCACACACATATTAAAGTATATAAAACCCCTACAGTGTTAGCATATCAGTCTAAGGCTTTTAAAGCTGCAGTTGCAGCTGATGATCTCAGCCATTTCCACCTTCCTTGACAGTTCTGGGTTTCATGGTAGCATTTGGCTATTTTTTTCCCTAAGGTGTTAGTGCTCATTTTCAGACAGTATCATCTTCTCAATACCTCCACCTTTCATAATAACAAAAAATACACCTGGGAAAGTAGCTTTAGCTATATATAGCTATATATATAAATATATAGCTATATATATAGATAAATATATATCTGTTATATAAAAACATACATATTTATACCCACACACTTTCTCTTCTCTATCTTAATACTGTTTTTTTTCTACATGCAATAGCTTTGCTTACACCTTATTCTGGAACACCTCCAGTGTTGTTACTTCAGGAACCCAAATAGTCATGTATTATCACCTATTTGGATTCTAACCCATCTTTGCATAAACCACATACCAATGCAAAGGGTTACCTAGCAGAGAACAAATCTGTAGGAATGATTAAGTTTTGCTGTGTATTTTATGAACAAAGCACGTAGCAGAGGAAGGAAGGAACTGCTTGCTGAGAAGACATTTTGACCACAAAATGCCAACAGTGCTGGAAGATAAAGCCCAAGCCACTTTCTGTTTCTGTAGCTGTCTATGGCAGAAGCTATCAGAGTATCCATCAAGATTTCTGAAGACATACTACAGATCTGGCCTAGCTATGCAACTGGTTAAATACCACTAAGATCACGTATTATTTTGTGGGTCTAAGCAAAGGGTTATACTGACAACTGGTTTGGTTTACATAAAGATTAACATAACAAACAGCTAAACAAATCTACACACGCTGGTGAATGTTTTGCAGGCTAGAACATAAATACATACTCACTTCTTAAAATGTTTTGTAAGGTTTGAACTCAAGAAGTACGCAGAAATGCAGAACTTATGGACCACCTTATTCAATACATTAATCTGTTTTGATATGATTGTTATCAAATTAAAAAAGAATTTAATCTCCTCCTTAGCTTTGATTGCAAGTCACAATAAACCCAAAAGAATGTACAATATTAGAAATGAAGGGCATATATATATGGCTTATGCACATTTTATGAACACATCCATTCTCTTTCACATCTATATTTCTACCAGTACAAATTTAAGTGAACAACATTAGTGCACATGGTTTCAAGCATTCCATAAACAAATCTTCTCTAAGAAGCAAGGCAAAATAGATTTTTCCTACATAGAAATAAACAGCAAAACTCCCCACCAAAAAACAACATAGAAACAAAAAAAAAACACAAGGGGAACTGGAACTTGCTCAAATAAAATTGATTCTTATTGTAATATTATATTCTCCTAAGTACGGTAACCATTAAAAAAATCACCATTCTCAACACAGTTACTAATAACATGAAAAAGCTGTAATGGTTATAAAAAAGAAAAAAAAAAATCAAACTTCTTGGAAGACACATGACCATTCAATTTTATCAAAATAGGGAGAAATCAAACTGCTATGTGGAGAAAGCAATACAAGGAAAAACCATTTGGGTTTTTCTTCTAAGAAAGAAGTTTCAGCAAGGGATGAATTGCAGTGTGTTGCATATCCCAAGCCTTTACAGGAATCATCCAACTTTCTTTCCTAGAAGATGTTTTACACACTTCTTTACAAACTGACTGTCAATTTCTTCCTTTTCCCATCTTCTGGAAGGGACTTAGAGAAGGAGTGGCAAAAAAACTCGAAGTGGCCTAATAGTGCTTTTCTTTTACTAAAAGTGACAGAAAAATAGCATCAGAGAAAAATGGCAACTGTAACTCTCAGGACCCTTCCTCACATGGAGGGTACGCACCTGCATCTAGCATTCTGGAAAGCTACTAGATTTTATATCTACTAATTTTAAAATCCTTTCATTCTATGATTTTTCAAGTTGAAAAGTCTTGAAGACAAAATTGACTGGGATGTAGACAGACTCATCTTTGTTGAAGCAAGCAAGCAATTTAAATAATGAAATTTGTGAATGGTAAGTTATAGGTGAACACATAAACACTCAAGTGGGACTAGGCTTTTTCGTCCTTTTTTAGTATTAATACAGATACAGGCCTGAAGAAACTGTCAAACCCTTAGAAGTACATGGCAAGATAATCACACTGTGAGCAATCAGTTCAACAAACACAAGCAAGTTCAGGCTTGCTCCCAACTTCTGCTAACCACATACTAGATTACGATCCTAATAAATATGTTAAAAAAAACCCAGCAAAATAAAACAGTACAACAGGTCTTACCATGGGGCAGAATGAAATCTACAAGTAGGGAATTTCATCTTCGCAATTGTAATTGACTCCATACAAACTGACAAGATTAACATGGAAAACATTGTAAACTAAAGATCTTTTCCAAAATCTACATTATACAATCAGCATACTGTTTGTTTTTTTTTTTTAAAAAAAAAAAAAAAAAAAAAAAAAAAGACACTGATAGAACTCTTGCCTTTACCAATACAAGGAAGTTACTAAGCATAGGTTAACTTAGTGGATAATTACAAAACAACTTTAATAATATCTTCTGTCAAACTGCTTCTTTGTTTGTCTTTCTTTCTTTATTTATTTAATTTCAGAACACTTGCCTTCTAGAAAAAGGTTCAGCAACCTTTGTTACCTCGGAGTCAAGCCTCATACTGCTAGAAATTCCAGTGGAACAACTTGCAGAGTCGCTGGACTAAGGGAACTGCATGGCATGAATAAGCAAACTGAAGGCGGAATTGGAACTTTGGGAAGTTGCTGTGGCAACACTCGGGTGCTGTACCCTTCACTTCGTACTGTCGATCCAGGACAGCTTCTTTGACTTTCCTAAATTTTCTGATAAAATTTCCAGGTATAGAATGACAGCTAACATAAGGTCTGTACATGTCTGACTTCACAGAAACAACTCATAGAGCAAATAAAATACACAATAGTAAAGCACTGCTCTTTAGCATGACATTTACATACAAATCGTTAAAACAATTGAAGCTAGAAAGAAAACAGAGAACAATACACGCCTTATTTTCTACCTGCCTACCTGCTACTTCTAGTCCGGTCCCCACTTCGGGATCTGCCGCTCGTCTGGGACATGCCCCGTACCCAGGCACTGTGCCCTCTCCGGCAGTGTTGCAGCGGGTGCGCAGCAGCAGCGCGGGGCTCGCTGCCGGCGGGACGGGAGCTGCAGCATCACCCCGGCAGCGCCCGGCCCGCTTCAGGAGCGGCCCGCGGGGCGCAGCGGGCGGGCAGACCCTGCCCAAACCCCGCACACCCCGCGCCCGACGAGCCCGGCTTACCTTGGGCAAAATCCAGCGGCTGTCGGGGACAGCGAGGCAGAGGAAGGAAGCGCAGGACTTTAGATTGCTTCAACTTTCAGTTCTCCCTCCGGCTTCCCGCTCGCTCACTTTCTTGCTTGCTTTCTCTCCTTCCTTCCTTCCTGCCTGGCTGGCTCCACACCCCACCCCACCCCCGCGCTGCTCCCCGGCAGGCCGCGCCCGCGGAGCTCCCTCCCTGCCGCAGGAGGCGGCCGCACCTGGGCGCGCCCGCCGCCCTCCGCGCCCGCGCCGCGGCTCAGGGCGTGCTGGCCGGGCCGCATATTTCCTGAGGAGTCACTGGCAAGCCCGCAGGCAGGCTTCGGCTCCGGAGTGCTGTGTGCCCCAGCGCATCGCTTCACAGGCGTCCCGTGTTCCCCAGCCCGGGCTGGGCAGGCGGCGAGTCTCCCGTTCCTGCCTGGCCAGTAAGCAAAGGGCGCCCCGGCGCCACCTCCGCCACCACGCGGAGCCGCGCTGGGGCAAGCGCTCCCGCTGCGAGGAGGCAGGACAGCCTGCCAGTAGTGACACAGCTGTGATCGCTTGCTTAAAAAACACCAAAGGTACTAAGCTTTCAGTAATTCCCAAGAATTCCCCAGTTCTGGGAACTCGCTCATGCCTGTGAAAAACTGTCATTCAGATGAAAGCAGCATTTTGTTACACAAAATGATACTGAAAGTACTTTAATGTACTCCATTGGTGGACATAGGCATCTTCTTCTTGAAGTGTCAATTCTGATCTTTTCTAATTAAATCCAAGGAGGGTCCAGAGGGTTTACAGTGTTGCAGCTGTAGTCTGAGGTCTGCCACTCACCCTACCGAAGCAAAACAGAAGCAAAGATGTATTGAGAAAAAGAGGCCAATAATTAAAGTGCTAATTTAGGAACAAGTAAACCTGGGTTCTTTTTAAGACTGCTTCCTACGCACTAAATATAGCCTTACTGAATAGCCTTACTAGTAGTGGGGATGTTAAATACTGTTGGTGCCATGGTACTAAAGTGAGGTTTCAGGATTACGATTTTGAATGCAAACAGCTTTTTCACTCTCCAACTTCCAGTCAAAACTTCCAGATAAGAAGTTTGTAGTTCAGCATTACAGCACCAATTACACCAGTGCCCAAGCACTTCTGAAAATCTAGCTGCAGGTTTTAATTATTAGATACATAAATCCCTAAGTACCAAAAATATAGTTAATTTTACCTCCTAAACTTTTATTACGCAAGCAAATTTTTGGATTTCCCTTTTTTGACAATCTAAAGAAATCTATTGTGTTCTTGCTTGTCTTTTTATTAATGCTTTTGCAGAGTCTGTCTCAGACAAGGAATTGTCATTCTCAATTATTTGCAAAGAGGCTGATACATTTCCAAACCAAGGGAGTGAACAGATGTGATTCAGGTAAGTATACTAACACCCTTTTTTGTCATAGCCTTTGTGGATTGTAACCTAATGACTCACAGAGTCATCTGATCACAGATTTGCCTAACATTTCCAGCTAAGCCTAGCTTCTTTTCAGAACAGTAGGAATGCCAATGAATTCTGACTTTGAAAAGGAATTCTAACCACAGTAACTTAAACTATTTGAAAGATTCAGGCTCTGTGAACAACAAAAGACTGGCCTCTTTTGCAAGGCTTACCTCACCATGCAAAAATTCAGTTAATTAGCAGTTTGTGGTGGGCTAGAATTTCTTTCTCCTCAAGTCTAAGGGTATAGTCATTGATTAATACCCTTGAGATCTTCTCTCTTCTCTATCAAGAAGTTCCCAAGTCCTTCCATAAAGCCCACTTTTCTTCCTCTTCCAGGGACCCATGTGATTTGCCCATGTCACTGGGCCAGTGGCAGAGACCATAGATAACGTTTTGCTCAGCATTTGTCTTTAAAAAACAGATGTCAGACCCTCACACAGAACTCACTGGAGGAGATTTATACCTGTGCAGCATCTTCCCACAGAGCACAGCATGACACTGCACCCTGACACACTGTGTCTCAGCTGGTGTTTTAATTACGTAGTTTTCTTGACCACAATACCAGATCACAAGAACTGAGATAATTTTTTTCAGTGCGTTTTTTTGGGAGACGCCAAGGAATGGGAGAAATAAGCATTAAGCACATACTAAGTTGTGCTTACTTCTTTCTGTTTGCATTATGCCCAGAAAAATTGCAGTATACACAAGATCATTTTAAGTCACGTTGTGCTATTAGGGGTTAAGGGGCTTTTCTTGACTTTTTGTGTATGTCCAAATTACAGTATCAGTACCACACAAACCCATTTGATGTTTTATTCTTTGTTAGAAATAAAGTAATATGATTTAATATATGGTGTTTTACTCTTTGTTAGAAATCCAGTAGCATAATAATTATCTTTTAAGAAAGCTCTCAGGTCTGCTTTATCTGCAGCATATATAGTTCTCTGATGAGCATGGAATGGTGGCTTTCTAACACTATGGTAAAAAAAAGTTTAAAAATCTAGCAGGAAATTGCATCTTACTAATTTTGGTGTAATTCAGATATGACATAAGGCAGAGTACTATTCTAAGACTTGTTGATAAGACTGAGTTTTGAAAAATCTGCTGATAGGCCTGAAAACTGCAGAGGTTTTGTTATCTGATCATTTCCTCTTTGAGTTTCTATCTTGCAGCCTTGAAAAAGTGTTAGGTAGGCAGGTTTTTTAGTAGATCAAGACAAAATTTCAGTCTAGAAATTAATTATAAATAGGAGAGCTGCATGACTTCTGCTATATTCTCTGAAAGACATTAGGGCTTTTGTATGCTAAAATACATTTAACCATAAAAGAAGGTCATTCATAGTAAACATGCTAAGAATACCTTCCAGCTCATATTTATCATTACAAAATCCTTTAAAAAGCCTGTTTTGCAATGATTGATATTGACCTGATTTTTTTGTTTGTTTGTTTACTTTTGACATCAGTCAGTAAGAATAACCCTGTAAGTCTGTGTTTAAGTAAAGATGGAATAATATCATCAAACTGTACAGGAACTAGTCCAAAGGATATGAATATATCCCAGATTTCCACATTCTGTGTGGTTTGTCATATGTCAGAATAGATGTTCACCACATTTCTTTTTGTTCATTAAGCTTATAATGAAAATGATACAAACTAGTCAGACGTTTTCCAGATTTCAAATATTGTAATTTTTAGACATGTATATTTTTAAATCTATAGATCAGTTCTATTTGGTGCATATTTATTCTGTATAAGAACTCCAAATCCAGCCGCACAAACAGCCAGCTGATAAGATAAAATAGGGAAAAACAACTGCTACTCCTTCCTATATAGATGGCTTACAAGTAGCTCTGATATTTACATGAAATTTATCAGCTACTTAAAAATGCCCAGGAGACCTGAGTTTGTTTGTGACTTTTAATGAGATTATTTCACTTTCTCCTGGGGAAAAAGCCAAACAACTCACATATTCTTATTGAACAAGGTCAAGCAAGATCTAGGGTCTGAACTTGGTCTTCTGCAATCGATTCAGTCTCATTTGCTCTTCTTCAAAGCAGAGGTAATAAAATTCACCCACCAGTATCCTCAGGGTATTGAGAAGGTTTAATATTTAGATTTTGGAGCTTATGAAGCATCATAAGAAATGAAATGTTAGCTACACCTCAAACAACCAGCAAGTGAATATCCATGCCTTTTATGATCTGAGCCTCACTATTACTGTTGTAGTATAAAATTGATATTACTGTTAATAAAGTATCAGGAAAACTAACCTTGGAAATGAAATAATGCATTACAATTTTCATAAGCAGAGTTCTGTCATGAAGTAACATATTTCACTCAGGGTAAGAGGACAAAATGATACAAAGCTTAGAAAATAATAGGACTGCAGAAAAGAATGAGCACTAGAATTAAATTCAGTTTTTGTATTTGCTATCAACTGTTTATGTGTCCTTGGGATTCCTCTCAGCCACTTACTCAATGTATCAGTCAGTTACTTTTGTCTGTCATACTGGATACCAACCTCTATTTTCACTCAGACCTGTAAGCCTGTTTGACCCATATTTTAATGTATTAATAGTCAGTTTGATTTCCAGGAAGCTTCATAAGATAGTTCCCTGTACCATATGATGGATTTTTAGATTAACATTTTATAAACTATTAATGTATTAATGTAATAATGTTAAAACTATGGATGGACCCCTGATGTGGTCCCTTTAGCTATTTTGATATTGATATATGACTGTAGAAAAAAATGTGTAAAAGTGATCCCACAGAGTACAGTTCACTAATTACTTTTTACTTTGTTTTAAAATGTATTGATGTTTTCCTTTTACCAATTCTGGCGATAGTTAAGTCCAAATGAATTTTTTGGCCTATATATTGTATACGACACTCAACTGCAAAATTCTCTCAAGAAGTTATTAGATTAATTGACGTACTCTTTATTGTCATAAAACTGCTTGTAAACCAACAGTAAAATTTGCTCTAATTAGCACCTCTCATATAGTGGTGATGGATGAATTAGAAACATTGAACTTGACTACACTTTCAACATGAGTTTGCAAAGATAGTAATTCAAAATACATTTCCTGGGACAGCATGAGGTTCCAGGAAATTAAGAGGGCTCTGTTTGCTGTCTTTTGCCAAACCACCTGCCTGGTGCTTGGACAGATACCTGCCTGGACCAACCTACTCCAAGTCCTGCCCTGGGCCTGCACCCAAACCTCTGGATACTGCCCTATGAATTGGTGCATGATTTAACTTGCAAGCAAGCTGAGACATTTTTTTGCAGTAGTGCTTTGTTGTATTCAAAAGTCTAGAAATGAAAGCAGACAATTTATTCTAGCAATGCAAAGGAGTTAAGCTCTTGCTGTAAATGAAAGGCTTCTTGTTGCTGACTAGGGTTTCTCCAAGAAATCTGTCACAAGAAAATCTAAATTAGTGGCTTTAATACTTCTTTTCAGAGTACCTGTGTTCCAAGTGGGACTTTATTCTAGCACTTCTATCTCATTTATAGTTAAAGGTCTTCAAGTTCTTTTTGAATACAAATGCTTCTTCAAAGCATGTGGCATGTTCAGGGTTTTTTATTTCTTTACTATTGCTCTCATTTAGGGGATCTAGTTACCTTGACATAGCTTTCTGTCACCTTTGAGAAGTTTAATGGAGCATTCTTTAACTTATTTGAAAATAAATCCTTCTGAGGAAATTTCCTGCACAAAGTGCTAAATTTTTTCCCATATTTGTCTTTTGCACAGTTCATTGAATTGTTACAAGTCACACATCATTAAGATTTTATCTCCACAGCATTGGCTTATTCAAATTCAACAGAAACCACATTTGACACTTTTAAAGATGCTATTAAATTTAAAGGTCACTCTTCCTTCTCTCTTTCATTTTACATGTTGCTTAAGCAAATTTGTCATGGAAAGTAATGAAATATAATAGACATCACAGAACTATTTCTAGAGAAAAAAAATTCCGTAGTACAATCACAGTTTAATTTGTCTATGGTTAAATACACTTTCACATTGTTACTTAGGTCTGACGAAACACGTTATCGTAGAATCATAGAATAGTAGAATGGTCTGAGTTGGTAGGGACTTCAAAGATCATCTAGTCCCAAGCCCTTGTTGTGGGCAGGAACACCTTACACTTGACCAGGTTTCTCAGAGCTCCAAACTGGCCTTGAACATTTCCAGGTATAATGTTCTCTGGAATAACTTCTCTGGACAACCTGTTCTCTCTCTTCTGTTTTCTCTTTTCCTCCCTGCTCTCTGCCCAAAGAAAGCAAGCAATTCATGATCTCTGACTCACTTCCCAGCATTCTGATGCTATCAGAGGTGCTAAATCGGAGACTTACTGTATATACAAATAATACTTTAATAGAAAACTTAAAGTGAAGGTACCCCACCTGTCCATGGGTAATTTCTTGTAAACTACTAGGTTAAGTTAGAAGCTGAGAGGTATCAAGTCTTTGAAGTTTTACTGTATACATCCCATTTCACAAACAGTTTCCTTAGTTTTCTGTCTCTTTTCTAAATTGTTAATTGAGCAGCAGCCTCAAATGTAAAATGCTGTTTAAAGTAGACAAGCTACTTGGGTAGTGCCAGGTGTACCGAAACTACCAATAGCCTTAATTATTTTAGATAAACAAAGGATGGCATAAGCATTCTGCCTACAGATTTGAATTAGATCACCATTTAAGAAATCTCATTCAAATACTCGGCTTATGCTACAAACTCCACCAAAATTGATGATACCACAGCATTCTATATCTAGATAGTTCTTTCTATCTTTTTCACCTTTGTCTGTAAAGAATATGTCATGCTTCCTTCAAACATTTCTTTGTACCAAAGATATCTCTTAAGAGCAATGAAGGTCTAACTCCAGTATTGAGGATAGCGCTATAGTGAACAAGGACTTTCTCATTATGGAAAGAAATACTGTCAAGTGAAAACAACACTTTCATGTCATGTTTCTATAGCTTCTCCCTTTCTAAAATTTAATTAAGATTGCAATTAAACAAGTGGTATTGCAATATTGGATAGAAAAGCCTACAGTTTTACTAAGGTTAGTAATTACAAAATACTATTTCTGATCAAATGAAAAGGCATTTTTCTTTCAAGAATTCGTTTTTCCTAAAGGTTATAATTAGGTTATTACTTATGCATTTTAATGCATAAGATGGATTTCAGGCAGAGTAGATTTCAGGCAGAGTAGATTTTCAGATGGATTTCAGGCAGAGTAGATTTTCAGATGGATTTCCAAGATTCTTTCCTGTAGAAGACTATAAATAGGATAACACAGTATATGGATTTGAGAGTATGTATTGATATATTTATCTTCTCCTTCATTCTCACTATATTTTGTAGGTGTGTGCTCAAGTAGTAAAGAACAGATTAGATGGGCTAGAAGTTCCTCTTGCCATTCCAAATATGAGGACATTGCCCACCAAAGAACTCAAAGTCCCAGCCTGCAGTCTCTTTGATAGATAATTACTTTTTCCCATGGAATATTGTTCAAACTGCTTACAAATAGTTATCACCAATTAAACTAAAAGAGAACACATAAAAAATATAACCTGCCTTTTATTTTTTCCCCACAGGTCACAAAGATAACCAAAGGCTGTGGCTGTGCAATGGGGCATACATCAAGCTCAGAAATGAGAAAACCACAGTTAGCACCCTGAACTCATGATCTGTGTATTAGCTCCACCCTAGAACACAACTTGTTTTTCAGCAATGGGTGTCTGAAAGCTCCACAGAAGCTGAGTTGAATTTAATGGCCAACTTAGCCAATACCACTGTGCATTTAAGTGAATATAGGTATAAAATCAGCCCCATACAGAGGTTTAGGACAGGCTCAGACTTCCTTCCCTCCTCAACTCTGGACTTTTGCTTTTCCTAATGTGAGGCTCTTGAACCCGTGATTCATAGTTACGATTGCTTAAGTCAAGTGCTGTGACTGCACTCAGAGAGAGATACCTTTTTAACCATGGTACTTCATAATTATGGATTATAAAGGGATTGTATCTTTTTTCCAGCACTGGTCACTGTAACAGAGTGCTATATGAAGCATTTTCATGAACATGTGATACAAATTATATGGCACACTGCATCTGTAGCACTTCCTTAGTTTTTCATATACTATTACTGCTTTTTTTACTTTGGCCTTAGAATAGCAGAGATGGGAAGAATAACCATTACACATATTTTCAAATATTAATAGATCAATAAACACACCAAAATACATTCATAGTCACATACTGAACTTTGCATTATATGAAGAGTATCTAGACAAAACTTACTGGATCTACACCGTACACTCTAATCTCTTTTCCTAGCAGAAGAAAGTCCACTTCCTTTGTTATCCGCTATGCAACACTTCTAAGGTAATCTCAAAAGAAGATTAATATCTGCTAAAGGGTAATTTGATTTAAAAGTATGATTTGATCCCTATTTTTCTAAATTGGATATTTTGTTCTTCCTACATCCACGGCTATTATTTTATATGGATGAAAAAGCTCTTTTTTTTTAAAAGAACTTTTCTAATACTTAGAGAACATAGTAAAATGTGAATGTAACACAGGAATAGGAATTGTTTTAAAACAAAATCAAGCACTGAGCCAATTTTTCCAATTTGTTTTTTTTCTGCTGATGTAGCTTAGCTGAAGAGTAGGACCACTCTTTGGAAAGTCAAATTTCAGTGGATAACTAAACTTTGAGAATGAGTGCACAGGTCTTTTGTTGTTAGTTCTTTCACATTAAATAAATAAATAAGTAACATCACAAGACCTTAAAGAAACAAAATCTAGTAACAATTCTATATTTATCACAATTGGTTTTTCACTTTTATTTCTTACATATATGATATTCAAATGATATTAATTTTCTTCCTTTTGCATTGCATTACCTAGCTGGACACAGGACCCTACTTTAACAGTTGGGTTGCTGGACACCCATGTCTCTTTTCTTGTGAGTCTGTTGTTGTAATAGTTATTAACTCGTGTCCATGGGCAGTGGATAACACAACAACTTGAGTCTTCATCCCACCACTCTGGGCCTGATTCTTTCTCAGTTAAAGGATGTATTTCAGGCAGGGATTCCCAGTGAGGCTGAGGGTCCACAGTGGCCAAATCCTATAGTTACTTCTGATCAGATATCCCTGGACTAGTTTTGTGTCTCTCTTTGTGTACCTGTGTCTTTTTTTCTTCTGCTCAGATTTTCTGTAGTAAAGGCTGAAAGAGTAAACTATAGATTCACTGTTAAACTTGACTGCTGGAGAATTGAGTAATACTGTACTTATCAAGTCTGCTTATTCCTAACATCTCAATATCCTCATTGTAAGTGGTGTGCTGCACAGTAAACCATCTCAATAACTAATCCAGGCAGAATTAACTTCACAAAAGTACAAGGTTAAAGTCACTCCAGGATTTACTGTATGATGTAATTTTTTTTCCATCTAAATAACCTTTGTACTAAATTCTTTACAATATTGCATTGAATTCACATGTGATATTACATTAAGTTTACTCTGTACTATATATTAATATAGGCAGTCATATATTTTCAGAGTATATACACTGTAGTACATCTGAAAAACTTGTGTTGCCTATTTTTTTTACCCTTCCTGTCTCCCAATTATATTTTACCAATTACAGCAACATATTCTTTTACAATCTGTAGTGTTCAGAAAGTTTCAAAGCATGGCATAGCTAATCAGCTGCACTCATCAGGTGAGGCTGATCTGGACTGTGAAACCCAATGGGGGCATGCAGAGCCCTGAAGGCTACTACTGCACTAACTAGATCTCTTTAGGCAAAAGCTTCTGTCAAGTAGAAACCACATGATTGCTCCTAAAGACTTCATAGTTGCATTATCTAATACCTGTCAATATAGTATGTAAACTCAAGCCTTAAATTATAAGACTATTCGGTGAACAGCATCAAAGACTAAGAAATTCCTTTTGCATAATTTATCACCATTCTTCAGCTAAGGAGAAACAGTGAATTGATAGCAAAATATAATAAATAGATTTTCATAGTCCAGCACTGGGACTGAAATTAAGATAGAATGTGGGACCTAATTTTTTTTTTAACTAAAACAATGGTTTTCCTATATGAATCATTGAATTTTGAGACCTTTAAATACTAATCGTTGGAGAGCCTAAATATACATTCTCTTTATGACTGCTGAAGAGTAAAAAACATGGAAGAGTCAACTGTAATTTAAATGGCCATTACTGCCTCGTTTGCTGTCATGAGATCTGGTACAGAATCCTGTGTTTAAAAATGAAATGTCTCCCAATAGAAGTGCTTGTGCGCTAACTGTTTCAGTGCAAATGTATTTGCATCTATGATAAAGTCTTATACAGACCACTCTATTATTGCATGCCCTCATACCATGTATACCATGAAATTCTTCACATTTAGAAAAGTTTTTTTTTTTTTTTCTTCTTTCACTCATGTTTACAAAGAACAATATAATTACTTCCTTATCTTTAAGGCTTGACATTGTTTTAAGTACCCGTTAAATAATCAGAGTCGTTTCTCTTCTCCTACTGAATATATTTTAGATAATTGTATTTTTTAAACTA
This sequence comes from Eopsaltria australis, assembly GCA_034509425.1. NCBI lineage: Eukaryota > Metazoa > Chordata > Aves > Passeriformes > Petroicidae > Eopsaltria > Eopsaltria australis. The sequence continues at coordinate 293,622 of JAVTVJ010000048.1, forward strand.
GGCAGTCTTCTTTTGAATATGCACAGATAATTTATACAGACATGAATTAACGGAAGAGGAGTGAGATATATAATTTTTTTGACCAAAAAATGCAAACCAAAACCATTTGCCTATGGCAAAGCACATGAATATAGATCAGTTCTTGTCATATCTTATAAAACTGTGACTATAACAGGGTTTATGGTAGCTTCCTGTAAGCTCTACAACATTCAGTAACATATTAATTTATTATTATCTATTTCAAGTAACGTTACTTTATAAAAATTAGACCTTTTTCCGTCATTCACTCAATGTCTTTTTTCATAGCTCATGTCTGCACATTGGCAATTGATTGAGTCAGAAGTAATCAAAGGAGACACAGATATTGGAAAAGATCTGGAATTCACCTGTATTATGGTTAGGGGAAAAATATGGATGTACAAGAAGAGATCAGTCAGTGCAATGCTGTGCAGTATTTACACATTAATGCATTTTTTAATCTTTTTTTTCTTTTACTTATAGATTTCAAAACTTTTGGGTGCAAAGACGACACATTTTTTTCACTCTGAACATGAAAGTATACATTCTCTTTGGGCTTCCCTTTTTACTAGGAATAATCTAGGAAAAATAGAGAAACAGAACCATCAGAAATGGTAAGTAGATTAATGATTCACATACCTTTTTTGTTGGCTATGCTGTATTTTCATTGTGACCAAGCAAACTATAATGAGTCAAAAGTAACTTTCCTTTCGAATTTAATAATTACAGCTAGTTCCTGCTCATAGATTTTATTAAAGATGCTTTCCATCTTTTGTGGTTATTTTAATATGTATGCAGTGCTTTACATCATCAAAGCACTCTGCTGATATTACCTTATTCGTTCTTGCAATGCTTAGATACAATTTTCAGTGTGTTTTTTATATCTCAATCCCATTTTAGTTGCTATTTAAAGTTGCATTAATTATATTTACAGTGGACCATGAAAAGGAATGTTTAGTTGAAAAGCCACAATACCAATAGTTTCTGCAGTACATTTCTTAAATTATAACATATTTTGCTGTGATACCTCAGATGTAGCCCAGAACTGAACTCTGCTAATTAGGCTTTCGGACAAATCGTCCCCTAGCCCATCATACAACACAATGTAAATTAGCATCAGTAAGAGAATGTCATCGATGTTCCTCCACATGTTTTTATTGCAGTCCTGGTGAGACATCTTGTCCTGATCTTGCTGGGTGAAATAGAAACTATTACAAATGCTGTCCTTGAAGTAGCAATGCTCAAATTTCACTTATTGAAGACAGTGGCCAGCACAGGAGCCCTGTCAGGCACTAGCCCTGCTACTTCCCAGGTTGCCTCCAGGAGCACAAGGTTGTGAGCTCCTCCAAAAGGAAGCTGCTTGCTTTTGTGGGGGTGTTCCTGGGAGTGTGGTATTTGAGGTACTCTTACTCATAGTTCAGTGCTTTTTCCATTTCAACTCTATATAGTACGTTCTTGTTACCACATTTAAGCTTAGTGATCTCATGTTTTTCTCCTAAGCTTGCTTTTCAGCTTCTAAAGTGTCAAACAAAAGTTCAGTCATTAGTTATCTGAACTTTTAGCTGATAGTCTGGGGTTTTTTACGTTTCTTCCCCTCTTATATAAACACCCCTCAGAAATACTTCAAGTTTCCTTAAACATCTATGGCTCATAACTGTATTCTCTAACCACAAAATTAGATTTGTAGAATCTTGTATTGCTGAAACATCCACATAGTTCAAATACATCACCCACATTTCATGGCAGCTGTGGCCTGTCCCACCTATTTGATGTCTGTGAACAACAAATAAAATGCAGTTGTCAGAAAACAATGTCAAATGACCTGCAGCATTTAATGTCATATTGCAGTGAAAACACTTCCTCATTGTTGGTGAGTATAAAATTATGAATAAACAATTAAACTTGATTGCATAAATACTGATCATTTGTAGCCGCTGAAGTAAGAAATTGCTCAGATATCCTGAAATTTTGAGTCAGTACTACATTACTGAGTTACATAACCTCCCTTAAAGGTGCATGGTATACATTGGCGTCTCCTGGCAATCCTTACCTGTAATTACAGAACAGCCCCTCCTTCCTGTCACCTAGTAGCTTTTTAATAGTCAGCATCAGCTCAGAGTTTCTCAGATAGAGTTTGGTTTGTGGAATCAGTACTTTTAAAATTTCTGTTTAGCCTAGAAGTGCAGTGTAGTAGCCTGAACCAAGGACAACAACTTGTGGAAGTGTTTGAGCAGAAAAAAAAACTGTAGTAGCATATTCTGAACAGAAAATCAATATGGCTGAAAGTAAGATTACACCTGCAGGGAAATCAGGACAACTCTTAGGAAAAATCTGTTATCTGAATTTTCTAGCAAGAGATATGCTTCTGAAAAGTGTTCTGGATAAAGAAGGTATGGAGGAGTATGTGCTCAGACTGAGCTCTTTAGCAAAAGACCTGAGCAGATCTCTCTGCCAGAAGCTGGAGAATGTTACAAACACTATTCAAGACACCTGCCACTTGCTGAGTGCTCTCCATAATAAACACAAGGAACTGGCTGGAAGTCCAGGCAAGTATGGAAGAACCTAGCTGTAGACAGACAGACTGGGTATATTAGATGCTGAGTTCTACTGTTTGATGATGCTGGGGGACCTTAATTTTCATTTGTTAGTATTTCAGTACTTGGTAATTCATTAGACCAAATTAGTTCATATTCCCACAGTTGTATCACACTGGTTTTGAGTCCCTTCCATGATATTCAATGAGAGACTCATAATTCTCATTATGTGACCAAAAAATTATAAAAATAAAATTAAATAAACAGAGTTGTTCAAAGTTTTATTTATACTATACTTTCATGGGGTTATCTTGGCCAGACACCAGATGCCCACCCAGTAACTTACTACCCCTTTTTCAAAAGGGAAAAAGAAAGAAAATAAGAAGGAAAAAATCCTGAGTTGTTATAGAGAAAATGACTTAAAATTATCATCATGGGCAAAATAGACTTAACTTAGGGAAAAAATAATTTATTGTCAATTTAAATAGATTTGGATAGTGAGAAGCAAAGGTAAAAAACTGAAACAAGACCTTTCCTCCGCCCCTTCTTTCTTCCATGCTCAACTTCACTCCTTCATTCCCAATTCCTTTACCTGCTCCCCTTCCTGACAAGTGAAGGGCAATGGCAAATGGGGACAGGAGTCTGTCCATAACAGTTCCCTCTGAACTCCTTCCTGCTTATTCTTCTCCATGCTTCACTGTGGGTCCTTCCCATGGTCTGCAGTTCCCCTCAGGAAAAACTGGGTTCTAAACAGACTCCAATTCCTTCAGGGAATATTTGCTTTCCTTGGCATGGGGTCTTCCCCAGGCCGCAGGATGTCTGCTCCAGTCAGGTCCCCCATGGGCTGCATGGAATCTCTGCCCCATGTCTGCAGTACCTCCGCTTCCTTCTTCTCTGACTTTGCTGTTTGCTGGGCTGGTTCTCACATGTTTTTCCTCAGTCCTCAATTTTCTCTGGTGTTCTTCTCCTTTCTTAAATATCTTTTCACAGGGGCTGTGCTTTGTGCTCAGCTCAGTCCTGCATTCAGTGGATATCAACATATTAACAAACATTCATCAAAGAAGAAGAGAAAACTAGCATTTCTATCTAAGGTCCATCAGCATTAAACCTCAAAAGAGTATCTAACAGTCAAGGGAGGTGATTCTCCCTCTCTACTCCACCCTTGTGAGATCTCACCTGGAGTATTGCATAAAGGTCTGGAGTCTCCAGCACAAGGATGTGGAGCTGTTGGAACAGGTCCAGAGGAAGGCCATGAAGATAATCAGAGGGACCAGAGCATGTGTCCTTTTAAGAGAGGTTAAGAGAGTTGGGGTTGTTCAGGATGAAGAAGAGAAGGCTCTGGGGATACCCTGTTGCAGTCTTCTAATTCTTAAAAGGGGCTTTTAAAAAGAGGAAAAAGTATTTTTTTACATGGACACTATCACAGTGCTAGAACAGGAGGGAACAGTTTTAAACTAAAAGAGGAGAGATTTAGATTACATGTTAGGAAGAAATTCTTAAGCTAGAGAGTAATGAGACACAGGCAGAGGGAGAAGGCAGAGAACCTGTGGATGTCCCGTTCCTGAAAGTGTTCAAGGCCAGACTGGATGAGGCTTTGAGCAACCTGGTCTACTAGAAGGTGTCTGTGCCCATGGCAGGAAGGAGGATTGGAAAGAACCTTAAAGGTCTTCTCATTTCAATCCAAACCATTCTGTCATTCTGTGATGATTCTATGATGCAAAGAGAGAGAAGGAGACTAGAGACAGAAGTGTTTAGCTATATTTGTATTTCTTAATCTTGACCTAGAGGTTTATAAAGCCTGTAATAATAACAAAACATTTTGGTTTTAAAAGCCTCCTTCTAGGCTCCAAGCAAGCTAACTGTCCTGTTGGCCTCATGGTTTATGTGATTTTTTTTTAATTCTTTTTTTATCAGGTTTCCAAGAACCATCCTCCTTCAAAAAAGCTGCTATTCCTCACCTGACAAACTCCCTTAAAACACTCAGCAAAGAGGTTTGGAGATAGTTCCATATCAACTACCTCTGTATTCTAAAGCCGTGTTATCAAACATTAGAAAAAGCACAAAAAGCAAAGTGTGAGAAAAATATTGGGGGAGGGGGAAAAACACAAAAGAAGACTTATTTCATGGTTAACCTTGTAACTGAATGCAAAAAGTGTCTTTCCATGTGACACAATTGGATAGTATAAGGTTACAAGGCCCTATCTTTTCTTGTCCATATAAGAAAAATCACATTTTCAGCATCGGAAAATGCCATTGTTTTGAATTCCCCTGTTATCTTCAAATTTGATTTTAGGGAAGTTTAAAGGGCTGTAGAATTTGTTTGGGGATTTTTTTGTTATGTTTAGAAAATGCAAAATTCAGGGGGGAAATGTAAATTTTGTCAGTTTTGCCTAGGCTTGAACTTTGCCTTACAGTGGAACTGGGGAGTTGTCTTTTACAACCTCTTCTGCAAACAGAGCTCTATAATTTCCAATCTTTTTGTTTTATTTCTCAGTCCTGTTAAACTGCCTAGAAGTTCTTCACTACTGTAAAAGTGCCTTTGGAAAAACAGTAAAGTAATATTTTCTTTAAACTACAAGTGTAAACAATATTTTAAAAATGCATTTGCTTCCTTTTTTTTTTTTCCCCAAATATAGTCTAAGCTAATAAGTCACTTGGGAAACAAGGAAATATTAGAAAGGAATAATTTTAGACCAAGTTAAATAGGATAAAGCTATTCTGAACTGTACTCTTTGTAGGCTTAAATTAATCAGATGTAAATAGAGATGAGAGGCCTATCCAGATCACAAAACATCACTCATTGATACGTGATGGCATTCTTAATAAAATTATTTTTCAAGCTGAAAACCGTGAGGTATTGATTTACGTCACAGGACATTGTTAAAATAGGTGGATGTTAAGTCAAAGGTTTCCTGTAGGACTTGTATCAGCCCTTTCTGTTTTCCTTTCCCTGTGTGTCTCTGTGCATTGTAAGTGGAGATCACACCATACTGTGTTGTACTATTTTCTTATTTGTATTGACTTTCATGAGATTTAACCTGCAAAATAAAGTTCTCCAGGATCTCATGCAGCAAACAGAAATAAGCAAAATATTTTCCAAGGTTTGCAATATATCTAACTAATGAAGATACCAGTCCAGTTGTAGAGGCTGGCAGCACAAGATGAGGGAAGAGCTCTAAGTAATACATAATAAATCCTTGGAGAGAATATCTGGAATAATTTCTAAGAAAAGGTTTAAGATAAGAAAAATGAAGGATCATAAGATATATAAGTTGAAATCTTACATGAATGGTGCATAGTGATTGTGTGTTTTTTGTGCATTCTTCACAAAGTGGTTTTAATTATATGCAAGGGCAACCTTCCCCTAAAACTGCATATTTCAAACTGCTGAGCTTCACTGTTACATGCAGGCTGGTGGTTTTGTGTTACCATCTATTCTTCATATCAAAAACTCAGAGCCACTAAGGTCTGAGTTTAAATACAGCTTTGCTAGAGACCTATGCATTTGAATCTTGCAGGATTCAATTTTAGGAAATACAAGGTTTAGTTTTAAAGGTCTTTCCAAATTGATTTGACTATTATTTATCAATACCATGCTTTGGATTGATTGATTGTTATTAAGAATTTAGCTAGTGTCTGATCATTAGGAAAGTGTTCATAAGAGTAGCCAAAATAAAACTTTGACAAATACTGATACAGTTGTTCTTAGACAAGTACAAAAATGTACTTGCCTATATTCAGTTCTTTAGAAATTTACTCCATCTGAATAGCAGTATATGCAAAAACATTAAATGGAAGCCAGGAAACAGAGTGTGCTTCACATATTGAATGATCCTATGGCATTATGTGGAATTCAACAAGTACGTGTATAATAGTTTCCACATTTTTGTCTAGCTTTCATAGCAAAATTTAATTGGTTGTTTATTTTTTACCTAAGAATACAGTGGAATTATAGATTATCTACAGAAAGTGAAGGAGTATTTGATAAATACAATCTCACACCTTCAAGAGGCAGAAAATAAATGTTATGCTGCAAGCGGCAGACCAGATGGTGATTCTCAGAACCAGAGTGGTCAAAATGCTTCTAGAGAAACAGATGTGCATGGTTCAGAAGGAAAAGCAACAAACTCTGTGCAAGCATCTTCCAGTCACAGTCAGCAATTCCAGCTCCTTCCCTGAACAAGACAGAAAGTCAAAATGTTAATCAAACCCTCACAAGTGAAATTGAACCTGTGTGAGAAGTTGCATCCTTGGCTGAAAGAAAATCTGATCAAGAACACGAAACTAACAGAGAATCTCCAATCAAAAAGGAAGATGGTGAACACCAACTACTAATCAACTCTTTTACAGAGAAAAAAAGAGTGCAATGGAAAGGATAAACTTCATGGAGGTTGCTCCGTAACTGAAAAGCCTCCAGAACTGACTTTCTAGGATGCTTTTACAAGCAGCGAGGAAGACATTCTGTCTGGGACATTGAAAGACATTTATGACAGAACCATCATGAACCATTTTGAACAGGAGAAAAAGGAAGTAGTCACGGACAATTTTAAAGGGCTAGAAAGTGAAGAGCACAGACTCATGGAGAAAATGGGAGACAATAAAATGGAAAAAAATAATGAGATTTTTAGAAATTACCTAAGTACCTTCACATCTTCAGCACAAACCTATTATCTTAGGATGTGAATCCTACTGTGAATGATTCAGAAGAAGTACAAAGATCTAGATACTGGATGAACAAAGAGGAAGCACGTAGTCTTTTTTTTTAGGAACAGATGTACGTCATTATTGCTTATTAACTTATAAACGTTTGGGTGCAAAAACTCAATATACATGTACTGAACAGCTGCTGGGCATGTACATAACAGCAGTTTACAATCTGAACATGTGCAATGAAGATCTTTCCCTTTGGTCTAAAGCAAACTCTAGGTTTCTATTTGCATAATTTTTTTTATGCCAGAGAGGAACTGAGTCACAGCCAGTAAAGTCAATAATCCTCAAATTGTTGGAAATTAGCCATAAAGGACTACAATTCATCAGTTTTACAGTAATTTGTAAGCTGCTCTGAAACAGGCTAAACATAAAAATTTTCATGATTTTCTCATTTATTCATAAAAATACTTTTCTGAATTATCTTCTTATGCCTCATTGTAGCACATCATTACATTGAAGTATTTAACTAAAAATGCAAGACACTACCCCACTCAAAATACAATTTTTTTTAACAGATTTCTAGTCAAAGAGAGTGGTAAAAATAAACAAGAAATAGCTTGTTTTATTAAAGTCCCTGCAACTGTTCTGGAGAATCTGAAATGTAATATACTCAATGACACTAGTTCCTTGGTGGTGGATTACTCTGAGGAGCTGGTCAGCAATGTCATCAGTATCGAATGTTATGATTATGAAAAACTACTTTTCCCTATCAACATTGCAATCCCATTTATGTCATGCTTCAGAGGAAATTATCGGGAGATTATGATGAAGGTGTCTGATAGGAACTTTCAGTCAAACTACTTAACTCTTATTTCTTTGCAAGGATACCAAGGAAACCATAGGGTGGGTAATTCTCATCAAAGCATTGTAAAAGCATCATCTGAGGTTCTCAGTTAAGTCTCTCAGGAGTTTTTCAAGTAAAGTTGTCATTATTAAATCATAGTGCCCACTATGAACTTTTCTTCCTGAACTTTTTTCCTGAACTTTTCTTCCTGCTTTCTCAAGTACTAATTCTACTTGAAAACTAGTATTTAATAACATTCTTTTTTTTCATTTACAATGTTAAGCAAATTCTTGATCCCACAACACTAATGGTTGAATAATATTTCATGATTTTTGTAAATAAGTAAGGCTTTGCATTATTTGATAAAAGTAAAACTTAGGGAGAATTACTGTACTTTTAGATCACAACAAAGTAATGCAGTTCCATAAATGTAAGGACAAACTCCATATCAAAGGAACACAGGAAGATTCTCTTTTTTTCAACCCAGTAGTGTTGCATTGGACCAGATTCATCACCCAGTTTATAAGTTTATTTCATTTCACTTCAGTCATACACTGGAATATGGATGACGTCACATGATGACTAGAGATCACTAGATACTTGGGCATGTAGGTGGCAATAATATACAATTTATTTTCACTTCACATTTTGCTCTGTAAAGAATGTTACCATCTCAAACTGTGAAACACAGCTTCCTTTCTCTCCAATACTCTAACCCCACATTTCTTTATTCAGGAAAGCTTTGCAGAAGTAAAAATTTATCATCTGGGTGTTTTTTCTGTGTTGTCATGCTTAAAGAAGGAAATATTTACTATTCCAAAGGTAGGACTCTTACAAAAGCTGAACGTGGATTCTAGAATCTTTCTGTTACCAGTCAGAAGCATTCAATTCTCCAGAACCTATGCAATTAAAGGTAAGCTTGAAATATGTGATACTTGTTCCATAAGCCTGTTATCTGATCAGTTCTGAAGTGAGTGTGCCAATGATGTTAAAGTGCAATCTCTGCCAGTATCAGAAGTCTGTGAAAAGTGGTTGCAGCTTCACATCCTGTACATGCAGATTTCCTGTCAGCTTTGTTAAAACCACATGTCAGGGATATCTTTAGCTAAAAAAAAAAGATCTATCTACCTTTGTTTGATATAGTTCAGAAAGTACAGTAGTTTTCAATAAAGATGTGTCAACTCGAAACTTTAGTTGCTTGGCCCAGTGGTCAAGTTAATGGAACTATTTTTCTCACCCAATTTCATCCTTGGTGCCAGCAAGTACAACAGAGGGTTTTTATCATGTGTTAGTCTTAGGCTGAGTATAATCTCAAATTTTGCTTCAGTTATGTTTCTCCCTTTCCCCATTAAAATGTTAATATGGAATTACGGAGAAACTAAAATTATGAAGAAATACAGATTAGAAAAATCTCAGAAATTTTTCAGAATCTGAGAAAGTTTATGAGTTTCAGAACTTGAACTCAAATCAGGAACAAAACAATACAAATATTTTAGTCAATAAAAGTTTCAGTTTTTGATGACTTTCAAGCATTTTTCTGTGCTTTGTATAAAGTGCTGATACTTGGGTAAGATTGGTTTTAGGTTAAAGAGAGGAGTCTGATTCTTCTGTGATAGCCTATCCAACTCCAAAGACAAACCAATTTGTAAAAAAAAACGGGCATGTAATGGAAGATTTCTTTTTTTGCAAGTTGATTGTGCAATTTCTTTCTATATTTAAATTCAGCCAATTGAACCATCGTTGGTTTCAGCATTGAAAGCAAGACATGATATGTATCACTCAGTGATATCTACTAGTGCACTGGTTCATGTCCAGCATCCTTCAGCCCCACGTTTTAACAACTCAGTCACTATTACTCTACCCTGTCCTCCAAACTCAGGAAAAATAAAAAAGGGCAAGGACATGAGACAGAATATGCAAGAGCCATTAGTGCTACGGTAAAGAGGGTTGCTGCAGCGTACCATCCTCGGTAAGAACCCCACTTCAAATTCACCATTTTTTAAAACATCTAAATCAATTAATTTTAACAGTTGTTGGTTAATAATTTCTTGAATTAAAAATGTGTTTGTTCTTTAATATAGACTGCAATATCTATGAACATTGCTAGAAACACTGGAGCAAACCCTCAAAATTCTCATGCTATAGTTTCACCAGAAAAATTAATACAGTATTCGATGTATATTCTTTAAATATGCTGAGCACTACATTTCTAGCAGAAGACAGAATGAAGACTGTGTGAGGTTTTTTCAGCAAGAAATATTCAGGCATTTTCAACAAAGTCAAACACTGAACACGAAGAATAGACATGTCTTAAAGCTGTTGTGTTCTTAACACACCAAGTTGATTTGAGTCGGACCTTTGAATTTTCTGATCTTTGCTTCTACACATTCCAATGTCTGCCTGAATCAAAACGCATGGCACAATGGTTTATAGTAGGTCAGTTTTGTGGTAACTAGTAGGTCAGTTTTATGTACTAGACAAAGGTCCAGACTTTTCCAAAGTACACAGTACAGTATTTCTAAAACTTCGAGGTTTTGGCATGTCTTAAAAAGGCATTAAAATGTGGAGACTCCTAATAAAAAGATAATCTCTAAGTTTCAGCTGTGTCTGGAGGATTGAAAAAAAAATCTCTTAATAATTATATCATTCACACACTCTGAAGTATAGTTCCAGATACAGATTTTAAGCAAGTTGAGTAAACCACAAAAAGTCATCAAGGACAGCAGAGGGGAAAATAGCTACAAACGCAAGCTTACTCTTTCTGCAGAACTACTTTCATGTTATTTTTTCTATAATTACTTGGCTTTCCAGGACTGTGAGCACTTCTGTGAGAAAAAGTGGGGAGAACCTCAGTGATTTGAAATTATTAGGTCATGGAAATAAAGAAGAGGGGTGAAAGGTGTTTGATAATGTTATTATCCAGAATGCACAGAATGGGCTTGTATCATTTCAACTAAATGAGCATTTAGAAAGGTAATGTATGAATAATTTAACAAAATTTTATTTACCGAAAAATTTCCTTCTGTATTTACAGATCAGTGGAAATACTAGTGCTAAGAGATCATCCATTTTTAACTATTAACTTTGGGTTTTCTTCCACTTTAAAGTATAAGATCACTTAGATTTGTTGCTCATGATTACAAAAAAAACCCCAACTTTTTCATTTACAGAATGTACACTATGTAGTACATAGAAAACCTGAAACAGGAAATACAGGTATCAGTCTTAATTGGAAAATGTGATTTAGCTCTCTAACTAAAAAGTCATAATTCTTTTTGAAATCTTAGTAGGAAATATTCTCTTACTTTCATGCAAAATTCATATATATTTGAAATCATACCTACATAGTAAACATACTCTACACTACAAATGCAAGCAAATTTCAACCTTTTCTTGTGTTGGAAACAACGATGAAAAGAAGGCAGCAAAAGTTCCCTTGGAGACTGAGCCCATATTATTTTTAAGAATAAATTATTAGCAGTTGACAAAATTACTTAAGATAAAGCTATTTAATTTAATTTTATTTCCTTTTTAAAATTTTTTCCTCAATACAGCTTTGTGGTCATTCACCTTTCAGTCCTTTTCGAAAACATATATCTTCTCCTCTTTGCTCAGGCTCTGGAAGAAGCTCTCTGTACCACCATGGCTAATGTGATATTGTACCAGAAAAGAGAAAACCCATATAAAATAGTAGCTTTCCTGTCTGCATCCAAAGAATTGACCAATGAACTTCAAAGTCTCCATGGGGAGGGTTATTTTGGTCCCCCAGAATCTACACAGCAGTTCCCATTAAGAGAAGGAGAGCAGATTCATTTTAGATTTAGAGGAAATATTTCTGCTTCAGGTAAGGCAATTAATTCATGCATCTGTCTAAACATTATCAATTACCTCAGCTATTAAAAAACTCTGTAGAGTTACACTGGTAGATTGAGGTTAGCCACAGTACATTTAATTATTTCAGTGTTTTGTATCTTGTCAAAGAAAAGAATGTGGAGCTTAATAGGAAACTGTTCCAACTGAAAAGAAAACGTACTGCCCAAATGAGCTCCTGAGCAATGTTCTCTAGGTGACCCTGTTTGGAGCAGGAGAGTTGGACAAGATGATCTTTAGAGACCTCTTAAACCCCTGCCATTCTGTGAAACCTGGCCCCTCAGAAACATATGGTATTTTAGGAATTATTTCAAAAGAACAGGTTTCTGTCTGCTGTTTAATTTGTGTAAATTCACTTAGAGTGAGCAAGTAATCCAAGGCAAAATGTTGCCTGTAGTGAGTTGCACTGTGAATTGAGGTGAAGAGAGAGAGAGTTATGCCATTTCTGTTAGCAGCCTAGAAAATTCCATGGAGTGGCTACCACTATTCAGAGACTTGCTTAAAGGGAGAAGATATAAGAAGCCTCAGAAAGGTTTTCACTCAAAATTGCATACAGTCTCTTCTGTCTTTGATTGAACATATAAATATGTATTTGGCCCTCTGAACATTTTGTACATAAACTCTCCCATTGAAAACTGCATGTACGCTGAAGAAAGGAATATTCTTCAAAAAGAGAAATCTCCAGCCCCTGAGAAATGCCTGCTCATGTAGACAAAGGATAGTGTATATAGATGTATTAAATAAATTGATTTAGAAATCCTAAAAATGCGTCTACCCCTCTCCTTCCATTTATTATGTTGCTACAGATAGACATCATCCTGAATAACCAGAAAGCATATACTTCTAATTCCATTCACAACACCCTTTTATTTTTATTCTTCTCAGTGTTATGTACATTTTCTTTTCCTAGCTTTTCAACTTGTAGCACTGCCTTCACCACTTATTCTTTAATCCAACTAAGTTAAAGGGCTAAGACAACTAGCTACGAAAGTATGCCTACTACTGAAGCAGGCTGAACTTAGCTGCTCAATAAAGTAATAATAATGATAAAAAACAACCAAGGAAAAACCAAATGTTATGTGATTACCTTTACTTGACTCATACTAATGAATTATTTTAGATGCCATGCATCTGAATAGAGAGTAAAAAAAATAATTCTTTAAAATTATATTATATGGACTGCAGAAAATGAAGACACTGGGAGAGTCTACAGACTAATTTTTCATTCACAAAGACAACCAAGACTGGAGCTCCAAATTAAAGAAGTGGATGAATTTGGTAACCACAGTTCTCCTCACTACAAAGGAACAGCAGTGTCTTATAAAGTTAGCAGAGAGATGATACCCAAGAAATGGGAACAAACCTTACCATATGGAGAGTATCAACACCAGTCTTCACTGTGCAAATTAGCATTAACATTACGTAAGGTGGGTTTCTCACTTGATAACATTAGAGACATTTCCCTTTTGCTTTATTTATATTTATTAGAAAAAGGATCTTGGTATGATTTTTGGTTTACAGATGCACACAGGAGTCACTGATGGAATTCTGATCCATCATCAATGTACAAATATTCTCAGAATTTCTCTTAGCTGTAGGGAGGGATGCATATGCAAGTATGAGCATGGAAAAATTTCTAATAGAAAATTTTCACCTATCTACCTATCTGGTACAGTACTGTGAAATTATTACTGAAGTTTCAGCTATATCATTCTTGTTTCATTGTCTTGGGAGCACAAAATTGCAAATTATAGGATCATTAAATGGTTTGTGTGACCTATCTTCCACCTATCACCTGATTATTCTATTATTCCTGATTAGCCTCTTCAGTACAGCCGCGTGGGCAATTATCTGTATCTCTGGTGAAAGCTAATTCTACATAAATTAATCTTTAATGTTTCTGCAATGAAATCTCATTGTAAACTTTTCAAAGAGCCTATGTACCAGCACCCTATACTGCACTAAACTACTACTATCAAAGTTGCATATATTTTAATACCAAAATATGTACAAGAACACTTGGTCTAAATCTCTGGTGACCAACAATAGTATGTCTCTCTTTTTTAATTTGACATCACACTTTTCTTAACAATTTTTTTTCTAGATGATAGTTAAAAGCATCTGGAATGCCTGATTTTATTTGTGGCAAAGACAGATGGAATCTTTTTAAGACAGCCATTCTGACTACTGTATTTTCACTCATTTCTGTAAAATGCCCAACTAAATTTCTTTTGTAGAGAAGGCAGCAACTATATGATCATAAGCCATTTTTTATATGTATATGCCCTCATTATCCACTTACAAATATATTGCTGGCAGTGGTCAAAACAGTGTTTGTTTACTTGGTATGCAAATATTCACATAAGTTTTTACTTTGAATATGCTATGTTTTTACTAGAAGTAACCTGATCTTCACTAATGATTCCAATTTATGGAGCTTTTATTTCCTCAGCAAGAGAAAACACTTGTTGCTCTAACCTGTTATTTGCAACACAAGTTAGATACAGTGCATTAGGTTCTGATGTCAAATGTGTGTGTGCATATCTATTGATTTCAAAGATTTTGTATTTATGTGACACTGGGCTAAGGAGGTAAAAGATTAATTTCTCATTTTCTGTCTATTTTGTTTGATATGCTACTAGAGTCTGGTCATGTCTGAGAGATCCATTTGACAGAGCACATCAATGTTACTGGCTGGGAATGCTTTCAAAAACAGATTGCTGTAATACATACAGACATTATGAAATTATTATTCTGCTGAAGTTTTATGTCTAATGTCTGTCTAACAGCAGAATAGCATGTTATTCCCTGCTTCAGAAAGGCAGTTGGTTGGCTAATTGAAGGGCCTTGCAGACTAGAAAACTGCTTTGACTGCTAAGAGTATTTTACTTAAGCTGTCAACCAGAACAGCAGGATCACATGCTAGTGCAGCTGAACTGTGGGTGAATTCAGCACTTCACCACAGACACTTAATCTTTAAAGGCAATTTAATGTTTTAGATCTAATGCAATGTATATTATTATGCTACTTCTAGACAATACTAATTTTCAATTCTTATAATTTTTACTACTATTTTAACATTAAGTAGCATAAAGTGGTTCAGATTAAAGTCAATGCATGGGTAATTGAGTTCATCTACAATAACTTTGAAAATCTAATACAGACCTTCGAGGTCTCATTAACGAATGAAAATAAGTTTAAATATAAATACATAATTGAGCAAAGCCAGAGAAAGCTGAGTGTTGGAAGAAAAGCAATGCCCTCTTCTGGAAGAGCTTTATATTCCCTTTATTCTGAGAGTTTTTCAGCCATGTCATTCTATCTTCACACTGTCACATTCAATGACAGAATTGCTGTAGAAACATACAAAACAAGGCACATTCAGATCATAGAATCATAGAGTAATTTGAGTTGGAAGGGTCCTTTAAAGTCACCTTGTCCAACCCCCAAGATCTCAAGAGCAGTACAGCACAGGATGGTTTTGCGCTTCCATGCAGTGTGTAATGTGTGCATCCCGTGCACATTTAAATCACCTCCCAGGAGGACTGCATACAGGCCCATTGAAAAGGCGCTTAATTCACAATAGGTAATGGTTATGAATATATTGACCTTATGGCTGTGCAGCTCAGTACATATGAGACACTCCAAATACTGAACAATATTTATACTCTGTATTATAGAAGTGATTACGATAAGCTCCATAATGCTCAATACATCAGAAAGAAAAGGAGAATAATTTTTCCAGTCAGAGTTCCATGCTCTTAATTACCAAATGAAAAACAGAAGATCAGCGAATAAACCTCAGGCAAATCTCCTGGGGAGAGATGTGCCAGGTAATACAACTGAAAGTATGTGACGACACAGGCACTGTAAAAGGATAATTTCACTTTCAAACAAAAAAAAATCTTAATTTCACTTCGTACAATCTAATCTCTGTTTGTGCTCAATGCTTATGTAAATAATTTCTTCCTCTACATCCTGTAGGAAATAACACTAAAGCCCAGAAGACTTTCATTTTTGTCAGCCATTGGTAAAACAGGACAAAGAATTAATTCTTTCTCTCCAATGTTTAGAGGAAGAAAGAAGAAAACTTTTTACTTTCTAATGGAACTTATCTTTTGAATTTTGATGATTTTTCATGATCTTTTCTTAAAAGTTGAACTATGTAAAATGAAAAACTATAGCTACCAATATAGTGAGGTTACCTGACCTAACAACAGCCACTGCATACCTAAAAATTGTTCTTTTCCTTGTGAGGAAGGCAAACTTAATGCAGTATTCAAAATTAGAATCTGTAGAATCTATGAAGGTTCTATACAGATTTTCTATACATCCAGTTTTTATGCATCACTTATGGCATAATGCTATTAATCAAACATTTGTAAAATTGCATGAAGGATGAACTTTTTATAAGAGATAATAAACATGCATTTAATTGATGGAAATTTTATTAATTTCTTTATTTTAATAGCTGTCTACTGTTTTATACCTGTTGATGGTGTTAATTAGTTTTCAAGAATGACAAAAATATTCTGTGTAAGTAGAACAAATTTTAAATGCTAAGATTTGAATTCCCAGTGAATTTACAGCAATCCACTCCCAAATCATATGCCTCACCCCTTACTCATTTCATCATTTCTCTTTCCTCAACACATTTTCTTTAGCAGCATGAAAAATTGATCAACTGTCCATGAAGCACAAAAAGGATTTCTTCTGATTCATCAGGTAAGAAAACAACCATTAAATTAATGTCAATATAGATAAGAGCTATATTTGCTATTTTTTTTTTTAATGCCAAGATTTGTTTCACCTGTAATTGACACTTAAAATGCCATATTCAGGAAGGAAATAGTTAATGTTTTAAGAGCTAGTCAAAGGAAAAAAATATCTGTTTAGCAGGTAATGCAAAAGCTCTTGTAAGATAGTTGTGATGGGATGCTTGAACAGCATATAATTTTCTGTATAAGGAAATTCAGTTTGAACTGGAAAGCTCCAGTGTAATTGATGAATCAGTTACAGTAAATACTGAAACTCTTTTATTTTATTGGTAACTTTCCCCATTTATTCCAAAAATAATAAATCATTGCTGAATCTGCTCTTGACTAAATTCACTTCATATTGCAGTGCAGTTACAAAAAATGGCATTAGAAATGAGATAGGATGATGTTTCCACCAAAGTATAAAACACACCCTATTTAGTCAGGGAGTTTACCCACTGAGCCTCAAGCTTTAAAAATCTTTTAAAAAAAAAAAGGAAGATTTATTCTTACTTCACTAATTTTTGCCCTTCAGAGGCCCTGTGGGACAACTTGCTGTTTTGGCTTGCAGAAGAGCTTGCAGAAGATAATACATCATTGTTTGCTTTATGTTTACCTGTTTGACAGAGCGTAGTTCAGCTTGTTAGGCTGAAGTGCCCTGATAATTTAACACACCAGATCTATGAGCTGCTTTGCTGCTGGAAGAAGACCCTTCCAAGGTCGGCTGATAAACAGCAGCTCCTGTCTCGCTGAAGAGTGGCAGAAGTGGTCTTTCAGAAGAACTTCATTTAAAGTGGCAAAATAAGGTGTTCACTTGACACACAGAATCACTGGCAACTCACAGCCCAATTTCTCTTCTTTCTTGTTGAAGGGTATGAATACTTCCATATACTTCTAGATGAACAAGTGACAGGGATATCAGTTAGGATAAGACTATTTATTTGTTACTTTGCAACCTCTTTACTGAAGCAAAGTATAATAGCCATGTCCTTGCTTGATAAAAGTGAACCTTTCTTATACAGAAAAGTGAGATACTGAAAATTGAGGTATGAAAAATTATAGACTGATCTGCATAGATTTCTGAGGACTTAAGCTGTTTGCACATGCCATACTCAATACTTCTACATATCTTAAACATTAGAAATTACTCATTATTTTGAAATCATATGAATTGTTCTATAATATATTAATTTCTCTATGTCCAATTTTAATAGGTACTAAATTCTTCAGATTAAAGCCTAATGTACACACAGAGGTAACTTCTTACTTCTGATTTTGTTAGCAATTAATTCTGCTTTTATATTCTCTGCAAATTATCTTTCTCCTTGTGAATATCATAGAAGATTTCAGTGTTACCTCATGTGAATATATAATCTCTTTCCTGAATTTATGAGATTTGTTGCCTCGCTTTAAACAGTCATTGTAATGGCGTCTTTTTGGTTACCATCAAATGTGGAAAAAGAAATATTTCTTCATAAAAATTTTAAAATGTGTGGCTTTGACATTTTGTTTGTTATACTAAGTTCTTGTATTGAAGGTACAGATAGTAAATCAGAAGCATTTGTACCATTCCTTATTCATGTTTTCAATCTCTAAAAACTAATTTCTTTCCAAAATGCTAAGTAGGACTAGCCTAATTTTTAAGTCAGAGCAAGAGCAATGTTGGTGTTCTATAACTGAATGTTCTATCTTTCTACTGTTACAGTATTTAATTTACCATCTTCTGTTATTTACCTCTATATTGCAATCCACCTCATAGAACACACCAAAAATTTATCTAAACACTAAACTGATTTCTGCTAAAGGCAAAAAGTAGCTGGCAAGAGTCAGTGAAAAACAATTGTGAGAGCAAGCTGGCTCCTTGGTACTTACACATATTGTGATTACACAGGCTGTCACATCTGAGTGACTTCGCTACTGCTTCAGCATTGTGCAACAGATGCCTCCTTCTTCAAGTCCACCTGTGCACAATTAATTACTGTTATTCTTCTGAAACTGATTTGATGCACCAATTAATTTTCTTTTTTGCCTCTCTTTTAATCATATAATATAAACTCTAAATATTAATCTCAATCAAAACCTTATTGATCTAAACTTTATTCGTGTTTAGGTTATTTAGAAACCCTGTATGTCCTGCTGGCAAATCTTAATTGGGATACATAGTTAGTCAATGTCTTTTATTTATAGAGGTCATATATTGGCAACATTTACAAATTTCTACTGTAAATGAGAAAATTGCATGGTAAAAGAAAAGATAAATAGGAATAGTATTAATGAGTTTC
Organism: Eopsaltria australis; assembly: GCA_034509425.1. NCBI lineage: Eukaryota > Metazoa > Chordata > Aves > Passeriformes > Petroicidae > Eopsaltria > Eopsaltria australis. Next base: position 312,577 of record JAVTVJ010000048.1, read on the forward strand.
ATTCATCTAGTCACTAATGTCTCATCCTGTGATATTATCCATTTTTAGATGTAAGACAAATATATGAATAATTTAACCCTTTCTCTGTGAACAAAACATACTAACCATCCTTTTTCTTTTTTTTTTAATAAAGAGTGTTCTTTAACTGTAAGATGACTTCTTCTTAGGGGAAAGAATTACCACATTTTCCCCCATGCTGAACACTTTTTGGCATCAGGAGTTTGTCATAAGTGCATTCTCTTAAGGACTGAATATTCACTTGCTAGCTCATCAGATACTGTCAGTATATTATGATCATGGTTCAATGTATGATGGTACAACAAATAATACTGGAAATATTGCCAAAAATTTGACTTTGTTTCTCCACCTAAATTAAAACTGCTTGATACAAGTTCCAACATTGTGCCACAAGATGGCATCTTTGTCTAACAAAAAAATGCAATGCATGTGTTTCAAATGCTGAAAAATACATGCATAAAACACTGCTAAAAAGTAAAAGCTGTCTATAAAGGCCTGGATACTCCACACAGTATCAAACACTGAAACAGGTTGTCTAGAGAAGTTGTGAATGCACCATTCCTGGAGGTGTTCAGGGCCAGCATGGGGCCATGAGCAACCTGGTCTAGGTGTTCCTTCCAATGGAAGGGGGGTTGGAAATAGATGATTTTTAAGGTCCCTTTGAACACAGACTAATTTGCTACTATATGGTCAACACAATTAGGGCAAGGCAGCAAGAATTGTGAGCACTTCAGTAACATCTGTAGAAAAGGAAAACTGCATTCAGCTTTCTCTTCCCAGGAATTTGGGATTATTGTTTACATTAATTGAACAGTAAAGCTATATAAAATTTGCCATGTTAAAATATAATTTTTATTAATAATAATCATTAATCAAGTGACTAAAGAAAAATGTATTTTATTAAAGATTGCAAAAACTACTAATAAGGTGAGATAAAATATTAACAATTTAAAATATACTACCTGATGTTCTTTTCCTCTGAGGAATGCCTTAGGTCTCCTGGGTATTTTTCTCTATTTGCAGTAACTCTCACTTGCAGTTTGAAATGAGTAACTAGTCTTGCTGTGGCCTAGCAGAGCTGAGCTGGCTGGTGACATACTTTTCCTCTATTCTTCTCCCTCCTCATCTCTCCCACCATTCTGCCTTATGCTGGGACTTTCCTACCTAGCTGCTCTATGTAACCTTCACAGCTTTCATTTCCACTTTTTTGATATGTCATCTCCTAAAAAACATGGCTGGCATTGAGCACACATTTTCCCAGCTCATACAAACATTTTGACAGAAAAACATATTTAAAATGCACACTTTAACAAAAAATATATGAACAACATATGCAAACCAAATATTCTTATGTCTTCCCACATAGTTTCCTTTGCTCTACCAGACAGGCACAGAAGCACCCTCCTTGTCTAGGTCTTGCTGACCTCAGGGACTCTTGGCAGGAGGAGGGAATGCAAGGTGTGTGATGTGTGTGTTTCCCTTCATGTTAGGTCTCAACCAACAAGCTTATATAGAGAAATGGGTTTGATTCCATTTTTTTTGGTCAGAGAAGTGATTCTTCACTCTCTAAAGTTCTTAGGCTGTAAATAAAACTTCCAGACAAAATAGGTTTCAGAACAATGTGTGGCCTTCCGTACAATTGAATGACAGCAGCAGCAGAATGAGACCCGAAAATGTAGCACTTTATGGCTAAAGTAAATTAAGATCAAGCTCTAGCAAGGTCCAAAGAGACCTTTTCGAGAAGAGAGTACTAGTGGGATGTCAAATGAGATGGTTCTCCAACCTTATGGAAGGAAGAACACCTGACTTTTCTGAATAGCAAATGCCAGTCACAGGCTGATATGGCTCAACTATTGATGTGGAAAGTCCAAGTGCTTAACTACTATCAACACTATTCTTTGCTGTTCAGGCAATCAGATATTGTCTCCTAAATGAAAGGGCTCCCTTAGTGAGATTTAAACTCACTGAAGTGCAGGCAAAGTGTGGAAAAGAATGAGAACTACATGGGAAAAAGGTACTTCTGTGCTATGTGTTTTTATTGACTATAAAAAATATGTAGGACAAAAAGCAATATCTGAGCTTTATGGCTTAGCATGTGTATGTTTTCTAACTCTAAAGAAAAGGTGAAAATCCATATTTCTGCTAAATAGTGAAGGCAGCTAAAAGGAAAAGGAGCTAAGATAGGAAGCCAGCTGATCATAAAGAAATCACCTAGACAACTATAATTTGGCTAACTGAAGACAGTAGTTCATTATTTAAATACTGAACAGTTAGTCAAATAAAAAAGGAAGAAAAACAAATATTTCTTTTGTGACATTGTTACAGGATGGACTGCCAGCTGCATCTGAGATGATGAAGTGAAAAGGCATAAAGCAGACTTTGCATATTCAACATTTAAAGCACAGATTCTCTTCTTAGTGAAACAGGGCTCAATGAGCAGGATCAGTAAGCTGATTAATACAACAGATGTTTAATTAAAAAACTGAAGATGGTATTTTATCAGTATCCCATCCAAGCCCCTTTCCAAAATGAGTTGTTTTTTTCTTTAGATAGCCTTCACTAAGTAAGTTCACAGTTTACACAGAACTATCTACAGTGAAGTCATCTTCAAGCATGAGAGTCTCAACTGAGAAACTTCTCCCGAGTGAGTTAGGAGGGAGCCCACATGCAGAGCAGCTCAGTGGGAGAGCCTGAGGAAAGGCTTCTTCCAGCTTTTCTCAACAGCTCCTTTCAGTGAGCAGGTCCAAAATGCAGCGAGATAAGCCCCTGAAGGGCAGGGGCACTCGGGAAAGTGGCATAAAATAGCTCAGTTTAAGTCATTCCCTCCTTTGCATAATATCTCTGCATTTTACCTGAAGACACAACAAAAAGTCCTTGAGCATCTCCAAGACAATTAGAAAAACTGCCAACCAAAGAAATGCAGTATTTGCAGTTTTTCAAAAAAATTTCAACTTTCTCATTTACTATTGGAGATGAGCAAAAGACTTATTATGGATTAGTAATCTACTGTAATATTATAATAAATCATAGTAAAGTTCACAAGAAAACCAGAGTTCATGCTCCACCCTTTCTCCCTGAAATGAAAGTGTCATAAACATAAGAAAAATGATTCTATAATAATGCAAGTGTAAGACTTTTTTCTTATCTCTAGCCTACGTGAAAATGAGATTTCATCATTGCTATTGTAACTCTATTCTTAGTCTTTAAAAAAAAAATCATATGCTTTTGAACTCATCATTACATATATAAATTCTTTATTTCACAGTGGGTATATCCCCTTGATAGGTTTTTTCAAAGCATCATATGAAGACTTAAATGTCTACATCTCACTCACTTTTTTTCTCCTTTGAAAACCTACCACACCATTGTTCCCATTAGGACCTTTTGTGCTATAGCTTCCCAAGTGGTAAAAAACGGTGCCTCTTCAACTTGTTATTATACTTTAAAATCTATACATAACCTTTTTCATCATTGTACTCTATTTAGAAGTCCAATTTTGATAGTATGACTTCCAGAAATGTAAGCACCCATTTTAATTTTGGTCTTTTGTCAGATTATGGCTAAAGCAGACTAATTATTTATCAGAAACTGAAAGAGCTTAATAGAACTGGAAGCATTCCAGCCAGGATTATTATTGAAACATGACAGTTTTGCACTGCAAGTGCCAATTCAGCCAGCAGATATCACAGAAGAGCTTCTACAAAGATACCATTTTCTGTATTTTCAGACCTAAAATCAATATGTAAAAAGTCATTTCACTAAGACAATGAAAGAGAAACTCCTGAAAGACTGCATTGTTCACTTGTCTCTTAATGAGTTACCCCATTTGAGAGTATTTTGAGGTCAAGGGATGCAAATAATTTAAAATGCAGACATTATGTAATTAGAAATAGGAATGTTTTCTTTCTAGTAACACTAACGTTTCATTAAAATCAATGTCCATTCCTGAAGAATTGAGGAAATTAATAAAAAAGGGTTGAAGGAAAAAAAAATTTGAAGTGCTAGAGAATCAAATGTGTAAAAATACTTTGGAGTGTTCTAGAAAGAAAGAGGAAATTATTTTAAAGTTAAGAAACTTGTAACAAAATCAGAAGATCTTATTGTTCTACATACTTCCAATGATTTTAAGAAACTAGCAAATTTATTTGAGATAAGTGAATAATTACTGATGAAGATAGTCAAGTTATGTTCTCTGAATTTCTCTTATGAAGTTTTAATGAAATGTCATTTCTCATAGAAAACAAGATGATACAAAAACTCCAGAAGTTTAGTGGGAATATTTGTAAAGAAATGAATTAAGCTGATACAATAACTGATTTTACAATACTTATAAAATTAATTTCAAATGGAGAATACTTAAGCTCATCCTTGTTTATACACAGAGAAACTCCTACAAGTCTAGATTTTTTGTCAAGCTGGAGGTAAAATAGTGAAAGTTTCTTGCTACTTTTTTAAAATTACATAAACAATCTTCAAAATGTTCCAGAACCAGATGTTACCGAGAGATGTGCATACAGCTGAATAGCTTGAAACTAAGGAAGGAAGACTAGGTAAAACTAACTTGACTCAAAATGTAAAATCAGCAAAGCTACTGTGGGTTTACCCAACCATTTCTTCTCAATTTATTTTGCCCTCAGGTCTTGGTTGGCAGTCTTTTTAATTTGTTGGTTAAATACAGGATAAGTACTGTGAGTTTTAATCAAGAACTTCACGTTTTTCTCATCATTGCTGTTCAAATATAAATAAAACCCCAGTGAGTTCTCAGAAAGTATTTCTAAAAGGGACAGCAAACTGCCACTGCCCGTCTAGAAGAGGCTGAGGAGACATCCTCTGCAGCACGATGCATGGTTTTGCTCATGTATCTTCAGAGTGAACTTAAAGTACCAAATCTTTGCTGAGCCCTTCTGTGGAGATGTAATAAGTAAAAGAGCAGGGAAAGGGAGAAAAGTTCTTCAAAGGAAACTAAAAAAAGTTTTGTCTACCCAGAGGAAAAAAAAAAAAAAAAGGAAACTTTTGTAAAGTTATTTTCAATTAGGTAAATGCTATACTGATTGCAGAGCATAAACAGATACAGATGGGGAATTAGAAGTACTTCCCTAGCTATCACAATCTTCCAGCAGGTTTAAAAGGACTAAATACTACAAGCATTTTAAAATGCAGTTTTGAAGTTCATGAAAGGTTTTATAACAGCAGTGTTCAACAGTGGAGAACTGAAGTCACAAGAAGAAGCATTCTTTGTACATTTTTGTGCTTCTAGATTGTACAAATTGATATAAACTGGACAGGAATTATCAACATATCCTTTATACTGGTTTCTCAATCCACCTCCTCTTGCGAGCAGGCTCCTGCCACTTCTTATCACATTACACACAGTGTACCCAGACAGATTCACATATACACACCTAAACCTGACAGGCAGTAGCCTCAGTTCGTGTCTAAAAAAGGTATAAAATCAACCTGATTTGTGGTTTTCTGGCTGACAATAAACTGCTGTCAAATCTTTGTCTCTTTTGTTCTTCAGTGGCTGGTAACCATGGATACCCCAGGCAATAAAGTTCACTGATCCACAATGCTGTAATTCAGGGTGTGTTTCTTGTAACTGATTTTGTTATGGAACCCCCAGAAGATAAAACTAGTAATTCAGAGCGAAATGGAAATTAGCTACTAGTCAAAATTTTGCTTGTGTTTTAGTAGGAAAAAAACATGCTTTGTTGAACAGCATTACTTTCCCTGAATAATTTATGACAGCCAGTCTGCCCCATTGAAATGTTCATATTAATTTTAATGAGCTTGTCAAAGCTCTTCTAGCCATTTTATATTGAATAGATTTGGCTGGGGTAATATTTTAACCCTTTGCTCTTTTTAACAAACAAAAAATCTGCTTTATATAAAATATCTTTTTTGTTTGCATTTTATAGATTAGTATCTATAGTTCATTCAAATAGTAGTAACATTATGATTCTCTATAATGCAGATTATATTTCCATGTCAATTTAAAATTTAGTTCTGCAGAAAAAAAAAAATTGGAAAAAGTATTTTTAGCTAATTGGACTAGGGGGCATAATTGTTTAGATTACAAGTGCTTGGATGCAATATTTGCATTTACATTAGTGTTTTTTCCAAAGTTTAAATTTACAGTAGCTATAAATTTTCACTTTATTCTGAACATATCACTTTATTCTGACTGCAACATATCTGATTAGGATGACAAAAACAGTGGAATGTGACAGGGAACAAGAGGAGAAAACAATCAAGGATCAAATTCTATTAAGGATTGTTATATATGTTAAATAATACAGTCCAAAAATAGTATATGGCACCAAGACAGAAAAGGTTATAAGCATGACATAAGAATAAAAAAAATTACCCTAGAAAAGGTGTGACATAATTCAATGAACAAGTTTTACATTTGTGAAAAAAAATGTGCAAAATTCTCAGAATGGGGGGATAGGCATAAAAATTTAAAAATTTATATATATATTTATTGCTATTTTAATTTTTGAGCATTGAAAGGAAGGCTTTTAAATTTCAAATATTATCTAGAGTGAGTGAATCTATTGAATTTTTATTGTGAATTCAAAAAAGGCTTCTCTTGAGAGCATTGAACAAAGCAGTTAGAGTGACGAGTTACCTTGTTCATGCAGAAAGGAACCTGCTTTATTGAAAATTCCATGAGCAAGTCTAATTCTGCCTCTTTCTGATGGCAACAATTACTTTAGCCTTATTTTGCATATCTTCAAATTTTCTTGTTCAAGCCAGTCTCAAAAGCTAGCTGAAAGCTCCATTCAAGCATACATGTTTATATGGCAGATTGTTCTAAACTGGTCATCATATGACATTTCTGTAGATTACGAATGCTGTGTTTCTGAAGCAAATTCCTTCTTCCTGGAATTTTCTTTTTGTAAACACAGCATCTTTCCTGAAAACTGCAGTGAGAAACATTTCTCTAAATGGCAGACCCATCTATGTACAATATTTCTTCCTACAGTTTTGCTCCTAACTTCCCATCACTGCTATTTAGACTAAAGCTTACCTGTGAAGAACTGATTACCCATAATTTCTAGTATAAATGGAAATACCCTTTGAACACTTCTAATCTCCCAACACTATCCCAGTTACCCTGGGTATCAAGATTGGCATTGGAAAATATTCACTGAGCAACTCAACCTTCTGTTACTTCTTGAGAGTGATACACTTTTATGAAAATTTAATGTTATCATTAACATACAGATGGTTTTACATGGCACGATGCAGTCACTTGGCCAGTTCAACTCTTGTTTTGTACTTGAGTTGAATCTAATAAGATTCACGAACCACTCTGACTCCTCAGCAGTAGCCTTGCATCTATGTAGAGTATTCAAACACTTGGTGTGGGAATGGATCCTCCCTGTATACCACATTCTGCCACTCCACTCAAATGATTTTTGAGGTACATAGGAAGGATCACTAAAAATGGTTCAAGGTTATTCAGTGATATATAGTTCAGCTTGAAGTGAAGTATTGGATTTTAACAGCTATTGCAAAAGTTCAATAAATATATTCTTTCTTTCTGCCAGTCAATTTTCCTTTAGAAGTTTTGCAGAGAAAAAGTAAGAAAAATAACCTCTTAATCACTAAAAAGCTCTTTTTTCTATACAAAACATTTTAGCAGGCATAGATTTTATATTCCCTTTTGGTAGCCTCCCAAATTGATGTGCTATTCTGCATTCTGAATTTAGAAAGATTAACACCTGTCCCCACCATCTTCTAAAAACCACTAACTGAAAAATAAAAACTTTCAAAATAATATTTGAGAGATTATAGAACCACTCAGTTATCAGATAAGGCCTTTTATCTAGGATCATGTAGGAGTACCTGATATCAATCACTGTGCTCCAAGAGTAGCTAAGGATCTAACCCACAGCTCCTTTTCTTTGTAATATGTTCTACATTTTACTTCCTATGTATCATTGGAGGTCTTTGGCACCTGCAACCAGACTTTCCTGCCTTTATACATAAGAAACGTAGCCCCCAACCTAATTTCCTATCACGTTAAACCACTAAAATCACATAACTATTAAAACATGAATATACATCATTCTCAGTTCAAAATCATTAAGTATCATCATCTTAGAGCACTCACATATTTTTCACGTTCACTCGAGCTCCTGTTCACACATACCTCAAATTTCACTGACATATACAATGCTAAAGAAAGTTCTTACTCAGTGAATAAAAGGAGATACAAAATACTACACTTATTTCCTCCAGATAAAAATTCAGAAAATCATTCCCTGAATAGCAGTACCAACAAACCCAAAAACCAAGCAACCCAAACCTACTTGTTTTCTTCATTTGAGGAAATAATTATCATTAAAACAATACTGTCTTGGCCATGATCATCACAGGACAGAAGTATGGATACCCTTCATTCTTTTAACCACATACTTAAATCCCATCTCAGAAAAAAATTATCAGTATTCAAGAGACTCCTCCAAAGGAAAGAAACTACTTAGAAAAGAAAATTAAATATCCAATGATAATTTAAAAAAAACAGTTTAAGCAAAGTTATTGTTCAGAAAAAGGGAACAAGTTCTCCAGAACAGCAGCAAAGTGATATATTCAACTAAATTCAGATCTTTTTTAAAAAAAATCATTGGACATCCACCTATAGCCTCAGTATTAAGTGTTTTATATCTACTTAAGCCTTTCAGGTCTTGTGATGGTTTTGGCTGAGGTAGAGTTCATTTCCTTCACAGTCACCATCACACACAACGGAGTGCTTCTTTCCTGGGGATAGCTGAACACCATGGGAAACAGTGAATGAATTCCTTGGTTTGCTTTGCTGTGTGCAGAACCTTTGCTTTCCTTATTAAACTGTATTTTACTCAGCCCACAAGTTTTCTCACTTTTACCCTTATGATTCTCTCCCCCGTCTCACCATGGGGGAGTGAGCGAGTGAGCGTGGGGCTTAGTCGCCAGCTGGGCTTAAACCACACGCATCTAAAAAATCCAATACCACTTAGGGAAAGATATGCATTAGATCCAGTCTTTTAATTAGTCTCTGAACTTTTCAAAGACTTTCATTTATCCTATAGATACTGATTTTCCATTGTCTTCAAAGGCTTCTTATAATTAAAAATGCTATGATTTCATTAATTAAAATTAATGGGAAAATGTGATAAAAAGAACAATTGATCATATTGTATTATTAAAATAAAATCATAGCAAATAAAATCAGAAACAGAATTAATTCATTTGAATATCTGTTCTTCAGATACCTGAGGGTATAGGCTATTGCAAACTATTTTACTAATTGGAAATAATACAATTGTTGGACCAAATAAATGTCGAAGAGTACACAGCGGATAAAAATGTCTAGTTGACTTTGATCTTTAATTATGAATTTGTTATTCATTATGTTATTTACACAGGATTGCCTTTGATATTCTGAATGTCAAGAATAGATATCTGCTTACAAAAAGATACAGATAAACATTTCCCTGTCTCCTGCAGGTGTAGGAACATAAATGATTCTTGGTTTTAAACATAAAGCTGTATACTAGACTGCATTTTGTGGACAAAACATATCAGGGAACTGACACTTTGCAGACAACTAAAATAAAATTTTCAAAGTACATTCTAGCTAGTGAATGCATAAAGATTTTAAATTATGTATGGACTCTAATATTGAAAGTTTAATAAACCTTAAATTCTTAGGAAAAAATAAAGGAGAGGATAGGTAATCAAGATTCCTTCCATCCCTCATTCTCTCCATACTACCCCTGCTTTAAGGCTAGTTGCTTTTTCTGGGAGGTGCATCTAAAAACATTCATGAAAGGTCAGTTTGAGTTGTAGTCCTTGTGGGACTTTCATGGGCTTCTTTTCTTCCTCATGTAACATACGCCTGCATAAAATACATAAAATGTAGTCATCAACTCTTTCAGATAGAAACTTCCAACAGAAAAACACAGAGAATTCTCAGGAATGAAAAATAATGCCTCGAATGTATTCTTTTGTTAGGAAAAAGTGTTTGATGTATGAAATATTGCAAAAATGTTTTTGAATAGGAAAAGCCCCAAGTTTCTAGGGAAGTGACAGACTAAAGTATTTTTGAACCTTGTGGTCAAACCTTTCACCAAATAAAACATGAGACAGAATATTCAGTTTACTGTTATTTTCACACTAATATGTCATTTTAGGATGAATAGGTATTTAAGCAGGTATCTGGATTATTTAGAGGGAAAAAAAACACCTCACATTACCATGGGGAAAATAATCTAAGTGTCGTCAGTCAAAGGTCACATGTTGTCAGCATAATAAAGATAGTTGTAATTGTGTAAAACCTGATACAGGATTCAAGAAATAAGCAACTAAAGGAGGATAATGTAATTACTTCTAATCAACATGGGTACCTGGAAAATTTATCTTGTCCAATTATGTTGGTATCATTTTTCTGAAATCATAAATGCATTGATGAAAATTATCAAGGCACAATTAGTGGGTTTAACAATTGAGTAACATGCATCTCAAATCTCAACATGCTATGCAAATAGGGAATTTCACCAAAGGCTATTTTTCTTTCATTGCTTTTTTCTGGGACTGATTTTACATTTATTTGTATTTTCATAGACCTGAGGACAAAAAGAATTCAGTCAATGCCGATAAATTTGGTTGTTGATTCAATGAGTGATTAAGGAAGGCAGGATCAATCTATGAAGGAAAAATTCAATATGGTAATATCTGCATTTATGAGCAAAAGATGAAGGCCCTTCTTAGAGTATGACAGAAATAGCTCTAGATGTAGTGATAGAACAAGAGGTAACATTTTTTAACTGAAAGAGGCAGGTTTAGATTAGATGCTAGGAAGAAATTCATTACTGTGAGGGTGGTGAAGCACTGGAACAGGTTGCACAGAGAAGCTGTGGATGCCCCATCCCTGGAAGTGTTCCAGGCCAGGTTGGATGGATCTTTGAGTAACCTGGTCCAGTGGGTCCCTGCCCATGGAATGGATGTTGGAACTAGATGATCTTCAAAGTCCCTTCAAACCCAAACCTGTCTATGGATCTGTGACTCTCTAGGCAGGACTCACATAAAGAGACACACCTCAGTCTCTTTGCCTTTGCAGTCAGCCTGCATATTTCCGCAGAGATCTCAATGCAAGGACAGGATCAACAAGGGCAGTTCACAGAAACACACCTGGACCTCAGTCCCAGTTGTAACAGAAAGGGATGCAATAGTGACTGTCAAAGAAAAGAGGTGATATACAAGTGTGGCAAGACAGTTTCATGGGTCTGAGAGACTGGAAATGTAGAATTGCAATGCTCCTGTATGCCAAGGGAGAAGCTGTTATAGTACTAAGCTGAGATCAAAGCCCTGATTCTAAATTACAGTTATAAGGAACACGGATGAAAGAAGCACTAAAAGAATTAGTCAAAACAGTAGAAAACAGTAAATGTGTTACAGAAAAAAAACCCAACAAAACCTCAAGAAGGTCTGTCAGATTATATTAAAGGAGGGAGACAAATTGAGCAGTTAGAAGAGTGCTTATACAGCTCTTAAGTTTAATTCACTATAGGTGAACACAGAAATTCAGAGAGAAAAAAACCGAACCATGTCTTTTCAAGAGCAGATGGTTAACCACTGGAATGACTAGTGGGAGAACACTGCAGGTGAGAATCTTTGTGGGTTCTGAATCTTACATATACACAGAAAACTCTGGCTTAGCTCCAAGTTAACTATTGTACGTGAAGGAATATGTTCTGGAATCCCAATTCCAACATTACATAGAAAGTCAGGAAGCAACTGTCTCTTCTGCCTAGAAGCGTTTTTGAGCCAAAAGAGCATTTTTGTCAGCCAAAGAAATACCTTGCTCTATATGCACTTTTTTAGTTATATTTTTTTTTGTATTCTAAATCAGAAAATGTCTTATTCATTTACATGAAATCATCCCCTCCTAGATTTTCAGAACCTACTTTACCATTTAAGCAAACTTTTCTTGTAGAAAATAAAAATATTTTCTAAATGTGACTGCAACACAATCTAAATGTATTCTTTCAGACTACATAAAGTGTGCTTATTTCAGCATATGATCTGGACTCAACATGATCACAGATTTTCCAAGTTCTTGGTAATAGTCACCTATAAAAAGTTGATTTTTTCTTTTTGTCTTACTTTTCTGTGTATATTGTAGAGTTATTTTAGAGAAATAACCTATACCTCAGAGAAAGTTAGAGGTTTTTTTTCTATTTCCAGGTTACAAAGTAAGGCCAGATCCTAGGAGGGAAATGGCTCACTACTAAGGAGTTTAAAGAAATTTTTCTGTATTTTATTTTCAATTTTATATAGTTAACCTCAATTGACTTTAAAAGGGATAAAAACTTCCAGAAGCAAATAGGACTTGAAGTAACCTTCTGAAAAAGTGGTGTGCATCCTATGGCTGCAAGCAGTCATACAGGGCTGAAACCTCTCTAGAAAAGAGATCTTTGCACTTCTACACCCATATCTGTATTTTGGAAGAACTGGAGATGGAACATCTGATGAAAAATAACTTTTGGAAGGAAGAGAATGTTAATTTTCTACTGTAGAAGAGACAGCTTTAAAATTCTTTGCAAAAAAACTGTTTGCTTTTTAAAAGGAAACAAGTTTCATAAATCATTCTCTCTGTCTGACTGAATTTTACTTCCCCTTTCTGTTTCACCACAGCTCAGACCCTAATATGCTTATAGCATATTTACCTCTGTAATGACACTTCCCAGTCATTCCTCCTCCTGTGGGAAATGTCCTTGAGGATGTCCACCAGCTGTAACCACCAACACAATCTGGATCTATTTTTAAGAGAAGTGGGCAAACACGCTCTTTTATACAAACACTTTGACTTTCCATAAAACATCAGAATTATTATATGTGAATTAAAAGATATAGTTACAGCACAAGGCAGTATGTGGAGTGGAACACAATACTGAAAGATGGATGTGCTAGCATAGTGTTTGTGGAATTATCCAGACATATGAATACTACAGAAACAACTTTATCAAAGGCGTGGAAATATGTTGGAAGTAAACTTATTGCCTGGCTGATGTTGAGCCATGAGCAGATAGAAATTAAGTTGTACAGCTTCTACAACTTTGGGAGAGGTTCAGCAATATATCCCAAGAATAATTTTGCAGTAATGAGTTAATCTGTTAGTATTATTGCAATTGATGTAATAAAAATACCTAAATGAACTAGAGTAAAACACTTATTTTTCAAGTTTGCTTGGAAAGCACAGCTTGCTTACTATGAACTACCATCATGTGATTTCAGAACAGTGAAAGGCTTTTCTGGAAAATGACAAGAACCCCTCTGACCCTACACTTTCCCCCAGAGATGTGCACACAAGGAGCAGCACTGGAAGGGCAGGACCGTGCCAAGCCAGGGCTCGTCCCACTGCCCAGGGAGGTGGCAGCGCTGGGGTGGGCAACTCACAGCCCCTCTCATCACAGGTGCCTGTGGTGACAGAGCAAGGCCGAGGTCCAGCGGGGTCATCAAGCCAGTGAGTCAGGATCTGGCTCAGCAGGCACAGCACAGCTGCAGCACAGCTCAGGCAGGGATCAAACACGAGAGCCCCAGCAGCCTGAAGTGGAGGAGGAGGCAGCCGCAGCCCAGGCTGCCTCATGGATCTGCCCACTGCACACGGCAAGGACGCGCTGCTCACTCTGCCAAGGCCTTCAGCTCTGCTGCTTCTAAGTTGGCCCTGAGCCCAGGCAGCTGAATCCCCAAAAAGGTCAGAGCAAAATCTGGGCCCTGACACCAATCTTCTAAAGTGACAGATGACTCAGTACAGTGGTTTCTTAGGTTTTACAAAGGGGTGAACAGCTCTACTGTCATCTCTCAGTCTTTACCTTAGGCAGTCAGCCCAATTAAGGGTTGCATGGGAATTGCAGCATGTAGCCATACCTGTTTCCTGTAAACAGTTCTCATTAATTTTATTAACTCCTACCTTTTTTATCTTATTTTTTGAGCAATAGTATTTTTCTGACATTGTGAGACTGATGACAAGACACTATGATACTAAATGTCTAGGACTACACGCTGGAGGCTGAATTAATTTATCAGCTGCCATTTGCTTGTCATCAAAAGTCCCGGTTTAGAAAGTGTAGCCCTTAGCATCTGGGATCTGAATAGAGGATGTAACATGGAATAGTTATTGTTGACACCAATACTACCATTTATCACTAAGATTTTCTTAGGTCTCTTCATTGTAAGAGCTCATCTTAATTGCCAAGCTTTAAACATAAGAGCGAGCTGATATTTTTCAGATTTCTGCCACTGAGAAGTCATATTTGAAGGTATTCTGTGCTTTTATTTGAGAGAGATTTTGCTATTGCAAAAATAAATGTAATTTTGAAGACTAAAATTTAGAGAGTAAAAGAAATTCAGATGACCTTTTCTTTTCTTTGACATCTGGAATGACTGTGCTTTGAAGGAGGGAACTCAAATGTTTGGCATTTTGTCCTATAAATAAAAAGTGAGTTTCTGTTCCAACAAAAATAGTAATGAGGTATGAAAATGCATGAGGTGTAAAATACGAGAGAAAAGAAATTACAAGGGGAAACACCTGTGGTTAACTGGCAGCTGGAATCAACGCTTAAAGTTGCAGGGAGCCCAGGAGCAGGTTCCAGCCACCCAGATTAGCTGGGTGTACTTTGCTGTGAGGAAGATACTTCCTGCTGTTACCTGGTGGTTCTTAGTCAATCAAGTAATGCTTAAAGAGCGCAATGATGAACACCAACACGGTGAGACAAGCTGTCAAAGGTATTTGCAAGGAGAAACAGACCAAAGCCTAGACTGAAGTTTTTCTGGAAACAAACTTTTTTGTTGCAGTATTAGATATGGAAGATGCCCTATAAGGTGGAAGTTTGCTGGAAAAGAATACTAAATCATTGGTTAATTTAAATCATTAAAAATGTTTTACTGGCAGTTTTGTAATCTGTTTGCATCTGCAAGTAGATCTCACATGATACTGGGCATTCCATTTAGACTAGACTGTTCTAGGTTGTGTTCATTCTGTGTTGCCTGACTAACACCCACAGTTCAGTTACAGAATTTCCCAGAATCCAGAAATCCACCTGAAACCAAAGATTCACATTTACAGAATATATGTACTCTAAAAAAATCCTGCATCTTGAACGTCTCTAGTTAAATACTCCTTCACCATGTAGATTTGACACTAATGCATTTATGTCTTTGATACACAGTCATAAAATACCTTTCTCCTTTACCGTTGTGTGTGATCATTCAAGAAATGTACATTTTGTAGTGAAGTGATTAATCGAAAAGAAATTTAACAATAGCTGTGTTAGAGGCAGATATTGAATAATGCATAGCAAATAAAGCATAGGATCATGGACTGCAGAATGATTAAGCTGAATTATAGAATAGCTGCTTGGTAAGAGATAACTGAAGTATGAACAAGTATGCTGGAATAATCGCTATCATTGTTTTAAAACAATATTGTAATTCATGTTTTCATTGTTGGCTTGTGCTTGATGCTGGAACTTGATTTTGGCAAGGCTTTTCTTCACAACTTATAATATTTTAATGCAAATGGTATTTGAACAAGATGCAGCACACTTTATTCTAGCTTTTTTCTAGCTATTTTAGTTACTTTAATTAAGTTAATATACTAGGAAAAGAGGAACTGAAGCAATCAGTCATTTTTGATCACATTTGTGTTTGCTTTAACAGGCAACTCAGCTGTTGACAGCCTGTTGTCTCAGGTTCAAATAGTCCAGCATTACTGAAGGCAGAAAGTCTCACTGTTGAGGTAGATTAAGCCAAACAGGTTATGCTCAAATACAATTAGGAAATTAGAAGGAATTAAAAGATTAGGATACAGATAAGGCACTACCAAGCACCAGACAAATTCCTTCTCTTTTTCGCTGGATATTGCTACTGACTAATGTACATATTGTGGACAACAAGATAATTTAAATACATTTATTTGAATTTTTTCAAAGGTCTTTTCTTTCAATTGGTTAATCCTGTTCATTTAAAGTTGCTGGAAATCATGCAGAAGATGATATGATATGATATGATATGATATATGATTGATATGATATGATTGATATAGAGGCACAGAGAAGCACAGAACCCTGGACTGATCTACCAGTATCTTGAGCTTCAAACCTACATGTGTCCCAGCTGCCTGAACCACATATTTAGATGGATAGTTTTTCCAAGGAGCAAGAACAAACACAATATTTGAAGACTATTTCTAACTCTAATCTCATAACAGAACAACATATAACAGCACCCCTCTAAGGGTCTAAACAAGCATCTGCTATGCTCTATGAACAAACAGTACACAGATGCTGGAAATCATCTGGGAAGCATGATTCAGAGTTAATAAACTAGAATAAAAATCTGCCCATAGGGAAAAATAGAAAATGTGCTTTTTTTTGTCTCCAAAGAAACCCCTTAGAAATTTAGAAAGGGTATTTCTGATGCCTAGCTTATGGCTATTCATTTCTTTAAGATGGAATATCTAGTTGAATTCAAAGAGAGAAAATATACTTTGTCTGAAAAACAGTTATAGGACTGACAAAGTCATAATTGTTATCTAGAAAACAACCAAATGATAGTTGTGTCCGTTGTTTAGTAAGGCTACTAGCCTAACACAAAAAGTAGCTAGTTATCATACTTCATCCCTGAAAAATAACACAGATCTGTTACATATAGAATTTATGAGACTTATAATTTTAGGCTATTTTGTTTTTCAACAGCTAGAATCCAAATATTACCCAGTTTTCTACCCAACAATATCCCCTTTTTAAAGAGGACATAGCTTCTCCAGACTTTGATGCATTTCCCAAGCTGCAAATATTTTTATGGGTATCCTCTAACTGCATTAAAGAGACTTCATGCATTCTCTAAGCATCCTGCAATAAATGTCATCAGGCCTAGACTATTTAAGACTGCCTTAATTAGATTTTTCCTGGCACTGCTGAATGCTTCACCTGATTGAAATATATAAGTTTTCTTTTTTGCAGCTGCGTCTCAGCAGTTGTCACTGTCTGACTCAACACTGCACAGACTTGATTCCAGCTGATGTGTTTAGCTGCAAGGTTTTGATGGCAAAGCCAGTCCTCCCTGATCTGTTAGTGTACCACCTTGAACTTTGAAATTTTGCATTCATTTCCTCAGCTGTATTGTTTTTGTCTTCTCCAGTTTTTCTCTACCGTGTTGTTTTATTAGTGTACTTATCATTAGACTGCTTCTCATTTTCCTGTTCTACTCTGAAGCCATCTGTTGAAATGTTAAGCAAAATCTTTATTCAGAATAGATCCTGGTGGCTGCTGCTGTGATGGTGACAGAACAGTTCAAGGAGTGTCTGCATTCTCAGGAATCTACATTTTTTGACTTGTGTGCAAATGTGTGTGTGCATGTGTCTATGTGTTAGTTTTTGCTGCTATCCACAGCACAATCAGCCTATTCTGTTTCCTGCCTGCCAGCTTCAGTTAGCCAGGCTTGATGTGAGAGGGTCACTGAATCAGTCAAATGCTAAAAGTCAGTACAAAATGTGCCTTAAGACCTGCCTTGTGACAGTGTCACTATTTACTTACCGACCTTCAGAAAGGTCAAGGTTTTATGCTGCTTTGCTCTTCTTCTCCAGTCAGCAGCACCTAGTAAGGAGTCTTCTGAATTATTCTATCTACTCCATTATTTTTTTGTTGTATTGGATAAGGGAAGTCTTTCTCAAATGGTCTGGGAGTTCATGTAAGCAAAGGACAGTAGTAGGTGCAGACTAATTCCTTTCTTGGCTGTGCTGTAAATATATGGTTTTCTTTGACAAGTACACTTGAAACTGTTCACTGGAGAAAGAGAAAATGGTAACAGCCTTGAAACCTACCCCCTATCCTGGGTCTTACAGCTGCACAATGAGTTTGATGCTCCACTACTCCTGGCTGTTAGGAAGTTGAAGAGTTATTTGATCCTTTGTGTCCTACACAATACCTGCCAGTTTTGCTATTCCCTGGGTAGCATGAATAGGACTCTGGCACTGAGTGTGAATGACTTATCTGTATTTTAAAATAAAATAGAAAATTCTTCTATACTTTATTTTACTATCTTGGCAAGATGTAATTCTCCTTGGACCTTGTCAATTCTCATGTTACCCTTGCATATGACTTCTGAGAGTTAGCAATTTTTCTCTGATCATATGGTTTTTTTGTTCCCTGTAAGCTATTGGCTTCTTTGGCACTTCACAGACAGTAATTCAGGCTAGACTTCAATTATACAAGTTCTTTCCACACCCCTTTTGCATCCTGACTCCTTGTCGTTTTATTGATTTGTATGGTCCTGTACAGTTATGTACCAGCTCTGTATCAACTATTCCTTTAACAAGTTGATTCTAATTAGTTCCCTTGATGGATGAAAGATTGCCTTTTGAAATTGAGAACTTCATGGAAGGGTTGTATGAATAAGTATAAATTATGCAGTAAAATCCAGCATGTCAGCCTCCCCACAGTCACCACCTGTACCTCGTACCTACCTAATCCCTCACTAAAAGAAAAGTAAATTGATCTGACTACAGTCTGCCCATAAGTATAATGGACTACTTCGTAAGTTTTCACTTCATTGCACCGTAACTTGCATGTCAAGATTTTAATAAGTTTCTTCATTTAATATTCCAGTGTAATTAATTTGTATTAACTCATAATTATATTCATACTATACTGTGATGTTATTTTCTCATTTGATTCAGAGATATTTAATGTTGAATTTTACTAGAACAATCATCAGTCTCTACACTTGTTATTGTATTGCTAATTATACTATCTATGCAATGTGGCAACATAAAAAATACTAATATTTCTCAAATAGATACCTTCAACAATTTCATTCAGAGCTACAGAATCTTTTATAGTAACCAAATGTGTCATTAGAATACCACAAAAAGTCCTCAGTTTAAAGTAAAATTCTTATTGATCCTTTCATAAAATTATATAAACCTGCAAAGATCTTTATCCCATTCTGCCTCATTTCTTCAGTAGGTTGTTAGTGTTCTTTACTCAAGATCTCCTGTATATTTCATTTTTTGTCCCAGTAGAACAAAGGCTTTAAAAGTAGGAACCATGATTATCATTCTGTCACATTTTAGTTACTCCTTTAGTAAATCCCTTCACGTCATGCAATATTTCAAATTCTTCAATGTTGTTTCCTGGAAGAACCATTTAACAAAGATGGAATTAATTTAACTACTGCTCTCAAAAATATTAATATCTTTTTGGATGGTGTCTGGTCAACTTCTCTGGGAAATTCACCCATTTGTTAAAATGTTTTTACCAACTTTTCTCTCACATTAGCCCTCAATTTCTTTAATATCTGATCCTGATATGAGAAGGTAGTTGGAATATGCTTTTTCATTCATGCCTCCTACGTATGAGCTGCTGCCAAGTGAGGGGAGAATGGTTTATGTGTAGGCTTATCTGTAGTGAGCATCAAGATTGCTAAAGCTGGAGTGAAAGCTAGAATGAGAGGAAGGCTGAGGAATTAGATTTCCTAATAAATTAGGTTTCTAAATAAGTTATGACCACATCTTGTAGAAAAGGAGCCGACTCTTATCAGGATTAGAGACCTCACTGAACTCAGGCTCAGCACTGCGTGGCTGTAATGATCAAACTGTGATTACTTGCTAGGAGAGCAGCTTTAAATGGGAAACAGTTTGGCTAACCCACTTATCAGCATTGTTTAAGACCACTGAACTATCTTTCTAGCCTTTAGCTCTGCAATGACTGTGCATAGACAAAAGGGAATGTAGCAAACAGAGATATCACTGTATAGCCCCTGAGTGTGCTGCAGACATAGTTAAACAATCTGCTCTCTGTATTGCCCTTGAGGGACGTTTGTGTGTATGGTATCTATATAAAGAAGATGCAGTTAATCTGATTCTCAGATTTTGTGTGCTTTTTGTATTCATTTACATCGGGAGCAATTGCAGCATTCAGCTGGACCCAAGGAGCATTGTTTATACCCAGTTAGTAATGTAAAGACATGAAATTACTACAAAAGCACCAGAGCAAGGTTGGAAAAATATTTAAAACAGTTTGAATCTGAAATTACATTAACCTCATGCTCAGTGGGTATCTTTCGGAGTGAAAGATTACTGGACAACTCTGTGATTCAATTATAACATTATTCTATTTGTATTACAGGGAAGGCAGTTTAAAACACCCTTTCAGTGGCTAATCAATACCGGAACAATGTTCTTCATTACCACAAGGTGTCACTTTTATGACTCTAGGATGAACAACAAAGTTTAAAAGTAAAATATTAGATGGAATCATTCCCTATTTTTTCCTGAAATTTCTATGCTAGTTTCTCTAGTTTGCTTATTACATTTGGTATGAAAATTGAATTAGCTACATATTAGATCTGAGCAGACATCTCATGAAGAATAATCTATGTAGTTTAGCAGCTGTGTCTGCTTTTGAAATTTTAGGAGCAAACTGCAACTTCCTTCAGTTTGCTAATTATTTAGATTTCCACAATATTTGTGATATAATTACTATTACTTCAAATTTAAGTATTGCACACTGGATATTAGTTAGATAATACTGCTAATCTTTCTGCCCTTTGGCTAAGCACTCGTGCATTTATAGAAACATAGCTCAGAATATTTTTAGATATGGCTGTGACTACTGTTCTTTAAAAAAAAATTCAGCAGGAATCCTTTTTTAATTCACTCACTCTACAAATTCACAGACTCACATGCTCAGACTCACCTCGAGCTCACACAGAGCTTCAGCAGCCTCACTGCTAGGCTACTGAATTCAGCAATCCCTAACAATTACAATAAAAAATATGAGAGTCCTAAGCCATTCTGGGTCAGTAGAAACATCCCCATGAGCTTCAACAGACTACAAATAAAACAAATCTGAAGTACTAAATAATTTTTATTTAAGATCATAGAAGAACCTAAGTAGGTTCTTAAGCAAACCTATCTAAATAGTTGAATGATTTGAAGTTTAAAATTTCAGTCTAAACCAGAAAGACAAATTTAAGTATATCACTATGGCTGTTGTTGTTAGAAAACCGACAAAGGAAATATACAGAACTGTTTTCAGGGAAGGTCTTGATCTTAAATGATCCTGTTACTACTTTAATGGAAAAAACCCAAACATTTAATTGTAAGGGTTTTTTTCCTGATTTCTCACTCAAAAAAAGTAAGCAAGAAATATTTTGAAGAATTTAAATGTTCCTGGTTTTACTATAAGCATAACTTACTAATCTCCTCGCTGCATACTTTGTAAAATTATCAGCTACAGTGATACTTTTAACAAATCACTTATGCCTATAACATTTCTCATCAACTTTATTAAGCTGGTGTGATTTTATAACTGCCTCATAATCACTAATGTGGTAAATATCAGTGCATTTCTACTTAGTAAATGCACTTCAATTACTTATGAAAACATTTACTGTGACATCCTTTTTTATAAACCTGGAAGGCCTGTCCCTTCACTTATATAGAAGTAAAATCTGTTCATTACAGTAAAACATTTAACTTTTAAAAAATTCACTATCTTGTCTCAAGAGGTGTCATTTCAAAAAAATTTGTTCCAAATTTGTCTGAAGCCTCTGAGAAAAAATGCAGATTAAATGATACTTATCATAAAACATTTGTGCATTAATAGTGCATGTTTTTAAATAAGACAAATAAAGGAGCATCTCTCAAACAAAAAGAGGCCACAAGAACCAAGAAAGAGGAAACTGGTTCAGTTAGTTTTGCTAATACATATCTTGAATGCATTTTGGCGTATTTTAAACCACTACTCCAGGGCGACTGAGATCCATAAATGCACTGACGAAGACTTTGGAGAAATGAAATGAAACTGACAGTGTTTCCTTAAGTGATCACCTAAATTTAACCACAAAGGTCATTTAGCAATATGCATATTTGCATCATGATACATAGCCTCAGAAAACAGGCAACTAATTTGTAGATGAGTAGTTGGTTTCAAAATCTGGCTGACAAAGTAACTACTTCTAACAGACTAAGCTATGAGTTCTAGAAAAAAAAATAATTGCTCTTATTCTGCTGTTGTTATTTCTCTTCTGTTTAACAGAGAACTTAATTTTTTTTTAAATCATGATGGTTCGTGTGAGATGTTGCTGGGGAGAAAGTCATAGAAGTCTCAGACTACACCGTGTGAAACTGTCTTTGAAAGGTCACAACCTTTCATTATTTCTCTAATGCAAACACTCCTTGTTCCTGTAGGATCCAATGCACTGTGTTAGCATACTACACATTATCAATCAATGCAAAAACAGTGAATTGGTGGATTAAACCAGTGTGTGTTGAAATTCTTCAGTTATACAAGGAACTTATTACATATATGTTATATACTTCACAGGGTTATTTTGGAATAGATGAAGTGTGATTCTTGGACCAAATGTCTGTACCTCACCGGTGGTTTCAAAATTTTGAAAGACATTGACCTTGATTGTGTGACTGCAGGCCACTGGGGGGGAAGACTACCTGTACTTTTCTCCATCTCACACCTTATTGTCCACATCTGTGCATCCCCCATGACTCATACGAGCCCTCACCTCTGAAGCCTTTCAGAGATTTCAGATCCAGCTGCTGTTACGTTTCAATCATAGGTCGACAATTACACTTTCTCTTTGAGTCTTAAAAACTCCATTACCCCTTTCTCCCTGTACTCAAAACCAAACACAGGATTCAGATGCGAACCAGAAATTAAGATTTTGTATGAATTACATAGGGAAATATGTAAATTAAAGCTTTCTATTCAGAAAAAAAAATGTTAATTGATAGAAAGTATTATTTTTTTCACATCATGCATTGACTGAAAAGGTAGGAATATTTTGTTGTTTTTTTTCATTACACTGTGCATTATTAATATCAATTCAGACTACAAGTAATGGCAGTAGCAACTAAATGAACTCCTTTTTATAGTCAGACAAAATGTTTTTGTCAGTATACAAAGTATACTTGCTCCATTAGGGGAGTTTGTATTTTTTTAATCCCATGCTTTCTGTTCGAAATCTTACAAACAGAGCAGTCAGAAGAAGGACTCTGTGACTGAAAGATTAATTCTGGAATCTTACATCTTTTCCAATCCTCTGTGATACACATCTGCATTCAAATTATATACAGGTATCAGTATATTCTTAAATCTCACTATAGCAAAAGGGACTTCAGTATGCAATTGCAAATGCCTGCTTGAGAAGGGCTACCAGGTTCACAGTCCCCTTGAAATACATAGCAGTTTCTGTATTTGTGCCAATAACACTAGTATTTCACAGAGATACTGTGAGCATAAATTTGCTGCTGTTTGTGAGGAATTTATATAGAACATGGATAAGCACATTAGAAGATTCTCTGAAAAAACGGTTCCTTTTAAAGAGAAAAAATGTGGTCATGTGATGGGAGTTATACCTAATCCACCACAAGATAGCAGTAGATAAATATGCATTTTGAATGCTCTGCTCTCATGAAGCTACTATGCATGTGAATAGAAAAACAAATATGATGGTGAACTAGAACACCAGATTGTGTTTTTATGTACTCAACTCTATTGTATGTTTTCTGTTGCCTACATGTTACTGATTGTAATGAGCACCTTTGCTCTGAAAACATGTGTGTGTTTGCATTTATTTTGTTCCAATTCATGGATATTTCCTTCTTCCAAAAAAAATTCTCTTCTCCATGGTGGTAGGGATAGGAGAGGGATAGGAGAAAAGATAGAAGGACTGAGTTAAATTGTGGTCACAGCATATCTGTAAACATTTTTCTATGTTGTAAATTGTTTCACTGTATGATTTCTGCTAATCTCATTGATCTTGTTAAAATACATTTTTGTACCAGTTTGGTCATCTGACTGTAAGAAATTTCATTTGATTGGCTGAGAATGGGATTCACCTCTCAAAATCAAACTCTCTGCAAGTTATACATCTAGCCTAGACTTAACATTTGGATACTTTAAAATCAGTGGAAAGAACCAGGCACACCCAGGAGATTTGCAACAGTTATGTTGGTTTTTGGAAAATGATTAACTGTTCTATGTGACCACTGATTTCTGCCAGTGACTACAGAAGGATCTAGGTATCTAATATACCTATTTAAAAGATACATGAAATTCAATTGATTGGATAAGAGCTCTTACTTTTTTTCTTAAGTACCCAATCTTAGGAAAATTATTGTGGAGAAAACAGACAAAACAGGTAGATTTTTAATGCAGTATATTATCATTATCAACTGTCATAGTATTAAATTAAAAATGTGTTCAGTGTTAAATAAAAATATTTTTATTTCACGTGTTGCCATAATCACATCCTCCAACCTTTGAAGATAACATATAATGTGTGATTCTAAAGCTATGAAGCCACCAGGCATTGTTACCAAACATTAAGGAAATTACCACAAAATCTCTTAGTTTATTAAAATTTGTAAAAGCTCTGTTGTATCTTGGCTTTGATGAAGCTCATTGGAGAAATATAGGACCAACTGATTAAAACTCAAGCATGTATATCAGCTTTTCTGGGGATTAAACTGTCCAGATCTTTGGGTGTAATTCAGACCTAGATACACTTTAGACCCAGTTACCCATTTGCAATAATAGACAGGCAAGGAGGAGATAATTGGATACGGTCCTGTAAAATACTTAAATTTTCCAAATTATTTTTTAATTATTGTGTTCTAACTTTGTGAACAGAACTGACTAATCCTTTTGTTTTAAATGAAAGGAAAACAAATACAAATCCACCAACCTCCTTCCTCTCTGAATGAGCAGCAGTGGAAATTGCTAATGTACAAAAATTTTTGTGAAAGCTTTTGGATTCATTTGTTTCCCTATAGTTTTTTACTAATTGCAAATGTGAATAAGGCTATATAATTCAGGTTGCCATTTTTAACTTACAATAGAAAAAAAAATTAAAATCAGGATATCTTTGAAAATACATTACAGCTTTAGTTCTTTCAGATGTGAAGAAACAGCAGTCCATATTTGAACACTGACATTTTCCGTAACTTATATCTATCGTGTATGTCTGGGAAAAATGAGGCACCTCACTAACTCTAGATTGCACAGGTAATTCAGGAAAAAATTAAAGAAAACCATTAATGGTCTGGAGGATTTGATTTGGATATTTAAGAGCATGTGTGTTAACATAAGCATGTGTGCTTTTGCTTAACAATTACAAAGGATAAGGTAAAAACATGGGCATTTAAAATCACCAAAACTCTGCACTTCAAAAACATTATTATTACTTTGGGTGTATCACCAGGATTAGAAACAATACCTCAAAACTTCAGCGATAAATTTTGCTTTACTAGATATGTAGAAATAATTTGTCCATAAAATATCAAGTAAATTACTTTCTTAACCCAAGTATTCACTCATATTGTCAGCTGGAAAACTGGCAGCTGTAGTTCCCAGTGAACACCGTTTCCATTATCAGAGATATCTATGATTTCTACTGATGCTGAGAACTATCCTTTAGGGCAATCTGGTGCCCTTTGAAGGATGAACTCATGCCAGCTCTATTTAGCACTTAATTTTAATATTTAGGTCTATCCTTTTTACTTCGTGTTTGTTTACCTTCTCAAGGAAATGTGTCCATTAAAGTTTTTGCAGCTGTACTCCTGTTGAACAATGAAGTTAGACATAAGCTAAGTACAGGCTGATGGTTCAGACCTACTCCTCTACTACTCTGTCTAAATAGCAGCCCAATATGGTCATCTGGTGCTTCTCTTCCTCCCTTCATGCAGAGAATTCAGTCAGGCATTGGTCTGTTTCAGAGATGAAGGACAGAGTAAATGGGGTTTTTACCACTGAAATATCTGTAAATTCAAATACACTATTTAAAATACATTCATTAATTTAGCTGCATTTGTTCTTAAATAATTCTTGAACCTGGGATTAGAATTCCAATGAATTCATGTTAGCACAGTCAAAGCATGCCAGTATTTCTACCATACGGAGCAGTTACTCATATTTAGCTCTCTGCTGTGAGGGTAAGGTTCTCTAGCATTCAGGCACACAATTTATATAGACATTACACATATAACGTTCAAACCTATATCAACATGACTTAGCCACAATGGCTTCAATTTTTTTCCCTTCAAATGTAAATTTACATCCTCATCTCCTCCTACAATTTGTTTCTTGTAGCTAGAATTAAGAGGTTTTACAAGACTGTTGCAAATATAAAATATTCACCACTAAACCGTAATTCTTGCTCACCTGTGAGATATAAATGCTTCCAATTAAATGAAAAATTCAGCCTCAAGATCTTTCTTTACTCTTCCAGCAAATGATTTACGCAGAGTTTTACACACTAATCTGTGGCTTTATTGACACTGCAGGAATAATGCTTTTCTAAAAGTTGTTGCACTAGCATGTAAACCCTGCAAACAGGGAGCAGCTGATGAAAAAAAATGCATAAATTAGAAAGATCTGAGAAAAGCAGAAAAACCTGAGATCTTTTTTGCCCTATATCTTTCTCAGTAATTCCTATTTTAGAACAGATTCTAGTAGGATAAATGCTTTTCTTGACTTTAGGATTGTAACAGGTGCTTTCCTCTCAGGCTTGTTAAGTCTCACAGCATAGACAGATTCTTGCTTATGAGCAAACTGGGACATCTGAACATGAGCAAGCAAAACAGTTTTATATAACCAATCTGTTGATTCCATCAAATGCAGAAACAATTTTAGCATATAGGGAGAATAAAATTACAAAAGGTAAATGATGATTTTACTCTAACAAATTTTGAGAAAGCAGACCTATATGCACTAAGTCGTATGTTGGCAGCATGAAGAAATAAATATGAGTTTTAAAAAGAAAGAAGGATTTCAGTTAGTAAATCTTATCTCAAAACACTTTAGAGGCATGCAGGTACTTGTATTGTAAAAACCCTTTTAATATCACAAGAGAAATGCTCTTTTGAAATACAATAAAAAGCTATTAAAAGAATAGAGTACATTAATATTAAGACAGAAATCTCTACCTTGAAAAATATAAAAGAGGTCAAAAATATATATCATTACATAAATTATACTTGTAATCCTAATATGAACACCACTACACTCCATTTCAAACCCCATTGGCAACAGTCAGACATTTACTTGTAACTCACAATATCTCTGAATTTCACTTGTTTTTAATTTCTTGCTTGCTTGTGTTGTAATTCTGCCATCAGCAAAAAAAATTTTGGTGACTACTGTACTCATCCATAAACTATGATGTGCTAGATTTCATATTCAACAGACAAAAACCGATCACTGTCATTACAATCCCCAGCATATACATCCAAATTCCCAAAACCCCAGACTCACAAAAATTATTTCCCTTTGTTATTTGTTCTTTTAAGCTTTAGATTTCTTGGTCTCTTTTCCAAGAAGAATACCTTTACAAAGAGATGACCTATTACTCCTGGTGATTAATATGAGTAATTGCAAGAAAGGTAATTGAGTGCAAGTTAATTATGATTTCACAGTAAGTAATATTTAGATGAGATATACAAAGAGTTCTTGGAAGACAGAATAGTAAATTGTCAAAGTAGATAAAAAAACCCAAACCATAAGTCTAAACTCCTACAAATAATTTTGCATTTCTCTTTTACAGTAACATCAGTTACATTTTTCATGTTTAATTTAGTATCATAGGTGGTTTTGTTTTAATCTCCAACAGATAGAATTCCTATTATGTGTTTGAAATACCTCATTGGTTTGCATTGAAGCCAGTGTTCTCTTCTGTCTCTGGTTCTACAAAAGAAGTAGAATTTTTCAAATATTTTTTTATCTCTTCAGTCTTTTATCACCATTTTTTCAATACATTTTTTCCCTGTTCATTTATCTGGGTTTTGCAGCAGGGAACTTACTTTAAGTATTTTAAATGGAAATTATATGCTGTGTCTGGAGCAGGATGTCAACCACTTCCATATTTTGCTGTTGTGATTCTGCATTTATTGAACTTCCAACCCTTTGTAAGTGCAACAGCAATGAACGTATCTGAAGTCAACTAACACGACGTATTACTCTTTCATTTTTTGATCAAATACATAAATTGAAAAACTCTGGACAAAAAGAAGACAATGTGTGGTGAACCCTTGCAGGTTCAGGCAGTGGGGACAGAGGAACTTGAAAAACATATGTGATAAAGCAGCAAAATGGCAGAGAGGAGAGAAAGCAATGAAAGTCTTCCTGAAGGAAGGTAAGTTTAAAAGTTTCCAACATATCAATCAGCATAGATATTTCTGTTTCCTTCCTGAAATACTGCTGGCAAATAG
Organism: Eopsaltria australis; assembly: GCA_034509425.1. NCBI lineage: Eukaryota > Metazoa > Chordata > Aves > Passeriformes > Petroicidae > Eopsaltria > Eopsaltria australis. Next base: position 340,874 of record JAVTVJ010000048.1, read on the forward strand.
CTCATAGAAGTCAGAAAATCTTCTGCTATATGGAGCCCTTCGTATGTGTTGAAAACAAGGCTCCAAACTTGTTTGAAAGGAAACCAAAAATTAATTGAGAACCATATAGATGCAGAGAACAAAGCTTAGGGAAAGGGACAGTAAATTACCATGTATTGCATCACTTTCATAAATAACTAAAATTCACATAATCAAAAATGAATGTTGCATTGGAAAAAATGTTGTTTACTGATTAAAAGCCATTACATTTGCTGCTATGTTTTGATTATTTCTGGCAAGTCTGATTAAGAGAACAGTTCTGCCCACTGATTTACAGACGATAGATTGGACTATTACGAACATATCATTTTATTTCAGATAAAGTGAGCCAGAGAATATCTACCTATTATTGGGTAGATTAATGATTATCCAAATAGCCTTTGACCAAAAAAAATTAACTAATGTCACGGTTGGACAACCTTTTCCATTGACCAGTTTATTAGGTAATTTTCTTCTTATGTATATTCAAATTAATAAAATGAAAACTCACTTCTGAAGTTGATCAAAACTTGCAGTCAGTCTTGGAAACCTAGTTTGCCATTATTTCAATCTACATTAACACTTGTTTATGAACTGCAACACCAACTTTAACAGATTCTCTGGTAATACCCTCTGCAGGTGGAACTGGACAGGAGCACAACAATCCCTCCAGACTTGGGCTAGGAAAACTTCCAAATGCAGGTGGAAGAGGAAAATATTGCCTGCATGTGCACGAAAACTTAGAAATGCTTTACACATTTCACATCACAACATGCTTATATCAGTGTACTTTTATTAAAAACAATAGATTTATGATGTATTGAAGGAGAGCTGGAGTTTCTGCAATTTCATTTAAACAGGCAACATACTTGAAAATAAACTGTGTCATCTACTCCACTGAAAACACTGGAGAGTACCAGTATTAGTGATTAAACATAATCTCATGTCTGAGTTGACTGAAACCTCCAACAGAGAATATGCCACTGTGCGTTTCAAGTGTGTGAGGCTTCTGAAAATTATTCTAATACTGCACTTTCTGAGACTTGATTAAAACTTAATTGAAATTTTTGAAGGTGAAATGTTACATTTCTGGATTTGCCCAGTTACTTTTAGTTTTTCGTACCTTTTTTCCTGTAGAAAAGCTTAGCACCTATCAGAAACAACACTTTGTCAAAGCTTAACACATCAGTTTAAATCTTCTTTCTTAAAGAATGTTAGTTAGAAGATCAGCATCAATAAAGTGCTTATTCCATGGAATGACTGAGCTGGATTCATCGATGGAGAAACCTTCAACTTTCCCTCAGCTAAAGCTGAGACTAGCAGCCAACCATAGAAAAGATGTATTTAGTGGCATTTGAAGGTTAGCATTCAGACTAAGCACTGTTTTTCTGAGTTTTTCAAATAGAACCACAATATGATTTAACTAAAGCAGAGTCTTTAACTGGAAACCTGTCCTAGAAGTCAGCATCAGGGATCCCACATGTCAGGACAGAAAAACCCTCATCTGTGCTGCAAATTCTGCATCTGTTATTTCTTCCCAAGGCACATGTCATCTTTCAGATCCCGTGAGCTAACTTCTGTGTGTCTGCCCATATCCACTACCTGTTCCCAAGTGAATTTTAGCCCTTTCGAATCCTTCTACCTTTTTTCCAGTGGGCCTGCTTCTCATCAAATGTACCAAACATAAAGCTGTTGAATACCACTTATGCATTCTATTAAACTCATGATTCCTATTGTGCTACTGGCTCTCTGGAGATGTACACAGGCTGCATTGCTCATAGCAACATGAGGCTCTGCAATTTTCTATGCCTACGTCTGAAATAAGATGCTGATCCTATATAATAGCTTGCTGCTAACCAAAAAAAAAGCACTGTATTCCCTTGTCTTTTCCAGGCTCTCATCCAGTCCCAAGGTGATGTCATGATGTTACCTTCTAGTTTATCTAGGTGCCTGAAAACTGCCCCCAGCACAAAGAAATCAATCCAGTCAGCAGACAGAGGGACAGAAGAGATTGGTGTGAGCTTCCTGGTTTACCATCAGTGAACTCTTAGAACAGCTAGGCCAATCTTAAATACTGACACCAAGAAAACAAGGGGTTTTTTCAGCTTCTCCCTGGCTCTTGCATTTTAATCTGTGTCCATTGTCTTTTGTCCTACCACTGGACACTGCCGAGAATTTACATCTTCCCATATGGTATTTATAACATTCATAGAATCTGGCTGGTTAATTGCATGGTCAGGCTTGCCCATATTGTTCTGTGACTTTCCTTGCCAACACAGTCCAATTCTGTTCCTTTTTACTCTTAAATTTTACTTCTCAAAAGTCTTACCCCACAAAAATCTCAATTCCTTTTTACTATGGAAAAAATAGAATGGTTTGATATTCATGCTTCCTAAATGTTTATTCACAAAGAATATCAGTAATATCAGTAAAAGGCTTGTAGGACTGAAAAACTGTTGGATAGACCATTTGAGTTTGATAGAAATATAAGTTTGAATAAACCAAATTGCCTTTTGCATGCTTGGCTTGACACCTCCTTTACAGGTTATTCTCATATGTGTTCCCATTATAGAGAGATGTTTATCAAAAATTTCTATACTTTTTCCTATGACTGCTCTTCCAATATGACATATTCTATTTTCATTATAATTGAATTTGATCAGATGTTTTTAGTTATACCACTTTTTTCCTGAACTCTGTGTGTGGCTGCATCTGTATCTCAGGAGATACTTGTTCTGTATAAGAGACCATATGCTTATTTTTCTTTATTTTCTTCAATGACACCTCGAAGATAGGCTGAAGACAGACAAACAAACAGACAAATACACAATTTGACAGTTGTATGCATATATTCCAGCATTTTTCAGAAGAACAGAAAATGAAAAGTTCTTCCTAATAACTATGAAAATCTGTCAAAGGAACACTTTTAGTGTGAGATGATTGGGCAGATGCCAGACAAAAACAGTACTATAACTTACACAGTGACACTGGCTTTTAATCTGCCTGGATCTCACACTCTAAAGATCAGTTCCTTACACAAATTCAACTTATTCTATCTGTATTTACAATGGAAAATTGAAATTTTTGCATGATTGAAGCTGCATCAACAATGGAAAGAAAAAAAAGTTTTAATAACTTTGCTTAGTCACCTTAATTGCATAGACATTGAGTATTTTGTTTAGTTTGCTGTATGTCTTTGTTCTCTTCACTGGCACAGCATCCTAGCAAAATATTTCATCGCCAGATGATTCTCTGAACTCCAAAGGCATGAACTGACAGGACAATGATAAAAAATGGGGTCAGATTATAATAGAAAATAGTCTATGGTACCATCTGATGGTAATTCCTTCTCCTAGGAGTCACAGAATCAATGCATTTTCTGGAAAGGAAGAAGCAAGTTTTTCCTTACAAAAGAGTAAGAGCAAAATTATTTTCAAGTTAAAGCATTGCATGAACCTCACTTGTAAAGGTTACCAGTCATACATGATCCTAGCCTCTTGCAGCTTTATTTACCCATGTAAGTATGATCTCATTTTAGCTGAGCATAAGGATTCTCTCTGCTTTCATCTTTCTCTTTAACATATACTTTGGTTTACAATTCTGAGCTATCACCTTTCTTCTCCTCTCCTTACAATAATGCAGCTTTCACCCAAGACAGAGTATTTGTATGAAAAAAATAAGAGCAACACTATTGCAATGTGTTGGTTGACATAATAAGTATTTATGCACAGCCAGCAATGATGACAATTATTTGAAAAAATTAATACAACCCACACCTTGCACTTTGCGTGTTACCTCAGTGATATCAAGAAATAAAATATTTTGTATTTCCTATCAGCAAAGAAATTAAGAACAAATAAAAACACATTATTGTATCCAGTGACATTTACAATCCAAATATATTCTAGTTTTAGATTTAATCAGTGGAATTTCTCTTTAAAGCTTTAGTTTTCCCAAGCTCAAACTAAATCATGATTTTCATTTTACCCATCCTATGAAAGTGTAGCTAAAAGTTTTTCTTAAAGGAAGTGAAGCAATATGTGAAATTCATCTTCTGTGTAAAGCTGTGTGAGTGACAATGTTTGAACCCAAAGATCAGTTTATGTGAAATTCATCTTCTGTGTAAAGCTGTGTGAGTGATAATGTTTGAACCCAAAGATCAGTTTTCTAGACTTTTTTCAGTAAATGTAGTGGCACTAATATGTAACGTACCCAGAACAGCTTGTATTTTTAGCTATGAATGACGACGTGCTCTTTCTGCAAATATACGTGTGCAAATTTTTGCAAAGCAATAATATTTTCTTCAGCTAGAATGCTTGAACATCCTAGAAACCTTTCAAACCAAGATCTTTACTGACTTAATTGTTTTCACATGTACACCATCAACTTCTCCATTTCTAAGAAGTGTGCCTGTGGCTTGTAGAACTGATTAGAAAGCCACCCACATGCATGACACTTGCATATGTACCACTTGAATGTGCTAAATTAAAGAGATGATCTGAAATAACCTCATGAATCCTCATGACTTATGCATAAAAATGGATGCACAATGTAAGAGAGGCTGGACAGAGACTTTTTAAAACTGTGCATAATGGCAAGCAAACACTGGGACAGGGTTCCCATTCTGCTCCCTTGTTCTCTGATAGTGGGTTACCAAGACTGTTTCAAAGAAAGAAAAGAGGTGGGAACAATAATATTCCTCTCAACAAATCCAGGTGTGCATTCGTGGGAAGAATGGATTCCGGACAATTATTTATATGTTAATAAAGGCAAGTACCCATACCTGGGAGGGATGGACTCCTTGGGGAGTTTGTATCCAATGCAATTGATACTATGGAAAGATGGCTCTTGGTGGAGCCTATGGGAGCACCATATCCAACATCAGCTTAGCTCATTGCAAACAGACAGTTTTCCAGCAGAAGGAATTTTCCTTAATCTTAACTAGATTTCTCAAAAATACATTAATGATTTTTCATGGCACCTGTGAAGTCATTTTTATTGGATGATTCCTGACAAATTGAAAGGATGATTTCATCATGGAAAAGAGATAGTTATAAGAAAGACATCTAATTGTATAAAAAATTTGAACCAGCTGTTTTTTTCAGGCTTTCTGAACAGCCTGTTAAGTCAAAATTAATTTTTATAAGAGTGATATATTTTATCTTATTTTCAAAAAAGCACTTAAATGTAGAAAAAATTTGATTTTAAGTATTGAAGCTTGGCATTTTTTGTATTCCATTTTTGTATTATGCTGGCTGTAGAATAGATCTTTAGACGGCAATAACTAATATTTATACTAGCTGATCCCTAGAGATCAACTGCAGCTTCTATTGCATGAATGATGACAATCTTCATTAGCGGCTTGTTTAATTTTCACAATTCCTTGCTCTTTTTACAGTTGTTTTAGGTAACCAAAACAGAGATGAAAAAGTGAAGCACTGAAAAATATCTCTTAGGATAATCCTGCCATTCCAGGTGCATACAAGGAGGTAGAATTAAGTCTCTTTTAACTTTAAACACTTCATGCAGTTGTGCTACCAATTTAATACATGTTTGCTCTAACAAGAATATATATGAAGAGTTCATTGGAATGTTTATGCACTAAGCTTCATAGGTTTGCATCTGACAATCAACCATGGCGTGACAGGGGCTTTTTCATTAGTGACAGAATAACTGTGGTTTGTAAAGCCAGGTTTGGGGCCACTATGAGAATATTTATGCATATATGAACATCTCTTTAAGCCCTTTATCACTATTATTTGGTCTACTGGAATGTGTATTAATTATACTTTTACAAATGTATTTCTTTAGTCAGATACTAACCTGCCTGAACAATCTGTTGCCTTTTTATTTAAAAATGAACAGATTTAGTTCGTTCTGTATTATGGGACTAGAGCAGATCCCATTTGAAAACCAGTGTGGGCACTCTGCCCAGGCTGAGGTAGAATTGGTTGGAATTTAGAGATTACTCAATCAGAACATTTTATTTAAAGTTTACATATATATTTATTAGTGTAATTTTCTGCATATTTTCACATAAACATTTTGACTGTTTCAAGAACAGATTTGGAGTACTCTGAAACCCCAAGTGCAAGTTTATAAATTACTGCTATACTCCAGTTAGTACTCCAACTCAGAAAAACTGAAATGTGTGAATGTACTTTTCAGTTTCTTTCTGTGTGTGTGTGAGAAGAACTCTTTAATAAAGTTTCTATGACTTACCATATTCCTACCTCACTATCCTTGTGAAAGCAATCAAAAAACAGTCTTCCAGTTGAGGGGCAATCCCTGTCTGCAAATGACACAGTTAAGATTTCATCACAGGTCCTCTTCCCTGCCTCACTTCCAGCCTTTATCAGTTATAAGAGTTGGGATGCTCTTCTCTCCTTTGCACCAGATTGGAGAACACAGATCTATTGCTTTCCCTGTACTCAAAAAAAAGGAGCTGCATGATTTTTATTCCTTACTGATTATAGTCTTCTCCAGAGAAGTTTCAGCTGTGACACAGAGGTATAAAGCAACTACAAATTCTGTCCCACACAAGATTTTTAGTTAAATCATAATGACCTAATTAAGAAACTGAAGATAAAGAAAAGCACGGAAAAATGGAAATCCTTAGGAAAAAATTCTTTCAGAATTGGCATTAAAAATATTAGGAGAAGGAATCTATTGGCAGAATAACATTGAGAATTTGAAGGAGAGGGACTGTTGAGATCTATCACAGCTGATCAATCTGACTGGTCTAAAGGAAGCAAGTACCCTAAAGGAGGTCTTCTTATTAGAGGATGGAATTTTTCTCATTTCTGTGAGAACACAGAAAAAAACTCCCCTGTATTCAAATATGATACCCATGCAAGAGGCTAAGGGTGCAATTACATTAGTGTTTTAGTTTGCATCAACAGTGTCCTTTACGATGTACTGATCATCCACACTTAACATGCTTTTAGGTTACAATGTGGAGTGCACTTGGAGCAAATAAATGCTTTTCCATTAGTTGAAATGGAAGTACAAGGTCTGATCCAGGTGCTTACTGCATTCCAACCATTCAATCCACAGATCAGGCTAAAGCTAGTACAAAAACTATTTTAGTCTATGAGGTCCTCGGCATCAACTATTTCACTTTGCAAATCTTCTCTTGGAACAGAATTACTGCTAATATAGACAGAATCAAGATGAGAAAGGTCAGGTCAACTTCACGACTTTGCAACAATCCTCAGAAAAGCTTTGTTATTCACATATACTTCTGGGAGCAAAAAAAAAGCAATTCCAAATCTCACAGCCTTTTAAAATTGTTATTGAATCTGAGATGTGCAGTTGATAACATTCTTGTTTTGCATATTTGGAAACTGGAGCTTGGTTAACTGGCTCATTAACATCGCACAGGCATTTTTGTGTCTGAGCTGAGAATTAACCTGCTTCTTCCAATTCCCACTTCTATATACAAAGAAAGTTGACAGTGACTTTACCTCAACATTAGAGAATTGAAACTCTGTTATGAAAAACATGCTCGTCCTCAGAAATATTTACATATCTTGGATTAGTTAGGCAAAAGCATTTCTGCTCTGTATACAAAAGATGGGAATACATAGATTGTTGCCTCAAATACAGATCTAAAAAAATTAGAAAATGGACTGCTAGGTCTAATGACATAGTCATATTGTAATTCTTCAGGAAGGGAGTAAGACACAGGTAGTGTTCTTTCCTTCCTGGTCCCAGAGACATTTGGCTTCTGCCGAGGAGTCTGAATTCACATTGATCCAAATCACAAACTTCTGTCCCAAGCAGTGAATTATGGAAGGGAGAAAGAATGAATAAGCATTATAGACTGCAAATATCCACAAAGTCCAGTCAAAATATTCCTTTTGGACAGATTTTAGATGATTTAGAAACCTCTTTACAGACTCTAAATCACATATACTTTTAAAAATTTTTAATATACTGTATTCTATGCAATAGAATTTTTAGCAGTATTCAGTTTCCAAAAGTAAGAATAAATGAAATCATCAACTGCTATCCTACAATAAAAAGAACTCTGATTCACGCATAGCACCACAGTTAGTGCTATAATGACTTCAACTAGGAGAGTATCAAAAGAAGGATTTTCTCTGAAAGAAACTGTGGTAATCACACTTACCTGAATGTTTCCTTCAGTCTATGAACAGGTATGTTCAATTAATACTGAAAATTTCTGTACAGAATACAGGATAATATTTTAACTAGAAATAATGACCTTTGACAAAAAGACACATGCTGAAAGTACTTAAAGAATAAGTAATTTCCCCCACAGAAAGAAAATGTAAACATGCATAAAATGTCCATTTCATAAATTGTGCCATAAAGTACTGCCTAATTATAGGAGGGAAACATGAACAGTCAACAATACTCAAAGCAAGATGAGCTACAACATTTCTGTTTGTAACCTTATATACAATCATATACAATCATACAGCAAAATAATTGGATCTACTGACACTGTTCATTGCAATGGAAAAAGCAATTTGTTAAGAAGGAGGATTTTTCAGGGAGCATCTGTCCCAGAGATTCTATACTGCACAGCTGTGTGTCGTTTACACCTTGGGCATTTCCCTGTTTCCTTGCTGTTGACCCTGCCAATATAATTAATGCTGTGCACATGCTCTCTGTATTTTGTCTGCAGCATATTTGCAATAGGTCAAACACATCTGATAAAAAATAGTTGCCACAACCTTAACAATATTAAGCTCACAAAGAAATTTTTCAGTCTACACAAGTAAGATTTGAGAAAAACCTCAAGCACATAAATTGCTTAAATTCTACACAAGGTATATTGTCTATCCAGGATTTGAGACTGAATAAAGGTGGTATACAAGGAGAAAAATTAATGACACTATAGGAATTACAGTATAGGAAAGTCCCATACTAGCTTCTTTAAATAATCCCCAGAGAGTTCCCTTTAGCTCATCTGGTCATCTAAAAAAAGAAGTGACAAAAATAGCAAGCAAAAAGTCAAAATGGAAAGAATTTTGCAACAGAATAGACTCGTGGGCAATTCATAACCTTCTTCATTCTGACATATTTCTTCATCTTTACCTTTCCAACTTTTCTAAATATCTTTTGAGATTTGTAGTGAGTAAAACATTAGGAAGAACGTCCTTCATTATCACTCTTGAGGGCCTTTTCTTCCTTCATTTAAACCTGCTTTGAGCAGCAGGCATTAAAGGATGATTGGGGACTCAGGCAAACAGAGCACTAAATGAGAAGGCTGAGAAGTATCTCAGTGAAAGAGCATTGTCTGTCCCATTTGTTGAAAAAGGTGTCCTGTGAAAGAAAAGCTCTGATATCATGCAAGAATCCTCAAAACACACAGCAGACAAAAAAACTGCTGTATCTCCTCCTAATTGAGGGTATTAAGAAACAGGTACAGAGAGTGATCAGAAGGGAGAAGCAATCTAGAATGTGAGGGAAAACTACTTGATAACAGTCTATAGGAAAAGAAAGGAGAAGCACCAGGAACCTGTAAGACTGAACATCATTTTCTCACTACCAGAGCTCCTGGGATCAAGTCTGTTATCTGGAGTAAATGTAATGGATGCTCAGCACACCTGACAGAGTACTTGGATCCTTCTCATCCTCAGATGTAGAGGCATTTTTTTCTTTTTCCAAGCATTCTGCATTGAAATATGTGGAACCCCAGTTTAGCTATTCATTCCATGGCATTCAAATAGTCAATAGTTATTTCACTGAATTGCAGAAGTTCCTGATTTTTCAGATCTTTCTCAGAGAGAGGAACCTATATAATAGGCATCCACTCCATTTCAATACTCCCAGTTAGTTTTTTATCTGTATTAATATTATAAGAAAATAAAACTGAAATCCTGAGAGTGTGTTTGAAACTACTTTTTAATAACATTATTTTAGATGCACCTAATCAAATAACGTGATGGTCAACCTTTAGTCTAATCTGTAAAACTAATTTCACAAGTACCTTATCAATGCCTTTAGTGTACTACCAACCCTCCTCTCTGCTCCTCAAAGCAAAGTCAGATTAACAGATTGCTAAATGAGTACAAGGGGTCCCCACAATCAGTTATGTAGTTGGAGGAAGGAGAGAAAAGTGACCTGTTAGGTTTTCAGCTGTTTGTTGTTTTTTTTTGTTTGTTTTTTTGGGGCTTTTTTTGTTAAAAAAATGCATTCTATAACCCTAAGTGCCCTATGCACATGCTTTAAAATACATCCTGTATCAGCTGAGGCAGCCAAAACCAACACTGAGGAGATATTTTTTAAATCTTGACATTTTTTGGGCATGTCCTGGTTATGTCTATCTCTGAGTAGGCCTTAAAATCTGTATTTCAGGATACAGCTCTTGCAAAATCAGTCACTGTGCCCAGAGCATTCATCTAAGAACAAAGATCATTTCTCTAATTTCAACTCCTCACAAGAAATACTCTCAGGTAACTAAACATTCCAGCCTTCTTGTAAGGTTTTCTATCTTTGTTCAATATCAGTGGCTAACTGCAGGGGTGAAATGGGGAAGCAGGTTTAAACACAATCTGCATAGACTGCAGATGACTTGAAGAGTAGAATCCAGCCTCTCTGCCCACAGTTAGGCTCAGCTACTACCTTGAAGCCAAGCTGGCAGAATTGTTCAAACCTCACTGACACTTTTGTCATTTTGTACCAATACTGTCATGAACAACACGGTCAAGGTAATTGTAATATAAACACCATGTGTAGAATGGGGAGCAATGTGTGGGACTTGTCACATGTAGCAGGTTTCCATGACCCTTTTTTCATAAATGTTCATGTTAGTAGAGTTCATACTAATGCAGTAGAGAGCTCTTGAGCAAAGTCTATCATAGTGTGAATTGCTCAGGTAATACAGGCTATACAATAATCACAAAACCCAAAAAACAAACAAAAAGCAGAGGGCTATGTAAGAAAAATTTACAAATATTTTCAATTTTCTAAAGTATAGCAAGAATCTTTTTGTTTCCTTAGTACTGTTTGGATAGCAAATACCCTAAACTCTTCCTGTTTTCTATTTTATTGTTCTCCTAATTCTCCGGTACATTATTCATAAGCATGCATAAACACAAACTTACTTCAAAATAATCCATGGAGGTCCCCAGAAACTACACAGCATTAGAGCTGCTACTGGTTTAGTCCTTGGATGGAGCATGAAATTTGACCAATGGCTCAGTGTACAGTTAAGAAAGAAAAGGTCACACATTACAGATGTAAAATAGTCAGAGAGGGTCTGTGAGAGGTAAATGGTGGACATGAGAACGATTCTTCTCTGTGAGGAAGAGAGGAAGACAAAGGGTGTCTTGTCTAAGAGTCAGTTTAGGGTTGAGAGGAAGGAAAGCCCAGAGCTACAAAGGAAATAATAATAGAGAATAGCTGTCAAAGAAAATTGGACATTTTAAAATAATTTTCATTTTGTTTCTAGATGAGTCAAAATGCCCTGGCTCCCTGTAGCTCAGCCTAGGGTAAAGGATGAAGATTAAAGAGAGTGGATGCTTGGAGCTACATACAAGGCTAGGAACTGGAAAGAGCTATGGACAAACAGCCAAGGGCTGATGCTAGAACTCTCCAGTGGAGAGTTTGGTTCCTGGAGGGAGAGGGATCCCCTGGGGTATCATAACCTATATATGGTTAGAGATGGGGTTCAGAGCAAAAGAGAGCGCATAGCTCCAGCTAATGGGACTTGGCAAAGGGGCTGCCAGAAGAAGTATCTCTGAGGAATTTTTGGCCTTGCGGAGGGCAAAGGTACCTAGCCCAAATTTCAGTGTAGCAATTGGATCCAGGGAAGGAATAAACCTAGAACTGACATTTTCAGGGGGGTTATATAATATTTTTCAATGTAAACTAAGGGTTGATTCTCATATTCTTTTGTGACTTTATCTTCTCTAGACAAGATAATGTATCAAGGACATTTTTTTGCTGGACATTTTGTTGTGCAACTGGGCCAAGTGAACTAGCACAAATATCTGAAAATTTTCATAACGGCAAATGGTGTACATCCTACTGAGAACAGAGATGAAATTGAGGAGGCAGATCTCAGTTTTAATAACTTCAGGAAAATGTTATTCCAGGTTAAAATAGAGTTAACTTTAACAGAAAAAAAACCCATAATATAATTTTTTCTTATTTCTTGGTTAAAATTTTGAACTGACATGTCTGCTGAAGATGTTTCTGGGCCTTTGAATGCTGGTTCTATAGCAATACAGTAAGTTTGGAAAGCAAGAAAACGAAGCAGCAAAATAGTATCAGTAACTGAAGAACATATTATTAAGATAGTGGTGTGAAAAAAAGAGTAATTTTGTAGTTAAATTACAGAAGGACCCTACACACTTCTTCTGTTACCCCAGCAGTAAGATAGATGAGGTCATATTTACAGGAAGGAAAAATGACATGGGCGTTCTCTGTGGCAGAGCAGTAGTGCTGAAAATAATAGTGGATCTGACCACCACCTGATTAATCTACAACTATTTCTGAGAAATAAGAAACTCTTTAGGTAACCATACATTTTGTGAATACACTATTTTACTTTAATTGTATAGAACACTGTCTGGGATTATACCAATTAAATTTTTTCTTGAACTATAATATGATTTGTAATACTACAGATGAATCACTATTTTAAATCCTTTTTCCCCAGTGATTTTTAGACAAAAACCACAAAACGATTACAGTTTCTTTCCCCACTATCAACACATCTTCTTCTTATATATTGCATTTTTTCAGGGAGCTTTGCTACTGCCATCTGAATGTCACTGGATTTCTAATTAATTTTCTTCTGTCTTTTAAAAGTGATGTTATGCTGCATAAAGACAGTGATTAATTTTAGACCACAACTGCTAGGATTTGAGGAAATTACTTTATTGGTAACAAGTTGGCAGTGCCAATCCATGAATCAATAGTAAAGTGACTCAGGCGTCTCGACTTTGTCTTTGGAAAGGCAGTGCAGACTATTAATTTCTTGGTGCTGCAGGTTGTGAGTGCTCATGCATATACAAAGGACATTCAGGCACACATGAGCACACTCTCAATGAAAGAATAACACTTCAGCCTTATTCAGAACATAGAACGTATATGAATTAAATTTAGCTCATAAAAACATCTATACCTTCTTTTAATAGTAAATAAGCCAATAATTTAGTACAAAGGACTACTCTTTATTACTCTTTCTGCACCTGAATTCAAAAGGCTGCTTAATGCAGCAGCTTTGTGCATTGTTTTGACTTCTGGTTCCACTGAACAATGGAAGCTCATGTGAAAAAACTTTTAAGCACTTTTCTGTTTTCTACCAGGAATATCAGCTAAGTACTAGTATTCAGGAATGGACAGAGGAAAATTATAATACTTTATATTCTCAGAAAGGATACAGTTTAACTTTACCTACAATGTAAGAAGGAACTGCAATTATCTTTTGGGTTTGACTTCAATGGTTTGGGGTTAAAAATGTAGTATTTGATTATATACATTTATGTAATTCTTTGATTGACTACTAAAAGCAGTTGTTTAGCTTCAAATTCTGGAGATGTAGGTAAATAAAATTTTAAAAATGAATACATGAATCTTAGCATTTCTTATACTCATTTACTTACAATGATTTACAGTTTCAGTAATGGAAATGAGATAGCTACTGAAATTTTATCATTGAAATCAAAGCAAATTCAGGTAGATACTGGAAATTCTGTCTCCAGATTGAGGTATGTACAAGGAAAATGCTGAATTAGACCATAGATTCCTAGGTAAGCTATATCATGCAAGTCTGATTTTTTAAATTGTGATGCTATGGAAAACCTACAACTGGTAAATTTAAAGAGACAAAGATCTATCTGTAATTCAATGAAAGAATTCTTTTCAGACTGAAGGATACGGAAATAAATTAAACAGTTCTCATTTATTACAATTTGAATTTTCTCCAGAAAGAATATTTCTAAAAGCTTTTTTATGTCTTTTGGGTTCCAACTGAATTTTCTTTGGGTCATGAATGTGAAGGTTAATAGAACTTCCATATTTTATTAATACTTGCACACCTTCCAGTTTGACAAAAGTGAAGAAAATCTTTGCTTAGAATAATCTACAGACAGCAGTATTTTTCAAACACAATCAAAGTGACAGTGCAAGAAGAAGCAGGGAAAAATTGATTAAGCAAAAAAAAGTACCTGGTGACTTTAGCTGGATGATTAATAGTGTATCACAGAACTCGAGCAACAGATGTTTATTAATGACAAGAAGAATGAAAATGCCAAACAGAAAAGTGAAAGGAATACTAACTCTTGAAAGCAGAGCTGTGCCAGGAGACAGGGGGACATTAGGGAGCCCTGCCAGAAGAGGAAGGACATACGGAAGCTGCTGAAGTAGTGGCATTTCTGTCATTATAAATGTTAGAGGACATTTGGACTTGGGGTAAGCAGTGATTAATGTTCAGAATAGAAAAAGCTGTTGGACTAATGTAAGACAGGAAAATCTGAGAGATGAGTATTCAGAGAATTTTGGATGATGAACTACAACAAAAACACATTCAAAGGCAGAAATGCCCTTGGCTGGATCCTGCATTTCATTTCTCAGTCAGTAAGGTCTAAGAAAATCCATTTAGAGATGATCTAAGCAGGGCCAAAATAGGTGAAGCCAGAAAGAATGAGTCTGGTTTTGGACTGGAATAACTGTTGTCTCCACAGTGTTTTCCTCCCTTTTTGCACTTCATCTTAATCCTTCATCAGAAGGAATAAATTAGTTTCACTAAAAGATACAAACCTATTAAAGGGAAGTGCAAAACTCACTCAGGTGGCACCCTGGTTCCTGGAAGCAAAGGGCAGACCTGCAGGATTCAGAGAGGAAAAGTGTCTGTGTCCAGGTAATTTTTAGCTCATCCACACAGCTCCAAAAATCGCCTTGGATGTGAAAGCTGGAATTAATGCAGGATTTTCTGCCACAGCTTTCCAGACATAGCAGGTATCCAGGATAGTGCTGAGGCTGAAAAGACACATCACCCAAAGCCACTAACCATCAACCCCACCCACAGTTTCTAAATCCTCTTCCAGTGCTCAGTATCGTCGTATCTGATGGCAAGAGGGTTACAAAAAGTTGTCAGAGATGGGAAGCAACACTCGTTGTATATACATCTTGAATTAAGTTTTAGAGGCTTTTTATATGTTATATCCTTTATTTCTAGGGACATCCAGTGTGAAGTCAGTGGGTTGATTTTGTTTGGTGGTAATTGGTTGGTGCAGACCACTGCTCTTTCTTTGTGGTTCATAAGGGAAGTACTGCAGTTCTATCCCTGGAGATCTCTTGAACTGTTACCACCACTTGAAAACATGCAGATATCCACACAACCAACACGAACAGATTCTGCTGGCTTACCACACATTAAGTACCATATTAAATTTGGGCTTTCATGTTACCATATCTTTGTTTTTGCAAAGACTTCTTTCCCCATCCTATATAATTTTGTGATTTTTTTTAAAATCTGAAATTATGCAGGAGATCAGTAAGGACTTATGATTCTCCAGTTCCAGTTATCTACCAATATATTAATATCTTAGGTAATGTAGTCACCTAACAGACTGTCTCAACAGAACTGTTCTCAGAAATGAGATAATTCTGTATTCACCTGCTCATCAAAGCACAAGGCTTGGTCAGCTTATTCACCAGAGACCCTAAAGTCAAGCAACTTCAGACTTCAGACACCTTAACTGCAATTTTCATTGATTTCAAGTAGACTTTTATGTGACAGAAGTAAAAACAGACTGTCACTCTTTGAAGTGATGGAAATTATATTAAAGTACCTTTTGTGCATACAATAATTTTAAACTTCAGATGGTTTGAGCTGTCTTGGTATTTGTAAGCAATTGTTTAATCTTTAATTACTGTTTTTCATCATAATTGAAATGAGTAAGTCATAGCTATGATTATACATTAATTGCTTAAAAAGTCACTAATGACTCAGACTGCTTTAAGTAAAGTAGCAACAGACTGATATTATTCTTTAGCATTGCTTCAGGGAGTTTTAATCTAAGCAGGTAAGACACACAGAGGTGAGGGAAGGCCATATAAGAATTTTCAAATATGACAGCAGCATGTGCAATGTTAATTTCTTAGGTAAAAAGAAAATAAAATAAAGTATTATGGCCAAAAAATCAGAAAATGCATGTGTGGACTGAAGAACCATCATAGAGATATCAGAACAAATTATGATATATAGCTGAAATTCTTCATATAAATTGCAACATGTGGCTTCATAACCCAATGCTTGTGTAAGACCTTGTCTGGGAACAGATATAACTGAAAAGTCTTATTTTAAGAAGGGTCATTCATAGAATTTTGTCCAATAATCTGTTGGACAATCTGATATAAATTTCTAACACCTAAGATTAAAATTCAAGGGGATTTACTTTGTATGAGAACATAAAAGTTTATTGCTCCGTCGACAGCTCTTTTCTCAGGCCCCTCACACTAATATTTTTTATGTCTGACTACTAGAATAATTTTGATTGGTTAACAAACACACAAATACAAGAAAAACTACTATTTGAACTTTTCTATAATAATGCTGTAGAAGATGTGTCAAACGAGTCTCAGTACAGAACAGAAAATTTAGGAAAAAGGATTAAATAAACTATTGTGGTGGGCTGGAAAGTGAAGAATTTGTCTGCAGAATATTTTGCTTACTAGAGCTAAATAAACTTTCATCTGAAGAACATGGCCAAATGGGAAAAATGGCACCTTAGAGCACGCTGTCATCACCAGAGGCAAACACATAAAGAACAGGTCTGGAAGAACTATTCTAGGAAAACTGATATAACAAAATGCTGAGCAACTGAGTAATTGCAGTGCTCCAATCCATCCATTAGAATGATGAAATCCCATGTGGTAGAACACTAGGTTTCTCTGCCTTTTCCCTCTTTTTGAGAGTAAAAAATGTTGAATTGCATTTATTTACTAAGCATCACAACAGATGAGTTTATCTGAGTAATAGCACATGAGACCTTGAGCTGAAGGTTTCAGTTTGTTTGACCATTTCCCTCATTAGGGAATTTATATCTTGTTTTCTAACACAGGTGTTGCTCCAATACATATAATTGTAATGAGCTTTGGGGAGCTTTTTAATCCTGACAGAAGCTGGAGCTGGGTATACTGAAGTTCACTACAATTACAAATATCAAAGAGGATAAAAAGATCCTTAAAATTTACTAAAATGTTAGAATTTCTTAGAGTCATCCTCAATATATAAGTCCATAGTAAATTCTCTGAGAGCGAAATCATATCAGCTAAGGTCTACCAGGCTTTTTATAATGCATTGCCAACTTAACATTTACATTTCCAACAATCTGTGTGTACAATACTTTGTGCACTAATGTTAGATCAGTCCTACAGCCCTTCTATCATAGATGCTGTATGAACCCTTGCTGTGAAGAGACAGTTTTCCTGAGTGAAGCCAATTGTACTGACAGGTGCATGGATGCCTTTCACTGTAGGAGTTCTTTGCTGATACTGTTTTATGAAAGCACCTGCAGCAAGGAAATGGTCGCCGTACATATATACATACATACATACCTGAAGGCTTTAGGAATAATTTAGTCTTTTGTATTCACAAATCAAATACTATTCAATTAGTATATAGTAAGAAATAAGAATAGTAAGAAATAGTAAGAAAAACTGTGTCAGGTTAATTGTGTTTCTTTCAGGAGATAACTACTGATGGTATTTTTTTCTTGGTGACTGTTTAGTGCAACTACTGACATTTCAGTGTTCCTGGTATTTCAAACTGCAGCTCATATCACTTTCACTGATTAAAAATCCTATTCCTCTTGCATTATAGAATAATTTCTTGCTTAAGAGACTCTCTGCCAATGATAGTCTCTCAGGTCACAAATATAAGCTTGGGTGTGATCCAAGATCAGCTGACCAAATATTTTAATTTCTCAATTGATTTAAACTTGGATCCTTTGTTTCTCAGCGTCTCAGATCTGCTTTTGCCTAACAAACTTAATCATACCATCATTTCTCAGTGGAATTGGTGCCCATTGGGCACTCAAATATTACAAAGCAGTAGGAAAAATTAAACATATGGCTGAATGGCCCTAGCTAAAACTTAATCAGTCTGAAAAATCACATTGGGATTTGCATTTGATGCAATACCATACAATAGAGTACCTGCCTGAAATATATTTACAGAGTTGCTCTACATAGATAAACATTCTATTTCACTATAGAGGAACTATATATCAACAGAGTAAATGTGTATGATTTGCAAAGTAGTTTGCAAATTTTCCAGATGGAGAGGTTTAGATTCTGCTCCTTTTTTAAATTAACACTTCAACTCTGAAAGTAAATAAAACAAATATATCTAACAAGAAAAGATAGTCAGTTGGTTTACATTGTCATTACCTAATTTTTCAAAGTAAAAGCCAATATCTTTATAAGAGTCTGTGGGAATAGTTTTGCTGGCTTATCACTGCATTTTCCATGGTATTTTTAAGGATTATATGTCATAATCACAACTAAAGTTACTAATGTATATTAAGATGTAAAGGAATTAAGAGAGTAATGGAAATTCAATTAGTATTTCTTTGCTAATGGAAGAGAATTTTGCCTAGTTTCTGTCTGTAGGATCAGTGCAATTATGTAGTCATTTTTATATAGATAACCTCTGAGACCCTTCAACTTACTTTTTCTTTGACTATGAAATAGTCTTACTGTGGCACGAAGAAAAGTAGCAGTGTGATATATCAGAACTAGCAAATGCCTTGTTAATGAGAAATGTACTACCTGTCAGGTTCACAGTTGCAGAGTTAGAATAATTAATTCAGAAGACCACAATGGCCAGAAGAAAAAGAAAGGAAATTTCTTGCTTCATTCAGGAGACTAGGCAGGATCAAATATGAGGCTTGACAGGCTGATGCAAATGTGAGTGATTTTATGCAAGCTAATAGAATAACATACTGAAACACAGTTTGCCTTTAATTAGAGCTGGCAAGGTGGAAGGAAAGCCCATTAAGCCTGGAAGCTTGTAAGGTTCACGGTGTGTTAGACCATCCCAGAGAGAATTAAATTTTCAAAGACTTTTTACTCTTCTAGGAGTTATCTCACATCAAGAATGAAATTGTCCAATTATCAATTATTTAGAATATAATTGAAAAAGAAATATATATTCACTTTGTATCACGATTGATTAATCCTCTGGAAAAGAGTATAGTCTTTCATTGTCAGTCATTGTCCCTGACCAGCCACAGGAAAAAAGAGTCTCCTGCAGAAGTCCATTTAAGTTCCCCATCAGTAGCCTTCAGGTCTGAGGCAATGAATCTTGAATCAGATCATAGAGGTAATCAGCAACAATTTAGAAAGGAATAGAACAAACTTACAGAAATGCTCATTCTCAGTGGGTGAGACAAAGACAAGTGAATTCCATCTGATAGTCACTCCTGTGAAGACTGAAAATTTGAAAGCAAATCTTAGAAATCTATGCTTAACTCTTTTATACTAAGTAGTGAAAATGTAAAAGCCATGAAAAATAAATGGAACAGATGTTTTAAGAGCAGATAGCATATCTCTCCACAGATAAGGGGATAGATAGTGTTTCCATTAAGCTTAGCAGTTTGTAATTCAGAACTGGCAAAAGAAGAAGGAATACAGACAGCCTAGATATTGCTGTTCAGCCCAGAAGTAGGACTATTTTAGCAATCAAACCTCAGCTGTCTAGCAGAGCCCAGCCCTCCAGCAATGCTAGAAACCATATGCAATATATGTATTTGACAAGAGTGTAGACATGTCTAAGCATCCATAGATGACTCATGTAAATAGCCACAGATTCTGGCATTGGTTTTAAAAAGAGCTTGGTTTGCTTCACATGGAAAACTAACTGAAATCTTGGAAATCACCTTTCTGGCAGGACTACTGCTTTCTGTGGTTTTGTGTCAAAAGCAAATTGATTACAGGTGTCATTTACTGAGGGACTTCTTTGATTCTCCTTCCTCTCTGATGCCTACCTGATGCCACGAGCCCTAGACATCACACAGACTCCCTCTCCTACACTCCATACTGCAGCCATCCTTGCAGCACACTCTGGAGCTCCTCTCAGTCCATACACAGGGATTGGACAGCTAGAGTGAATAAAGAGCTGGAGCTAGAGCAAGGGAAATTATAGCTTCAAATTCCTGCCAGCAGAGAGGGACAAGACAAGTGAGTAGGCAGAGGACAGGCTCCACAGGGATTGTGAGCAAATCAGCTGTGGTCACTGTCAGGGATCCCATTGGCAGCACCTCTCACTGCTGCTTAGGATTTCAAGCTCTCATACTGCCATCTTGTAGGGAAAGTCACTCGAGATGGGAACTGTAAGCAAATGTCACGCACACAAGGCACACTGGGCAGTTCTGGAGATGTCAAAATGACAGTCTGTAGTCACTATGATACACCTGCTATCCATGATGTAAGTGTGCCCTTGGGCCTGACCAGCCAAGAGCATGGCATAAGGAAGTTGTACAGCAGAAATAGCCACAGTGATTATCCCCCTTTTTCTGCAACTCCTGGAGTCTCAGAAAATAAAGTACTGGAATCATCTATTAAGTCACTGCAAGGTTTATTACCTGTTTTGTGGCAAAATGTGTTTATTAATATCCCCTAATCCATCATTCTCTGAGAATTTATCCTTTTAGGCAAACATTAAGAAATGCACTATTTGAAAATTACGGCAATCAAAGGGCACATGTGTGTATGCAAATCAGCCATGATCTTTCCTTAAGAAAAAAAGCAAATTCAATCCCTGTCCATCATATGGCTGGCTAAACATTTAGATCTAAGGAATGTAACCCTTCATCTAGGCAATGTGATTCCACATGGAAAGTTTTGGATAATAGGAGAAAATATTTAAAACCTCAATTTAGAGATAGTTGAAATTAATAAACAGCTTTGTTTTTAATCTGAGTCAGTTACTTTATAGATCCCAGAATGCCTAAATTCAGAGACAGTAATCTGTATAAATCTTAGACTATGAAATAGTAAACTGTTTGGAAAGAAAAACATAAACAATTTATTTAAGTCAAGAAATGCTTAAAATATTTTAAATGCATTCTGGTTTAGATACAATTATTTTTTAATCTATCTGGCTGGCCTTTCCCATATTCAGGTATTATTAAATCAAAATTTTTATGAATTTTACATGTGAAAAATTAAAAGCATTTGTGCCTCTGACAACAAAAGTTTTTGTTTAATAGACTGGATCATTTAACACACAGATGCCTAGTATTTCTTATGATTTGATTTGTTAAAAGGATACAAAACATTTATTAAAATATAAAAAAAATATTTTTGGCCTGAAGAAATTTAGTAATTCACAACTATGCTCATGGAGAATGCAAGCTAAGGTTCTAAGTAATTAATGAGATCCAGAATATTTACTTAAATTAGATCAATCAGAGTCAATTACATGAAGTAAATAACAGGCAATTTACATGTGAGAAACTAAATGCAGTTTGTTGCCAGAAGTAGGGAGTAGGGAAGGATTGGGACATTTAAAAGAGAAGAAAATTTGGCTTCACCTCTTTCAAAAAGCAGTTTATCTTTTTGTTTATGTACAACTCACCTGTGACCAGGATCCCTAGAAAACTAATATCCCTTAGATACTCCTTAAGAACATTGTGATGGTTCATCATATTTGCCTGTTTTCAGTGTACCATAAACTGTGTGATTTGTTTTCAAATGTGTGTGTGAGGTCCTTTATCTTGCTTGTTTTGCCCTGGGTCAGATGAGAATCTCTAGAAGAGTTTCTCTTCTTGGAAGAAACCGTGTGTCTTGGTTTAAGACAATTTAAAGAGGTGGAAACCCAAAATGAGTTACATCCCCTCAGTTTTAACCAATCCCTTTCCACCAATACAAATATGGGTATATATAAGTGAAAAAATAACAGTTTAGTAATAAGCACATTAGCAATGGGTAAAGAAAAAAAAAAGAATAATCACTAGATACAAAATTGCTAAATCTCAGAAATTCCAGAACAAAGGGACAATCACCTAAAATGCTTAGGTACCCCTCTTCCAAGATGGTGTTCCCCCTGCCGACCACATGTAGGGAGACAAAGGGGGAACGGTGTCAACTCTCTCCCCCAGGATGGTGCCCTCCAGGCAACCACGTGGTCTGAGAGACAAAGGAAAAAGACGGCGGACAGAAAGAACCCTCCCGGGAAGGCAGGAGCCTACAGAGCAGTTCTGGTGGCAAATGAGGAGTGCCAGAATTTGTGGGGTCAGCGCTGCCACCCACAGCTCCCTCCTGCTGCCTGCCAGATCCGCTGGTGTCGGTGCTGCTGTCCTGAGTGCTGTGCAGGTGTCGGGAGGAGGAAACTGGCCTGCCCAAGCACAAAAAGGCACTCCAGACCCAGCTCCACATTGCCAAGTCTGCTTGGGCAGCCCTGACTGTGAAAGGGACTGGTACCTCCTGACCTCATGATTCCAAAAGCAGACCTCAGAACTGACAGAAAAGGTGACTTTCAAGGCATTCCAGTAAGACCATGTAGAGTTTGTGCACCTAGGAAAGCATTTTAAAATTTGACTTGAAAGAAACAGTTAAAGAAGTCTCTGCCCTAGAAAAGACACGGGTGGCAAGTTAAAAAGATACGTTTTCAGGCCTTTTGTTAAGGTGGGCCTCTCTCACCTTTTTGTCACATTACAGTCAATCTAACCTTAGGCCCTGATCTAACTTTGTAACTGGTACTGCCTTGGAGCAATGACTAGAAAAGACGTCCAAACTTCCTGTCCAGCCTAACTTATTCTACAGCCCAATGTCCTTTGATGGGAAGACTTGCATTTTCACTCAAACATGAATGTAACACAACAAATTGTAGTGAGAATAAACAAATATACAAATCAGCTCTATGAATTCAATATGTGGAAGCTTTTTAAAGAATCTGAAGAGCACAGGAATTCACTTATTGGCCCGTGGTAAAGCCTCCCATCTCATTCCACGTGCCACTATCAGTGCAGATTTCCCAGCACCTGCAAGTATAGGTTACATTCCCTACCACCAAAAGGACAAACAGACTCAATCTTCTTAACAGAATAAGGTGAAAAAAATCCCACCCAAATGTTTACAAGCTGTATTATATTGGTATACTAGAAACTTCTGTGCAAATACTTTCTCCTAAAGTCACTGGATCAAAAAAAGGAGAGCAAGAATCTGTTAGATCCACCCAATTAAATTCATTAAAAGTGCCTGGGAAATTTTGCATACTGAATATTCACTTCTATTATTAGAAATACAATTGAGACATTCAAGGCTCTCTATTCTTAATCTGAAAACCAGTCATGCCCTGAAATCTATTACAGAAAGGTTCCTCAGAAAACCATTGGGTCAACAGGAAGAACAGACAAATTAAGAAAACTGTTATATAAACTGCCAATGCAGTGATGGAATATTTTGCCTAGTATCATTTTAAGTTCCTGAAGATACAGAGATATTTTTCTTCCACTAGGAGACTATTCTAACTTGTTGGATCTGACTGAAAGGAATTTTTTCTAGTGTCAAGTTAAATTCACACAGTTTCTTCCCATGTAAGAAGTTGAATTAATTAAAATTATCAGGTAGAAGTATTGGAAGAGGAAGCAGTGAAACATTAACCTATTTCTCAAGGAAACATAAGTACTTTCATAGAAATTAGAAAGGAAAGCTTGGAAAGCTTTAAGACTATGCATGTGAAAGAAGCATAGCTTCATTTCATGTTTATATCCTCTATATTTTTTCACCCAGAGGAGAGCAATAACACTAGATGGCTCTCAGGAACAAATGGAAGGGGTAGTATAAGGACCATTTCAAGGACCAATAATTTGCAGAGCCAGTCTATGGTCTTGATAAATGTTCACCAGTAGGAAGCCGAGAAATCTCACTGGAATTGCTTCTACACAAAAGAGCAATACATTACATGGAAAGTAAAGCATATAAAATAAACACACCATCTCTGGACTATGAGCTACATCCATAAACTCCAGTGACAACGACTGCTGAGTAGATATTGCCTACATTCCTAGATGCCTGGTTTCCACAGCTGTCTCCAGATCTCTGGGCTAAATGCATTGTCTCCGTATTTTGTTTAGGCAGCGAGGTGTCTCAGAGAGGGAAACAGTACAAGTATATTCAGCAACAACTCGCCAAGATTCAGACATAGAAAATTAAAACAAGCTGATCAGAATTGTTGTATCTGCTTTATTGTAAAAATTTTTAACTTAGTGCTTAAGAATAAAATTAAACATCAGTTTATTGTATTGGGCACCACTTGTTGCACAGAGCCAGGCATTTCTGCAGAGAACTGGCATTTAAAACCTATTTCTCTCCTCAGTTTTCTTCACTAATCCTGTGAATCTCTGTCCTTGAAACATGCACAGCAGATAACAGAATTCCTCCAACCACTCAACAGAGCCAGGATTTTTTCATTTTCTCATCCTGCTAAAGAGTGGAAATATTTCAAAAGGGAGACTTGAGAGTAGTGTATGAGCTTAAGTTTCTCCCCTGTCTGGGGAGGTGGAGATGTGGGCTTGAAGCATTCAGAGTCAAACAGTACTCTGCCCAAGTCTCCTGTAAGCTAAAGGGCTATTCGGAGAGAAAGGATAATAGTCAGCAATCTCCACATTTCTGGAAAGAAGAGAAATGCCTATGTAGACTTACTGATTTAGCTTGCTTCTTTTGCAGCTATCTGAAGGGTGTATAAATAGGCAAGAGGCACTGTGTGCCTGGACTGAAAGTCAAATGCATGTGGTGTATCATGAGCTCAGATCAGAGATTGTAGAACAGGTATTTTCAGAGAACATTTGCCTGTGTGAGGTTTTTCAAGCAAGAGAGATGAAGAACTACTCAGTTTCCAGATTCAGTTTTGTTTCATGGGTAGGTAAATGGTATGCAGTCATGTCAAGTCTGACAACGTTGTCACAGCATTTGTGTTCCTGACATAGCTGTGCAGTGTCTGAGAAGCAAGGTAAACTGCCTGCACAAAAATTCCTTATTCTGTGACTACTTTGCCAATGGTGACTTAGAAGGGCTTTAACTTGCAGCTTGCTCATGCCTCTCTACAACACAGCAGTCACTTCTCTGCCTGCATTGTGATGCCTGAACAGCTGCACATCTTTGCAGCACACACAGATCTCATGGCTCTTCAGAAACCTGCATGATCCTTGAGCACTATGGTGCTTGCATGTTTGCAGGACTTGGCAGCTGTTAATCAGGATGTTCAGGCTCTTCACTTGGGATTGAGGGAATCTCAGTTCTGTTATCTAACCTTTAGCAAAGTCTTTTTTTGTGATCTTGCACTGTGTAATACTGAAGCTGAGTAAATGTTAGATATTCTCATTAAATTATAAAATAACAGAAATTTTTAATAGTAGAGTTGAAAAGGAATGGGAAATATCATAAAGTCCATCCTATTCCTTTAAACCAGGATCAAGTCTCTATGCACCATTTTTAACATTTGTCAGGAGTGATTTTGAAGTTCATCTCTTCCTGAAATTACATGACATTTCTATGCAGTCCTATTTCAGTGCTTGGCTGTTCTCACCATAAGAAAATGCTCATTATGCAAAACTAAATCCTTAATGTGACTAGAGACTATATTAAATAAATTATATAATTCACATACTTTATCATGCAGATAATTGGTTTTTTGGAATAAGCTTTGCTTCTTTGAAAAACCTTCAAGTGCTTTAATTTTTGTGTGTTTCTTTCATATGGGCTTTTTTGATGTTATCCAAATGATTTATTTCAGAAAGCTTCTTCATTTTATTACTGGAATATTCTCAATAAAAGATACTATTTCATGCCACTGTATTCTCATAATGTCCAGTGTGGGTTTGCATAAGAAAAATAACAATCTTTGTCCCAAAATAGATAGACAAATGCATAAAAAGCATTTCAATAATGTTTTCATAAATTTCTGAAAGTCTGATTTAACATCTCCATTTCTTTTAGGATTAGCTGTTATCTAACAGCTGTCAAAGGGGTTCAAAAGTAAGGTCTGATTTACTTACTGTCCCATCTTTTACAGTGTAAGATGAAAAATGGGTTTTTTTCTATCTCACCAATGGCATTACATGTGTGTACGATTTTCATGCCCATCATCTTCCTCAGAAGTTGAAGGAACTTAGTCCTGTAATCTCTCTTTGTATGAAAGCAGTTTAAATTTAGACAGACATATCTAGTTTCTTTTCTCCTAGGTAGTCCAACAACTGTAGCAATAGGTCCAAATATTCCCATGTCTTGTTTCTGGAGAAAGCCAGTAGCAAATAATTGGGAATATATGAATTAGGAAAAATATTAAATATTTTTTCACTTCTCTGTCCTTTCATGTTGCAGAAACAAAACCATGGCTCTGCCTGGCCTGCTCTAGTTAACTAATTGGCTTAATCCATTTACTAATCCCATTTATTCTTTTAACCACCACAGCTTAATGAATGAGTTCCACAGTGAAAGCATATATATTTCAAAAACAATTCAGATTGTTTACTTAAAATCTTCTGCCTGGCACAATCCTTGATCACAACCACCTATTTCAGTTAAGAAGCAATAAATATATTTTCTGTGTAAACCCTTTTCCATACTTTTTTATTATTTCAGGGTCCTTTATCTTCTCTCAGTCAGTTCTAGTACTACAACAATTTGAATACCTATTTAGCAGAATGCAAAGACAGCTAATTTCAGTATCTATCTTGCTGATCATCTTGTTATTGTAGTTTTCCTTTCATAGTGTCACATTTTGTTGAAGTGAAATTGTACTTGTTTCTAACTTTGTTGTTTAGGTTTGTTGGGTTGTTCTTTTCAGTTTAACTTGGGGATTCAAATAAGAGGATAAATAATTTCTGCTACTGCTGTTCTAGTGAAAAATTTTGTAAATTAAGATTTGGAAAAGGTTTTTTAAATGTTATTGCAGTATCTGACTGAGAACTTCAAATGTGAGAGTTGATCCTGTAGCAGAAGGATAATATACTTATTATGTTTGGTACATGCATTAGTTGTAGAACTGAGAACAGTTATTTACTTGAATAAAGGATTGCACAGTTTGACAAAACAAGTTTCAAAGATATCAGGTTTTGGTAATTTGAAAGCTAGCTATTTCTTTGTTATCTGTAACTTTTTAAATAGCTGTAACTGTAACTATAACTTACCTACTAGCTATAACAACATTTAAAATGTTACCAATATCAAGTAAACAATTTCTGACAAGTCAAGAAAATTTGAAAATATCCATCTCCACTGCTGAATCTTTGAGAGAACAGATTTGGTGTTCTCAATAGGTTTTTCAAAAAAATCTATGTTAACTTCCTTTGAAAAAGCTTATGGCAGTGCAGGGTTAAGCCAATGGGTCTACAGCCAATCACGTGCCCATTGGCCTGTGTATGTGAATAAGTGCAAGTGAGATACACTCTCAGGCAGAAACTCCAATGAAATCATAAATCATTCTAATTCTCAGCTTACAAGACACATTAACCATACACCTCACACTCGAGAGAGAGAACCAATGCCCCCTCTTTAGAACTGTCCTCTTTTCAGAGTTTTGGAGAAGGGAAGGAAAGGGTATTCCTGAGGTAACAAAAAGCAATTTTATAGTATTTAATATTATACACTATGTCCTTCCTAGCTACTTTCCTTCACATTAGAGTGTGCAGAGGACTTTATAAGCTTTGGGGTAATTTACATCATCAGATCAGATGCCTACTAGATATAAAAGAAACAAATCTGACCTATTCAGATGCAATATAGCAACAATGAAGTTCTTGGGAGAGAAACCAAGATGATCAGTCTAGAATGTCTAGATTTATCTAGAATATTCATTGGTTTGTTTCCTAATATAAAGGTGAAACTCAGCTTCAGAAATCCTCCAGCAGGCTAAAGATACTGCGTGTCTTATTCCACTCCCCACTTTACTCCAATCCAGAAAATCTTCAATACAGAAAACCTTGTATAATCAGTGTTTACACTATTTGTGTCATAAATGGCACAAGAATTAAGTCAGAACAGTATAATTCATCCAAAGAAACCTTTCTCATGACTTCTATATCAAAAAGACAAGTCTCTGTCTCTATGAGGCTGTAATTTGTCTAGTCAGTTGTTGCAGCAAACTTGAAAGACCAGATATAAATTACCTTGACATTATTCCAGTAATTTTTATAAGTGCCAGGGTGTATATTTAATGTGTAGATCTGCTAGTGTAGAGACTGGTCCATTTTAATAATGAATTATAATGAATGTTTATGTATAGGGATCTATTTTTAAAAATAATATTTCAGAGGATGCAATAACCTGTTTTATCTACCAGAGTATTATCATGAAGACCTAATTCTAACAAGTTCAAAAAGAAAAAGCATTTTTTCCATGACTACACGAGTAGAAAAATATGAATTCTGCATTTTTTTTTATCTCAATAAGTCTTTTTCCTAAATTAAATTCAAAACACAGGATGTTCAAAGAAAATACATCTCCAAAGGCAGTAGGTAATGAGAGAATTCCATCTCTATTCTCTACTGTTCACAGGTTTTTGAATATGTTGAGAAAATTACATCATCAAATTTGAGAAGGTGCATTAGATTTTAATGGCCTCTTTTTAAAACAATTATGAACTAATAGACATCACACTTCTCTTTTTAAATATTTGCACAATGGACTAAATCACTAGAGTACCTCTGGTCATTTTTTTTGTATTCTGCTATCCACAAAGCAGTAAGTCATTTTAAGGAAGAGAGTGTGTATTAAAATTTTTCATGGGAAATTGATAAGAAGGAAAAGTATTTTTAGAATTCTTTTTTAGGCTAATTAATCTGCCTTGAGCAGTCTATGTATGTAAGTAGGAGGCAGTTAATCATCCTTCTGAAGCAGAAAGTGCAAGTTTTGTAGCATGCCTGAAAAGCAACCACGCACCTTTGAAAGAGACCCTTATTTTTAAAGCTGAAAAGATGGAGCCTTGAGCTAAGTGAAATACATGAAATCGAAAACAAACCCAAGCATAGTTCACTTAAATAAAATAGTGTCCAAATCTCTGCAACTCCATTCTCATTGCTTTCTACACCTCTACTACTCTGAAAACTTCCAGTGTAAGGATGGCAAACCAGAAATATTTGTTGGTTTATTAGAGAAAGGAAAAGCCCTTAGCTTATTGCCTAATTTACCATGTAACAGGATTAACATATCTTTTTGTATCTCATGATGTTGACATAGACAAAAATAGTACACAGATGTGTTTCTTAGGATTTGAGGGAAATCTCTGAAAATACCAGTGGCATCTGCCTTCAAGGCGTGGGTAGATTATATTAATAAGAGTAACATATGCTCAAATAAATAAAAATCATGTTTCACATAAGCTTCTGAATTTAAAGTTTTACTATTTTAGCTTTCCTGAATTTCTGTACAAAATTGTATTATCACTATGGAAAGAAACACCAAGCTTATTTCCCCTCAGGTTTCATAAGTCCTATGTAAGGATGGTAGTGACATACATAACTCCAAGGCAACTGTTTAAGATAAGATGGAATTGGACAAATAGATATAAAAAGTGTGACTCTTAGAATCTGAAAAGCAGAGAGAAATGTTCAGGCACCATATACTTTTAAATGCAACCTCCTGTATATCAGAATGAATTTATTATTTATTAAATACTACAGCTGAAAAGTCAAAAAGGTTAGAGGACTAATATTTTGATAAGGGACATTGAGACAAATGAACACATGTATCTGATTTTTCATATATCTGCAACTTACCCTGCACTACCTCTTGCAAACTTAAAACAGCAGAAAAGGGTAATTATTACAAACCCAAGGGCATAGATATATAGCCTGTCTGCCACCTTACATGCACTAAATGTCAGAGAAAAAAGACTGAAAATACAGACTACAACAACTGATTCTCATCCTGTTAGAACTTTGCAAATACTGAATAATTAATATGACTTCTGTAATGATAACACGACACCTCTCCTATCCTTTTTTCATTAAAAAGTGGTACACAGAAGAATTTCAGGGGTACTGTATGCCACAATCCTTGTAGCCACAAAGACCTACACTATAATGACGGACATTTTTATTTAAACAGGTGACTTATGTTGTTTTCCTTTAGGGGCCATACGTGATAACTCCATTGCTATGTTTTAAACTACTTAATTTCTATTTTCTTAACACTAGAGGATTACTCAGACACTAAAGAGTGATATTCAAAACATGAGCTTAGTAATAAAATTACTAATAAATTCCAGACACTGCCTGGAAATTTTCCTGAAAAAGCTTACTAATTATTTATTCTTCATTTTATTGGTTTTATTCTTCTTTGTTTTTGAAAAGGTATGTATAAATATGGTTTTTCACCCTGTCATGAAACACCTCATTTTCTTTAGACTGCATTTTCTTCTGTGAAACACTACAAGGAATTTGAAAAAGTCATGCATACCAATCTTAAACTTCCATCTCCTTAATTTCAATGACTGACAATTAAATTTTAAGGGTTTTCAGATGAGTGGCAAGTAATCAACTAGTGTTAAATATTCTGTTTGAATGCACTGCTAAGCAATATCTGTCAATAACAGATTTTGAATTTTGATTCCGTGAAAGTATATTTTGCATCAATAAAACCTTCAGCTCAATAAAGTACAAACATGTTCCAGAAATACAATTTCATGAAAATACATATTTTCAAAATAAATGAATCTTCATAAATTCATTTCTTTAAAAAGTGTGGAATGCCTCAAATTCCCCTCCACACACATATGACTTTCATGCCTTTGCTGATTTTTATTCTCGTAATGCCAGAGGCCTATATTATAAAAAAGAAAAAATCCTTGAACTTTTAAAACTTTCCAAATTTTATATCAGCACTGGAGTGTGGAAAGGCAATCACACAGACACAAATGCAGGTGGGGTATTGTAAAGGCAAAAGGGGCAAGAGAGTGCCCAAACATAGGGAGAATATTTCAGACAACTCTACTCTGAGTCTTATATAGTTAGTTACTATAGGATTAAATAATATAGAATTAAATAATATAGGACTAAATAAAAACCTGTTTAAAGATTTCTGTTCCTAAGATATGGAAAAAGCTTAGCTAAAATTAAACCCAAATTTTTTTTCCGTCCCTGTTTTAAACAAGAATGAGAGTTTCCTAAACTATAAAGAAATATATACAGAAAGAATAACAGTGCCCATTGGGTCATTGTTTCCTGTGACTAAAATATCAGTCAGAATTTTTTCCAAAGGTATGGATTAATATTACGAAATTTTCATTTCTGCCTCAAAATAAAAAGAATTTCTATCAGGAGAAAAAGTACAATCCTTTTGGGGAAAAAGAAAAAAAACATTATTATATGACTTGATAATGCAAATCAAAGAATTTTTTTAATCTAATTCAACTTTTACTTGTATGTTCTGCCAGGGTGAGTTTCACTTACATGTGTTACATGACAGTCTGGAAGCCTTGTCATCATATATCCAGTGCTTAATGCTGGAGCAGGAGCAACACCCAAGGATATAATTTGCGACACCCAGTGACATAATTTTCTTCTGCATCTTTCCCAGAAGAAAGGACAGTGCTCATGTCTCTAAAAGCTTTTGTTTACCAGAAATAGCTGCTTATGCAATTAGATTTTCACTGTGTGTTTTCTGTATTTTCCCTAAAAGCAATATCAGATATGGCAGATAAGATAAGCAATCAGCCACTATATTAACTAATCATAGAAGCTAGAACATTTTTCCTTACTACAATGTAAATGATCCTGACTGAAGTTTCATTATGTATAGAGCATAAATTCCAAATGCCAACTTGTTAATCTCCAGTGTTTTTGTGCACAATTTCCTTAAGGCAAATTGTGTCACTTGTCTTCTAAATCAGCATGAATGCATGGAGCACCAGAGATTTTCACATTATTATTGCCCATTTCTAGTGTCTTGATTCTAGCAGACTGTTGACCAATGTCATGTCATTTCCCAGTCATATATGGCAAATGTTTTCAGTTTTTCCACTGACAAAATTGTTAGGCAGTTCATTTTGTAGACAGATATTTTATTACTTAGACAAAGTTGTGCATGAAAATATTTCATTGAGATCCTGAAGTGGGATCATAATTAGAAAAAAAACACAGGAGAATTTTAGGGGAGAAATGTCTACTTCAAGAATGAGAGCTTGATTAATATTTTTTCAATATATGTGATCAGTGCATGATGTGACATTGAAAGAATAAATAGTTACTCCTTATTACAGACAACCAAACCACAGATTAGAACCTAGATAGGGACTCCCAAAATTTTCTTCTTCAATAGTAAGGGCTAAAGTAAAAATTTCATAGAATCTGATAGAAAGCAGTCTAGTTTATGTTTTACTTTCAAGCAAGAACTTTAATCACTACACTTATGTATCAAGGTTACACTATGGTTTTACTAATATGAGAAAGACTGAATCAGTTGTTCTGTCACAGTCACAGGACAGCAGTAGTTTCATAAATATGGTTATTTAAACATCAAAAAGTACCAATAAGCTAAAGTAAGTTCAGTGTATAGCAAAGAGATCAAATTTACTTTAATGTCCAGCTGTCCTTTTTTCTCTCCTTGTCTAGTTATTGAAAAAATAATTAATTTGGTTGCATCTATTTACACTAATGAAATAGGGCTACTAGCAAGCAAGTGGAATGGTCATAAGTGACAGGAAAAGGTTTTTTTCAACAAAATAAAAATTAAGCATCCTCGATGCTTTGCAACTTACAAGATCAACTTGCTTAAGGAATAAATCTTGTGTTTCCATGTAAAACCTCCATGCTCTTCCTCACACAGAAAAGTACCAAGCTAGAAAGTCTCACCTGTCTTATGAAGCTAATTCTCAAACATTGGTTTAATTTTTCGGTTCACAAGAGCTATTCATCAAACAACACTGTAATGCAAAACAAGGTATCCAAAATATTATTAGCTAACCAAGTCATCTAACTTTAAAAAATAGAATTTCCTGAAGTATAAGCACATTGTCCAATTAGGCATTTTAATGAATCTGCCATCTTGCATCAGTAATATTTTCTAAATGAAGTCATATTCAGTATAAAAGCCTTATTATTATTCAGAACACTTCTCAGCTACAGCTGTAAGATTTGATTAAATCAGTATGTGCCTAGTAGGAACAGTTGAAGAAAAGCAGTGTGAAAATACATGCAATGTTCACAGTTCAAGAGGAACAAAATGCCAGGCTAAATTCCACAGATAAAATCTAAGTATGTATTAAACTCTACCTTTCTGGGACGTTTCCTATATTAAAGCAATATTTTCTCAAGTATAGACTGTTAAAATTAGCAAAATTAATGTAATTTTTTTAGATTACCTGATTATAGTCCTGCAGCAGTCTCTCTGGCTGTTTTTGCTTCCTGCATACCAAATCATGAAAGCTGATATAAAATTAAAAGAATGAGAAATCAGAGGTCACAGAGTCACAGAATGGTGGAAATTGAAACAGATCTCCAAAGGTCATCTTGCCCAAACACCCTGGTCAAGCAGACCCATTTAGAATAGGTTGCTGATGACCATGTCCAGGCAACTCTTCAATATCTCCGAGCACAGGGATTCCACACTTCTTTGGGGAACCTGTGCCAGTGCTCAGTCTCCCTCACAGTGAAAAAGTCTTCCCTGATATTCAACTTGAGCCTTCTCTATTTCAGCTGATATCCACTGCCTCTCGTTTTGTTACTGAGCACACCTGAAAAGGGCCTGGCTCAATCCCCTGTGCACCCTCTCTTCAGGTACTTGTACAGACTGGTGAGAGAACCCCAAGGTTTTCTAGGCTAAACAGTGCCAGCTCTTTCAGCCCTTCCTCATATGAGAAATACTGTAGGCCATTCCCCATCCTTGTGGCCCTCTGTTGAGCTCTCTCCAGTATGTCCCTGTCTCTCTTTTACCAGAGAGCCTAGAACTGGTTGCAGCACTCCAGTTGTGGCCCCACCAGGGCTCTAAGCAGAGGGGAAGGGTCACCTCCCTTGACTTACTGGCAGCACTTTTAATGAGCCATTAACCTTCTTTGCACCAAGGGCAGATTGATGGCTCATGTTCAGCTTGGAGACCACCAGGATCTCCAAGTTCTTTCTCAAAGCTACTTCCCAGCTGCTTGGTCGCTGGTATGTAATGGTGCCTGGGGTTGTTCTTTCCCAGGTGCAGGACTGCACGTGTTGGACTTCATGAAATTCCTGTCAGCTCATTTCCCCAGCCTGTTAGACATCCTTCTGGATGGCAGCGTGATCCTCTGGCACATTAGTTACTCTACCGGATTTTGTGTCATCTCCAGAATTCAATGCTCATTCATAAGAGTAGGACACAAAATTCACATTAATTTAAAATGAAGAGGCAACCGTTTCAATTAGCAATGTCAAGATTTTATTTTGATCTGCAGATGTTTTCTTATTTACATCACAATATGTCTTATTTATGTTGAGAAGGCAGAGTTTCTGGCATTTACTGTACAAAATAGACTTTCAGGAACAGCCACTTGTAATTAATCAAACAACCACTCCTATGTGCAGATCAACAGGAATTACATGTATTCCTAAAAGATCAGCATACAAAACATGGAAGTTACAATGTATCTAAGTAAGGCTTACCAATGTCCTATGCTAATGTGCCTTAGAATCTCTTCCAAAATGGGTATATGTTTTTTTGAATCATTATGCAGGTGCTGCTAAGAAACTGAAATATATCCTTTTTATGTTTAGTATGCAGGATCCAAGTTTTGTATACCACTTTCATGACTCCTCTATTTTATCATTGAGTTGCCTTACCCACAGGAAATTAAAGTCAAACACAAGAGAAACATAAGATGGACATTATAAATTTCAGATGATAAAGCAGCATCAAACTAGCTATAAACTTGAAAGAAACCCCGTATGTGTAGATAAGTATGTACATAGAAATATATTTTTGTGCAGACTGAGATACTGGGGGGAAAAAAGGAAATATAAAGGAAACTGACATGATTCAACATTGAAGAAAATATCAAATCATCACTTTTTGCACATTTCAAAAGACCCCATGAAATCCAAAAGAGATTACAACAAATTGTTTATAATACTTCTAATGAAGAGAGGTTGCTGGGCTCTGGGCACAGAAACAGTACAAGTATAAATGAGATTCATACTTATCACTTTCCTGCCCCAGAACAAGAGGATTCTGCCTCAGGAAAAGAAGGTCTTTGGAAATCAGTTCATGATGCACGATGACATTTTAGCATGGCCTGCTGGTACAATGGGAAGAGCAGAGCTGCTCAGATATACAAATAGAAACCACTAAACACACCATTTTACGTCATGGTTCTATAAATGCTTCACCCTGTTCCTCAGGATATATTATCTGGAGCATTATAAATTCAATAAAGTCAATTAATGTGAACTATTTCTAGGTAGACTACTCTTAAAAATCATGGATTTAAGTCTAAGTAATGTCTACTTTTCCAGATCATGTTCTCTTTTGTATCAGAGATAAATAACAGATTCTGACGCAAAAGAGGGAGCTAGTATTCTATTTTAAATTCAAGTCTAATTTAAAAAATATAACCTCCAGCAACTTTACTGTCACTACAATCAATCAAAGTGATAGCCTTGGAACTGCAAACCCCTTCCTCAGTCACATCTGCTACTGCAATATTTATGAATTGCTTTCCTCATCATAGCAATTTAAATGGTACTGTTATTACAGAGACAAGAAAAGTCTAATACCAGCTATCATACCTAACACTACTATTATCAAAATATTTTAATTTCTCTTGAATTATAAATCTTTTAGGCTATTTTTAAAGTATAAATAACACAAAAGATTACATACACTCACGGACATGCACATAAATATGCTGACATGTGTACATTTTTCTTCTATCAGCTAAAGGTCAGTGCTGTTTTTAAGCTAAAAAAGCTCCTCCATTCTCTTTTATTGAGTAGGAATATATGCAATGTTGTCTTCCTACTTTACAAGCTACAACAGATGAGAAGGAAAGCAATATTCTGTGTCATAAACACAAAATATGCACTAATTCCACAGTACCACCCAGCAGTTAGAGCTGCCTTCTAGAAAGGACACAACTGGCTTCAAGCCCAGTGATGAGAACCCTAAATGCTTCATGTCTGGTCCTTGGAGAGGGTTTCAAAGCCTGAAGAGGGTGCACAGACAGGCCACAAGGACTGGGACCCATGTACATCTGGCCAGGAGGAAATACACAGCGCTGCTCCCAGGCTTCATGCTTGTATATGGGCCTGACATGAGTTGTAAACTGAAGCTGTGACCAGAAGACATTCTGAGCTCAGAATCCACTCCTGGGATAAACACTTGAAAGCTCAGATCTCTTGCACAATTGCTTTTAGCCTAGTCATCTTATTTCCATCTAGTTTCTACCTTAGATTTTTATTCTGGGAGGTACAGAAAAACACCTGTAGGACAACGCAGTCATTGGTCACAGCCAGCACGGCTTAATGAGAGGAAGGTCCAGCTTATCAAACCTGATTCTGTTTTATGACAAGGCAACCCACCTAGTTACCAAGGGAAACCAGCTGATACAAGCTGTTTGGATTTCAATAAAGCTTTTGATACCGCCTCTCAGAGGATCATTCTGGACAAAATGTCCAGCACACAGCTGAATAAAAACATCATGGGATGGGTGAGCAGCTGGCTCACAGGTCAGGCACAAAGGTTAATAGTAAATGAGGTGACACCAGACTGGGGACCTGTCACTAGTAAAGGCTCCACAGAGCTCCATCCTCAGCCCTGAGCACTTCAACGTCTTCATTAATGATGCAGCAGGACTGGATGGGATACTGAGCAAGTATACAGATGATACAAAAGTGGGAGGAGCTGTTGACTCCCTCAAAGGCAGGGAGGCCCTGCAGAGAGATCTCAACAAATCAGAGGGTTTGGCAATCACCAAAGAAAATTGCTGGATTCTGCACCTGGGATGTATGTATAGGCTGGGAAATTAGATTCTGGAAAGCAGTGCCATGGAAATGAGACCCTGGGGGTTCTGGTGAACATGAGTCAGCAGTGCCCTGGCAGCCAGGAGGGCCAAGTGTGTCCTGGGGTGCCTCAGGCACAGCATGGCCAGCTGGGCAAGGGAGGGGATTGTCCTGCTCTGCTCTGCTCTGCTCTGGGGCAGCCTTACCTCGAGTGCTGGGGGATAAGAAGGATATGAAGCTATTAGAGAGCATCCAAAGGAGGGCTCCAAAGATAGTGAAGGGCTTTGAGGGGAAGCCGTACAAGGAGTGGCTGAGGGCACTTGGTCTATTCAGCCTGGAGGAGACTGAGGGGAGACCTCACTCAGTCTGCAACTCCTCATGAGGGGAAGGGGAGGGGCAGTCGCTGATCTCTTCCTCATAGTGACCAGCAAGAAGACCCGAGGGAATAGCCTGTAGTTGTGTCAGGGGAGGTTTAGGTTGGATATTAGGAAAAAGTTCTTCACCCAGGCGGGGACTGGGTACTGCAACAGCTCCCCAGGGAAGTGGCCACAACACTAAACCCAACAAGAAACGTTTGGACATTACCCCCCAGACACCTGCTGTGACTCTTGGGGGTGGTGCGGTGCAGGGCCAGGAATGGGACTTGATGATCCTTGTGGTTCCTTCCCACACAGCTTGTTCTGTGATTCTATGGTTATTTTTATTGTTTGTATCTGTCTATCATTTATTTGCAAATCCCATAAAAAATGGCAGGAATCCCACACTTTTCTTATTGCCACGATTTCTGGTGAGTACATTTTGCAATATTTGTAAGTCCTTTGTGAACATATGCAGTTTGCTGAATAAGAATTTTCACTAGAGCTGCCCACTACATATTCTTCTTGTGATTTTAAACATACATAAGCCAACAAAAGACTGATCTGTGGCTTAGGCTTCAGCAGAATAATAAAACATGATTAATTCTCAGTGTCATTGCAATTGTCAGTCATCTCAGAAAGGACCCAGACAAAGAATGGGGATTGCAGCTCTCTTCTGATTGATTTCACCTTTATCAGACTTTTGTAAAATATTACATTGGGATCCTATACCTGGATTAAACACAGTTATAAGTTTTCTCAAGATAGTACAGGCTATAGGCAACATTTTTTCCTTTTCTAATTTACTCTTACTTCTTTCTTTGAAATTCCTTATAACTACAAACCAGCTTGACTGAAATCCAAAAGTGTTAGTAAAATGGCTTGGATCCATACATAAATGTTTTGACTTTCAAGAAATGTGATTCCTGGTGCTTTAGCTCTTGCCTAACACAAGTAATACTGTTGTGTGAATTCAAACAAGAGCCAGGATGTGACTCCGAAACTGGAGTGCCATCCTGATTATGCTCTGTTCACAGCAAAATCATACAAGCAGAAAAACAAGGCTGCCTGTCAGACTAGCTGCTGCACCTGAAGTTTAAACTCAAAAGCCTAAATTTAAGTAGGCTGCAACAGTTCCACCCTTCCTTCTGGCAGTAAGCATATTTAGACACTGATGATGGTCCTTTTGAGAGCAGCCCCTGAAGTACAATATTTTTTCATTTACCAGAAATAGTATGATAAGCAGTACAATACATAAATACTGTCCTGCCCATATAATTATTAAAGTTGATTTGTATTATCTGCAAGTACAGCTGACCCCAACTTCCTATGCCCTTGCTTTTTTCAATAGATGTTGAAAAGATGGCAGCTTTAAAAATCTCATTAGTGTACTATTGATGGGGCCTGAAGGAAGTTGTCTGCGATAGGCTTTTCAGATCATTTCCCTCCCAAGACTTTGTTGAACAATGGAGAATAGTAGTCCACTTCTTTGAAATTATACAAACTATACAACTTTACAGTTCAGCCAACTTTGCTTTTATAAACTAGAGAATATGAACCCAGTCTTGGTTCATAAAAATTATGAGCAGTCATAAGTTGAAAACTATCTCCTCGCATTTTTCAAGTAGGGAATATCATGGCATATCAAAGGAGTAGATCCTCTCCCTCCTCTCTACTCTCTTGAGATCCCACCTTGAGTATTGGGTCCCACTCCGGGATCCTCAGCACAGGAAGAATATGGACGTGCTGGAGTGAGTCCAGAGGAGGCAACAAAGACTATCAGAGGGATGGAGCACCTCTCCCACGAAGACAGGCTGAGAGAGTTGGAGTTGTTCAGCCTGAAGAAGAGAAGGCTCCAATGAGGCCTTATAGAACCTTCCAATACTTAAAGGGGCTCTACAAGGAAGTTGGAGAGGGATTTTTTACATAGGCATGTAGTGAAAGGACAAAGCCTAATGGTTTTAATGAAAGAGAGTAGGTTTAGGTAGGAAGAAATTCTTTACTGTGGGAGTGGTGAGGCACTGAAACAGAGAAATCGTGCATGTCCCATCCCTAGAAGTGTTCAAGGCCAGGCTGGATGGGGCTCTGAGCAACATGGTCTAATGCAAGTTGTCCCTGTCTGCTATAGGGGGGCTGGAACCAGACGGTCTTTACTAAGGTCCATTCCGACCCAAAGCATTCTCTGATACTATGATATCACACTGCAAGGAAAACAAAGAAAAATAACTAGTATATCCTCATTTTTGCTTCAGCGCTCCACTGAAGTCTATTTGCCATAGGCACATCATAACCTTTTGTTCAACTCATTTGACAGAATGTGTTTTATCACTGTTGTTATGCTTCAGCCCTTGTAGAAAGTGATGCCCTAGGTGAAAAAAAAGGGAGATTTTAAATATAAATTCAGGGAAGAAAAATACCAATTCTTATAGATAGAAACATTCATAGACAGTATCACTCAAATATCCAACCTTTAAACACTTCTGTTATCAGAATTTCCAGTGAAGTAACTAGCTGTTTGGCCCAAGACTGAAACAGTTATTTATTCCCTTGATAGTTCACAGTTACGTAAATCAATTATCCTTAATGAAAAAGGGATTTGTTCACATACCTGCCCTTTTGAACATACTCAGTTTGATTGCAACTTGGCAAAACATTTCAGCACTTACTTGTTCATTATGATCTCTGCCATTGTACCTAATAACTCTTATTTTTAATCATACATTGTAAAACAGTTACAAAGTGACACTTAAAAGAGAGGTTATTCTAACTTTTTTGTTGTTATTACTATTTTAGTAATAGTAACCTAGTAATAATTTCCTACATGCTTTCAAAAAGTTTAAATTAGCAATTCTCATATTTCTAGCTCTTGGCTATTCAGTTGATCTTGAAGAAGAAATGTCTCAGGAGCCCCAAAACCATGAGTAATCATTCTTGTTTACTAATGTCTTTCTGATGCTGCTACATATGGTATAAAAAAGCCACAAAAATGAGACGGAGCACTTAAGATATATGCTGAAAATCGAAAATAAATCACCAAAAGCGTCAAGAATGTACTTTCCACTTTTACAAAAGCCTCAAAGGGGAAAAAAAGATTACTTCTATAAAAGATATTGGTTATATGTCTTACACAAAGACAGAAAATATCTGAAACAACCAGCATGGTGCTCAGGGTAAAAATCTAAAATTTACTTCCATTTCTATTTTCTGTTCATCACTTTTTCAGTTCTTACATTCAGTTGTTTTTCCTAAGAGCACTAGTGTCCAACACTACTGCTGTCTTGGAAAACACTTTGACATGCTGTTCTGAGTGTTGTCTTCTCAGTATCACAGCCCACTGAAAGAAGAAATTCTGATAATTTTAGTGGTTCCAGAAAGAGTAATATAATTTTTTTGCATGCACAGGTAAAAGCAAAAGTTTTTGTACTTCATCCTTGCTCTTTATTGATTGTCATGTACATATAAATACATACCTGCAAGAAAACAAGACAGAAATATGAAAGAAGGAATATATATGACATTTCACTTTTAGAGTTCAACTTCTCTATTTGCAATAATTGTATGTGTGCATCCACATATACTAAAGAAGAAATAAAGAATTAGTGAAATTGGAAACTTGCTGTTCTGATAAGAAGAAACATGGCACTAGAGGATTTTTGAGCCTGCACCTTTCATCTCTTTTGTATCAATATTCACAGAAAATTTACTGCTCAAACAATTGACAAAATATAGACTTAAGACTGTGACCAACGATACTTTTCCCTCTTTCAATATTCACAGGTCACCTAACAAAACATGGGCATAGATTATTCAGGTCCACCAGATGCTTCTATAGTGACAGAAACAACTGTTTGTACTGCAATGCAATACCTACTAGCAGACAATCGGGGAAGCAATTTGGAAAATTATGCAATTCCAACCTGCCATTTACTTTTCTAAAGGAAACTTAAAACATACTGACTTATTTTAGATTAATTTTCATATAGTCATAATCTTTTGTTTCCTTCATCTATCAACTGTTAAAATGGGAAAACTAAACTTTAAGCTTTAGGCTATCTCATCTGACTTGCAATACAGACATATAAGTACCTGAAAAACAATGAACCATTGTGCTAAATTTGTCTATCTGATTTCCCATTGGGTTCAGAGTTCCCAAAACTAAAAGAGCACTCTATTCCAGCAATATCTAAATGTAAATTAGTTTAATTTTAAGGGATATGTAAATTAGGGAACATGGAGGCTATTCTTAGGTTTTCGGACTTTTAAAAATTTTCTTCACTGTGAAAGCCTAGTTTCAATGTCCATTACAGAAAATCCAGTGATAAAAGATGATCTCGGTTTTGGAAAATTTGTGGTCATTTTGCCTTCCTCGCTGCCCTACTTTCTGCCAGAACTTGCTGGCAGTGACATCTGGAATAATTTCTTTACTGTCCAGCATTAACCTATATAGTGAGTACACTGAACTTGAATCATACATCCTTCAGTTGTGAGGTGCCTTTTTGGGCACCAGGTAAAAGCTTGCATATACCATCAGCAGATTAAGACTCTTTTGTCTACAGAGCATAAAACAGATTTCATTCCCACTTCATGTAGCAGTACTTACATATCCAGTACCTGTGGTCATAAGAAGACCCAGGTAAGTGAATGACATGCACATGAATTGCCGTTTTTTACACAAATAAATATAAACAAATCTTTTATTTGCTTTTCATGACAGAGTAATTAAAAATATATCAACATTTATTTCTGGTAAATAAATGAGTGAAATTAATAGATAATGGCAATAAAATAAAATAAAATAGAACACAGTATTATGGTTATGATAATTTGCAAACTATTATTGCCTATCAATTCTTGACTGACAAAAAGTGCAGAATGGAAAAATCACTATCCAGCATATTATTTTAAAAATACACTACACATTATGTATGGATTCTTATTAAAATTAAATAAAAACTTTACATTAAAGGTGAATTTGTGATCCTTCCATTCAATTAATACTGAAAATGAAAAATCATGTATTTAATTTTTGTACTCTAATTCAAAAACATAAACGTGTGGAAATATTTCCCTTCTGAATTATGGCATACAAATATGTGTTAACCTGATTAGAATCCTTTTTGGGCAGTTCACTAATTGATTTTGAAATGCAACAGGATGTGTTGGCTACCAGAGAACTTGGACTTCAAGTTGTGGTTTGGCTATCCAAATGCCAAAATTACTTTCCTTTTTGAAAGGTATAGGGGAAAATTAATCAGACATGGTAAGCAAAAATTTCTTCTCAGCAGCATATTCTTTAGTTTCTGAATTCTGTCATACATCACTGGAAAGTTTTGCTTTTCTTTCTAGAAAATAAAGAAATTAAGACTATATCCAAGAACTAGGATGTGTTTGTCTTTTCAGAAAACTATAAATTGGTTTTTTTGCTTTACAATCTGAAGTAAAGCAGGAGGGATTTGTATCTTCTAGTTATAAAGTGTTTCTACATTGTACTTTACCTCGGATTTGCCACAGGAAAAATAGACATAAAGATCAAAGGAATCCCAGCAAAGAAACACCTACTTAACTAAATTAATCTTTGAATGCTTTTTAAATCTCTAACAGCATTACACAACTATTACAGCCTTCTCCTGAGTACCCTGGATCCATCATTTGGCCTCCAGTGGATGATAGGAACAGAAATTAAAGAGTTTAGCTAAACAAACATGGCATTGATTGATAATGGGGATAGGTGCTTTGATCAATTTATAAGAAGATGAAGTATTTGAAGCATCACGAAAAGAAATATTTTCTGCAATAAATCTCCAAGAGACTTTCAGAACTGTGATTGAAAGGGGAATTATTTCCTACTGTATCATACAATAGATTTTACAGGCATTTACTTGAAATCGTAAATACATGGAGCTGGACCAGAAGCCAACAATGAAGAATGCCTTGGAAACAGGTGATATGAGGGTTTTAAAGCTCCTTTCCCTTGCTTTTATAACTACGAAATTAAATAAAACATTAAAATTTATCTGTTCAAAACAATACATTCAGGTACAGTGTACAACCACTGTCCTTATCTCAGCACTTCCTTTATCTATTATCATCTGTTTCTTACTTTTTGAATATTTTTTCAGCTAGATCCCACTTTCTCCAGCTTCAAAGTATTTTCTCATGTTGTTACACTGCATATTTATTACTCAGACATAGTACTAAATACCATGTAAACTCTGTCTAGATGTCCTTATAAAAGAAAGATATAAGATATTACATCATATTCCATTTCTCAATTCTCCATTTCTTTAACTACTTTTCTTTCAAAGTCAGTTATACCAAATATATACTTGGGAATAGCTCCTTCCAATAAAATAGACCCAAGAACCACAGGAAGAAATTATTGCTTTAAAATTCATCCTGTGTTTTTGTCCTTTTCCAGCATTTCTTAATGGCTCTTGTAACAGTAGAGTGGGGACACAGTTAAGCAAGTAGAATTACTCTGTAGCTCTTGACTTTCCTCTGTATTTCTATCTCTGACCACTGTATAATTCCAATTTCTAATCAAGCTTTAGATTACTTCATTGGATGGGAATGAATGGAAAGGGAAGATAACAAAAACTAAGCAAAGATAGCATAAAAGCAAAACTAAAAATCTGAGTCAAATGCTTCTATGCATATCAAATCCTCGTTTAAAACAGCTTGACTGAAGTCTAATTTCATTAATTAATTCGAGGTGTTAAAATATTTTCTTATAATCCTCACCAATATGTTATGCTGTTCGTATTTTGGAAGTGGTTTTTTCCTCCTTGTTTTATGTCTGAGGCTTTGATGTATCTGTTTTTACCTATGTGACGTTATTTTGGTTGGCTCTCTGAAGTTAAATCAAAGAGATCTGCTAGCCATAATGATCAGAAAACAAAGTAATGTCATCATTAGGATGTCTTCAATCAGAGTACTAGAACTCCTCAGGGGAAATAATTGGTGAATCAGTCAGTAAGAAATATCTTTCACCAGCCCATTTCTCAAGGTTAGAAAGACCACTGAACTGTTAAGGACCTCGGCCTGGAGGAAAGTGAAAGGACACATGCAGCAGGAAGAGTAACAGTGTTCAGGAAGAGGAAAGTCCATCTCTCAGTGTCGAGTTAGACAGAGGCCATTGGAATGGTGTGACAATGAGCTAAGGTCATTTCTCAAGACTTCAGATCTCAAACAAGTGTTGCAGTAGGTGAGCCCCAGGCTGTTTGCATCCTATGTACTTTGGGTGCATAAAAGTTACATCTATTTAAAAGATGCTATTCCAAGTCTCTGTAATTACTTACACACCC
Source organism: Eopsaltria australis (assembly GCA_034509425.1). Taxonomy (NCBI): domain Eukaryota; kingdom Metazoa; phylum Chordata; class Aves; order Passeriformes; family Petroicidae; genus Eopsaltria; species Eopsaltria australis. Next base: position 385,448 of record JAVTVJ010000048.1, read on the forward strand.
AGGGCTCCTGGAGGAAAGTGTCCTTTAGCATTTACCATGTTCCACTCTCACAGTCGGAGGATTTCAAACACATGAGAGAGCTCCATACTGAGACTGAAAGATTTGTGGGGATCCACACAGAAAGATTTGAACATATCAAGGACTGATACCTAGAGATTGTTACTTCTCTTAAAAAAAACACAAGGGAAGAGTACAAAGCCCTCTTTTACCACTAATCAGATTGAGGACAAGCAGTGTTGTCAAGTCATCTCTCTGGGTTAGAAAGATTACACCCTAGTGGAAGAACCCACAGGACAGAATCTAGAGGAGAGTTCACAGGTGCAATTTACCCACAAGTAGTCAAAAGAAAAAATGACTTGAAAAAAGAATTACTTCAAAGGAATTATTTTGATATAACAAAATGAAATGAAACAAAAAGGTAAAATAATTCATTTTGACACATTCCTGTCAAAAAATGGTGTTAGAAGTGATGCAGTCCCACAAGATGATTCTGTTTTCTTTAGAAAAATGCCGTTTTGCCAGAATTGTTCAGTGTGACACTTTTCATCCAGATTTACATCTGTGGCAGTAACTGCCTCTTGACATTAATATCATTTCTCCATAACATCTGTCAATCTCAAGAGGCTTTGCTGCAACAGTATCATCACTAAATATCATCACTTCTGTCTTGTTTTACAAATGGAAGAAAGAGAGACACAGATGGGGACAAAGGATATCATTCTTATACCAGGGTGCTTCATCAATGGAAACAGAAATGGAAACATTTGTGCTGTACCCAATGGACTAGAGCATGGAGGGACTGTCCAGCTGCCTTGTGGGCAGCCACTGGCTCCACAGACATCATTTACTCTGCATGTGCATACATTCTGTTGTGGCTTCCACGTCACCGGGGACTTCAAGGCCTCTGGCTATCACTCCTGCTGCTCCCTCGCTCTTTAAGTGAAGCTACCTATACAAACTGTTAGTAAGGTTTTCTTTAAAAAGGAAACAATCAGTAGTCATAATCAAGAAAGAAGACATCCTTGCCAGTTACAGTAAAAGTCATCTAGAGCCCTGTATCATTCCTCTTGACTTCTGCAACATAAATAGAGCAGAGGAAGTGTTATTGGGATACATAAATCACAGTGTCTCCTGCTAACCATCTCCCCATCCATCCAACACTACAGTACCCCAAAGGTCAAAGCTCCCATTTGCACTTGAGTAGTTCATGGAAATACTGGTACTCAGAGGCTGGGACTACACTAAGTCCAAGACCATGTAAAATTTCTGATAATTTAACTGTGTGGAAAAACATACAGCAGACCAGACTGACATCTGCTGCCAGTATTCACTAGCACAGAGAACAAGAACCATGAGCTTATTTCCATACTTATTTTCTGTTAAAAAACTCTCCAAATTCCTTAATCTTCTAAAACAGTTTATTTGTGGACATGTCTCAGCTTTCCACACTGAAATCCCATGACAGGCATAATATATCTCTGTTTATATTTCATATTTTTTATTTAGACTGAACCATGATATGCCCTTATATGGTGCATTGAGCTATGCAACCCCAAATTCAAGAAAGCCCAACAGAGTTACTCATAATATTTTTAGCTATTATTTTGATGATAGTGTCTTAAGTGACTGTATTAAAAGGGAGATTTTACTTTTTTAATCAAAAATAATAATTTTGGTGAAATTTCTGCCAAGGTCCAAGAAACTCCTTTGTCTGTTTCACAAATTTCATGTGTATTTGCCAAACTAGATCAGGATACTTTGTTTAGCAACTCCAGATTTGGTTTCTTCATTATAACATCCCCAGGTCTGTAAATTAATGTTCTAGCACATCTCTCTTAGTAAGAAAACAAGCTCAAGTTCAAACCATATCAGATGTTTAAAAATACAAAATTATCATATTAAAGGCTGGGAGCTTTGTTAAAATCAAGAATGTGTTACAAATTATTCTGGAACATTCTGTTTTACAATTTCACTCCTCAATTAGAAAAGTCTGACATGCCATAACAAAAGAGAGCATGAAGTACCAGATACAGCTGAGTAAAAACTGTGAAACAGCAAACAGTGATCCTCCCGATAGCATGGGGCAAACATGGATAGAAATGTCAAATGAGTCCCCAGGGATTAATATTGTCCAGAAGTAAACATTAAAAAAAAAAACATGGAAAAGGTAGACAAGTTAAAATTCAGACACTAGAAATATTTGAGTACTTTGTTCATCTTTTGGATAATAAACTTATCCCACAGACTTGTAATTTTTTTCTTGCTGCTTATGCATTCGTAAATAAAACCTGTCACGGTATTCATCTTCAGTGAAGATTCAAAATCACTGTATTTTTCGATAGTGTCATTAGTGCTGGCCTCATGTATGTCTAGAAATGTTTTGGTTGCTATGGAATACAATGCATTAATTAGAAATTCCTCTCCCAATCACAGTGCAAAAGATTTGGTCAGTGTTACAATAATTCACAAAAGAACTTGGGAAAAAAACAACAGAAAGCAATTAAAATTTAAGAACAATCCAGCATTTATCAAACTGCAGTTCATTAATATGTGCTTTAATAAACTGACTGCTTTATTTTAAAAGGCCTTTCTAGAAGGGCTTGATGCCACCTATGTCAAGGCAGGTGTTGCCAGTTCAGTCAGCTTGCCATTGATTGCTTCTTCCTTGCCAGAGTCTGCTACGGGCAGTGCAAAAAAATATTCAAAAGCTGTCCTTTTCCTCAGGGGCACTGAAATGTCACCCATCAGATCTAGGTATCCAAAAAGAAATTTAGCTGCTTGAAGCATAGTTTTGACAGAAGCCTCTCAAACTGAAGCTGTGGTCCGAAAGCCCCTGTTCATGCATGTCACCAACACTTAGCATGCAGTCATAGCAGAGATCAGGCACTGTTGGTTTTCCTCATGTAAGCTGGAGAAAGGATTAGAATCCAGGCCTACTTGTCTCTAGAATTTGGAATGATTACTAGGCTTCAGCATCATGTTCCTTATCTCTGAAATATCAAGTTATTTGTTGCAAAAAGCTCAGTCCAGAGAGGATAGTTCAGCTTTTCTGGGTTAGGTTACTCTACTGACAGAGAAACTGTGAGGTTTACCTCAGTCAGAGAAGGCACTGAATATTCATCTTCCACATCTTGTGGTAATTGTGGGGCAAAAAGTAAAAAGTGAGCTTTGGTCAGTTATTTGAAAAATCAGTAGAGGTCTCAGTTTTCAACCCTGACTAGTGTGGTCTGAGAGAAAAAGCAAGATCTTGGACCCATCAGGATATTCAGCTTGTCTCACTGGCTACTCACTGCTACCCATACTGGTTCTAACTCACCCAGGTCCTGTTCTGAGGAGCCTCAGAATCTGCCTACAGGGGGATGGCATTGAGCTTTGCCTGTGCCCTGAGCTCCTCAGACATTGCTCAATCCAGTAAAGCTGCTTTATTTCAGTGCTGTGGTGTGTTCACATTACGAAGGCTGAACCAGGACTCAGATCAATCACTAAAAGGTTTCAGCAGAGCCAAAATCAAAGGTTGTGTGTCCTTTCTTCATCTCTTACCATTGTGTGCAAGTACAAGGCACAACCAGCCCATTTAGTGGTAGGCAGCACTATGCCATAATCCATTAGAGGATGTTACCTTTCCATTTAATTAAAGTAATGGAGAGATATATTGCAGTCAGGCTTACTAATCAGTCACTGTAAAAATATCTTGGCCAAAGTCCTGTTGCTTAACAACGGTAATAGCCTTGCTTTCTACATATCTTCTAGGATAATTTACAAAACAAATCTAATAATTTAACCAAGGAAAATGCAATACTTCACTGAAAGTAGTAACTAAATAGTTACCATGCCTTCCATTTCACAAACGAAATATTTTCTTTTTTTATCCACCATCTTCCTGAGGAATCAAGGTTTCCATTTCTTCCCTATGCATCTGCACAAACAAGTGGGAATAATCACTTTTCTCTGTTTGTCTGTTGGTTCCCTCCTAAACTCTTCCAAACCTGTTAGAAATCTTAACCACGCTGACAAATAGTAATAGACTTAACAGGTATTGCAATTTTACAATCAGCAACACAGTGGAAGAGAATGACCCTTGCGGGGATAAATAGAGTAAGAAATTACTTTCTCTTACATCACATAACATCTGTACAGGGGGAAACATTTTGAGTGCCCCAAACACGAGGATCAGCTGCAACAGACTGCTAACAACTGGCTAGAAGACACACATCTACACCCTGTTTGTTCCACTGCTGATGAAGGCACAAGCAGACATGAAAACATTATGGATATGACTGGATGACTGGCTTGTCTCTCTTCCTACCCCAGTAGGAATGCTACGTCACCAGCACAGCACCTATGACTTCTGAGCTGAAGGGAACTAATGGGAGATACTCTTATCTGGTTTCTGAGCAGGTTTTCTCAGCTTGAAGGTAGCATTGAGCTGATGTTATCGAAAGTGAGGTCTTAAAGATCTCAGATCTGCTTTCTCATAGATGGGCAAAAAGATCAGCTGATATGACAGATAAAGGCCTTTAATGTCCACCACTTGTAGCAAGTCCACAGAAAAGCATGTTTCTAATTTACTGTCTACTTCAATAGTTAAGAAAATGCAGAATTCTGAAAACATAACTGCATATAGTATTCACATACCATATACCAGAATAAATACTCATCTTTTTAAGCAAAAAAATCCAACTGTAAACAATTTCTTAAAACATGCATATTCTTTCTAGAAACCATATTTTAAGGGCTATGGGGAATATGTGGCCTTCCTTTCACCACTTAATAGAAATTTAAAGGATGCTAAAAAATGAAACCTACATGCCATAATTGCACAGACTACCATTTGTTTGATTTTACACTTTCCAATCACAAACCATCTTCAAGGAGAAATGCTGCTATTTATTGTAAAGAACTTCAGGAACATAACTGCTGTTAGAGTAAGAAACTTTTTGTAATATGAAAACTTACATTTAAAAAAAAATTAAAACTTGTTTAATTATAGTATGAAACATAAGAACAGGAAACAGAAAAGTGATTAAAAGAAGAAAACATTAGTATTTTCTTCCTGACAGAGCTGATCATTTCAAGCACTGCCTCTGTGGTTGGAAATAGGTAATTACAGTAGTAATAGAGAAAATTACCATTGCTACTGCCTTCTCACACAACTGCTTAAGAAAGGAAGATGAAACATCCCCATTAAAAAAATGGGAAATAATTACTGTTTCAATGCTAATCACCAATGTTGTAAACAGTGACTTATAGAACATAAATGAAAAAGAGTAATTTGAAAGATCAGTTACAGGCAAATATTAGATCATCCGTATTTAAGAAAAACCCTAAACTATCAAAGTGACTTCACACTCACATCTGCATTCTGCAGCTTGGTGATATCTGATCAGTTCTTCCAGCAGGGCAATTACTTCTGTCATCTCATCCATTAGATCCAATGTCCTCCATGTTCTGAAGGAAATCCTTTGCCTTCTGTTGGTAGATATATCACTCCACTTGCACAAATCTTTCTCTGAAATTTGTGGGGATTTGGCCAGGGTTTCAACAAAAAAAATCAACATAGGCAAGACAGAGCTTGACCATTCTCTTACCCCTTTTCTCCCAGTCTAATACTTTTCTCTGCACATTCTACATCACTGCTTCCTGTGCAATTTTTTTAAATAAAACTTAGTCAGGGTCACATCCAACTCTGTCTGCATCTTAATAATATTCTGGACATTTTCCTCTTTGGCTGCTGTTCAAAGATAAATGTCATCAATTGGTTTAGCTCTATTAGGTAAAGGCCTGAGCTGCATAGTCTCTAGCAGGAAGTTCTGCACAATTTGGTCCAGGAAGACAGTGGCTCTGTGTATTTGAGGATAAGTTAATTTTTCTTATCTGACACTCCAGGAAGAATCTCTAAATAACTCCTTCCCAGCAGCAATTTACTACTCCTCCAAGATATGTAAAGATGTTTCTTTCACTTCCTATGTGCTAAGAGGTAGCCGGGCTTGCTAGAGATGACATCAGGTATTTTAGTATAGCTGAGGTTTGCTGAGGGTGAAAGAGGAGCTTGTGGCCCTCTCCTTTCACCTTCCTCCTATACTCTAACTTCTAGATCAGTCTCAGGAAAATGAGTTCTATCCTGGTAGTTAAAAAGGGAAATTTAATAATCTATCTGATTTTCTATGCAACCAGCACAAGAGAAGCAGGGAAATCAGATCCTGGAAGCGAGAGGGGAAGAGAAGATATCAAGGAAAAGAAGACTGAAAATTCTCTTGAACTCAGGCTATACCATTAAGTTGTGTTGTGCAACTTCATCTTAACATATCAAAATTAACTTCCCTTGGACCATATTGAATGAAGTGCAGTGGGCAATTGCTGCTCTTTTCCCACAAATTCTGAATTAGTCTGTCTTGGCTTTCATACCATTCCATTTAGAAAGGCAGTAGAAAAGACTGTAAAATGGCATGAACTCACAATCTGATCAACTTACAGGCCCCTTTTATCAGAAAAAACCAAAATGCTAGCAAAAACCATAAAGGCTTCATAAACATGTAACTTTTTCCTTCCATTTCACTTTAAAGTTTAAAAAAAATATGCTTGTAGTGATCAAGGCAAGGTATATTTCTATATATGTCTGGATTTTCGTATTTTAAATCAAATGAAGTAAAGTTTGAAATAGCAGAATCTTTTATGATCTCTCAAACAATAAGAAAATACCCCAAAATCTAATAAATTCCCCAGTGACACTATTGCTGGTCTATTATCTCCTGAGACTGATTTTCAGAACAATAAATGCTTAACAGGAATTTATTTCTGCTTGTAAACAATACTCTGTCAGAAATATTGCACAGTAAAATGCACAAGCAGCAAAGAATTATGAATTAAGCAATACATTTTATCTCTGTAGTCTGAGGAGAGCATGTATAATGGCACACTTTTTCAGTTTGAAAATTCTATGCCATATTCCTGTAACCTGGGCATTACACATATCAGCATTGCATATACATGGGACAAAAGAATAGATTGATGGTACCACAGCTAAAAAGCAGAATAATGAATGGCTGAGAAAACATTTGCAGTCTCTTATGCACTGAAACACATGAACTGAATGCCACAAAATATCAATATCAAAGAATAACTAGCATCCTTTAATTAACACTGTTGCTGTTACAAGCAATGTACGGCTTACTACTTGCCATGGGCTGCTTAGATGCAAGAACAGAACATGCTTGTTTGGAAGACAAAACTTGACTTAAAAGGGTAGTAGAGTGGGTTAAAATTTCGGCAATGTATTGCATCAGTCGAAGCCCATGTTAAACTTCAGTTGAATTTCAGCAAAGATGCTACTTGTTGCCATGACAACAGCTGAAGCAAGAGATATTGACAAAAACGACTTCTACGTTCCACAGAAAGGATGAGTTATGTGTTAGCACAGACAAAAGAGTAGTAAATGGCCTCTGTCTTCTGAACTTCATGAATACAAACACCTCGGAACCAGACCAGAAAGGATAGTTTTTCTGCTCAGTATAGAGAACAATATATATGACAAATCCTTGACATTGCAGATCTCCTGTTCTCAAATAGCTCACCCCTCACACTGGATCTATAAACACCATCTGTGTATACTGAAGAAACATTTCCAGAAATAGATGAGTCATATACCATTATCTCTTGTCAGAACACAGCAGATAGATTTGTAGCAAACGATAAACAAAACAACAAGCTAATGTCCTAGAACCTATCCCGATTTATAAAGTAATTGCTTACATAGAATGGATAAAAAACATGGCGAGTTTATTTTCATGCTGATGACCAACCAATCTAGGTTTTCAGTACTCCTTGCTTGCTTATTACTCTACCACTAACCATGGCTAAATTGACAGGTCTCAGCATATACCCTTCTGGAATTTTACTCAAAGTCTCATAGTTTGAACACATACTAGAAGACCTGAAAGATATTACTGATATATTATCTACCATGGCTTTCAAACTGAACAAAGGAAGAAGAAAAGGGACAAGGAACTAAAGCATACCAAATCAGAGATTTTTCACTAGCCTTGGTCGAGAGGCTTCAGGATCCAGTGAACATCAGTGACTTGCACCAGTGCATATGGCTCTTGCAGCTCATAGTGCCTTCTATGATAAAATCACAGCTTACATAGAAACAGCATGGGCAAAGCCATACACCTGTGCATACTACGAGACAAACCTTGTTCAAAAGACCTTACAAAAGCACAAACAGGGGCAATAAAAGGTGGCAGGACAAGGAGACCCAGAGGAGTAATTTGCCTGGCTGGACCCATCATTTCTTAAACAGATCAGTCACTTCCTAGCCTCTAAGGGAATGATCAAATGTTCAAAGGACCTTTCTACAAGGAAGCAACCACAAGCCCTCTCTGTGGGCTAAAGCACAGCTGACTCCTTCTTACATTCTGAATTTGCTGAGCTGAGGTCAGTTGAAATCTGAGCTTCATGTATTTATATTGTTTTACTTTCCTTTAATTGTTTACTTTGCATGAGACTAGTTTTTTCTAATTAATATTTCTATGAATAACTGTCGGGCAAAGAATTATATATCTTGAATAAAATGCTGCTTTCCATGAGGCAAAATGCAGTGGGTATACAAGGCATTGCTACCCATATTCAAAGTGTACTTTCCAAAGGGCTGCTTCTGTCTCAAAAGAAGCACGTATCCTGAATAGGAGAGCTGGAGAAAAGAGTGAGAGTTGATCAAAGAGTACAGGAGTTGATGTTTATTTCTGAGAATAATAAATATGTTGTGAAACTTCCTGAATAGGGAGTGGCCTTATGAACCAACCCAGAACAGGTTTTCCAATATGGAGACAGAATGCATGGGTATGACTGCATCAGAAAGAATGAATCGTTGAGAAAGATATCTTTTGCAAATGGCACACAGTAGCAACATGAAGAGAAAAATTAGAATCTTGGAGGCTCACAGTTATGCAAGACGTTGAGAAGAAAGATGTACAAAGCATAACATTTTCTGCAGTATGAGAAAGGGGAAGGGAAGTTGCATGGGAAAAAAATAAATATAGTCAGTTGGGTGGCACGGGGACCTGATCCCTGAGTCTTTGTGGGAATAAATGCCTATCAATGTGAGTAAAATCTAAAAAGCAACAATCTTTCACATGACAGATTCAACTAAACTTTCACCTCCAAGGTCAAGATCCTACTTTTCAGTATAAAGGTTCTTCTTGGAGGAGTAAAAGTGGGGAGAGAACTGTGATTCCATCCGCAATGTTAGCAGAATTGACTTGGAACCAGAAAGGTTTGATTTTGGCGTCTGAAGAAAAGTCAGAGAACTTGACAAGAAAGAAGCATTGGCAATAATTGTGATGGCAAGAACTAAGTGATCAGCAGAAGTAAGTGAAACAAATTTAGAGATGGTTTGAAGAGCACAGAAGTGGAGAAGACAGTCATCTGGAATACAAGTCACAGACTTGAGTGAAGGAAAAAGGCTTTTTATGCTGCCTAATCTGGAATAAGGCATGACAACAGGGTCAAGAGGAAAATATGGAATTTCATTTTATAAAGGTAAAGTTTTGTAAATAATTTTATAGACGTTTATAAGGTATGAGGAAAGAGTATTACCTGATAAACTATGAGCAGAACTAAATATATGACTCAAGAGTGAAAATATGTTCCTCCACTGATACCAAAAAGACAAGACAATCACAAGCTACTTTTAAAGAACAGAATTGAATAATCAAGTCAAAGACTGCCTTCAACAAATGGAAAAGTTTATCAAACCAGAAGTATTATACTCAGAACGTACAATGTCAGAGTGAGAAAGTGTTCTGACACTGTAACTTTAAAATATAAGGTTTCAATAATGCAATCTCTCTCACTCTGTGCATAATTACATCTTTCATTGACTTGTATGATGTTGAGCTTTTAGACCCTGCTTTTACTTTTTTAGCTTTGATCTTGAAACATTATTTTCTGTGCTTCAATTTGATTTTTGTCATTTTTATTACCAGTCTATCCAAACAGAGCATTCACATTGTTCTGATCAACCACTTAAAAGGAAACCCATTAGTGAGATGTTGAATTTGTACTTTTTGTTCTGGTGGAAAGCAGAGCTCTAAAATATCACCCTTATATTTTGGTTTTATCCTTTAGCAACAACTATACTGCTACTTTTGAAAGTACAAGTGAAAATGGGAGGAAAAACAGTTTTCAAATTATAAGACATGATTTTCTTGATACAGACCATTGCAGGAATCTTGGTTTTTTCTGTCAAATAATCACTTAACACTTTAAATTCTTACTCTGTCCTCCCCTCTTATTCTTCATCTATCTATTTTTTTATTACTTGAAAGATTAATTTAAGACTCCATAAAGACTGTGAAATACATAACACCATTAGAAGCTGTTATACAGTACTACATACCGCCGTTTTGTGGTACCTCTAACATTTGTGGAAGTAATCAAGAATCTCTTCCTACCCTCTAGTCTCAAATACCTCATCTTGATAGAGTCTGCTCTAGTCACCTATGCTAAGAGGGCATGTCAAAGTGTTTTAATAAAAAAATGAAAAAAAAATTGAAGATTAGTGAGTTGTGATTGCCTCTTCAAACTGTTTTTTGTATTTTAATTAATGTCTGGGGAGTATACCAAATACAAACTGCAAACACACTCCCACCCACTCCCTCCATAAATTACAGAAATATCTTACAAGGCCTGAAGCCTACACTTTTTTTCATCAGGTGTACATTTTCACTATTTTGTCTTTCTCTTGGCATGACGAATGTTTCAGCATTTGATAGTAAATGCCACTCTGTAGATGAAAGACTTGGGTCTGAGTCCCCATCAAAAAAAGAAATTTAGTCTCCTAAAGCTCTAACTTGCTTGATAAGAAATGAGATAACCATCTTCTTGTAGCTATATGGGACCACCACCTGCTGGGCCCTATGCAGAAAATGTTTTGGTTTTTATCTCAGGTCAGGTTAGGTGTGAAACAGATGTTTAACCCTGACAAAATGGAGTTATTTCTTGATGTGTCCAGAAAAAAATGCGCCTCAGTTCTAATGAGTTCTGCACTGAAACTGTTACCCGCACACTACGTAGAAACTAACGGGAAAGAGAAGCCCTCCAGGCCACAGTTTTCGATACAGACACTAAAATAACCACTGATGGAGGAGCCACTTGGAACCACTCAGCTACTATAGAAACAGATTTTTAAAACCAGTTCTAAAGTATATATGTCTTGCAATATAAAGTACATATCCTACGGCTGTGAAAACTATGACTTTCACGTCTGCATTTTCTTTTTTTTTCTTAATTCAGCACATGTGGAATAGTCCCAAAAAAAGCCTGAGTCACTCTATGGCATTGATACTCTTTAGCCAAAAGGAAACTGTTTCAGCTCGGCTCGTAAAAATGTTGCCTAGGAGTCATAGGCATCGTGATTAATGAAGGCCACCTTGTGCAGATACCAGAGTTAAATCTCCAGAGGGGAAGGATGAAGGCTTTACTAATTAGTTAAGTCTCCTCCTGTATCAGACCATTGCATGGCAGATGTACCATGATTTACTCTAAGCTATTCTGTGGTTTCTCAGCTCCTGCAGAATTTTTTTCTGCAGTTGGTTATTTCCCAGACACTCCTCATTATTTTACCTGGTGGACACAGGAACATTTTCAGGCTCTATCCTCTGAGACAATCACCCCACAGATTAATTACATTGATCTGTCACCTTAGACCTGGAAAACTTAAGATGATGATTCTGTCTTTAGTCCTAAATCAAAAAAATATCTTGCAATTTATGTAACAAATATCAATTACATAAATCTCATTATTGCATACATTAGAATAATTTAATCCTGTGCTAATGTAACCAATCAGTTCACCTTCAGATCAAAAAACTTATTATCACTATTATTTGATTTCAGTAGATAAAAAAAATCCATCTTTATTTTGTTAAAAATGAGACAACAATTTCTCTCTTTAGTTCAACAGAAGCATTTTGTCTTGTTTGGCAGCAGTCGTGTTAAGTAAAGTTCTCATATATCTAGAATTTTTAATATGTATAATAAACATTTATCGAATCAGCAAGTGATATTTTCATCACAGTACTTTAGTCATTGGATTATCAAAAGAGGAGAAAATGTCCAGTATTTATATTATTCTATGTATACTTTTTAAAAAAGCTTTAAATGCATATCTGAAAAAGAAATAAACCAATAAAAATGCTATATTTTGTTTTCCTCTTTGGATTTTTCCATTGGAAAATAAAATATCTTTTAGAACCTCTAGCACCTCATAAACAGTTACACCAACCTTACCAGATACTATTCCATAGAGTATGCATTACTATATTGTATCATTCTCTTGTTCGCAAATTAGATTTTTAACTTAGAAAACAGCCTGGAAGCACAAAGACTTACGCTGCACCTGGAACAGGAGTGGATGCAGCAGTAGCCCTTAAAGCTATGCCAGCACTCGCCAGAAAATGTAGCACACTATAGTACATGACATACTGGAGCTTCCCCTGTATAAGATAAACAGTGTGAGATGCTAAGTCCCACTTCAGCAGGCCTTGGAAAAATATTTGTTTTCATTGCTCTAAGTGCATTCATTAATAGAAACACACTCTGGCTCTGAATCTTCTGCTAGAATATTCTCAAAAACTGGATTCTAAAGGATACCATCTTGGTTCCACAAATCCCCATCCACTTAAGATAGATTTGTTTACAACCATTATGTCTTCTTCTATGTTTTAAAGAAGCAGAAATAAATGTTGACTACAAAGAATTTCAGCAGCTAAGTTCAATCCTCAACAAACAACTGATTTCTACAAAATGAAACTATTTGGGTATCCTACTGAGCTGTATGCATTTTTATTTCACTGTTCTTTCATTACTTTTTATTTCAAATGTTGGGTTTTTTTTTGTATTGTCTCCTCTTCAGCTAGAATAAGGTTCATAGATACAACATGGAATAAAGTACCTCTGGTGACAGATGGTTGATTAAAATCTTAGACAGGGATTAAGAAAGAAAAAAATTGGAGGGCTGAAAGAGGCAATTAAAATGGCAGCTTGCTCAAGAAAGCAGAAGAGAGGTCATTTTTGCCCTTAAGAAATGCATTAAACTATGCTACAGTAATCAAGATTACCAACTGCTCAGTGGTTAGTGACAGAAAATCCTCTCTTTATGTCAGTATTTTGCAACAAAATCAGTTCTCAAATTTTATTCCAGTTATGAACTTTCCTTTTTTCCAAACTTAGAGGAGTAGCTCCGTCAGCTCTTCCAGAAAGACCACACAAGTCCTAGAGTGCTTGTTGCAGCTGTGGTGATCCATTTTAAGTTCAGGAAGCATCATTATTTCCACTTTTAGGGTGAGGTATCTTTCATTTCATGGATCTTTTAAGCTTAAATATTTCACCATTTTATCTATATTTGTTGCTCTGTTTCTGGGCTCAGGTGCAGCAAATTGACATGACTTGGTTCAAATGTGTTCCCAGTTAGGAAAGTGCTCTCTAATGTGCATTGCCATCAACCTTAATTGAAAACATTGATTGGATAAAAGACTGCCAAAAGATGTGTGGGAACACACAGACTAATTCAAATGTAGAATAAAACTTCATCTTTACTATATAAAGATAAGGAATAGGGAGTGAAGGAAGGCTGTGAAAAAGGTATCAAATTCATCTCCTAAGCAGAAAGCTGAATTTATTTTTCAGAATATCAAACATTTAAACAAGCATGACACCTCCCCTTCAGCTCATCAGTTTAAAGTACCATTTCCTAACAACACTCAGTGCTACATTACAGTAGCATAGCAATGCACACTGAAGTGCAAAATGTTTTCACTCACCCTTTTACCATCAGAAAAAGACCTAGAGAGAGCACAAGTAAGACAGACCTAATTAAACTCTTACCATTTGTTGCTGTGGGTTTATGTAAAGCTCTCTTTTGTGAGGAATTAAAAGATAAAAATTAGGGCACTCCTCAAAACAGATTAAGGACAATAGAAGCTAAATGCAAACATGTAAAGCAAGATGAATTCTCATAGCTAATACAGGTACGGATCAAACTAACAGATTTTTGGGACAGAAACAGCACCTGCTCAAGTTACATCATTTATTTATAGCATCTGTTGCCATTCTTGCAACACCTCTTTATTAATATACTATCATTTGAAATTTACTATGGGAAAAAAGCAACCCTGTACTTCAAAAGCGAAAGCACACAGCCTGTGTAGAACACAGTTAACTGTTAAAATTAACACAGCAATCTGTGCACAAAGCAGGCATGCTGTCAAGATATACACAGCAGCAGGGTTTGAACTGATCCCTGGTATCAACAGAAAGACTGGCTTACCAAAAATATGAAAATTTTAATTCAGATTTTTTGTAGCCTGAAATAGAGTCATTACAGTGTGTCCATAAAAAGGCAGGTTCAACATCGCTTGCCTGATAACCCCCTGCCCAGAACTGGTGTTGATAAAACACATCACCCCAAAGCAGCACATGTGGGAAGGCGAATGAAAAGCTGCAGACCCACCTCTTTTTTTGTACATGAAGAACAGTGCTGGGGCTGTGCACACTGGATGTTTGATACAGCAGGGTAAACATCACAGGTTGAAACACTTCCTCATCGTTCAAACTTCCTTTATTGCCTCTTACTCCCTGAAATAAACAAGACAAAGAGCAAGCAGGTGCCCATGCATCATGTCTGTATCTTTCAAGTCTCTACATTTTTACTGTGTTTTAGAGCGCATCAAATAAAATCCAATAGATTTTAGAAAACTTTCAAGTATTATTGTCATTGAAGCAATAAGCAGTATTTAATCACCGTGACAACACAGCTCCCGGGAGTTCATCTAAAACGTCCACAAAAATAACTGCAAGGAAGGAACACACTGTGTCATTGTAGCACAGGTCTAATAAAGGTCTATTTAACTAGGTAAATTCATGTAAAAAAAAATTGCATTAAAACTTTCAGTTTTATTTGCACAGTTAGCCCTCATCAAAGTGTAGCAGAAAGAGCAAATTATCAGGTGAGTTCACTTCATATAAACAGCCAGATGTTTGCTTAATGACCAAAAAGTAGTCTGGTGACACAAGTAACATATATTCTGGAGCATGGTTTACACTTACGCATATCCTTGTACACATATTTGTATTAAAAACAATATTTTAAGTAGAACTGCACAGAAATACTTAGCTCTGACCCATTTAAGACTGATGAAGGGAACAAATTATAATGGAACACAGAGAGAAGTGTTTAATACAAAAATCATAAAAGTTAGGAAAACAAATAGAATGGTACAAAGTTACAGAGTGTGACAAATGAAATTAATCAAAAATCTAATAACCATTTGGTGGCTTTTAATCTAAGTTTAAAAGTCCTTCTTTGAAAATCTCATATTATCAGAAATAAGATAGTAGTAAAAAATAAGACATTTTTGAGACACAACTTCAGATTCTATTTTTTGTAAGTCTTTCTCTTCAGAGACAGGATACAGCACAGAAGATTGCTGAATTTAAATTATGCAGTGTAATAGCTTCCTTATTTGTTCCAAGTTAAATGTTGGTACATTTCTTAATTTTTCAGCATCTTTGTGGCACATAGATTGCTCTCTGTCAATGACTCATTCATTTGCAGTTGCTGCATCAAGAAATCATATCTCATGCTCACACTTTTTTCCACCATCTTTTTTTCTGTAGTTAAATATATAAATAATTTCTTTAAAATGGCTAAGATTTTTTCTTCAATATAAGTCCTTCTGAAGAGGACTCAAGCAATTAAGAATTTAAATTTTTTTTCCTCTGCATCAATTTTTGAGAAGTTATGAATGCACCATGTGGACATTTTTTGGAATTTAAATCAGCTTTTTGAAATTAACTAAATCAATTTTTTCACTACTTTTTGTATTTCTGAATACTTAATTCTATTATTCTTTTTTCACCCTCTAATCATATGGTATTTGTAAATTCTGCAAATTGCTGAGCAATTTCTGGGAGATAAATTATGTTTCGTTCACTTTTTATTTATGGAGTATGTGATATCCATTAAGTCACTCAATGTTTCAATCAAATTAAGTTAGAGTAAATAGACATTAACTTTTTAAAGCAATGTCCAAACTTCTGACCTCCATTACAGTTATTACTTTGGCAAACACACCAAAGGCTGCATTCATAACATGTATTCTCTATCTTGCAATTCATTTTTAGCAGTGTCCCAAATGCACGAATTGGTACGCCATAAAGCTCCAAAGTGTGATTGATTACGCAGCATGATAGATGGTTTTAATGCATTTTGCTTTAATATTTGGGTTTAAATTATGGCAAAGCCATCAAAGTGATTCGTTTAGGTGTGGCAGATTCTAATAAATGTACTTAGCATAATTGATTGTCTCTGTGACTCAGCTAATTAATGAATTGATTATAAAATGCTAAAACAGCAATGCAATGTTTTTAAAAGTAATTACTTTTTCTGTTTCCTTTCAACAGATTTTTCTTAATGTGCTGTCCCCTTCTTGGCTGGGACCCATAATGCAGATCAGCTTAGCAAATGGAAGGCAGAGTCTGATTCTGCCACTTTGCCCTTTTTGGGATCATACCCACCTCCCAGGCAATCTCTATCGCTAGCTGTGAGTACTAACATCAGACAACATGCCTTAGGTTACTCACCAGACAACGAAAGAACATTGTACCTCATTCAGAAACACAAGGTGAAAAAAAACTTGCAGAGCCTTTCCTGCACTTCCCCGCAAAAGGCAACTCTAGGGAAGGCTATAAAATCCCTGAAGCAGAAGCCCCGATTTACAGACTGTGAAGCAGATAGCACATTTTTATCAATATATCAGTAATAAATAAGAATTGTGACCTACCTCAGGGTCATAGTTATTGTAACTTGTGCACTGTGTTGTTCCTGAAGACCTCACCCTGTGGAAGGAGCCCACACTGGAGGAGTTAATGAACAACAGCAGCCCATGGGAAGGACTCACACTGAAGAAATTTGTGGAAGGGAAGGAGGAAGAAGGTGCAAAAAAACCATGCAATGAACCGACTGTAACCTCCATTCCCCATCTCCCCAGGCTGATGATGGGGAGGCGGTAGAGAACTGGCAGTAAAGTTGAGCCCGAAGAGAGGGAGATAGAGGAAGGTGTTTTTAGGATTTGTTTTACTTACCATGCTGCTCGGATTTTGATTGGTAATAAATTCAATTGATTTCCTTAAGTCCTCTCTTTTGCCCATTGGTGAGTTATCCCTCCCTGCCCTTACCTCAACCTGTGAACCATTTATTGTATTTTCTCTTCCCTGCCCAGATGAGGAGGGGAGGGATAGAGAGGCATTGGAGTTTACCTGTCACCCAGCCAAGGTCAAACCACAAGCATCCCTAAGAACAGCTGTGTATGTGAGTTCTGAGATGGATGAAAGAGATGCCCTTGGATGCATGCAAAGAATGACTGGGGAGTAAAGAAAATAACAGAGGTGAGAAATAGATGAGGGGATGTTGTATGGATTCTCAGAGCAAAGAAAGAAAATTGTTTACTTAGCAGTCAGTGGAGGCTCAAGGTTTAAGGTGGTGCTTTATTACAGTCATTAGCATTTTTCCAACAGAATTTGCAAGGCACTAAAAAAGAAAGAACAGGGAATTACCATAGCAAAAGTTACAGTACAAGCCACGTAGAAAAGGTAGAAATCAGCTTTCTATGGGAAAAAAAAAATAACATGAACATGTTCATTATTTTGTACTGTGAGTATGGTGAGGCACTGCAACAGATTGGATGGGGTTTGAGCAACCTGGTATAATGGAAAGTATCACTGCCCACAACACTGGGGTGGTAAATAGATGATCTTTAAGGTCCCTCCCAACTGAAAATATTATTTGATTCTGTAAATACATTATCTTTTTATTACATATAAGATATTCTAGAATTATTATTATTATTGCTATTATTTTTGTTATTGTTATTATTGATATTGCTCTATTTAAATAGAATGTTCTAATTATAATGTTATAAAGTAGATTATTATATTTTATTCTAAATATAATATTTATAATATTTGATTCTATAAGTCTGAATAATCATTTTTTCCCTTTCAATTAATTTTAAAGCATTTTAAAAATAATTATTTGGATAAAGAGTTTTTCTGATATTTTCTTTGTTCAGACTTAGACTTGTTTTCACTTACAATGCTCCTGTTTCTTTTCAGTCATCAGGATGTATATGACATCCTTGGACTTCAGTGAAGAATTTTTCATTTACTTCAGAAAGGAATTCAGGAATAGTAAGATTTATAAAGGAATGAATACGATTTTCCTTCTTCCTACCATCGTGAGTCTCCTGAGACAGAGAACTGTATCATAAAAATATAAAAGCACAACTAATATTTCCTAACTATTTTCAGTACTTGACAGTAAAAGATAAAATTGTCTGTGGGGAAATATATAAAAATTGTATGAAGTTTCAGATTTGTAAATGTATTTACTTGGTAAGCCTCTGCTTGTTATTTTATTACTTGGAGTAGAAAGTGTTCCTGTTTTATAGCTCTATTGAAGTTTCAGAAATTTAAACAAATTGTATCTTTTCCCTTCCATGACTATATAATTCATCAAGCCAGGGTCTTGCTCAGTTTATTACATTATTTTTCCATGCATGAAAATCCATTTGCTGCTCTGGTTCTTATTGAAAATGGTAATTTCCTGGGTGGATGAACATCTGTTATAATTTCAGAGTCCAGTGTGATGAGCCTGGGTGCAACACCTCTTCTCAGTGACACTAGAGCAATGGTAATACTCTGTTTGTTCCTAGTTTACTCAAACAAAACCAAGAAAATAAAAATAAAATAAAATTAAACCTTTTCAACACTGGAAGATATTGGGAAGCATTTCTGTTCTTTTTATGTTGCTAAGTTTCTTTTCTAAGTCATGGAATCATAAGGACTACAAATGAATCAATGAGTCAGATGTATTACACACCTCATAGCAGAAGAATGCATCAACAGAATAACAGAGGCTCAATCAATCATAATTCTGCTGTTGACATCATGGGCAGAAATTCCCTAGGATCAGGGAGAAAACTAAAAAAGAATACAAAACTCTTTCTCATATTAAAAATTTGTGTCTGTGCCTAAGTGTTAGGTGAATATAATAAAAAATCTTTTCAAAAAATTATACCTTTCATGAAACATTTTGTGTAAGCAACTTTCAGAGCAGAAATCATAGAATATGCTGTGTTGGAAGGGACCCAACAAGGATCATCAAGCCCAACTCCTGGCCCTTCAGGACACCCCCAAGACTCACACCATGTGTCTGAGTGTGTTGTATGACACTTCTTAAACTCTGTTAGGTTTGGTGCTGTGACCACTTCCATGAGGGACCTCAACCACCCTCTTGGTGAAAATAATTTTCCTGACATCCAACCTAAACCTCCCTTGACACAACTTCAGGCCATTCCTTCAGGTCCTGTCACTGGTCACCAGAGAGAAGAGAACAGCGTCGGTCCCTCCTCTTCCCCTCATGAAGAGGTTGTAGCCCACAAGGAGGTCTCCCTCAGTGTCCTCCTCTCCAGGCTGAACAGACCAAGTGACATCAGCCACTCCTCATACAGCTTCCCCTCCATATCTTTCATCATCCTTATGGCCCTCCTTCGGACGCTCTCTAATGGCTTGATATCTTTCTTATATGGTGGTGCCCAAAAACGAACACAGATATCTATTAAAAAAAGTTGTTTATTTCTGAAGTCAAGAAAGCTTCCAGGTGAAAGAAAAATAATGCATTTTCATTTGTAGTGCTGCATGAAGTGATAATCCAATTTATATTTTGATCATACAGACTTTATAATTTAGTGAGAAGCAATACATTCAAAAGCAAAGTGACCTTCAGCAACATATGGGGAATACTTTTAAGCAGAACACTGACACCAAAAAGAATCTTCATTCTGTTGTATTTCCTTCCATTCCTTCAGAAAGTCAGAATGACATGAGAACCACTTCAGGAGGTTTCTGTACAAAGCCATATTTTGGACAGAACATGGAGCTCACAAGTATGTAACAAGTCATGGTGATGAATGAAAATGTCTAGAAAACAGAAGGTTAACTATCTCAACTCACCATCTCGCAGCCCTGCAGTTGCTTTCAGCAACCCAACAATTAGTCTTAATAAGACAGCAAGCATTCCATGGGGAAATAAAGACAAGAATAATTGACAGCATGCACCTGCTTCTGTATGAAAGAGGATCTCCTACTTGTATCAAGGAGAAAGGTTGCAAGCTGGACTACTGTGTCCCTGGAGTGCAAATGAGTAACTTTCATTTTGTCTTTGATATTGGGTAGTAGTAATTCCCTGTGTGAATACAAAATACATTTTGAATTTTTACACTAGTCTAAAAACATTAGCTTGCTATCAAGTACAGTTTCATCAATAGTTTAAAACTAGAATATATTCTAAAACTGATTTTTAAGAAGTTTTTTTCAGATGGCAAACTCATCCTATATGATTACACTGGTTTTCCTCCTGCACCAGAAGTATAGGGAACCCATAAAAAGCTTCCAAAAGTTTATTTTATGCCATATTAGGAAATTAAGAATGACCTTTTCCTAAGCACACAAATTTGCAAGCTGACTGCACCATAGGAAACCATGAAACATCAAGTTGTTACGGGGAATGTAATGCTAACATGATGCAAAATGTGCTCTGTGACGTACACTGCTTCTGGTTTGATCAGAAACAATTACTTCCAATACATATTCTCTATTCTATTTGTGACATTCACCTATGCTCTCAGACAAGCTTATTAAAAAAAATAACCCTACTAAGAGAATCAACACACCTCTTAAATCTTCTTACAATGATTTCTGTTGTGCTAGAAAATTAAATTCTTCAAAATAGTATTTCCAAGATAGAATATTATCTACTATTCAACACATGGAAACACAAAACTTTGATCTTTATATGTTCTCTGGTTGAAATTTTAACCTTATGAATAGCCAGGTCAATAATGTTTCTTTTATTGGTATGTATTTTCTCAATACATTTACAATTCCCTCTCATTTCACTGCATGTAAATATACTTCTGCAAATCTATAACACTTTCTACCAAAACAGAGGAATTCAGTTCATTTTTATGATAATATTTTATTGGTCTTATTGTAGCTAGAAAAGTATAAAATTTAGCACAGCTGCTTTTATCCTGTGTTTCAACACATTGTCACTTCTGTCAAGCAAAGTACAGATGACAATAGTACCAGAAGACTTTACTGAAAGATTAATGGGCCCATCTGTCAGTACACTTGTTTCTTAAGTCACATGCTAGCTTGAGTACTGGTATCTACACAGCATCTCAATACACTTTATATCCACTATACATCAAAGGGAAAGGAAAGAATCCTAAGAAAAAGGGTCCTGCCATCAAGCAACCAATACATGTAAAAAAAGAAGTTAATTTCCAGTATTACTTACTAAGAGGAAAATAGTAGAAAAAATCTAAGCAGGTTAAAACATAGTGTTAAGACCATTTCCTTCTGGGATGTTTGAGCTGCAGAAATAGACTTCAAGAAAGAGAGAGCACAAACTGTAAAATCTGAGGCACTCTTGTACATTGACACAGCTGAGGTCCTACGGCTGCTTAGCTCGTCACACTCCACCCCACTGATAGAGTAGGATGGCTGAGACCTGCTCTGTCCCATTCTTCAGGGGCCAGAGGCAGGAGGAAGACTGAGAGCATTTTACAAATCAATATCTTCAAACAAACCTGAGGCAGCAAACTGTGAAATATTTTCTCTGGTACCTTGTGACTGTTTAGTGATTCCCCTGCAAATCCTATGAAAGTCAGTGAGAACAGGGACCCTAATTCCCTCTTATGTTCACCAAAAGTTCACTACCTTGGGCCATGTTGTGCCATTATTATACACAAAAAAAAAAAAAAAAATAGGTCCTTTGCTACATGTAAGTAAATTCCACAGAATTTCAAGACGAAAATAATGAGAAAATAATATAAAATTATTCTCAAAGCGCTGTTTCTACCTCTGGGGCTTTCTAAAGTCTGATTCCGTCTTTCCAAAGCCTGATCCCATTTATTTTCTAGTGGAAATATTAATAAATTTCCACATTTCAACATAATATTATGATATATTAAATACTGAGTTTAAGCTGAGAGAACATGAATACTGTAATTATGTCAAAGCAAGTTTCCTAAGTCAAGGAAATACTGTACTCTTTCAATGCACAATCACAATGATAATAATAAACCTGAAGTACAATGAACTTGAGTGTGTGACCATTTCAGTCTAATCCTGTATGGTACTGGTGTTACGAAAAAGTACACTGTGCAATTTACAGGGTATACATTTTAACATGCAACTTCTGATTAGACAAACTTATTTTTAAAATAATTTCATTAAGGGAGAGGGGAAAATAGTTTAAATTTTCCTTTATAATATGTCCGCTATGCTTTGAATGCCATATCTTTAATCTCCGGTATCTCCTCAGGCCAAGTAATTTGTGATTAAAAGAAACCAGGCAGAGCTCTCGCTGAATCAGCAGGTACATTGCCCAACTCCTGACACATGAGGCTCACCAGCTCCTCACAATCAAACAATCACACGCAAACTACCAGCTGAGAAAGGTCAATGGTTGGCTGAATTACCTGCTGGGGCTCAAAAAGCCTCAAGTATATAGTATACAACACAGCTGAGACAAGGAGAAATATTTAACTTCTCAGTGTTCATTTTGGGCTATTAATTTATCAACTCTATCTCCAAACCCCTTCATTTACTGTCAGTGGAAAGTGGTGGCATTCCCCAGAGACATACTGGACTTGTCAGTCCAGTTGCAGCTCCAACAGGCTGCCTCAAGGAGCCTCTCTCTCTTCACTGACAGCAGGGGGAAATAACACAACCTAATCTCCAAGTTTAGGTGCCTGCAACAGACATTCCTCAAAACCATAAAAACAAAAAATTAAACTACTTTGGTCTCTCCGATCTGTAGATCTATTTCAGTCTTACTGTCTGAGAACTCTCTCCCCTTTCCTTCTAAAGTTCTGCTGGCACCTTTTTTTTTGGGTTCAAACAGTATTTACCTGAAGGTCACTTTTCTCGATAAAGTTTTGATACCTGTGCAGCCATTTTTCAACTTACACTTTTATGAACTGATAAAACTCAAGGCTCAAGAAAGACTTTCATCATCATGCTCATTATTCAGTTTTAAACATCAAAGGGATATCATCACAAGCGTTTAATTTCGATCACGTACTCTTGGGTGTGGTTTCTCTTTCACTCAGCTGTTTAGCATCAAAAATACAGTGGTTTTGCAAGTTGAGAATCTAATTCCACTGCACTTTAGGGAATGTATAGGTACAGAACAGAGTCCTAGCAAACTAATTGCAGTTTAGACAATGAACAGTTTTCAGTGAAATACTGTGTCTTTAAAGAAATTTAATTGATTTGCATACATGGATTTTATCTGTTACTACCCAGATCCTCATCTTCTCCTGGAATGATTCAGACAGGAAAAAGAGTTCATAATTTAAAAGATTTTTCATCGTTAGTTTGTACCATTTAATGTAATTTTGGGACTATGTGCTCTCATTTATGCCTATATGGCATAATGCCTTTGGGTATTTATTAATACCATCTTTGACATTGTCCAAGGGACTAACATAATTCCCAGTAGCATTATTTTGATACTGCTAGCACTTATCATCTGTCATGGAACTAGGGCAGTAGTTCACCTCCAAGAGTAGCTCCCTCCTACATTTCACAGATATCAAACATCTTTTCAATATCTCACATTAAATTCTCATCAAGAATGCTGTAAAACCAGTTCAGAGTCTTCCAATCAAAATGTTGTGAAACCCCACAACACCAAGTTTGCTCATTATGTAATATATTACTATGAAAGAAGTGAGAATTGTTGAGAATAAATTGGATCATATTTTGTTTCTGTGCTCTGTTGGAATTCTCTCGGGTTCATAGTAGATAACTACAGAAAACAGCAATCCCAGGGATCATAGAGGAGAGCAAAATTTTCCTTAATTATTCCTTAAGTAGCCTGCCCAGGTTGATCTTGAGGTGAAGGCAGTAGACTCCCATAGCCTGATATTTAAGTAGTTATTTTAGTTGCTTTCAAATTTACTTTTAGCAAGCAAATTTTATTATTCCTAAAGTGCATTTACATTTTGTACTAGCACGCAACAAGGCGCTTTTAGACTGTACTGACATGGACTAGAATTCACATATATTTTCTTTAAGTTGACATTTCCAGGAAGCAGCAAGTAATAACTCAAAAAAAAATTGAAGAAAACTTAAGGGGGTACTTCAAATATGCCTATCTATTCTTCTGAGAAAAATTTTGGTACAGCCGTGAAAGAGCCTAAGGGTTCACTTATAAAATCAACAGCAACACCAACTTTCCTAATGGGGTGCAAGAAATTCATAATAGCTTTACAAACTAATAAAATACATAATTGTAAGCTTTCAAGCTTACAGTTCAGCAAATGAATCAGCACTTGGAAGAAATTGTAAAAAGAAAACAAGATCAAAATAATTTTTATTACTGAATAATTTTTTATGAGGCAATTTTATCACATAGGAAGTGTTTTGAATATCAAAATCTATTGAGCAAGGACCTTGGCAGTCTACAGGTGGTTCCTGTGAAATGGAAAAGTTATTTAAGACTTATAAATTAAATATGGAACTGCTTTTGTTTGCTCTGATGATGCTGTTCTCTTCAGTGATTTTGAATGAGGCTGAAACATAGACCATTCTTTTGCAGCAACAACATCTAATTTCAAAATGTCCATTATGCCAAACCAAGGGCAGAATAATTCACTTGTATGCTAAACATATGTCAAGAAACATGCTGCAAACAGCTTTTAGACAGGTAACAGATGGAGAACATCTTTATTTCCCTGTAGTTCATGTTCCTCCTCTTTTTGCCCGTGAACTTAAAGTTTTGAATCCATGAGCTAATGGTATAGCCCTTTGAAATTCATCTATTTGGCACTTATGGTAAAAGACTGAGAAAATATTCATTTGGATGTAGTTTACTGTCATAGGAAAATAATTATACTTACCCTGGTATTTCCATGAAGGTGCTTTTCTCAAGTTTGGATCCTGTATGGCAGCAGGACAATAGTATGACCTACCACAATTTGTTAGCAAGTTCCACTAGAAGATGGAGCCCTATGATAGTCTCAATTCAACATGTACTAAACAAGCCCTCTCTATTGGGTCCAGATGCTGTATCCAGGTAGGGATTAACTGTGCTATGCTGCAGACTCATGAGTTTGTTCTAGGGAAAGCATCCTGCCTCTCGAAGCATTGCAATACCTGTCATGTATAATCCAGCACTAATTCACTGTGGCTAAGACAAGTCACTTCCAGAGCCCCCGAGCTCCAGCAAACACAGTGGCCAGCACAGGGCCAATTCAGCCTGGCTGACACCCAGTTAGGCGTATCAAACTCAGCCAAAAGGAAGTTAACCTCTAATGAAAAGCATTCAGTGGTCTGAGGAACAGAAAGAAATGTCAAGAAGACTTTTGAGCATCCTGAATTAAATCCTCTCTTTTTCAAAGCTGCTGTGATAGGTTCAACTCCATACAAGATACTTCTGATTTAAATCAAAACAGTTGCAAAGTACTTAAGCAAAACCACATAGGAAACAGAAAGAATCAGTTCAGAGGACAGCTGTAGAGATGACTCGTGGTTGTTTACAAAACATGGGCACAAGCGTTTAAAACAGAGCCTACGAGGCAGGCAAAGGTAGCCTCTTCTAGAAGAGGCAGGGCTGCTATGGTGTCACATCAAAATGCAATCCAGGCTACACATACCTGGTTTAGGTATGTCCTGTAGCAGACCTGGTACAAGGGTGGGTTATGCTGAGTATCCTCTTGCATCAGGAGAATTAAATGCATTGCAGAAGGACTGCCCAGAGTACTCAGGCTGTTACAGAATTACTGTGTGACCTGCATAGAAACCTGTCCTCATACAGGTCAACAGGGGAAATTGATATTTAACATTTATTCTGGGCACTTCCCTGACAAAAACTATTGAGCTTATGTGAGTGTACTGGGTCTGCAAATCTTCACATCATTGTGCAGCAGCTAATCTGCCCCTGATTCATGCATTTGAAATGATGACAAGTTTATTCCAAACTACAGGGAAAGTTAGTAGTTTAGAATATCTGAAAAAACGTAAGAGAGGCACTCAGATTCCCTGTCTCTTCTACTTTTGAAGGCAGGAAGGGATGCCTGTCATCTCCTCAGCATTTCCTCCCTGCCTTCATGCACGAGTCTCAAGTCATCTATTCAAAACACACAATTGGTATAGCAGCAGTGATGCATACATAGATGAAGCAATAAACAAGAACTAAAATGGTTCTATGCTTTGTGTACAACTATTAAGCAAATTGTTTTTCATAAGATCAGAAAGAATATGTGACAAAATAAGAGTGTTGGACTCTCATATTTAAAGCTCAGCATTTTACCTTTCACACCTCTGCAAGTACAGTTTAAGACAAAGATAAAAGAAAGTTATGTTTTCTTACACATACCAAGTACAATGATCTATTTAAATTAACATTTAGTTTAGAAGATCATTTATGGCAGAGAGAGAAATGGTTTCCTGAAGATTTCCAAAGCTTTCTCCTCTCTTAAACCTCCAATTCAGGATCAGTCAGCCAAGCTCCCCACTTCTCTGGGCCTGTGGGGGAGCATTTGCTCCTGCCATAAAGTACGACAAAGACACTAATTGGGACCTGTCCATTTTGGTCTACAGGGATTCCTTTGTTTTCTTTTCTGTCTCTTTAAATGATGTCATATCTGGATGGTTACACAGATACTGGAAATAACTGGTTATTCTATTGGTCAGGGTTGAAAAGCAGGTGAAAAATGTCTGAAACATTAGCTGTAGAATCTCTCATTGTTATCATCTAATCACTCAGAGAACAGTAATTTTGGCATAAGATCAAATAGGCAAATCAAGACTAATAACAAATAATGAATTCCACTTCCAATGATTTAATCAATTATCTGAATGCCCTCAAAAGACTTTAAAGAAAAAATCTGGAAAAGATAAAATCTTTTTTGTAGCAAGCAAATATATACCCTTACAAAAAAAGAAAACCACCAAAATCAAGCAGCCAAATTTTAAAAATATAGACAGATAAATAAATAAAGACAAGAACCAGAGGGGCTTTTATTTACTTAGAGAAAAATTATGTCAGCAGAACACAAACTGGAGAACTCCTGTTATTTAGGAAAGGATTTTCTAAAGTATGTCTCAGGAACCATACTGTTCAGATGTTACCATAGTTCTTTAATCAGTGTACAAATGTGCACACTCTCTACTCAGCGCTGTGTTCATCCTAAATACTGCCTTCCCAGATCTCAGACAAGAATGCCATGGACATTAATCCCCTTGGAGGTGCCAGTACTTTTTCATTACTTTGCTGTGATCCCTTCCCCAGCTGGTCACTCCTAAATCTCTCCCTCAGTAAAAGCTGGGTTGCTTTATTACCAACAGGAGGCAATAGATCCAGAATTACAATAACTACACAAAACTAGTCTAAACAAATAAATTCAAAACTGCCACCAAAAAGAATGTCCAGAAAACACCAGCACCCCATTCTTTTTATCCTTTCCTGTTGTGTTTTGGTCTACATGTCCTTCTCCATCAACAGACCTTGTCTGGAAGATCAGAATATAAATAAATCAAGAAAATGTTCTGCTGCTGAGAGTAGAATCTCTATGTGCATGAAGCCTGTGAGATTTTCTTCATGTGCCCAATATGAGGTAAAACGAACCACAATCTGCACAGGACTCTTGTCTCTAATACAAGGAGATACAAGACCTTAAGGGCAGGAGTGTTTTCTTATTTGGTTTGCCACCTCTACCCTCCCAAATCAGATAGCACTTGGTTTGAGAACCCAACAAGCTGAGAACCTCCCTATCCCCTTCTCCAAACAGAGGAAACTGGCAAAGAACAACACACACAAAATGCCATGGATTTCTTTAATCTATGAGTAATCCTAAAAAAGCACCTGCTCACTACACAGAGCACTTTACCAGTGAATATCCCTCAATATTTAAGATACTCATAAGCTCTGTTTGCATTTTCTTTTCCTGAAAGGATATTGGAATATTATTAATGTACTCATTATCAGTTACTACTGTTTTAAGGTGGACTTAAGGTAAGGCAATATTCTATCTTTCATCAGGACTACTTTTCTCATTAAAAGTGTGCTTGAATGGGTTTCTTAGTATTAAAGCTATCACGTACATCAGCTGGAAACAATACCCAAAGTCCCAGTGTTGGCATTACCTAGTCATGATTTGGAGTAGATAAGGATATAAAAAAACGTGCTCCTTGATTAATTCATAAACAAAGTTGGGTAACTGAAGAGAAGGTGACATTAAACAAACAACCTTCAGGGAACATCCTGGGCTCTTGCTGCTCTACTGGGAAATATTCTGCAAGACTCGAAAAAAGCTTGTTTATCGAGGTAAATATGTCAAGGAGGAGTTATTCAGACATAGCCTGAAAACAATACAGCTTTTAAAAACAATCCACTTGAGGTATTGTGGGGACTCTTCTCCAGAGAAAACTGTTCAAAGCG
Source organism: Eopsaltria australis (assembly GCA_034509425.1). Classification (NCBI taxonomy): domain Eukaryota; kingdom Metazoa; phylum Chordata; class Aves; order Passeriformes; family Petroicidae; genus Eopsaltria; species Eopsaltria australis. Next base: position 414,021 of record JAVTVJ010000048.1, read on the forward strand.
CCATACAAACAGCAAATAGAACTAATCAAGATGTAAAATGATAGAAGAACAAACAGCAATAATAAGACAAGGACAAATACACAGTTCCATTTAGAAAAAAAAATAGTAAATACTGAGTCCAGAAGGCCTAGGCTGGCACTTTTCTACCTGCCTTCCTAGGTACCCATCTGTCTCGACAATTCCACCACTACCTCTACCACCATTTTGCAGCTTTAGTCTTTTCTTCTCTCTTCCCCACACATGACGGGTCTTCCTTTACCTTGCACCTTACACCTATACCACAGCTGGTGTCATCGAAGTGAGGAGGAAGAGGAGGAACAACCTGAGAACAGAAACAGTGTAGAAAGCCAGGGAGGGATCTGCATGGCTTCAGTAAGCAATGCTGGTGGGGTTGGGAGAGCTGAGGCAAGCAGCAACCACATCCCCACCTAGTCCTCCCTGGCAGGAGCACTAAAACTTGCCTACCCATGTGTCTACTGTCTGATGGGTACCACAGGCTCTCAGACACTCTCTGACTAAGCCTGAAAAAGAAGAACCAGTTAATTATTTCCAGCAACATCTTTTAGACTCTAAGCAATGACCTACTTCACCTAGTAGCTAAAGTTACATACTTTGTCTGCAAGTTTTAAATTCCTGGCTGAAGTTCAACACCAACAGCCTCCTATTACCTTATCAGGAAAATACAACATAGAAGGTACTAGCTTTTTTTCAAGTAGAAGATACCATTCCAAATGTTACGCCAACAACTGTTTAATGTTGACAACACAACAGTCAAGACTAAATAGACACAATGTGCAAGCTCATGCAAATACTCTTACATCTGATTCTACATGCAGCAAGTCTAGAAAATCAGCACTAGCATTCGATTCAGTGGGCAGAGTAAAAACAGTGTTTTCATTTCAATATTAATTTGCCTGGCTTTTATACAATGCAACCTGAAAGAAACATAGGTCATGCAAGAATCTTAAACTGAAGCTAGCAGGCTTTTACTCAAATTTATGTTAATAGTGAAACTAGAAGATACAGCTTTCCCAAAGCAGATTTTTGGCTAGTCAGAGATGAGTGTTTTTTAAAGACCCATTTCTTAACACTTACATCTTTTTAATTTTGGATAGTCCTATTAGGCCAGCTCTGATGTTTAAGATAAGTTATGGACAGTAATAAGACACAGCATTTATTAGGCAAACACATTGATCTATTGGTAATTGCTTTCTTCAGTCAAATGTTGATAAAATTTTTGAAGCCAACCCCTCAGTAATCATAATTTTTAACTCCAACATTTAGAGAGAGTATGCGATGCACATCCCTAGATTTAATACTATGATAGGATTATTGTCTAGGAAAATCTTTACAAAACACTTTCTGCATTAGGAAGTATTTTGTACATTTATAGAGCTTGAGGACTAATTTATTGGAACCAAGACAACGCAGTATGCCCCATGACGTTCTCAGGGAGGGAACAGGAATCTGGCAACTTGGAGTAGAATCAGCACCAAAAGGGCTGTGAATTTCCAAGTTATCCAAAGATCACAAGTCTGTGCAGTGGTTCACTATACCTTTTTACAAAGTTAAGACTTCGGATTTGGCTAGAAAGGAGTGTGGGAGCCTTTTAAATATAAGGTTCCTCCAGTTCATCCTCACAAATAAAAGGATCATTAGGATTACAAAGACAAATCTAATTTTTAAGTTGCAGAACAAACCTTACTTCCACATGAGCTGTAGTCTACGTATGTAGGTAAGAGACAGCTTTCTTTCATCATCAATTCTGTAATTAAGATTTAGGCTTATAAAAATAGTCTTCAGGGCTAATTTTTTCTCCTTTTTAGTTCTTGCCTTCTCCCTTTCAGACATCGCATTTTAGAAACATCGCATTTTAGAAACAGTCTCCACATCTCAAAGTCAATCTGTCCAAATGTGACATTTTCTACCTTAACAATTCCTCTCTTCTTTACCTTATATAAGACATTTAACAGTTCCGCTGCACTTTCTGTCTCTCAGAATCTCCCATAAAAGCAAACAAGTAAAAACTTGCTTGTAAACATAAAAAAGGAATTCTTTTGGGTTTCCACCATTATAAAAATAATGACAGAAAATACAACAGGCTGCACTGAAGCTCCTAAAGTCCTTATGTGATATATTCTGGAATTTAGAAAGTTTTGCACTGGGAAACTAGTTATTATTTAGTCTAATATAGCAGGCCAAAAAGATCATGTCATACAGAAATTCTGTCATTCTTCTGATGAAAAATAATGCAAAAACTCGAACTCCAGAAGTATCTAGTTGTCATTTCTCAGTCACTATAGGTTAAACTGAGAAGAAACTGTTCCTCCTTTATCAGAACTTAAGGCAGTATCTGGCACCCCACCCACAAATATAGACCACAAATAGCTATTGAAAACAAAATCCTTGTCATTATAGAGATTTTCAAGAATTGCAGCAAGCAGTAGAATCAAATGGATATTTATGATTATTAATATACTTTAGAAAGTAAGAGATGAGCCTTTGCTTTGCTAGTCATTAAGGGCTTTTTCTGTTTATTTCTTTAATTCTTCCTCCAATTACTAGCTTCTAAATGAAATTAGCAGTTTGTCATTATACTGGCTCTTAACAAGTTACCCTCTACTTCTTCTTCTTCCTCTTCTCTAGGATTTCTTTTAAAAATAAGGCTTATTTCCTATATAAGCTAGTTTCTTTTTTAAACAGCATGGTTTTCCCTTCCAATTATTAAACTGGGGCTTAGGGGGCATCTAATTAAATGTTCTTAAACTGCTCCCAATTAATATCATTCTATTTCAGTTTAAATTGTCTTCCACCTGAACGGGCTAATAATTGCTTTCTAACTGCTAAGTTAGTCTTTTCAAAACACCAAGTAGATATCCATTAGTGATATGAACTAAGGTGTATGTTTAAATTATCGCCTTGATAACCTAGGTTTTCTGGTTTTCATATATATTCATTTATATATATATTCATTTATATAGAATGAATTAATTTTGTAGTTTGCCTCAGTGTTTTGCTGCAGAAATCAGCTTGTACACTGCATTGTACTACAGTTTTTAAAATAGTGATCAACATAAACTAATGTAAATAAACACAAAGAGTGTTATTTTTCTGTTTATTTTAAATACTCATGAAACTGTGGGTTGGATACCAATACCATCTTGTTTAAAAAAAGGAGAAATTACAGTTGTCAGTTTGTTTTCCAGACACTTTAGAAGGAAAAAGGGAGTTTAATAGTATATTATGACACAGGAAAAACATAATTTTAAAGCCATTCAACCCCTGTTCTAATATTTTCATTTCAGTATAGACACTTCTTCAGATCCTGACTTTATGAACACGTGTGAGTGAATTTGAAATTGAATGACACACAAATCACGTCACACATTTTTATCTGCATGCAAATGAACACTATGATTGGAATTCTTGCTGCCTGAAACTACTTTGGTTACTTTTTTTTCTCTGCAGCAGAGGGGTACATTTGAAGCTCTCTTTAGAATCAAGAGCAAGAAATCATCCTGAACTTTTCAGAGTTTTCACTACCTAATTTATTTCTTTACTACCATGATCAAATTCTAATGGAGAGGTATGAAAAGTTAATGCAGGAGGTTTCTTCAATCCTCCTCCAGTTACAAAGTCTAAAGTTCAAATTTATTAATACACTCATGCCAAAAATTTTTCATTATGAAATCATCCATAACTTGGGCTAATATTAGAAAGGGACACACTTCAAAGGAATAGAAGATTAGTTCAGATAAGCACACAAAATCTGAAAGCTCAAATACACATCTTAGTGCTAGAAAATCCTCAGATATGCTGCCTGACACTAAAAAAAACAGGTGTTACAGCAATACTGAAAAGCTTCAGAAGAATGAGCCACCACTTTCATAAGAGAGAGCAGATTGTGACAAAACTCTAATAAAAGGGAAATCTCGAGAAAAAAAAATAAAGGGGGAGTTAAAGAAAGAAAGGGCAAAGCTGAGCAACCCAAACTGAGATCAGTATGGCTATGGTTAACTTCCTTCCTACACCGCGGATAACTCAGGTATTTAACTCTACAATGTACCCACTAGCTTATTTTGTAGCATTTTGGCTGTCCAGTAGTAATAAACTTAGTCAACAGCTGAGCTTCTACCCAGTAGCAGTTTTCAAAGGAGCATTGGGACCAAATTTGATCATGAAGGAAGGTATCTTTATGTATATTGTAAAACAGACGAGTTCAAGATATAGTCCTACTGGAGAAAGTCCAGCATACGGTCACGAAAATGATGAAAGGATTGGAACATTTCTCCTATGAGGAAAGGCTCAAAAGCTGTAACTGTTTAGCATAGACCAAAGAAGGTTTGGTGGGGTCTTATCAATATATATAAATACCTGAAGGGAGAGTACAAAAAGAACCGAGACAGACTTGTTGTAATGTCTGTGACAGGTGATGCCCAGTGACAGGCAATGGACACAAAATTAAAAACAGGAAGTTCTCTCTGAACACCTGGAAGCAATTGAACACTGGAACAGGCTGCTTAGTAGATTTTGGAGCTCTTCATCCTTGAAAATATTCAAAAGCCATCTATAGCAGGGCATCTTGACCCAGAAAATCTTATCTGTTGCTTTTGGTTGGTGAAATAACTAAGGGCATCATGCCCCTCACAAGAGCTTGTCTGTTGCTGGCTAACTGGTGAAATAACTCAATCAGGACCACTTGTCTTGTAGGGAGTTAATTTGGCACCTTGGGAGTAACAATCCCAGCTGACAAAAAACAACTTGCTGTGGAAGTGAGATCTGGAAAGATAAGCTAGAATTTCTCACCGACAGACACGAAGTACACGAAACTTCTAAAAAGCAGAAATCTTCTGCATATTTCCTGGAAAAGTGTTGGGCTTTCTCCCCAAAGCTGGGACACCTACTTTGTGGTTATTTCTCTGGAGGCTGAGTGAAAGGACTTCATGTTCACTATCGTCATTTTGGCGGTAAGGTACATTGACTCCTAATTGGTATTACTTCAATAGAGATACCTTGATACTGTGCACTGCTTTATGTCAACTACTAGTAGCTCTTTATGGTTTATACTCTGTAGTGAGTAATTCTGTTTGAGATGTTTGTTCTGCTATCTCCCATCTATTCAATAAATAACTCCTTTTAGAATGACTTGCCATCCTTAGAACTTGCTGGCCATAACAAATTTAGGTGCCTAAATCTAGGCTGCTGCCAAAAATCTGAGGCTAAGGCAGGGCTTGCCTGAAGCTGCCACTCAATCCATAATACATCTGAACTTTGTCCTGGGCTATCAGCTCTAGGTGACCCTGCCTGAGCAGGGGATGGTTGGACAAAATGACATCCAGAGATCCCTTCTTACCCTCCAACATTCTATGGTTCTTTAATACCATTTTATTCCAGAACAGGGAGAGAGCCAGATAAGAAGGAAGGTTAGGAACCCAAATAAATTTACACAAGTAAATTTCAAACCCAAAGCATAGTTTCTGCCAGTTCAATATTCAGCTGTTTGAGAAACTGAGAACATTTTTATGATTGTGTACTTACTTCAAGTTTTCTAAAATACTTCCTTCATACTCCATTCGTGTGCACGTTATCATTTAAAAATAGGAATCTATAATTCAAAAGAAAATTTAACTTTTTCATTACACAAGATATTAGCAGTTCCTAGTTTGATACAGTAATCCTCTCAAGTGTAGAACATGTTTACAAAAAGGGCTAAAAAACATTTTTCTTAAAACAAACCAAAAAGAAAACAACCAGCCAAAAAATCCTCACAAAATTAAGTTTCTTGGTACATACTTTTAATCTGAAGTAGTTCTATTTCAGTAATAAGACCGGCATTTCTAACACATGTATGTGCCTGTGTGCTTTGCAGAAATACACAGTTTCTGCATTATTAATACAAAAGCTTCTGTTAGCTGTCATACAAAATTTCCGTTTTCAACATCTTTCTGATAGCAGCTCTAATTTCCTGAAGTACTAAGACATTCTTGATGCTCTCAGCATTTGAAAATGCATCTATCAGCACTGAAATTGGCTGTAGAACTGATAATAAAGGTCTACCTTAGGTACTGTTGAACAAGACACACAAAAATCTAACCTGCCATTTCACAGTTTCTTTAACCTTCTCTCTGACAAGACAAACACAAAAAGGGTGACTGTTATAACTAAAAAGGTGGAGGCAGAAATGCACCTCCAATGTTTTGCAGAAAGTTAGGAGGTTATTTGCTCCTTAGGAAGGTATTGTCCCATGACTGATCTAATGAGGAATACTTCCTTAGTCGCATTCATTTCACAAAATACAGTGGCTGATTTTCTTCCTCAGGAAATCATTCTTCTGTTAGGCAGAAATCCTGTTTAAAGTGAACCAAGTTTTTGGGTTTCAACATTTTTTGCTATGAGTTATCCATCTCCCAAATGTTATTGGTTTGTGAGTTATGACCTCCTAACAGTGTTTCAGATAAATTATTGTATGAGAAAACAAGAAGAGTCCTAATAAGCAATGCTTATATATTTCACTTGATATAGGTGTATATATCCGGATTTATTAATCTCCAGGATTTTCCAGTTACTAACTGGCACTTCCAGTAACTTTGGCACTTATCAACAATTTCTTCTTACTTTAAAAGTACTTCAGACTAGTTTCTACAGAATTATTTCTCTTACATTTTTGTTTCAGTCTTTATCTTTCCAAAGACTGCACACTGCTGTACGAGTACGCCTGCTACCCTTAAGAAAGACCTTCAACCTTCCTAGTTCTGTTGTGTTCACTAAAATATTATGCAGGAATCTCTAACTTTTATCTAGCTATCATTTCTACCTGAAAACGGGATTAAGCCATGAACCCATTTGCAGTCAATAGTTTTAAAAATCTAATTTAGTATCAGGATAAACTACTACAGGAAAATTTTACTTGCAAATTGACTGATTAATTTTTCCATATAGGAAGAATTTTAAAGAAATTTTGGAATTAAAAGTAACTAATAAATTTTTATTCATTATGGTATTCCACTGGAGACTGCTAAAATGACAGAAAGACATGCGCTTTAAATAAATTTAAGAAAAAACAAAAACAACTATATACTAGAAAAGCTCTGAATTTCATTTGAAATTTAAATTTTCATGTGAATTCAAGAAATATAAATTTGCTCTGTTATGCATTGGCTTGAACAACATTTGATAGCAAATCTTCGCAAGTTTTCAGTGTATCTTTATCAGCTTTATTTCTAATCTGTTTAATGAAAACATGCATCTCCTTCATGCTATTTAATTTTTATTTTCCATTATAATTAGTAAGAAATTTAAAATACAAAAACGCCAGGTCAACAAAAGAGAACTCTCTCACAAGCCTCACAACATCACACTCATATAAGGAATAAAATAAACTTATTCCAAGTATTTTTTCTCTCTTCATCTTTGGGATAGGATGCTTTAAATATTGAAACTGTATTAGTAGTTTAACTTAAAACCCATGCACAAACACACCTACGTCATGGTGTATATCATCTAGCTAGCCAGAATTAGTCACACCAAGATTTCAGTGATGAAAATCTTCTTTTGTAAAACAATTTAAAAATATTAATAACAATTCACTGAGTGATTTGGGACTGGACACTAAAAGGTCGGTAAGGACTTTTCCCTTGCAAAAAAAATGGAGTACATGGATATAATTTTTCCGTTCTTTGTTAAGAGTTACTTTGCTATTCTTTTGCATCCCTAAATGGTGGAAGGCAGTAGAGACTTCTGTTGGCCACATGCAACAAGTTGCATTTGGAATCAGAGGAGGAAGATGCAGGCAAGTATGTCTTGGATTTCCCAACTCCAACTTCCTGCTCTCTACTGCTTGCCCAAAGACAGAGACTCCTCTCCAAGAGTAGGTGGGAGAGGTAAGTACTTGCTCAGTTCCACAGAAATTTCTCCCAAAAGAAAAATATGCCAGTCAGGCTAACTGGGCTCATGTACCTTATTTCTGACAAGGAAAGGAAAAAGAAATGAGTGCTACACAGCTGACTCAGGATGGCGAGAAACGGTTCCTTACAATACAAGATATTTATGCCAAGAATATTGCAATGTTAGATTCATAATCAACAATAACTACAGGAATTCCCCAACATGATTCCCTTCTTGTTACTTACAAAAACCACAATGACATTGGCATCCACTTTGCACTCAATTGCCATGAATATTCAACAAACAGACTTTGAATGTTAGGAAACTTTGGTATAAAGAACTCTTACAGGAAGAAGAGGGAAACCCATTCAATGACTGGTGAATCCATCCCACAAGCTAGATTTTCACAGGTACTGGATAGAAATAACAAGTTTTTACATATAATTTGAATCCTGGAATGTTTGGCAGGATGGTTCAGGAAACAACTCTGGATAGCTAATCTATTTAAAAACAAAACAAATTCATTTGCAGACAAATAAAATGATATTATAAATAAATATTAATTTTATGTTCAGACTCTTCAAAGGTATACTTAGACCATTGACTACTTCAATTTCAATGCTAATAAGCCTACTTTTACTTTGAAACTAAGTATTCATTTTCCCAGAGAGAAATTAAGCTTATGCTTAAACAGACATATTACATTGTCATCAACTGAGAAAAGCTTGAATTACCTTAGCCTTCATCTACAAAATCTATTATTCCAAAATATTCTGCTAGAATTGAATGCAAGAATTAGTCAGAAAAACATTTTAAAACCTTGAATATCAGTACAGAATATACTCTACAGGAGCACGCAAACAGTAGCTTATAAATGTTAAAAGCTTTTGAAAGTTACATTCAAATCAAATATATTTTTCAATGAAACTTAAAATTTTGAATTTTGAAGATTCAGTGAAAACTAGAACCCAAAGTTTTCCACTGGTAATTAGAAGTTCACAAATTAAAATACAAAGTTATACAAAATGCAAAATTGCCTTACTAATTCTATATTCAAAAATAGCAATTACTACATAAACTATGCTTTTCTCAATTAAATTTTTTAATCTCCTCTTAAAGAAGAAAAAAGTGGAAAGGTTGTGTGGGAACAAAAACTACATTTCTAGTGAAAATATTTGCGGTTTACAGCAAAACTTTAGAGTGAAAAACAGGTTGAAATGAATAAATGACAACAAAATTCTTTCACTTATCTTTAAAACATTATCCTCTCACTGAAGATGGAAAAAGCAGTTTCAACAGAAAAACTGTATCACTTCTGAATGACATACATTGGATTTAATTGTTTTACGTAACTTGCAATCTTGATGGGTAACTGAAGGAACATTTGAGCATCTTAAAAAGCTCTAACATAAAGAGAATTGGTCCTTAATTTATTTCCAATCACACTGGGACAGGTGCTGTTGATAGTTCTTGGTCAGCCACTGGTTCAGACCATGCAGATAAGGTGACACAGCTAATGGGAAACTATATAGGGAAGTATCTCCACTCATATTTTATAGCTCGCTGGTTCCTCTGTCCAGCCCAGCGTTACTACGACAGATTCCAGCTGGCTATATTTCCAGGAGTGCCCCTATCCCCAGGGCACTCTGGCAGCGTCCCATAAACACTTAGCCAGAGAAACTGCGGCCTGCGTTGTAGTGCAGGAACTGAGTCCGGATGGCTATCAGCTGAAGATGAATAACGAGAGGGCCCTTGGTGTGCCTTTAATTCTGAGTGGCTTTATTGCAGGAAGCTCAACACAGAGGAGAGGCAGGAATCCAAGAGGGCGAGGGGCCCTCAGACCCAGACTTAAGACTTATACAACCAGTCACCAGGGGGTCTGGGGGAGGATAGGGAAGTTCCAGGGTTACTTGGTCCTATGGGATGGGGAAGGAAAGGGGCCCAGGAGATAACATGGAATAGTACAAAGGCTCTTGGGGGGAGGGAGGAGATGATGGACACCAGCAGTGGCTACTCTGGTTTGTCCTGGGTTAAACCATGGTCACTCCACTTTCCAGGGGGTTCCTAGCCCCTCTGGACTTTCTCCACCAATGATCTTTCTCCTTTTCTAAGTCATCTCCCCCTGGGGTCTCCAAGGACACATCTACAGCAGCTACAATATTTCATGAAGTTTATGTTTCATTTTTGCATAATTACATTGTCTTTGAAAAAACCACACAAGTGTTATTCTGGGATTCCACAAAATTTCAGCATTCCTTATATAATGCATGCAAAGTTATTGCATAGTTTCGCAGTTTAATGCATATTGGCTCATAATTTCCAATGAAAAACATACATATGCACTCAATATGCAAGCATACATAATATATTAAGTATCAGAAAGAATAACAGTGTGTTGAACCTCAGGATGAAGCTGATGCTCCGAAATGGATGTGGCCTGGTTTTATTGAGGACTTCCTCTAACTATTTGATCATATTAACATACACTTAATTTCAATGAAAATCTATTATTTGTGATACGTAGAATATTCATCCCCACCATTTGAAAATGCATTGAAGTTATTCAGATTTACATAGGGGAAAAGAAATGCATTAGCATGCTTCACATCCACTTCAGCAGTGCATTTTTTTAAACAAATGCTGCAAGTATCATATATTTCCATTCAATTCTATGCACAAAATTAAAAAAACATTCCAAATATATTTCTAGCACATTATATTCCATAAATGGTGAACAATCGGAGAAATCCTAAAGCCTAACTGCAACACTTTCTGCATATTCAGAATTATGAATTTTATCTACTATAGAGAGTTATGAAGTAGACCAAACTTTTATTAATATCAAGGATTTAACATATTTCTGGCATTCAACAAGCATATATGGAGGATCATAAATATGCTTTTTTCTTCAAATTAGTAATAATTTTCTTTTGCACAGATTCATTTCAAATAGACACTTGCAAAACAAAAGAACTCCAAGAATCATAAGGCAAGTTCTAGTGCATGTCTTGCTTATGGTGTTGTAGGATAAACAGAAAACCTCAGGCAAACATTGCCACAGACTAGGAGATGAGTAATTGAAATATTTACAAATGGTGAGATTTGTACTTATTCCTTACTTTTTGTAAACAGCCTAACCAGACAAGTAAATTAATAACATGCTAAGCTAAAATTCTTGCTGATGATTACCTGAGGTGATACCAAAAATATTTTTAGAAATAAGGTGGACCTCAAAGCCTGCCTTCTTCCTCTTCAGATAAACACTTCAGATAAAAGCTGGGTCTTGCAATACTCAGTATGATGAGAAATGTCATCGCATGGGCACATATCAAAATTCCCTAGGCTGTCTGTAGCAGATGAAAGTGTATTTTTAACAGATGCATGGAACAAAAAGTACATGAATATAGCATGATTCATTCTGCTAAAAAGCAATTTTACTTCTGTCCTAAAAATGTATTTGGTATGAACACAGAGAGGCAAAAATCCCTGACAAAGGGCAGTATGCAAAACCTTGGATTTCCATATTCCATCTATAACCAATGGTGCTCAGTAGGCATTTCTGAAAGCCTTCACAAGGAGAAATAAGCAAGAGATACTTTCCTCCCTCCCTCCCTTTTGGTCTTTAACAGCATTTACTTATCCATCATTTTCTTTTTTCTTTGAGAAGACAAATAAGTAGGTATTTTCACCTCATCAAAAATATTGATTTTCAACCTGATCGTCTAAAGGACAAAAGACCTTTTCCTAAATAATAGAAACACAAGGTCCAGGCTGAAATTTGACAGAACGACTGAATTCACAAGTGCAGTATATCAGATAAGACCAACAGGCAGAATGCTTCTCCCGAAATCACACTGGAGAGCTTCCAGATAGAGAGTTTAGAGGTCAAATGGAAACTAAGCAAAACCAAACCCATGTACTGGCTAGAACACATAGGAAGAAAACTAATTTCCAAGGTAGCTTTGAGCATGCTTAACCACATTACTGGAGAGTCCACTATTGTGAAAAGGCAAAAAAGGTATTATCTAAGAATTTTCGTTGAAAGACTTTTGAATTTTGTCCTTGTTAGATTCTGGGTTTCAGACTGCAGAATATACTTCCATTCATTCATTTTTCTGAGGAAGTGATCTCTTCTCTTTGGTTGTTTTAGACACTATAGAGTTTAGACTTACTTAATCTAATATTTCTTCTGATGGTTCTTAAGCTACGGAAGATACAAAATGTGTACTATTTTTTAACTCAGGGGAGATTTTCATATAAATATGGTTTATATCAGACACTTAATTATTGTGGTCTTTGACACAATAGACTCCTGAAGTTAAATGTTTCTATTTGGGTGTTCCTCAATGTTATATGAATGTTATTTTTTGTTTGTTTCCTCTCCCTTGCCACAATCACTTTGTATAATGAGATGTGGCACTACTGCAAAGTTCAAACTCCAGCTTATGGATTGCATGAAAGTAGCTGTCACTTGTAATCATTATCAGAAAGGGTTGGTTTGGGGTTTTTTGTCTCACATGCAGTGATAGCATTTTATTTGCCTGCTTCTATTATTCAGAGCGGGTAACTTAAGGTTGTGATAGTGCAATTTGTGATAATGCCTGGAGACATTTAGAGAACTCCATTCAAGAAAAATTCAATGATTATTTATTTGTCACTAATTCATTCATGTACTGAGGCAAAGAGCATGCTTAAGGAGAATGAGAATATTTCTCTTTCTATTTTTAAAGGGTTGTTAAAGGTCTCTTACATCAAACACTATCCTCATAATCATCTCACTTGAAGTTCATGTTGCTAACTGAATTATAACTGAGATCATTAGACTATTTAGGGCATAATAAAAAGAGGAAATATACAGCTTTCAGCTCATTATGAAATTTCTCATTATCCTGGCTTTGTTTAGGACAATTGCTTGAATATGCATTTAGGACAGGCAGAAAGCCAAATATTTGTCCCTTAAACTGAATAGCTACTTTGGCAAACTCCACCCTTCACAGCAAATGAGTTTTCAGAAATAGCTCTTCTCCTTTGAGCAGACTAACTGGTACAGAGCCAAATTTGATACATCCTGGACAAGGGTGAAAGGCAAGGGCAGGGGAAGGGCTGGAAATGCGCAGCAGAGAAAAACAGCAAGAAAAATAGATAAATGAAAGCAAGTACTAAAAATCTTCAGAGAAATTCAGAAGATAACATGCCAGATAAAGGAGGCAGCAAGACAGAACAGTGTAGAGCAGCACAAAAAATGTTCAGTTTATATGCTGTCCGTCAGTTAGAGTGCTAGCACGATAGTGCCTGATTTCTTCCCCTCTGAGACTGGGCTTGCAGCTTCCTAAACCTCTGGCAGCTTTTTACTTTTACAGAGTGAAATATTCCATATTGAACTCTCCTTTTTGAGTCTGTATCCATACTTTCATTGCACCTCTTTCTCCTATTCTGTTGACTATCATTAAAAGAGCTGAAGCCTTCTTACATTCAAAAATTGTTAAAATTAGGGTCTTATAAAAAAGCTTCTATCTTCTTTTCTAAGAAAATTTCAGCCTTCTACAAATGGGAAAAAAAGTCAGACATTTTACAAGTAGGGAATGGAGAAATATTTGTGTTTTATCTCTCCTTTTAAGACATCAGCAACTTACAGGCAATCTATAAGATTTACACTCATATGTTCACAGGACACATTTTTTAAAATTAAAAGACCTCCAATTTTATTCCTATATTCCAGCTCCTCTGCACATGTCTAGTATGTAACCATTCTATCTTAAAGAGTTTTCCAGCCCAGGCTTGTGGGGACTTAAGATGCCCTTGTCAATAGCCTGCCTTGGCTCTATGGAGGCCCTCGTCAATGGTCTCTCTCTACTGATGTCAAGTGCTAAACTCCACCACTGGATATCAGGAAAGGATAAACTTTCCATAGTTCCCTTCATGATGCACACACAGTCCCCTTCAGCCTGCACACAGAGGAGCTTGTCTATAAAGGGTGAGATGGTAGATGGATTAAGAGCTGTAAGCATTAAAGAGCAATGGTTACATAGAGAGCAGCTAGTGAACTCGGAAAGGAAAAGAGAAAAAATTAGTGAAGAACAAAAGTGGAAGGAAGATGAGGCAAATGAGTGTGCAGCAGTAAACCATCGCTAGATATGCACTCAGTATCAAATACTAACAGACTTTGCATTCCGAATTCCTAAGAAAGTCTATTCATGAGCTGATAGTAAATAAGGATTCCATTTTGGTTTTCCATCTCTGAACGAAAATAGCATCTATGGGCCATGGACCTAACTGTCTGAACGTGTTGTGCATCATATAATTCCAAAGAAATATTTCTCCTTCTAACTCTCCATACTCTTTTCTATGACCTCATACATTACTTTTAAAGCAGAATAGAGAATAAATCCTAAAACTTAGGCCTAGAAGGAAAAATAGTGCATCATTTTACACTGGAACAGGTTGCCCAGAGAAGTTCTTGATACCCCAACCTTGGAACTGTTTAAGCCCAGGTAGGATGGAGCTCTGAGCAACCCGGTCAACTGGAAAGTGTCCCTGGCCATGGCAGGAGGGTTGAAACAAGATGAGCTTTAAGGTCCCTTCCAAGCCATATCATTCTATGATTCTAAGATTTAGTAGCTTTTTCAAAGACATTATAAAGAATCTTGCTTGACCCATTTTTGCAATTAGTCCAAAAAAGCTTAGAAAATCTTCTCCTGTTATTTTCCTAAGTTAGTCTATTTAGTTGTTTGATCTTAACAATTTGCATACGTCTTTTCCTAGACTATGAAGGTGAGTCCAATGATTTGGCTACAGAGTCTTGTTCAACTTGGCTCACAGACAAACAGGCAGTCTGAAAATTGTATTAAATACACAGCTTTCCAAAATCTGGGTTCATCCAAATTCAATTTCTGAAACCGAATACGGTCTTGTCTCTCAGTTTCTTTTACAAAATCTAACGAAAGGTTACACAGAAGCAGTGAAATATTGTAGAATGAAGTCATTACAATATTCAGTCTAAGATACAAATTCAAAAGATTCATTCAAAATGCAGATTAAATCCTCACCTCATTTTTATACTGCTCTGAGAGATCATTACAATAAATATAATATATTAATGACTTGTTTTTTCTCTGAGGGCACAGAGGAAGTGGAGTTGTACTTGATGATCAATCTTGTATGTTTTTACTGTTAAGTGGATCAATATTCCTGCCCTGTTTCATGCCCCTCCATTTTTCCTTCACTGTCAAAACAGACCTTGAAAGTTGCAAATTATTTGGTGTAGAAGGATATATGAAAAATGTACATACTAAGTCACTGTACTGGAATAGTGAAACGTGGTTACCAATCTCAAGAGGAAAATGGAAGCAGAAAGAGAGTGATCTTTATCACTGCTAGAGTGTGGCAGGTTGACCAAAAGGCACACTCCAGTGTGCTGCAGCAGGATCACACCCAGACTCAGATGTGTGTTGCAGCACAGGGAATGAAGCTGTACATTGCAAAAGTGAGAGAGAATGGAGGGTGGAGCCAACAACCATGTCCATTCCTTCCACAGATCTCAGCATTTTCCCTCTATCATTAAACAATAAAATCCACAGAGAAGTATCCTGGGGATTACACACCATCAAAAGCCTTATGGATGGCCCTCCAAATTAATGAAATGTAGGGAAGGATCCCTGTGGATGATTGAAACCGATAATTGCTAAAGCACAGCACTGAGGCTAATCAAAAGAAGCTCAAAGCGGTCGGCCAGTTGAGCTTGACAGACCAATGTGGATTTTACCAGGTGACATCTCTCAATCATAATCTTACAGTTTCTAGGCAGAAGGAGCTGGTCACATGAAATAGCCATTTCCTTAGCACCTAGTCAGCCAGTAAACACAAGTGACAATTATAGGCAGAGATTTGTCTATGTGACATATTTTGTGTGCCATGCAGAGTTGGTATAGTTCATTGGTTTTATTCTGTATCTGTTTAGGCTGGTGATCTCTGATCTTTTATTTTGTCCCATTACTGTGAAAACATTTTTTCAAAATGTTTTAAATAATCATTCAACAAGAACAAGGTATATTTATTGGCCTACCAGCATGCCTGCATAGTATCTCCCAAAGCTATTTGTGGTTGAATTTCATGTCACCAAGTTGCCTGAATAAGTGGTAATGACATGCCAATCTACAGTTTTTCCTAGCCAGAAAGAAACCACTGAAATTGCATGTCCTATATATACCCTATAATATAAAAAGTGGAAAGTCAAATAGCTAAAGATATAAAGAACAGACTAAGATGTAACTGACAGTACAGTACAAATTAGTGGATATGCTGCAAAACAAAAAAAAATTAAAAGAAAAAATAATGTAATGGCAGAAAATGAGATCGTCATAATAAAATTTGTATGTGTATAAAAGTCACATTCAAACTGAGCCTGTGAATTTTTAATTCCTTGTAGAATCTTGCACAGATTTGTTTTTCAGGATCCTGCACTTCCTGGTACCATTGGGCAAAGATTGCCTCAGTTAGCAGCTGTGATCAGGAGCAAATCAGGGTGACAAAGCTGTTTTACTTTCAGCTAGTAACAAGGTTTACTAAACATGCCTGGACAATTCTTATCTAAAGCATGCAATTCCTTAGAGTCCCAGGGAAAAGTGCAGAACCTGACAATGATGGCTCAGAGGAAGAGAGACAGTAGTTCAGGTATAAGAATTACTGAGACCCCTGATAGTGCCAGGAGAAGGGCTCCAGCTTCAGAAAACAAAAACATATCAGCACTGAGGCCTGCAGCAAGCAATCAAACCATTTAAGAGACTAACTCCTCTGCAAAGTGTTGTGGGGAATCTGAATTCAGCAGTCAATTATATTTTGTACCCTGTAGAAATTCAAATACAGAAGCAGTGAGAGGGCTTAAACTGCAACTTCATTTTTCATTAGGATCAGCATTTGGTGATTGTTATTTCAGCTGTTTGGTCCTTTCTATTAGTGTATTCAGAGTTCTTTCACCAAGAAAAAGGAAAGAAATTTCATCATTTACTGCAGACAGCCCTGGCTATTAGTAATACTCCAGACCAGAAGGAGAGGCAGCTCAGACCTGATGCTGCTCCATTGCAGAGTAGCAAAGCAGCATCCAATCAATAGCTTTGTCTTCCATATAAAAGGAATTTAGCCGTGCCCTTTGCAAACTCACAGGTCTCCATCATACCTTAAAACCATCAAAGTGTTCTTATTTCCAGCCCATAAATAGAAGAGCTAATGCAGATTTAGATTTTTATTCTGTGGTCTCCTAATAAAGGCCAGTGCCTTGTTTATAACAACCCAGAATATGAAGCTCTGTAACCTAAAAACTAAACCAGGCTGGCATAATATGCTGGGGATAGTCCAGAAAACATCACTCTGCTGAAGAGAATTCATCTCCCAGTGCTCTTCTCAACACACACCACACACAAATGGAGTCACTACTGGAGCACAGCCAGAACACCCCAGGAAACCATGCAATCTAGTAAAACATACATACCAGCAGCATCCACAGCTTAAAAATCCAGTGTAAGAGCCAATCATGAATTTCAGGGATACTAAATAAATAAATCTGCAGTGTCCTAATTGACAGAAATTATTCTATAATAGATATTATACATTGAGTATCGGGATTAATTTTTCTTCCCTTCTATACTTCTGCACCATGAGCACCCATGACCAGCTCTGAGTTTGCTCAGTCTGTAGTTTCAGGGTACTGAGGTCTAGTATGGTGTTTTGTTATCTGAGCATTTGTATGGGAAATGGAAATTAGATCTCAATGTTGATAAGACAGAATTATCATTGCAATAATAACTATGCATAATGTAGCAGTGCATAAATAGTCTTAAAATATATATTTTAAAAAAGAACAAGAACATTTTTCTTTAAACAGTCACAAGAATAAAAATCTTAGGCAACAGATTGGATATTTTTGTTGAGGCTTCAAGAAAGAGAAAACAAAAAAAAATCCTTCAGAACCCATCACTCAAAAAGCTATAAACAAAATTGTTGACAGATATAAAAGGTCAAAATGTGTTTTCTGAGAACAGAAAAAATTATACAACTGACCAAGACAAAAGGATAAATTGCAAAGATACTCTAGTGCAACCAGAGTTCAATCCACCCTTTCAGAGCATAATGCCACGTCTCTGCTCTCATATTTCAGAGACAAAAATCCAGCGTATTTTAAATAAATTGCATTTAGCTTAAGAAAGAGAGAAAAATAAATATAATAACAGCTCCAGAGTAAGAGACTTACATATGTGAAAATTTTCATAATCAAGTAGACTAAGATAGGCAAGAAGTTGGAAGGGGACACAGCCAGGACATCTTATCTGATTCAGCCAAAGGGATATTCTGTACCAGAAACATCATGCGCGATAATAAAAATTTGGGTAGAAGAAAGGAGGAGCACTTCCAAGTCGATCATTGCTCAGGGACTGGCAGGGCATGGCTCCATTTATGGGAGGTGGTGAGTGGCTGCCTTTGCATTACATGAGGTTTTTCCACCCTTTCCTTCATTTGTTTGAACTGTCTTCATCTCACCCCACAGGTTTTCTCCCTTTTGCTATTCCTATCCTGTCCACTCTCCTCTTGGAAAGGTGGGGTAGGTAGGAACAAATGGCACTGTGGGCATCTACCTGCTGGCTGGGGTCAATACACGACATTGGTGAACATAGATTTACCTTGTCTCCATATGTATGTGAAAGCTCATTGAAATAAATTTTTTACTATGTAATCATGCAGGAAACATACATCCCAAACATCTTTTACTATCTATCTACATTTTCTTGTTTTACTTGTGGATGGGGTGGGTGGATGTTGTGCTTTAAGAATTGTTGTACAATTCTACATTATTAAGTATATACATGTGATACAGGTTAGTTTAAAAAAATTAAACAAACACTTCATAATGAAAAATGGTTTCATTGAACTAGATATACTTCTTCTCAGCCATTGTGGGTCAGTTTTCTGTTACATTCACCAAGGCGATGTCTCAGAGGTTTCTGATTGTCCTTTCCACTGGGTCCAGTCATATTCTGCACCACACCCCAGCCACTAGAGTTTCCAAACTAGAGACTCACAGGCAGTTAATAAGTTAAATTTTATTTGATTAATAAGTTTGATTTTTTATGTTGAAATTTACCTAAGCAGATATAGGATCATGAAATGGTTTATTTTTGAAACAGTAATGCTCACATTCACCTGGTTAGATGGTCTGTTTTCAGTTCATGTGAATGGGCAGGTAGGAATGACCAGTGGACAAGCTCAGATTAAAATCAAGATCTCAATTTAAAAAAAAAAACACAAAATAGAAAAATACTTTTATTCACTCATCTCTATAAGTGCCAAAATACAAAATTCAAAACTCCTTTTTGTATACACAACACAACCTTTATTTACATATGCTTACAGCATTCTTAAATAAGAATCAAGCCTAATTTCCTTATGAAGAATGAGCTTTAGTTTCTATAGCTATTTTTTAATTTGAGATAAAACAAATATATTATATTGGATGTCAGCTTGAAAATAAGAGTGTCATTAAGAAGCAGATGACTACTTACATAGCTTTAAAACTTTTTTTTTGTAGTCCAGGGGAGGCTAAGTGCTACCCTGCTGTCTTCATTAGCAATATGGAACATTCTGCTGCAATATCAGAGCTTGGGTGGGAAATGGCCAAAAATGCAAGCTCTGGTCATCAGCATTTTCATAGGAAAAGGGGAAACAGAAAAGCTTCCAGGAAAACAATAACATTCTGTTTCAGCTTGAACCACACTACGAGAACTGACTCAAACACTCATTAAATTGAAAGCATTAATTCTGCAGAGTTAACGCCAAATACCAATCACTTCATTGACAGGCTTTGTCATTGTCACTAAAAGTGAAAAAGTCCTCAGATGTTAACTGTATTCATAGGTTAAAAGGCAGTAATTTAAAAGGTAATTGTTGCGGTGGTTCGGAACCAGAGGACTTCCGGACAGGTTCCACGGACAGAGGGTTTCCCCCCGGAGCTCCCAGGGGCAGCAGTTGGACCACCAATCCACGGACCCAAGCTCCTGCTATTGGTTACTGGACTTGTCTGTTATGTATTCCCGCTCTGGGAAATTCCCTGTCACTCCATAGTTCATTCGTTGTTCTCTCTGTTCCCCTCCCCTCCCTAAACCCAATTTGATCATGTACCCCAGCCCCTCCCCTGTATTGTTCCCTGCCCTCATCTTATTGGGTGTTGTTCCTCCCTTAAATACCGATGTAATAAGCTGCTCTTGGCTCTTGGTCCATGTGCTCCCTTTGGAGGCAATAAACCTACCGAAATCACATACCAAGAGACCTCCTTCTCTGTTAGTTCTTTGCTGTTTCACCACGCTCCGGGGGCAACATCTCCCCGGACCGAATGCGGGCCAGCTGTGCTCATAGTCAGCACTCCGAGGAAGTCTTCCAGATCGCGAACGACTTCCTAGGGTAGCGCTAGGACTCCGCTGCCGGTACCAGGGTGGGACTGAAGCAGGGAACGCAACAGGTAATCTTTTGCACTTTATCAGTACTGCACAATAGACACTTAAAATTATGGCTGATCAGGATTGGATTTTAACCCCAGAATGAAAAAGGCTCTGAAATTCTTCAGTGAATAATTTAGGATTTTCAACAGCTATCCATTAAATAGTAGCATTTTTCACAGATGGAGGTAGTAAATAATGGGGTGAGCGATTCAAGGACAGAGCTGGAAAAACATTTCAGAGCCAAATTCTCTCTTGAAACCAGAACTCAGTTCTACACTATCTCCATTACTTCCTAACCCTGTAACATTCCATCCCCATAGGCATTTTATATTTCAATATGAAATTCCTGTCAGTTCTTACTGTTTTGCTGGTGGGAAATCCAGAATCTCCACCGTCTTGCAAGAACCAAACAGTTTGGTGTTCAACTCTGTCAGGACCCAGGTACAGTGAGGGTATTGCCTGGAGGGCTTTTATTTCCTCATGTAGCTGGTGGCAAATTGGTCTGCTGGTGGGAGGTGGAGAGGGATTGCCTCTGAATCATTTGTTGGGTTGTTTCCTTCTTGTACTAAACTGCCTTCATCTTGATTCGTAAGTATTTCTTGCTTGTGCCCTTCCACAAGGAAAGGGGGGGATGTGGAGTGGGGAACAGAAAGCGGGCAACTAGATAGGAACTTAGCTGCTGTCTGTGTTCAACCCACCACAGCAGGAAATATTTAACATTACAAAGTGTAATATTACAATTCTCAAGTCAAGAAAGCAAAAGACAGCGGTTTTCATTCTGATGTCAGAACTTCTGCTTGGTACATAACAGAGTAAATTTCTTCAGTGCTTCCCCCAGTGCAACTACTATAGCAGAGTGGTATTTACAAAAAATTATTTCACCAACACTGAAAATAGTTTCCAGTTGCCTCACATCACAGTTATTCTAACAGTCCTTGACTGCAGTATTGGAAGCACACAAATAAGCTGACATGTATACCAGGGTCTAGAAAAGATTCCTGACCTTAAACCAAAATGCAAGTCCTCAAACTGCTGCCAAGCTTGTTACCACATGGCTTTTGGCAACTGAATGGTACTTCAGAGCAAAACCTCAAGTGCTGTCACACAGGAAAGCACATAATGTAGTTTCCACCTCAGGCTGAGGACTAAAAGACATCATTCACAGTCAGCAGCTGCTCAGCCTGCATCTTCTGAGAGGTCCAGTTGGAGAAGGAGGGTCTTTAGTCATGCTGAGCAGAGTGTGCTCAGCACAAAACACAGCAACTACACTGTTTCAACATCCATGTTTTATAATGACAAACAACAATATTTGACTCTAAATAGCGTGGTTTTAAATTCTATAGTATTTTTTCTACTGACAATGGCAAAGCCCCAGCTGCAATTTGGTAACTGTGTCACACTTCAAATAATGCTTCATCTTTAGATTTTGAAAACCATTCAGTTTAATGGTTTGTTTATAGTAGGATCACATTGTCATAAATCACAAAAGACAAATATTTTTATCAGGAATGTTTAAATACATTCTAGAAAGTCCAACTAACTATGGGTTAAAGCTGACCTTTGAAGTTACCATTTTTATGATTTATATTTCTAAAATAAAAATCTTCATGACAGAGTGACACATGCAAAAAAAATACAGTGGAAAAAATGTTAGGAAGTGCAGTTATGCTCCTATAATTTTACCATTTCTAAACAGATGCTGTCCAAAAAGAGCTAAATCTTATTCCAAAATAATATTGTGCCTAACATTGTACAGGTAACTGTCAGTTCCTAAAACAGTTTCCAGCAGGGGACACAATAGCACATGTTATTTTCCTTTCATTAGTTAATCTCATGATTTTGCTTCATTCTCATAAATAAAATTATGGGATAACAGCAAGACAGTTAAAGTTGCTAGGATTTATTCTGCTGTAATGACCTGAATGCATGGACTAAAGATATGGAAGCTGTCTCTTTCTAGTTTTATACTAAAAGATTATTAAAGAGATCTAGAACTCTAAGTTATTTTAGACTGTATACTAAAATAACCTCAGAGGCAGAATGAATATTCTGTGTTACATTGCATACTCTAAGGTGTACTTCTTTACACGTTTCTGAGGTGCTACTGCATGTTGGTTTACTGTAGCCAATGCTGCTAGGCTATCTCTAGCAAAGTCACCTGGTGAATCCCAGTGTCAGTATCCAAAGATAAAAGAAGAATCAAAAGAGAACTTTTCAGAAGTTCGTATAAGAAATCATTACTCTGAATCCTGTGGTCTTCAGCTCAAGAAATTCCTGAACTTGTCTAACTCCCAAAGTACTGAGTTATCTGCTGTAACTGCTGCTGAAGCTTGTAAATATTCTGTGCAAATACAATATTCTGAACACATGCATACAAAATCAGGCCAAATATATGTGATTCGTGATGTTTACACTTCAGTTACTCCCTTGAAAACTGAAATACAGTGGGGAAACTGACAGCATTCCTGAAGCTGATAGGCAACAAGAAGCATGTAAGAATCAATGGAGTCACATGGCAACCAAAGCACCTGATTAAGTTATTTCTGCCATTCTTAAGAGCCAGGTATAAATCAGGAAAGCTGTTTTCTAAATATTTATATCAAATATTACAGTAAGCACAGAACACATAATAAACAAGAATAAATACTATCATCTTCCTTCTAGCTGAGTTTTTGGACATTCATTTAATTCTGTGACAGCTGAGACCTGAGAAAACATAAACATAATTATCCATATCCTTTATCTCACGAAAAAAAATGCCAACAATCAATTCAGACTTCTGGACTGTCAAGAGATTTATTATAATCAAAATAAATGCAGAAAAAACATTATTAATCCATGTGGTTTACCCGTGACAGTTTAGTCCCTTTATTTGATGGTGGCAACACTATTATTATTATTATTATTATTATTATTATTATTATTATTATTATTATTATTAAACAGAATTATGTAATTGTTAACTTATAACTAAAAGAACAGAGTTTAATAATATATTTGGTATGTGTAACAAGATTTCTAAGGCCTGTAAGGATACATGAGCATGCATACAGTCTTAATGGAATTGTCCCACACTAACAGGTATAGTAATTAGAGACATAAAAGCTGCCAGTCCATCATAAAAAAAGACAATTTTTTGAAAGGCAATGCACATTTAAGATTATGAGAGGAATGAGGAGCAATGCATGATTTAAATTATTGTTCATTCCTGAGGAGGCCTCAAAATTACTTCAAGGGTGATAAAAACTAAGACAAAAATTTACAGAATCGGATTATTTTTTAATTTACCTTTAAAATTTGTTCATTTTTGTACTTCAGTTTACCCAACTTTCACGACATAAGATAAACTGAGGTGGCTAAAACAAAATTTCTCAAATCTGAGGAAAGTGCCCTAACCTTAGGGCTATTTTATAAAAAGCAAGTACAGTGACCATTTCCAGACCTGAAAGCTGAACTGGATGGGTGCCATGCTGCAGTTTTTCCATGGGCTTGATTCAGGGCTGAAAGCACACACCTTAGGTAAAGTGATGAAATGTCAGTGTGTCATGGAGTAATCTCAGCTGAAAATTCCCGGTATAAAAAGAGGGAGGTGGAGCCAGAAATGAGGTATCCAGTATGACAAGTTCCGCCTACAGAAACTCATAAAACCAGGAGAACACCTGGAGGGACCCTCTTTTTAGACTTCTGGTGGCTCAGTACAGAGGATATGGCTCTCTTCCCCCCACGCCATCTGATGAGGCCCCCTCAGGCCATGCACGAGGCCTGGGCTAGTGGGCCGAGATGGCGCGGGGTGAGGGAGGGGGAATGAAAAGGACCAGCCCAGCCTTTCGGCAGAAACAGCTCAGCCAAGCCGACATGCTAACTACGGTAGGCAGTGCCAGGCTCCGCGGCTCTGAGACCTGCTCTGTTGCCCCAGGCCGAAGTGACTCAGCTTTTGCCAGCCTCCGCTGGGCTGACCTGGGCTAGTTTTGCGGCGCTGCTCGGCTCTGCCCGAGCTGGGAGAGGCTTTATTCTGCTGCCCCCGGCCAAGGAACTTTACCGGCTCTGCTTCGCCTAGCCCGGGCCAGGCCGGTCCCCCCTCCACGGCGTGGCCCAGCAGGAAGACGATTTGGGGTCAGGCCCTATAGGGCTCGAGAGTGCCCTGCCGGTTAGATCCGCAGCGCAGCTCAGCATGGGAGAGAGAAAAAGCTCGGACTGGGCCCCTCCTATGGCTCAGATGTGGCTCTGTC
Organism: Eopsaltria australis; assembly: GCA_034509425.1. Lineage (NCBI taxonomy): Eukaryota > Metazoa > Chordata > Aves > Passeriformes > Petroicidae > Eopsaltria > Eopsaltria australis. The sequence continues at coordinate 438,616 of JAVTVJ010000048.1, forward strand.
CGTTCCTTGCAACTCGGTGCAAGAGAGAGAGAGCTTGGGGCCAGCCCTCTTACAGCTTGGACCTGGCACCACCAGTCAACCCCACACGCGGTCCAGCACGGGAAAAGGCTTAAGCTCCTTCCCTCTCCCCCCATCTTCTGCAGCCTGGGCACAGCCCCGCCGAGCCCCTGCAACTCAAACACGGCTTAGGTGGGAAAACAGCACAAACTCCTTTCCCTCATTTCAAATGCGGACTTACTACACTTAAACCACACGGGCAAAAGTCATGTGACCATCGCCCAGCCGAAAGACAAATTGACTGTTTCTTCCCAATATCAGAACGGGACTTGGGGGCATTCATTTTCCCCCCGCACACAGAAAGAGCACAGGAATGAAAGCACCTACAAAAGGTACAGCATAGAGACTTTAAGTTAATGAATGCAACCAAGCTTATATTCAAAGAAGGAAGAGATGAGAAGTGTTTTGAAGCAGAAAATTCTCTTGTAAAGAAAACATGTTGACAGATTTCACTGTAATATACCCTATAATATATGAACAATGGTCTAAAAGAGGTGAGAAAAGGAGGATGTAATGTTCTAGGCTGTAAGCAGTGGGCTTTGTGTATAAAATTTCCTTGCCCCGGGAATAGTAGAAGAAGCTTTGTGTTGCCGATAATGAGGAAAGGGGATTTCATTGCCACTGTAATAGAAATGTTCATCCTCAAAAAAGCACCTCAATGACCATTGGTAGTAGCCCTGGAAAAGCTACTGAAGTGGGAATAGGTCCAGAGAAGCAAATATTTTCCTTCGGGGAGGGGGGTTGCTTGCTGGGAGGCTGATAACCATGGAAACTAAGGCACGTGATGCTTGAACTTATCCTCCAACAGCAAAGCATCCGCAAAACTCTCCAACAAATGAAGGATCAACTTCACCAGCTGAAGAAAGAAAACATGGACTAGCTAGACCACTTACTGGACCAGTGGGGAATCTCAGGGTGAGGGGTCAGGATTCTCCACTCAATTCTATGGGTGTTACTGACAATTGTCATTGCTTTATGTGGTCTCGGTTGTGTTAAAAATCTTTTGTTGTCCTTCCTCCAATGGGCCTTTTTAGGAAAAACAGAAGGGGGAGATGTAGCTGCTGTAGATGTGTCCTTGGAGACCCCAGGGGGAGATGACTTAGAAAAGGAGAAAGATCATTGGTGGAGAAAGTCCAAAGGGGCTAGGAACCCCCTGGAAAGTGGAGTGACCATGGTTTAACCCAGGACAAACCAGAGTAGCCACTGCTGGTGTCCATCATCTCCTCCCTCCCCCCAAGAGCCTTTGTACTATTCCATGTTATCTCCTGGGCCCCTTTCCTTCCCCATCCCATAGGACCAAGTAACCCTGGACCTTCCCTATCCTCCCCCAGACCCCCTGGTGACTGGTTGTATGAGATAAGTCTTAAGTCTCGGTCTGAGGGCCCCTCGCCCTCTTGGATTCCTGCCTCTCCTCTGTGTTGAGCTTCCTGCAATAAAGCCACTCAGAATTAAAGGCGCACCAAGGGCCCTCTCGTTATTCATCTTCAGCTGATAGCTAAACTGGACTGTTCCTGCACCACAACGCAGGCCGCAGTTTCTCTGGCTAAGTGTTTATGGGACGCTGCCAGAGTGCCCTGGGGACAGGGGCATTCCTGGAAATATAGCCAGCTGGAATCTGTCGTAGTAACGCTGGGCTGGACAGAGGAACCAGCGAGCTATGCCTATGGGGAGTCAACATGATAGAACTAAAGAAAGCTTCTCTCTCTACATGAATTAAGAAAAGAACTATGTTTTCCAGAGGTAGTGATTTAACTACGGGTCGAAGTGTTACCTTTTGTATGGTCAGTAGGAAAGAAATGAAAGGGGTGGCGGGGGGAAAGGTGTTCTAAAGGTTTTGTTCTGATTCCTGATTATTATTACTCCTGTTTTAAGTCTGTTAATAAATTCTTTTTATAACCCCTAAAAGTATAAGCCTGCTTCGCCAACTACTAATCCTTATCTCACAATAAAATCAAATAATTTTGGCAACAAAGTTAATGTTTCTACCTAGTTTCAATCCCCTAAACCTCTAAGCCGCAACACAGTGACATCCTGTTCTTCCCTTTATCCAAATTTCCTCTTTATCAAATCTAGTGGTCCTCTCACTCAGTGCTGACTTTTAGTATCACTTTACTGTACAGCCTAAAACATTATCTCAGGAGTCTGAGCACAGTTCCTTCATTCTAGGGTCTGGACGTAAGTAGCCAGAGGTCTAAAATCTCTAAATTACCTAAACCCAGATCCTCCTGAAACAAAACAAGATCTACTATTAGCATTTCATATAAATTTTATTAAAGTCTGCACTGTAAAACTTGCCTCTTAAGCATGCAACCAGGCCTCTAGGCAATATTCTTTTTTCATGGCATTCTTTTCTTCTCCGATCATTACTACAGAAAGCAAGGATAATCTCCCTCAACCTGATGGCAATGCTCTTCCTAATACTGTCCAGGAGGCTGTTGGCTGCTTTTACTTATGGAACATATCACTAATTCACGTTGTTTATTGACCAGGATTCCAGGGTCTTTTTCTGCAAAGGTGCTTTCCATCCAATTAGTCCCCAATATGTATTGCTGCCTGGGGTTATTCCCCCCCTGGTGCAGGACTTGACATCTCCTTCTGTGGAACATCAGGACACTCCTGCTGGCACATTTCTCCAACCTATTGCAATCTATCTGAATGACTGCACATCCATCTGGTCTACCACCCACCCCTCCCAGTTTTATATCATTTCTAAGCTTGTCGAGGGTGCACTCTGACCCACCATCCAAAAAATTAATGAAGATATTAAACAGTAAAAGATCCACTATCATCCTTGAATACCACAAGTGACTAGTCTTCAACTGGATTTCATGCCACTGATCACAATGCCTTGAACCCTCAGGTTTAGCCACTTTTCAATCTACTTGAATGTCCGTATATCTAGTTCACAGTTCTTCAACTTGTCTATGAGGATGTAATGTATTGGAAAGCCTTGCTAAGGTCAAAAGACAATACTACACTCCATCTACCAGTTCAGCCATCTCATCATAGAAGGATGACCTTTGCTGTCTTCCCAGTTTCAAAAACCTCTCCCAGTTACTGGAACCTCTCATACCTAACCAAGCACAGCCTCTCAGTGATGTTGGCAAGCTTCCTCTGCACTAGCAAGTTCCTCAGACTTCAATACACTCAGTGTGTTTAGATATTCTTTAACCTGGTCCCCTTCCACTGAGGGTAAGTCTATCTTGCTCCAGACTTCCCCACCAATCTCAGGAATGTGGGATTCCCAAAGGGGTCGCCATCTGCCTTCTGCCTCGATGGCTTGGAGGTGGTCGCTAATCAGAGGCAGATGCGACGAGGGTCCTCGGTGGCCAGCCTCGTCCCCTGTCGCCGGGAGTCCAGTTTCCCTAGCTCCCTGATCGCGCTCCCAGTAGGCAAACTATCCGCCGCACTGTGGCTGAAGGGGGTTCTCCCAACCCAGGTAATAGAGACACCGAGACCAGCAGGGTAGCAGCACTCTCTGGCACCGGGGTTGAGAGACCCCGAGCCCCCGGTGACACAGCCGTTTATTGTAAACAATCCACCAATCACTGAGAGGCTCAGGGGAGGAACTAGGGAAGAGCATGGGACAGGGAACCAACCAGGGAGGTAAGGGGGTGGAGAAGGGGTGACAGATAACAGAACGGTACAATGAACAACCGAGTGTAACTGAACTTACTGGAACATGGGAGTAGTGAACTAACGATGGGCAGGTGGTGCTAGCCTATCAGGCTAGAGGGTGTAAACTTATCTGAAGCCCATCCCATTTGGGCTAAACCAAGTCTTGCCCCACCTCAGGGGAATCCTCCTCTTCCCCCCAGGGCTTCCTCATTGGAAAAGTCTCTTGGGCCACCTGCACCACCGCCACACAAAGGCAAAGAAGATGTTGAGTACCCCAGCCCTGCCCACATCATTTGTCACCATGCCCTCAGATGCACTGAGCAGCAGGCCCACATATTCCCTGATATTCATTCTGCTGCTGATAAACCTGTAGAAGCCATTCTTTTTGCCCTTCCTGTCCCTTGCCAGATTCAACTTCACATGGCTTTGGCTTTCCTTATCCTGTCCTCACGCATCCTTGGACAAGGTCTTCATGTTCCTCCCAGACCATATATCCCTGCTTCCTTTTTATGTTTTAAATGTAAAGGCATCCTTATATGTATGTATGACAGATTTTAAAAAATACTTTATTTACAATTGTGTGTGTGCATATGTGTGTGTGTGTGTGTGTGTGTGTGTGTGTAGCTTCAGTGCCACAAAAAAATCCCCAGTATTAATCAGCCCAGAAGAGATAACCTGTTGCGTTCCCTGCTTCAGTCCCACCCTGGTACCGGCAGCGGAGTCCTAGCCCTATCCTAGGATGCCGTTCGCCCTCGGGAAGGCACCCTCGGAGTGCTGACTATGAGCACAGCTGGCCCGCGTTCGGTCCGGGGAGATGTTGCCCCCGGAGCGTGGTGAAACAGCAAAGAACTACCAGAGAAGGAGGTCTCTTGGTATGTGATTTCGGTAGGTTTATTGCCTCCAAAGGGAGCACATGGACCAAGAGCCAAGAGCAGCTTATTACATCGGTATTTAAGGGAGGAACAACACCCAATAGGATGAGGGCAGGGGACAATACAGGGGAGGGGCTGGGGTACATGATCAAATGGGGTTTAGGGAGGGGAGGGGAACAGAGAGAACAACGAATGAACTATGGAGTGACAGGGAATTTCCCAGAGCGGGGAAACATAACAGACAAGTCCAGTAACCAATAGCAGGAGCTTGGGTCCGTGGATTGGTGGTCCAACTGCTGCCCCTGGGAGCTCCGGGGGGAAACCCTCTGTCCGTGGAACCTGTCCGGAAGTCCTCTGGTTCCGAACCACCGCAACATCTCCCCCTATCTTTTTACTTAAAGAAAGTGATTTGTTAGTACAATGAAGATAATAACTAAAATCCAAAGCAAAGTCTTGAAAATCCGCAAATAAACAAACATTGTTAAATCATTGTCTCTCTACAGGACTGGGAATGATTGGGGTATGGGAGGTACATGGGGTAGGTTTCAGGAGAGTCTAAGGGGAAGATATCAAGAAGAAGGGTCTCAGTGATTTTTCTTGATGACTGTCAAAGTTTGGAGTTTTCTTTTTCCTTCTCTTCCACGCTGATCTCTGTGGAGCAGCGTCTGTTGGTGGATGCGACTGGATCTGCTCTGGTGGATGTGTTGGGTGGAGAGTTGTGATGCCTACTAACTTCAGCCATCGTGGTTCAAGTGACTGGTCATCGGGATCCCTCTGATGGGGTCTCCAGTGGCATGGGTGGTGATGGAGAGCAGGACACAGTGGATTCAGCTTTTGGAGCATGTGGTGTCCAGGAGGCTGTGGAAGACTTAGGTGGAGGGTGATTAGAACTGTTCAGCAGGCTTTGAAGCTGCTGCTTCCATATCTTTTCCCACACCCCATACTGAACCTTAACTAAAATGCCTGTCAGGATTGTTTTTATGTCAGATGGGACCAGCACACCTTTAAAGTGAGGAGAATCTCTCCCAAGCTCTCTCTCCACTTGCTAGGCTGTCGCAAGGCTGCAGGTGACTGTGATTCCCATCGTGGGTTGTTACCCTGAGGGCTGTGCACACCTGATGCCACTGCAGGGTCTGGCTGACCGGCTGTATCGCAGGCTTCAGCCTCTCCACTTTTCGGCCCCCAATCCCGGGGTGTGAACGAGGGAGCGTGGGGATCTGGAAGTGGGCGGTGGTCAGGGGTGGGACTGCAGTTGATATGAGCAGTCCAGGCGCGGGGTGGGGCGGGGATCTCCCTCGGGCTGGGGCAGGGACCTCCGGCGCGAGGGGAGGGACCCGACGCGAAGACATCATCGGCCGCGGGGGGGGAACCGGACGCGGGGCCAATCGACGCGAAGGGGAAGGAGCCGTGGGAGGGGCTGGGAGGATTCGCGGGCTTTCGGCGTGAGGCTGCGCAGTGGGCGCAGGGGTGTAGGCACGGCGCCACGAGGCCGCCGCCATCTTCAAACTCGGAACAATGGGGGAGCGCAGCCGGCGCGAGTTTGGCTGAGGGCTCGGAGAAAGGGTTTGGGGTGAAGCTCGCTATGAGGGAATCAGTCTCATAGCGGGGAGAACTGAGGGGCGCACTTCCCTGTAGCGGGGAAGAGGGATTGGGAAAAGGGGAATTAGGAACGTGGGGTGGGTGAGTCGGGGATTTCGAACTTTCAGGACAATTACGCAAAGTATAACAAATTACAATCAACAACGGGAAAAATTTTCGGACAGAAACATCACCCCCTCTCTCCACTGCCTCTAAACGTTTTTCTACTAACTCCCAAAAACTCAGAGTTTTAACAGAAGAAGCAGAAGCAAGAGGGACATAGGCAAAGATCCATTTAACAAAACGTTTCCAAGCCTTCTTATTAGCATTCCCGTTTTTTAACTTTAGGGTCTCTTTAACTTGGACATAAAACTCCTGCTCTATTCAGGACAGCTTAATACCCATTGTCTCCGAATAAAAGCCTCCTTGCTCTTTTTATACGGTACAAAACTCTCCCTCGAGCCTGATTCCCGCTGCCTATCGCGGATTAGACCTCACCGTCTGCGCTCGGTTCTCGGTGGCTTTCCCGCCGCTATCACGGGCACCGAGCTTCGCCGCCGCGCGCGGATCCTGGTCCTTTCCCACCGCGCCTCGCAGCCGCCAAACCTCACCGCTCCGTGCGGGTCTTGGTTCCTCGATCCCGGCTTCAGTTGCCGTCACCGGCTCCGGAGGGAGAAACATCCAAAAGAGCAAGGGTCTCTGGTCTCGTCAGTTCGCTCAGCTAGCGTACACACTTCAGACGCTCCAGAACGGTTGCTGACGGCCCCTGCCAGCCCCCCGCTAAAACGCGGAAGTTCTCGCTAGGGGAGCGACGTCCCGAAGGCGCAGTCCGGACCGCTGCTGCGTATCCAGGTCGCTCGCAGGGAACCCCGAGAGGTCGGAGTCTCTGTTCGGTGCGCCACTTTGTTGCGTTCCCTGCTTCAGTCCCACCCTGGTACCGGCAGCAGAGTCCTAGCCTATCCTAGGATGCCGTTCGCCCTCGGGAAGGCACCCTCGGAGTGCTGACTATGAGCACAGCTGGTCCCGCGTTCGGTCCGGGGAGATGTTGCCCCCGGAGCGTGGTGAAACAGCAAAGAACTACCAGAGAAGGAGGTCTCTTGGTATGTGATTTCGGTAGGTTTATTGCCTCCAAAGGGAGCACATGAACCAAGAGCCAAGAGCAGCTTATTACATCCGTATTTAAGGGAGGAACAACACCCAATAGGATGAGGGCAGGGGACAATACAGGGGAGGGGCTGGGGTACATGATCAAATGGGGTTTAGGGAGGGGAGGGGAACAGAGAGAACAACGAATGAACTATGGAGTGACAGGGAATTTCCCAGAGCGGGGAAACATAACAGACAAGTCCAGTAACCAATAGCAGGAGCTTGGGTCCGTGGATTGGTGGTCCAACTGCTGCCCCTGGGAGCTCCGGGGGGAAACCCTCTGTCCGTGGAACCTGTCCGGAAGTCCTCTGGTTCCGAACCACCGCAACAATAACCCATATATTAAATGCATCTTTCTTATGCTCCTGTAGCAATATCCAACCACTAATATCAAATTAATCATGTTCTGAGGTGAAGCAATTATGCAGTTCCCCATGTAATCAATAATCAGTGCAATCATTTACAGCCCTAACTTCTGAGGTAGTCCTGATTTCCCTAGAAAAAAAAATCTGCTCTGCTAAAACAAGTGTGACTCATATGCCAGGCCAATCACTTGCATCATCAGAATTGCTAGTTGCCTCACTGAGGTTATATGACTACATAAATGTTTGAGTAGCTGGCTGATGTCATCATGAGACCTCTATGATTTTTGAATGGTCTTGGGAATCCAAAGAAATCCCATCAACTGGAAGCTGCCACACCTTGTCCCAGTTTACAAGAACATCAAGCAGAATGTTCCTGGAAACTACAGGCCTGTCAGTCTCACTTAAGGGCCTGGTAAAATTACAGAGAAGATTATTCTACGAGTTACTGAAAAACACCTGAAGGACAATGCAGTCATTAGGCACAGCCAGCACAACTTCACAAAAGCAAAGTCCAGCATAATCAACCTAGTATGCTTTCCCAACAAGGTGATCAACGGAAGACAGTAATCTGTTTTGATACTGTATCTTACAGTATCCTTCTGGACAAAATGTTCAGCACACAGCTGGATAAATACAGCATACAATGGGTGAGCGACCGGCTCGTGGGTCAGGCACAAAGGGTTTTAGTTAATGGGGTTGCATTAGCCTGGTGACAGAACAAGTGGGGTTTCACTAGCCTCCAATTTAGGACCAGTATTCTTCAATGTCTTCATAAATTGCTTTTATGATTGACCAAAAGGTATACTAAGTAAGTTTGCCTATGACAGATATTTGAGAGGAGCTGTTGACTCCCTCAAAAGCAGAGAGGTCCTGCAGAAAGATCCTGACAAATCAGAAGGTTGGGCAATCATCAACCATATAAAATTTAACAAGGGCAAATGCTGGATTCTGCCCTAGAATAAGGCAAGCCTGCTGTACATATGGACTGGGGAGTGGGAAGCTGGAAAACAGCCCTGCAGTAAGATACTTGGGGGTCCTGGTTGGTGGAAAGTTGAACATGAGCCAGCAGTGCCCTGGCAGCCAGGAGGGCCAACCGTGTCCTGGGGTTCATCAGGCACAGCATGGCCAGTCAGGCAAAAGAGGGAACTGTCCTGCTCTGCTCTGTGCTGGTACAGCCTCATCTTGAATATTGTGTGCAGTTTGGGTATCACAGCATAAGAAGCTTGCTTGATTCGTTCAACATGGATAAGGGATAGGGGACGCTGCATTTCAGTCTACATCTTCCTCACAAGGGGAAGCAGAGGGGCAGGCATTGATCTCTTCTCCCTGGTGACCAGTGACAGGACCCAAAGGTCCTGTTGCATCAGGGAAACTTTAGGCTGGACATTAGGAAACGGTTTCTCACACAAACGTTGGTTGAACACTGGAACAGGCTCCCCAGGGAAGCAGTCACAGAACCAAACCCGCCAAAGTACAAGAAATATTTGGACAATGCTTTCAACACATGATCTGATTCTTAAGGCTGTCCTGTGCAGGGCCAGGAGTCGGACTTGATGACTCTTGCCAGTCCTTTCCAACCCAGAATATTCTAAGATTCTATGAATATGTACAGAAAAATAACCCCTACAACATCTAAAAGGTGCAAATCTAGTGGTTTTCAGGGAAGGGTTCTGCACTTGAGATGATTTTCCCCTACTCATTTTAGGCAACATCTGCTTTGCACTATTCAGAAACATTCAGAAATGTTATCTTGTCAAAGCAGCTATTGCATCTTTTTCTTAAACAATAAGTCTGTTTATATATCCACAGAAAGTTCCCAGAGGGATCTCTGAGGAGCATTTACTCTAGTCAGTTCTGGTTTGATCCGTTTATTCAGATATTTACCTATTTAAGTTTTAAATATCTCCAAGGAAGAAGATTCTGTATGGACCCTCTCTGAAACACACATACCCCTCTGGGAAACATGTTCCTACATTTGATCACTCTCATGGTAAAACATATATTTGATATTTAATTGGATTTTCGGTTGTTGTACCTTGTGTCCTCTTATTTCTATCTAGAGTGGACAAGAAGGGTCCAGCTTCATCTTCTCTATAGCTCTCCATTAGACAGCCGATAGCAGCAGTAAGATCCCTATTTAGCTTTCTTATGACTGAACAAACCCATCTCTCCTGCACATTATACACTCCATTCATTTTAATGCCATCTGTTAAATTTGCTTCACTACATTAACGTCTTCCTCACACTGGGAATCCAAAACTGTACTTTAGATGCAGCTTCACAACTCATGAGTCAGGGGCTGAACAACTTTTTACCCGGCTAGTTACCTTACACCCATGTTACACTCTAGCTAGAAACATTTCCTTAAGTGGCACAGGACTGCATCTACCGGCTTCATATATTCATAAACACACTCTCCTCTCTGCACTTCAGATGGAAGCACAACAGGATGTAAAGTTAGAGTTGCAACCTTAAATTTCATTGTCTGAGAATGGAAGGACTATTTGATTGGCTTTGTTTATTGTTGGTGGAGTAGATGTTTTACGTCTTTTAATTCTGTAATTGCTCCAGAGCAATAAGGCTGTTTAGAGTCATGCCACAATCTGGACTACTTTCCAATTCTAAATATCTAAACTACCAGCTCACTGTTTCTTAATTTACTTTTATTACATAGTGTTTTCTACTATTGTCAAAGAGAAGGGAAGAGGAAAGGTAGGGAACGCTGCCTCCTCTCACTGGCTCCAGGTCTATCTCCATAACATGTGCCCTGTGCCTGTCCAGTGTAAATTACAGCTATGGCCTTTAGCAAGATGGCCAGGAATGAAGGAGTAGAAATTCCCTCTGGCCAAGGAACTGCTACAGCCACTACTGTATTGTGTGTAAAAAGGCACTTTCCTAACTAAAAAGATATCCACTCTATTTTGGGAGAAAAAGTGATGCAAAGAGAGGGGTGTATTTCTGCCTTTACAAGGGTTTCTGGCTCCAGTTTCTAGTCTTGACAAAGCCCTGGTGACACCAGCCCAGTGACTGTCTAGAGGTTGACTGGGTGCTGACTGCACAGACCTCCCAGCTTGATGGTAATTTTAGACTCCTTTCCCTCTGTTGTATCACCTCTTATGAAATTGTATCAGACTAGTTGCTGCACACTTCTACTTTGCCATCCCAGAGGATCAGGAAGTCTCCACAAAATTCGCAAGAACCAACCATTTTTCTCTGTCTTCCATATGTTTACTACAAACCTTCTGTAGTGAAATAAATTTTTGTTTGCTAAGGGACAGTAGTCTTTAAAGCTTCAACAAAATTCTGGAAAGAAGTCCTCAGCTTTTTTTTTTAGATTCCTGATTGATTCTTCTATGTTGTCTATACATGTATCAACAGCCATTTAGAAATCTCTGCAACTAAATCATGCTACCAAAATTTTCAGATAATGTCTTAAGATAAAAACACTAATAGATATGGAGTTATCTTTTCCAGTATTGCTGTGTGAGATTGGTTTCATTTCTGGCATATGACAAAGAGCCCTGAAATATTTTATAGAATCTCAAGAATGCTAAGCAACATGGACTCAGAAGCTTTTGTTACAGGACAGAAATGACTGCAAGCTAACTTCAGCTATTTCGAAAAATTAGTACAAGAGTATCACTTTTTTTCCTTGATATTTTGACCCATCTGCAAGACAAAATTTTTATTCTTTTAATTATTTTGTTTGGAGAGAAAATATGCAGGAATAATAATAAATTGGAAGCTAGCAATATCCACTAGTTAGTATGCAATGGTATCAGAAAAAGCATTAACTAATTTGGGGAGTTTGAACACTCTGTCAGTCAGGTGATGAGCCATTTTTGGGCTGTCAATAGAATAAATATTTTTGTTGTATGTAATTTGTGTCTACATCTTTCTGTAAAACCCCTGAGTTTAGAGTAGTGTGTATATTTTGACAGTCTCTTTACTTTTATTAAATTTTGTTACTAGAGATTGCTATTTTTGTTTGCTATTATTGTCAAAAAGTGCATTACTATTTTCTCTGAAATTCTTCATGAATCATTACACTTACAGGTAGCACAGTCATAGCATTCTAGCTCTGACAACATCTAAATATTCTGTACACCTTTTTCAAATTGTTGAAGTGTTCTTTTTCATTTTTATTAAAAAATGCTTCAAAGAAAAATTTTTTCCTACACAATAATCAGTAGGTATGTCAGCTATCAGGTGTGACCTTTCAGTGCCTGCTTCATTTAACCCACTACATCTATCCTGGCTGTGGGATTCAAAATGGTAACAATATCTGCTAAGGACCCAAAGAGCAAATATTTGCTTTCAGTCTACAAAATTCAAGAAAGAAGTAAAGGTAAATATGCTACAGTTATGGCAATCCGACTAAGAGCATCTGACTGGGGTACGTTTTTTAAAAAACTCAGAGAAGAAAACAAAACAAAAATTGATACTGATACATCAGAATACCAAATGAGACCCAGTTTTTGAAAACAGAGAAATGGATTTAGGTTTAAGGATCCGTTTGCAATTATCTTATTCCTACAAATTAATTCAGACACAGTATAAACACTGCTTTTACTGCAGACTTGAGAATTTTTGAGGTTTTAAGGACAGAATTCTACCCAGTGACAGAAATTGTTTCTTGGTTTATCTCAGAAACACTTACCTTAAAAATTCTAGGAATTTTAATTAATAAAAATTAATTTAAAAGGATTTATGTTTCCCTTCACAATTTCTACACCAGCACAAAAACATGGCATTTAATATTCTTATCCCCTTTAAGGAAGAACACACTACTGGGTTAAGTTTAAGTAAGAAAATAAAAAAAGCCCTTAAAAACATACTAAAGTTTTATTTGTTTCATAAGGTTAAGTTCCAGATGGTGGAAAAAAATAGCTTTAGCAGTAGAAAAAATACACTGAGCAGTTATCTCTTGCTAGCCTGAATTCAGTATCACCTGGAATATCTGCAAATACTTTGAATTTGCAATATTCACACCAAATAAATTAGAGAACTCCCTGCTCTATGTAATCCTTCCTCACCAGATACACACACAATTTGAGGCATAATAGCCATTTCCTAATTATTCTGTAACTCTGTTTCTATTTAGAGCACTCTGAGAGGCTCTGCTCTTTCTACGAGAAACATATTCAAGCCATATCATCACATTTACTGAGAGGCACTGCTGCCAAGATCCAGGCACGTAAAGCTCTTCCCTATACAGTCAAGAACATTTTTAGGACTCATATTCTATCCTGCCTGAGGCTATCAAAAAAGAATAAGAGGAAATGTTGGAGAATAACTATCTCCGGCTGCATGGACATAAAGTATAAGTGAGCAATCCAGGCCCCTTAGATGAGAGCTAGGCCTCTGCTCAAGGTTACTCGTAAGACAGCTGTAGGAAAGAGAGACACAAAAGCCGAAAACAAGCTGCAGGTGTCTAAAGATTAACCTGGCAGAAGAAACTGTTGCTGTTGTTGCCTTCTGATATCAGCTTGGTGTTTTAATTAGAATAGAGAAAAGTCCCTCGTGAAACTTCTGTATGAGAACAAACCCTGTGTGTATAGTACAAGGAAAACTTATCACGAAGTTTATTTTGGGCACGCGGAGAAGTATAAGTATGCTCACTGAGCTTACTTAAATGAGCTTGATTTATCACTCACATTGAGTCGGCGTCTTGCTCCTCTCGCCCCCCGACGAGGAAACACAACAGTAGCCAAAGATAAGAAATTGAGTAAAGGTGATGATGACTGAAATGGTGATTGCTGCTCAAAAAGTCTATGGATGATATTCTAAATCTCAGAGCTTTGGACTGGAAAAAATTTAGACAGCTAAACATTTCCTGAGAAGATGGTGATTCAGTCTTAAAAGTACCTCCCACAAAGTGTGGTCTAAGGCACAGAGGGACAACACATTTAGCAGATCAAGACATACACAATACTTGAGAGAACAAAAGGGACTCAGGTGAATAGACTAGGCATTTTATCTGTGGGATGTAACACCTCTGAGTGAAGAAATACTGGGTTTCTGTTACAGGTTTCTAGTATGCTCTTTTGAATTAGTCACTGGTCCCAGAAGCCTGGAGAAAGTATCCTGCCTCATATCTAATTCAGTTTCCAGGGCTCAGCACAGGAGCAAGGCAAGGGTCCCCAAAAATTCAAGTGCAGGATCACACAGGATTTAAGTATAACCCTGCAGTTTGCAGGTGGGGTAAAAGCATGATTGTTTCCATGGAATTTTTTCAGCCAAAGTAAAGGTCATCACTCTGCACTACATAATTAGAAGTCTTACGTTTATGGTACAGAGATGGCACGGCCTGATGTAGGTAATGTCATGGTTATTCATTACCAGAACAAGTAGTAGAAACAGAAAAATCAGCAAGGGAAATTGAAACAGATGTGTTTTACAGAAACACAAATCATTATGTGTGAGGAAGAAACTCAAAGAGAAAAAGGAACAGATACTAGCTAACAAGGGGTGGGAGTGAGGGGAAGAGAGTGATGGAGAAAAAAAATGAAGCGTGAAAATGGAACGCCTAATGAAATTGAGAAGCAGACTGAAATAATACATAGAAATATTTTTGCACACATATAATGAATGCATAAAGTGATAACCAGAAATTCTTCCAGAATGAAAGTTCACACATAACTCGGGATCATCCATGAAAGATTTTCAAACGGGTTTCAAAGATGGAGACAGCATGACAAACCCCTGTAGGGTTTATAAGGTGACCTAAGAAGGCAGAGGTGAATCTCTTCCCCATATTAGCATTTATCATCATACGAAAAATGAAAAAGAAATGCAGAAGTTGAGAGTGAAACAAGAAAAACATGAACAAATGAGAAGGAATCCAAAATAAGACTGGAAGTAGATTTCAAGCATAGAGACAGACTGAAATAGGAAAAGAAACACAAGCCCAGATACTGTAATGTGCTAACCTAATTAGGTTAGTAATAATGTGGCAAAAGAAGAGGAAATATTCTGAAGTGAATGTAGTGTATGTGTATACTTATATACACATGTATCATAATATTGATACAATCACTTTGAAAAAGAAACATAGCCTATTTAGTATATTTGAAAAATAAAATTATAAAAGTGGAAACATTTGTAAGTACAAGTCATATTTAGGTATTACTTAGGATATTTGAGCTAGACTTCACGAAGACTTACGATTACTACATAACAGAGAAACCGTAGAATTCCAAGCAGTCTGATCAAAACTCATTTCCTTAACAGAAAAAAGAGTAAGAAATCTTTTGACTTGAGATTGCTAGTGCTTTCAGCAACATGCAGGAAGATAAGAATTTAACAAAGTTGTAGTAATTCACAAGAATGGTCCTGGATTCAGCAGTATCACTTAAAGGTCTTCTGTTTCCAGATGCTATAATTTCCCCTGATACTCTAGTAATCTTAGATTATCTTTCTTATTATGAAAAACTTTCCTTCACTTTATCTCATATTTCAAGTTGTAATACAGAAAGACGCATTGAATTGTCTCTATGAGTCACCCAAGAGCCCTTTGACTCCTTTGTTTATTAATATCACTTTTTCATCTCATGAAGCACGCAGAAAAGGCAACATGCAGGCTGCAAAAATATTTTACTTCTATCTGCTTTTAAGAATTACTAGGATTCATATTTTTTTCAGGGCTATATATACATTTTGGGGTAGTCACAATTTAACAACTCTTTCTAAAGAAATGTCCAACTGAAAATAACTTTTTCCCTTTAATTTTGTAGGCTACTTTCTTCTACTTTATTTTCCGCATTTTCAGCACTTCCCAATGGTCAAAATCAAGTTGGACTGAGCATGTTTCCAGCAATCTTCTGGCTTTGGAGACTGTTTTCTGACAGATGTGAGAAACTTTTGACCTTTTAGCTTTAGAATGCTTCATGATGAATGATTCAAACATTTTTTTTCTAACTTTTCTTATACAAATACATCAAAGTTCCTATTTGATGGTGAGAGTTTTATCTACAATGAAAATAAATAGTTTTTTCCTATTTATTGCTCTTTTAACTTCACTACACAATTCTTTACAGGGGAAAAAAGAAAAGATCAGCTATGACCCAGTTGCCAGTAACTACCTATCCACAATAAACCTGTACAAAAGCTCTAGCTGTTTCCTGACAAAAAGTTTCCAAAAATTTTTACTAAAAGTAATATGAAAAAAAATAGAACACTTTAGGAAGCTGATCCTGCTCTGCTTTACACCACAGGCAGAGTACCATAATATACTATGCTGGAAGATGAGGACATACGAGTCCCTCAGACCCATGATTCAAGCTAAACTGAGTCTCTTTTACCAATTTGTAGGCACATTTAGAGTTTATTTAGACCAGCTGGCAGCTTCTTGACAAGGCAGCAAGTCTACTGCAATGATTCTTCTGTGGCATTCTCTGTAGGGTCGTGGATTTGGGATAGACCTTTTGCCTTCTTGGAGTACATTTAGAGCTTGTTGTGGGCTGGACTTAGCACAGTTTTGTCCAAAGAAGCAATAGACTCAAGGCAACACAAAAAGACAGAAGATAAGAAGATTGAATTTACTGTCCTTATTTTCGCACATTATCTCGAAGGTAATCATATGTTGGCCAAAATATTAGGGTTTTTTCCTCTTTTAATCTGTGTTCCTTTAAACTAGTTCAGAAGACAATAATTTTTCAGGTTTTTCATTTTAAGGTGGTCTTCTCTCATAATGCTTCATCTTGCAGCTCACCAAGGATCCTCCATTTGTAGAAGCATCATCCAGTGGCCTGTACCCCAGCTAAATACTGAAACAGAGACAGCGCTCATGTTATTACTTCATGGGCTACTGGGAATCAGTTTGATTCTTTACCAAGATTTGGACAAACAAGAATTGTCCTGAATCATCTTTTATTAATGAAAGCCCCAAGGGACTATTAAACTGGTAGAGAAGCAGTGGACTGCAAAATCATCAGGAACATAGGAGAAAACACTGAGATTCCCGTAGAAAAATTTGTGTTGGAGGACAACTAAGGGGAGTCAAGCAGTTCAACTTCCTACTCGAAGCAGAGCTAACTTCAAGGCAAAATCAGGCCTTGTCTGCAGGTCCTTTGTACCTATACACAGTCGGTAGATACTTTCTCATTTGGGCCTGAAACTCTCGTCTGAGAAACCTATTTCACTGCTTAAATTACTCTCATTTTAAAATTTAGTCTCATTAAATAACAAAGCAGTGTTTTCTCCCTATTTCTAAAGTAACACAGAACGAGGAAAGAAAACAGAGCAAATGATAGTGGAAAAAAAAATTGGCATACAGAATTCTAGAATCATTTAGGCTGGGAAAAACCTTTAAGTTCACCAAGTCCAACCATAAACCTAACACTGCCAAGTCCACCACTAAACTAACTTGGTTCACTCAAGTTCCATAGCCCTAAGCAATATATCTGCACATTTTTTAAATACCTCCAAATTTTGTGACTCAACAACTTCCCTGGGCAGTCCGCTTCAGTGTTTGACAATCCTTTCAGTGAAGAAATTTTCATAATGTCCAATTTAAACCTCCCTAGGTGCAACTTGAAGCCTATTCCTATTGCTAATTACCTGGGAGAAGAGACTGACTCCCACCTCGCTACAATCTCCTTTCAGGCAGTTGTAGAGAACAAGATCTCCCCTGAGCCTCCTTTTCTCCAGGCTAAAAAACCTCATCTCCCTCTGCTGCTCCTCGCAGGAATTGTGCCCCAGATGCTTCACCAGCTTTGTTCTCTTCTGTGGACACGCTCCAGAACCTCAATGTCTTTCACGTAATGAGGGGCACAAAGCTAATCTTGCTAAAGATCAAAATACTACGTACCTTGGGACTAGTGTGCAAGTACAAAGCTGTTGCACCAACATACTCTTATGTTTGCCTGATAATGAAACATATACACTATACAAATACCAGCAGAACTGTGTATCAGCCAATTCTTAGTGAGGAATCACCGAAGGGTAACTTGAAATTGCCTTAGGAAAAAAAGTCTAATAATTTTAGGGATATTACCAGCAGGAACCTCCACTATGAATGATCAGCTTTTTGGGGCTGCTGAGGAAAGCCTTTCTTATTCACATTCTTTCATCCTACACATGAAGAGCAGTGAAAGGAAATCTGCTTTCTCTATTCAGTTTCTTTGTTCCACTTCGCATATGAGAAAGACAGATAGGTCCAGTGTCTTGTGCTGCATTCCCCTTTGCATTCCATTTTCTTCCAACTATTCTTTAACATCTTTACAGCCTTTTGAGTGTCTCATAGTTGTTTTATTAAGCAAAGTACCTGCAGGATCTGATCTTTAGCAATCACAAATGATCTGAGAAAGAGTACCCACATAAGGAATTGGACACAGAAAATTTTACATCAAGGGGGAGAAATACCTCTAACAAAAAAGAGAAAACTAACAAAAAAATAAAAGGCCCATGACCTGAAAGATCCCTGCCTCTTATAATCTTTATATTGGAAATTGCACTGAAGCTTCAGCTGTATAAAGGTTATTGATACTTCTTCCATTGGTAATATTGAAAAGGAGTCAAACTTTTGAGTCCTGGCTTCAACTGACATTGTATGCCTTTGATGCTTTTAATCTATTTAAAGTTTATTACATCATATATGACACAAGGGAATCCACTAAATGTCCGTCGAATTTGATTTTCACTGTTTTCCGTAATTTAGAAGTTGAAACAATTAAGTGCCTGCAGCTCATATTTAGAACTAAAGCTCCCTTTCTTTGAAATGTATTATTAAATTGCTGCCATTATTTCCTCTACATTTACTAGTTGCTACTTTTCTACAGCATAATCCTTCAGGTAAAACCATTATTCTTTTTCTGTTTCTTTCCTGCTGTATTAAAACTGTTGTGGTATCTTTTTATCAGTATATTTCTTACAGTGCAGTACTTATGTTTCACTTCACATATGAAAGTCAGGAAAATAATCAAGCATACAATAAATATGTTGGACCTTTTTAAGTCCTGACTTTTAGCTGGCTTAAATTAACAGAGTTCTGTAGCAGTTCATATAATTTTTTTCAAATTAGTTACTAGATTTCATAAATATTTCCTTGAATGCTAAAAATATTTCACAACCCAAAAATAAAGGCTAAAATTCTAGGCTCCTAACGGAATTAGATGTGTCAAGTCTCATCAGACTCCTGCATAAGTGCTCAGGGCACAATTCCAACAAGCCAAGCAGGATATTTCTTGCAGATGATGGGCCATGCTGCACTTTTCAGTCAGTTTTCTAGCTTTCTTGTAAGTACATGTTTTTCTTTAACTAAATCCATGGTTAAATCTCTGTGAAGGTCACCTTTAAAATTAGGATACTGGAAGGCTGAAGGGGGATCTCCCACACAGGACTGCAGAGTCTCCAAACATTTTTTTAAGTGAATGGGCTCTGTCTGACCATAATTTTTTTCTATATTTATTTAATGAAAGCATACAAGTTATAATATACAACTTAGAATCTATGATTTTAAGTGTCAAAGAAATTAAATTGTGTTCCAAAGACTAAAATCCTGAAAACAAAAATTAGTAATCAGATGAAAGGCATTTAAACTCTAACAATGACATCAAATTGGGAGGCTGTAGGTATATCTAATTTCTCAAATGAAGTTATGAGAACAGAGGGGGAGACAGATTATCATATTATTCATAAATGTTGGAGGTCACTCTGATTTACAGAAGCAATTTTCTCCTGAGGACTAGTAATTTCTGAGGAAGTGCTATTAAATATTATTCAAAGACATTTTAGGAAAATAAAATATACAGAAGTAACTTAATTTGCTAAGGGTTTTGTTTGTTTGGGGTTTTTTATGAAGCTAGAATATTTTTAAGGAAGCTGATCTAACAGTTCTAAATGCCATGTAAAATAAGTCAATATTGCTCTTGTACCAATTTCCATAGAAGAAAATGAGATGCAATGACTTTTCAGTACATATGAAAATAAAGGGGGAGGATGACAATTACTCATTAAATATTCCCATACTAGACAAGTCCAGGGTTTTATCACAATCAGCAAAGAAGATAGATCTACATGCTTGATTCTTCAACAGAGAACTTGCAGGTCTTCCACTGGTGTATGTATGTAAGTGCAAAATAAAACAAATGCACTCTACAATTTTGTGAGCAAGAAAAGTTCTTTAAACTTTAAATAGTACTTTCTAGAACCGTGGCTTCAAGGTAAATGCCTGCAGCTAAAAATATTCTTCATTGAAAGCCAGGACAAGGAAAAGGCTGATTAATAACACAAGCTTCCAGAACTCTTCAGAATGCAACTTACACAAGACACTTTCTCTCTACTTATCTGAGTACAAAGTCAGATTGTAAATCTTAGGTACAAGATAGTATTACACTTCACACAAGAGATACTGGATGCTTCTGCAAATATATAATCAGTGTAGCTAGGCTAAAAATAAGCAAACACAATAACAGTAAAAGGTTATATCAAGGCAACAAAGTCTATGAGATTTCACTCCTGTGATTCAAAAGTCAATCAAGTGAGTTTACTACCTTTTATTTACACACAAGGTTTATTTCATTGATTTTATTTTTATTTTTAATTCACCACTACCTAGTGCTAGAGTACCAATGTAAACAAAGCAAAGAAAAAACTTTCTACAGGGGCAGCAGGGAAGTAAGCAAGTTATCCCCTCCACAGAGCATCTCTGTCGATTTCAATGGCATGCAAATGTGCAACACTACATGCTTGAAGGAGGTCAAAGAATGATGAAGTTGACAAAAATAGTTACAAATCTCCTATGGTTTGCCTGTTAAAACAGGCACTACCACAGTAATTGCAGCAGGTCTGTTATTTAAGTCTTGGAGGTTCCTTGGTATATAATTTTAAATTAAATACACAGAAAACATCAATATTAGATGATCAATCACATTTGCAACTGTTACATTGGCACCTTTACAAAGCTAAGTGAGGTCTTTGTGTATGATCACTTTCCAAGGTTGGACACAATGATCTTGAAGGTCTTTTCCAACCTTAATGATTCTATGAGTCTATGATCCAGCAAATCACACATGGCAACTGTGACAAGGCCCATCACTCATAATCAGTAAGACAGAACCTGTTAACTGTGCTATTATAACATTTATTGGGCAGTATCCAAGACCCAGGTTCTTAGACAACTCTAAAACTGCCTAACTCAACTGCTTAGTCCCACAAAAAAAGCATCTTCCACAGGTAAAGGTGCATTTTGTTCAGAAAGCTTATTTAAATATGGCATAGGTTACCATACATCTCTTGATATCCCTCACATTCCCATTTCTATAAAATTTGCAGCCCGTCTCTCATACACAGATTCAGGCAGGGAAACCCCAAACCAAAGCTGACTGTAACTGTATTACTTCCCCACCACCACAGGCCTTACAGCTTCCCAAAGGTCTCTTAAGAGATCATCCTTTTCATCTAATTTTTAAAAACATATTGTTTTTCTTTCTATCAGTGGTAAACAACCAAAACGACTTTATATACATTTGTTTCCGTCTTAAAGAAAACTGAATGTGTCTAGGAGCCAACACATAAACTAATCAGATGAGACTATTCCTTCACAAAACAGCATGGTCTGTCTTCCCCTTTTGGTCTACCAGGAAGCTACAAAGATGCTGCTGACAACATGAAGCAATGAATTTCCATCAGGACTGAGAAGATGACTACTTGCACTGTTTGTCTGAGATGCCCTGTTACCCTCACACTCACTACAGGTCAGAGAAGCCAGCATGGCTGACAGCAATCAAGAGTAGAACAGAAGAAATAGGATTAACTGTTCTGTCATGGGGTTCACACACACACACAGCTGACTCAAGATAAAGTTGAATATCTCTGAATGTAATGCATTGTGGTTACCTGGTCTCCCACTTGCGCACTACAATGAGCAAACAGGTAAGAGGGATTCACCTAGTCTAACTCACACAGCCATAAACAAGTAACTGAAGAGTTCACAGAATGCACCATGGCACAAGATTCAAAGCTCATTTCTGAATGCAGGCTAATTATGTTAACTAAGTCTATTAAGTTAACATAACTAAGACTATTAAGTTAACTAAGTAACTCACAGCTAATGAGTTATAGCTAGCCATGCCTTTTTAACCATGTGTAGGATCAGGGAATTCAGGTAGACTGCATGTCGACCTACACTGACTTCTATGCAGTTACCTCTAGCAGCTCTGTAACCTTTTGTATGAAGGCCAGGCAGAACAACCACAGATGCCACTGGTCTTGCTGGGGTATATTATCTCCATATAATTATTAGAAAAAGTGATTTCTTGTTACATGAAAGCAGAGGGCCTGATGCAACGAGGTTATGATTTAGTTTACAGCTGGTGCCCTTAATGCCTGAAGGATTTCTTGCTTTTTCTTGTATATGCTTTTTACACGGTTCCTTATATCTACAAGTATTAGCATGCATACTTGTAATGCTTTAGGTGATAATTTAGCCTGGTTTCTTGGCGTCCAGTAGGCTGGGAGACCAAACATCCCAGAAACTGTAGAGTTAGAAGACCAAACATTCTATTGTCATAAGAACTCAAGGTCCCCTAGCAGGACAGATTCTGTAAACTAGAAGTTAGCCCACCCAAGCCCCTTATTGGGTCCTCTTGTTAGATATGCTAATGTGTAAGGTCTTTAATTGTATACTCGATTGGGGATTGGGAGGACACTGCAACGCTGACACCTGGGTGAAGTAATGCATGGAATGGGATCCTATCAAAATACCAAGGTAAACGACCCCAAGCCTCTAATCATGTCTAGTTTCTCATTTCCTAAGACCAGGGAAAAGGCATCACCCTTGTCCTGTCATTACAGGCCATGGTAAATTCTTGCTCCATCTCTCTTGTAGGCATACTTTAATGACAGGATGGATGCAATAAGATCTCTTCCTCAGGCTAAATAAACTCCAGCTCATTTGCCTTTGTCCACAAGAGAGGTGTTGCAACACTCTGATCATTTCTTTGGTCTTCCTGTGGACCCACTCAAACAGATCCATGTCTTTCTTGTACTTGTGGGCCAAAAGCTAGACACAGCTCTCCAGCTGGGTTCTCACAAAAGCAGAAGACTAGGATCACCTCCCTCAACCTGCTGATCACACTTAATCTTGATGCAGCTAGGGTGCAGATGGTTCTCTGGGCTGTAGACACACACTGACAGCTCATTTCCAACTTTTCAACCACTGGTATTCCCCAAGCCCTTCTCCACAGGGCTGTTGTCACCCCATTCATCACTCAGTCTGCACTTATATTGGGGATTGCATTGACCCAGGCGCAGGACCTTGTGCTCAGCCTTGTTGAGCTTCTAGAGTTTTTCACATGAGCCCAAGCCTGTAACATTCCCTATGGATGTCATCCCTTTCCTCCAGCATATCAACTGCTCTGCTTAGCTTGGTGTTGGACTGTGTATTCATGTTCTAAACAAATGCATTCAGGTATACTAAACATTGTTTTTGTACCTGCGTGCTTCCAAACTGATCTGGCTATGTCTTCAGCAGATGCAAGCAGGTTATTTTATAAGCTTACAAGTACAGATGCAATTAAGGGGACTGCAGACTAAGCCTATGCATCAGGCCTCAGCAGCAGTGATGCATGCATTGCCAACCCTAATTTAATGTCCTGGGGGAATAAGAGAAGGCTGATTGTTCTCCTGTATGAACAGCACAGGTAGCTCATTAATGGAGCTGCACTGCCTGTTTTGTCATTCTGCGCACAGTGCCTTAGGCAACAGTGACAAGAATAAAACTTAAGAAAAACTAACAATTCACAGAACCTGTCATTGCTGTGCCTTGTGCAGACCTGTATCTCATCGCTATCAGCGCTCACAAAGGCCAATAAGTTGGCATGTATCTCAGCTTGGTGGGCAGTCAAGTGCACCAAAATCTTTTTGATGCTTGCAAAATCCAGCTGATTCTGACAGGAGAAAAAGAGAAATCAAAAACTAATGGTAAAGGAATAAATCTTAAAACATAAAACCAGATGTAAAACTGTGAAGGAAATTGAATGAATATTTGTTGAACCTTAATTCTTATGTTTCTCACACTGCTGCCTTTATTATAGATGAACTGTAGGAAAAATCCACAGTGCTAGAAGCTGCTGTTAACATATCGCTCCAAGTCTATAATCATTATCAATCAAGTAATAGAAGGTAATTTATTGTACACTAAGTGCTTAGTGTTGCTACTTTTACTTCTAGAAATAGCTTTGGCTCATTTGGACAACATATTCTACTTTTGATTAAAATAACTGCTTGGGACTTGATTGATGTGAGAGTTTGAACAGATAGCAATTGCCAGCCTGGGTTGCTCATCAAAAGCTGGCATTTAGAAAAAAAAATGTTAATTCACTGAATGAAAATCTTTGTGCTCTGTGAAGAGCTGCAATGCATAACGCTGTGACTGGACATGACCGTCATTCTATACCATGAAGACCCAATGATAATGTGCTAAGACAAAAGGATTTTAATCACGCCAAATTCAGCTATAAGGTATCTGTTTCTTGTATTATCATCCAGAAGAGATGGAAAGAGCACGTACTGTATACAGTGACAAAATTATCATAAGAAATTGTCCTCAGAACTCTGAATGCC
Source organism: Eopsaltria australis (assembly GCA_034509425.1). Taxonomy (NCBI): domain Eukaryota; kingdom Metazoa; phylum Chordata; class Aves; order Passeriformes; family Petroicidae; genus Eopsaltria; species Eopsaltria australis. Next base: position 462,818 of record JAVTVJ010000048.1, read on the forward strand.
AACATTTTGTAAATTATAGCTGCTCAGAAGCAGGCCATCCCTTGACCCTAATTATTTCATTTTATTGTTCACTGATACACTTAGAAGATAATTAGAACTTCTAATCTATTTGGTAATAAGTGGCAATAATTTCTTTTTTGCCCTGTGAACTGCTTTTTTAGGAATATTACTGACTGCCAGTGGGAGAGGCCTTCTGCTCTTCTATAAAAATCTCAGGTTATAGGGTAGTAGCTGAGGTAGAATGGAGTAGCTAAATGTAATTTCATAATAATTATAGATCATAATTACTAGACTGTTATTCCACTGTTCTATAATTTTCCACATAGCCTAATGAGATTGCAGATTACAGTACCATCGCTTTAGGAATGCCTATGGAAGTAACTTTATTCATTCAAGTATTTTAATGTGATTAGTTCAAGAACTTAAGTACATGCAAGCTTTTGCAGAACTGACTCAACAGCCTCTTTCTACACTTAAAATGAATTTGGAAAATAACTTTTATCTGGAGCTTGGGGAGCAGTACATGGCAATTATGTGTAGGCTGTCCTTTTAAAAACTGAATAAAACAATTATAAACTGAAAGAGAAAACAAGGAAAGTAAATTTCTAAATATGCTTTGTCAAAGGATACTTCATTTTACTGCTATGTGTTCTGATCTGAGCATGTTTGTGTAATTTATGTTACAATAAGACTATATTACAAGGGTATACTACAAGGAAATTAAGGTAAAAAATTAATTTGCATTTCACCAGCATTTGCACAAAAAAAAGTCTAGCATATCAAGAAAGTCATCTCCATTATGGGATCAATTATTGGATTTTTTATCTTCTGGTTGAAACTAGGTGATCTTTCAACCCAAACCATTCTATGATTCTAGAACTGTTTTATATTAACAGGATAACTTGTTCAGTATTTCCTGTACAATACTCTGACCTCAGCTACCTGTGTTAACCCTAAGTGAAACTTCCTAACTGCATTAGTTAGGATAAGAACTTTAAAAAAGGCTTAAATAAAATGAGACTATTGATTTCTAATTTTCCCACTAAGTTCACTGAAAAAAGGGTTAAAGAAATGTTTAAAGACATAAATGCTTGCAGAAGTCCTTAAATGTCAGGAAGATAACATATGCTTTCCTATAGGAGGAATCTTAGCAAGAAGCAATAGCAAATTTCTGAAAAATACTTACAAAGGAAGGTCAGTGGCACGTTCCTTACAATAGCTCCAAATATAGCCAGTGAAAGCAGGCATGGCTCAGCCAACTATAAAGACAGCATTTGATTTGGGACCTATTGACAAAAGAGACAGAAAAGAAACAAGAAAGGAACCACTGCCTGGCTTACTGCCATACACGTCAATGATTTCTCAGAAACTATCAGCTGAAAGAAAAAGAATCCCATAGCCAATCCATCACAGGGAAGAAATGCAAGAGAACAGAACATATTTGGAAAGATTTTCTCAGCCAGCATCATGTTTTAATTAAAGAAAATAAGAGAGACCATAGCAACATACAGGACTCTGTAGCTACCTCACATCTCACAGGAATTACGGCATGTGCAAATCAATATCTGTCTGCCCTCACAGAACAATGCAGGTAGTTTGACAGAGAGTTAAAATGCTTTCTATAATGAGCTCGTTAGAGCCATTGACACTTTAATTTGAGTTAAAGCTAATTCAGGACTTCTGACCAGAACCTTTGCAGTACTGAAGAAAAATAAAAAATACTGTTCATCTCTCCTTTCAATAAGGACAAGGTGCAAAATTTTCTTTAGCAGTTTTATCAACCTTCAAATTCTCCAACAAAATCTTGGAGCAGAACTAACCCCACCCTGAATACAGGTTTAATTTTCCATACTTATCTCTGGAAACCTGACACAATCAAGACACACTGTATTACTGAGCAAAATCTGTTACTCTTATGCTATGACCCCAGCACGTCCATGGATCTTGCTGACCAAGTACCTATGTGCCCTGTGGAGTCACAATGCATCAAACACCATTCCTTATCAGTTGGATTCATTGTCCAGCCACACTACACATCTAATGCTCTGTTGCAAGGGTAAACAGATGAACAGACAAATGCACCATGCTAAGTCACATTAAAAGGTACAAATAGAAAGCAAAATCTCCCTGAAAAGTAGGAAAACCTCTTTCTGACTTGGCTTCTACTATGATTCTTGTGGATCACTTCCAACTCAGAATATTCCATGAAAGTTAAAGGTTCGATGAAAGCTATCTAAGCCATAAACTCAGAGCTTGGCTACGAGTCCCTGAGAACTTGTATGCTATTTCTGAATTGATCTGCCCCTATACGTTTTCAGGTTACTAGGGTAAAATAGGATATACCCTCCTAAATCACACTGTTTAGAAAAATCAAGCAAGCTAAGAGACCACTGGCCTCCAAACAGAAAATAATACCTGCTATTCACAACTGGTGACAGTAGGAACACCAGGAGAATATAGGTAAGTGACTGACAGTGAAAAGAGTAGGTTTTGATTTTTAAACACTTGCTTAAAACATAAATTAGAATTTCAGAAAATACTGATCCATGACATTTGGATTCCCAATTTGTTTCTTCCCAAGTCTCACCTTACAGCATTTCCCCCTTTTTTTTTCTTTCTTTTTTTTCATTTACAGTAAACAAGGAGATATAGTACAAGTCACAGCAAACCACAGATAAACTATTTCAGTACAATATACAACTGTGACTGTTTAGGACTGAAATGAAGAAAAAAACTATATCTCCAGCAGCTCCCCGTTGAAAATTGTCAAGATCTCCAACCTTTAAGCCCTAGTGACAGCTGAAGATACAGGACATATCCAACAGAGAGATTTGTAGAAACCCTTTCTGTCTACTCCTTGAGTCTAACCTAGGAGCTAGGTAACCATGCCAACACAGCACTAAGGTGAAGACAATGTCCTAGTTCTTAACGAGATGCATTTTTCACCTCTGGCTTTCCCTCACCTTAACATAGCCATTGTCTGCCTTGTTTTCATCCTACAGGAGAGGAGGACACATGATGGTTGTTCTCAGATGGACAGACACTTAGATATTGCTTGTTCTTGGGTAGTTTATTCCAGTCAGTAACTAACCTAGACCCGCAGACTGAAAAAAAACCAATTGCTGTTACAGTGTTTACCATTTCATTGTCAGCAGCTCTAGGAACAAGCTTAACAGTGTTTTGAACATTCACCTGGTATGAAGAAGCAACCTTCTGTAAGTTTGCCTGGTAAGACTACCAGATACATATTTAAAGCGAGAATAAAAGCATATATGCTTATAATCTTACAATGGTAGTATTCATTAGAAAAGTTGTATAAGCAATATTTTAATACAGCAAAACACATGGAATTTCATTTTTTTATTTCCTAAATTTAACATTGTCAAAGCCTAGGTGGGCTTGTATATGGCTATGAGCTAGCTGATTTTTAAAATATTCAGAAGAGCTCTTATATTTCATTTTCATATCTTGATGTTCAAAGGTGAAGAAAATCACATACAAATGGCTTTTTAATATATTAATGATTAAAGAGGAATTTTTGTTTATTAGCTACATGGACATTACAGCTCTACGAAAAGGTCTTTTGCAAACAGTGCTGTTTAATTTGACACAGGAAAAAACATAAAAATAAAAATTTGTAACAATTCTTTATTTTTTGTACATTCTTAATACTAATGTAAAATATTGCTCCTTAAAGTATCTAGAAAATCATATAACACATTATAAACTAAAAAGACATCAAATTAATTTTTTAAAAAACAACTGAAACTAGAAAGCAAACATTTTGTGAATTAATATTGCAATTCTAATGCTTATTTTTGATAGAGATTTATTTCTCCTTTTTAATTAGACTGAATTCAAGACAGCATGTAAACTAAAATGAAAGGAACACGTTAGGGGTCAAAAGTAACCCCTCTAGTAACTGTCAGCATAAACCTCATTTCTGCAGGAACCAAATTGTTCCTACATGTGGAAAGAAGGAAAAAAGGCTTTCAAGAGAATGAAAATAAAAATAGAGAACCAGAGCAACATTCTTTGGAGCAAAGTTGTTCATTTCAAAAATCTCACTATTTTCCAGGGCAAAAGAAAAGGCACATTCCTTTAGGGTAACCTTTAAGAACAGTATGTATCACAACAAGTATAAATATACACAAACAACATTACATACATTTAAGTAAAAATCTAGTTTCTTCTCCTAAGAATGAAGAATAAGCAAGACATTTGAAATGTGCCAGGATAACTGAAGTTGAAGGCGGTACAGAGTTTGGCTAGGATCAAACATGGCATTTGCTGATCACTATTCACACATCAGTGCTCCAGACTGTGTGTTCTCAAGGCAGAGAACGCTGTTTACCAGAGTTATTGGCAATTGCAGCTTCAACACAGTGAATTATCAGTGAATGGCTGAGTTTCGAAGAGACCATTGAAGGTCATTGGGTTCAAATCCCCTGCTCTAGCAGGGCCACCTGCAGTCAGTTGTCCAGGACCATATCCAGATGTATCCAGAATATCTGCAAGGAGGGAAGATCCGCAAAATCCCGGGGCAGCCTGTGCCAGTGGTCACTCAGCCTCACAGTAAATGACTGACCTGCACCCACACAGACAAACAGCACTTCCTTGTCCCATCTTTTACAGCTGTGGTTGACAGGCGGAAAAAACTGCACCCTTCTAAGAGTATTAATTACTTGAAATATTCCATGTTACAACAAGACCCTACTTACCCAGTTTAACCACATCACTACCATGTAAAACATAATTCTTGGGGAGGCATCAGCAGGCACATATTTGACGGTGTCACTGAACTACGTCCTTCTCTTTTGTGCTTCTCTTTTTGCCCCTCCATTTCTTTTGGTCCTGATCTAACTCTTCAGACTTTTCCTGGTGAGTTGCTCAGCTATACTGACTGTTTTCAGTACTGATCTTTGACATGAAGCTAAGATTCATCTTCCCAAATTCAGCCTTATGAAACACCAGTGTCTGAACAGTTTATTTAATGGCTTATCAGTTAGTAGCTGAAAAGCTTCAGTGCTTGTTATTTTCTCTTTTATCACCTGTTTGTTGGACAATTCTATCTGTATATCTATCTCTTTCCTGGCTTTTCCCTTTATACTCCATAGTCCTTGATGTTCCAAATACCATTACAGATTTCATCGGAAACACGCCTTGCTCAAGAACAATTTCCCTAACTTTCCATCTGTAGTGACCCAAGAGACATGAGAACTGTAGCCAAAAAACTCCTCAAAGCAATGACAAATTAACCAAACCCACAGAGGAGTACAATTCTAAACTAGCAAATAGAATGGGAAAGGGTGAGATACTTGAAACCTGAGAAAACTTACAATGTTATTTGAGTTAGAATACTCTTCATAACACTGTTTTATTGCTGAATTGAAACTGAACTATGTTTATCTTGATGAGTCAAGGGGAAAAGTGTCAGACAACTCCAAAACCAGGAAACAAATTTGTCAGCATAGATTCTATTCAACACTAGGATAATGTGATAAACAGAGATAAAACTCACTCATTTTGTAGAATTAAGAAATAGGTAGCAGTTCAGCATTTACCATGCAAGAGCTTGAAAGGAATTTGCACTACTAGATAGCATAGTTGCTAAAAATGCAAATCAACTTCACGTTTTCCCAAAACAGAGAGATGAAATTTTGTCTAAATTATATGCATGGCTGTTTTAGTTGAGATATCAAAAGTGTTTTATCCACTATCCATTTATGATAAAAATTGCACTGTTGTTTCCATAAAATATACTAGTTTCCAGCACATTGTTGCTCTCATTAGCACCTGACAGTGAAACACTTTTGTTATCAAATAGTAAAAGCCATAACAATTTTCTGCCATCTTTTTTTATATGATCAAAAACACCTTCTGGCAAAAAAAAATTAGAGTTTTTCTCCTTCTAGAGGAAAAAAGTACTGCTTTTCTGTGAATAATGTTAATCACAGAATTAAACTGAGACAAGTAGATTTACAGTCAACACGTTAATGGGCCAGCTCACAAGTTAACACATCACTTCATAACTGTCTGAACTGATAAACTGCCAATTTCTAGTTCTTTTTTGTGATTATATTTTGACATTTTTGCCTTTTTTCTGTTCTACAATAGATGGGATTGATAATATAAGTTCTTTTCAAAGGTTAAGACAAAAGGGTTTACTGGTCAGCTTGAAAGAATAATTATGAAACACTGATTTTAAAATTTTTATCGAATACTTTGGGTTTAGAAGTGTGAAGTTCCAGGTATATGGACTTCCCCAGCTACTTGGATCTTTAATAGGGTAAAAGTTTTTTCTTCTCGCTGGCTACCAAATCACTTTTTAAAGACTATGACACTTTTTAAAATTTATTTGTAATATCATCAAATAGAAGAAAACCAAAAGCTTAAAAGGGTCTGGAGGTCATCCAGTCTGCTGTTACTCTCCCTTAGCTGAACGATCTTGAAACTTAATTTACATATGAATAAATTTCACTTTGCTGTTAAAGAGAGGATAAGAGCAAGAAATCAGATTAAATGACTAGCACGCTCTTCCCTCCCTTCTCCTATTGATTTAAAACCTTCCTTCAATGGACATCAATGTGCCAAAAACAGCCATTTCCAAAAGCCTATATTGGCTAGCAGACCACAACATGTAAGTGTAGAAAGACAACCAAGTTAATGAGCTAGCTCTTCCTATTAAAATCCTTCCAGATATTTGTGCAATTTATGGAAAATTATCCCAAAAGCTTCTCCAAATTTAAGTCAATTAAACATTTCTGTATGAGAATAGGAACTACTGTGATGGCCAAGAGGCCTTATGCCAAAGAAAAGCTAGGATTCAAACAGAGAAAATCACAACTCTTGAAAAGGTAATTACCAGCTACTGTGAAGTGCTAAAGCACTTCTTTTCTATTAATATCGGGAAAAGCTTCACTTTCCCAGAAACCTCTACAAAATTGCAGCTTCCATATGCTCATTATTAATTTCAGCTGCTCTGAAATCAAACATTTCTAGCAACAATACTTCCAACTCATCCTAAGGATGAAAGAGATCAAAACAGAAGAACCTGGTCATACAAACAAAAATGAGAAAAATACATGAGTGCTATGCATGAATACCTTTTTCCCCATAATATTCTCTGAAAGATCAGCCCTTAAAAAGTCTTAAGACAGTAAATTCCCTTTATAAACCAAGCAGAGAGAGAATCTGTTCCAAGCAAAGCAGAACATATACATGAAAGTGTAGTTTTCACTGATTATTGTTCATGGGATTTGCATAACTTGAATAATCTGGGATTTATTTATTCTTACCACTGCCTAACATTTTTAAAAATAAGTTTGTATTTGTATTTTGTAAAACAAAAGCGAAATTATATTCCTGATATACTGTGATTATTTCTAATCTCATTTGCAAACCACCAATCCTTTTTTTCTGTTTCTTTCTCTTTTTTAAAATAAATGTTTTCCATTCCAACTAGAAGACTTCTGGAATGTCCGATATTTTCTTTCTAGGTGTTTACTTCCCAAAATCCCTCTCTTACTAATCTCCACTAAAATTTAAAAATAATAAATAGCAAGAATGTAGTAGAAAAGCTATTTATTGGGATGGACCTCTTCATAAATTCCTGAAATAATTTCCTTCAAATTTCAAAAAATACCAAAAAGATCTGTCTGCAAGGTTATAATTCAATTAAGCTCACAGGCATCTAAACTTATCTGACCTTCTTGATTATAAAATACTATTTTCCTTCTGATATATAATATTTCCATTCTTCCAAAGGAACTTCTGTAGCTAAGAATTTTTATTGGCCTTTTTGTTTAAGGTAATAATACGTGGTATTTTTCTTTTCCTCCATCCTTGTCATTGTATGGAACTTAGTTCTTTTGTCTAGATCTTTAAGGAAACTTTGGGTTACTATCTGGTATATTGATTGACTTGAAAAATTAAGACACATTCAATTTTTACTAAAATGACATGCCTTAATACACCACTATTTTCTCTAAGATTTTCCAGACAACAAAAATCCTTATGTTTAACACTAACCCAAGAAAACTTACATAAAATCTCAGGTCTCATCTATTGTGCAATATTTACGATTAATATTTGTTAGTCTGTAGCAGTTAGAAGATCCAAACAGGAATGACAGCTGTGTGCAAAAGACAATGTGTTTTCCAAAGAGCTGAAAACATATATTTTTAATTTAATCAAATTTGTTGTTTTATACTCTTGGCACAGACCACTGAGCCTCTCACAAAAGCCAGAAATAAAACACATCCCAGCAGAAGAAGAAAAGCAAAGGGAAGAAGCAAGGATGCCTGAAGTAGTATTCACTAGAAAGTTTAGGGGTTGGGCTGTTAAAAGACAGGGCAAGAGCACGAAATTAGATTTAATGAAATGGAGAAGGAAAACCACACAAAGAAGTGACAACTGCTTCAATTTTGAGAATCATTCAAATGCAATACATCAGCTCTAATATTATTATATGAGAATAGATTATATGAGAACAGACGGATAGAAAAAACTTGATGGAAAAGAATTTTTATCCATATCATGATTTTCAATCATGTCCCTTGCTCACCTAGACTCAGTCATCTCTCAAAATATGTTTTGGCCTCCTTCCTCTCATACAGTGACTTTACAGACTGATGAGAAGAAGAGGGTAAGGTTGCTGAGAGGTGAGTGGCTGCACCTTGTCCTGAATTGATCAGGCTCCTATGTTCCCTAAGATACACTGCCAAGTTCAAAGAGGTCTTTACTCTTAGAGACTGAAAAGGTTTCATCTAATTTGTACCTGTGTCAGAGACTGAAAATAATTCATGCCTCAAACATTGATATAAAGTTTTGATCAGAGAAGCCTCCCTGAAGATACCTGACTGGGACTTTGAACTGAGTCAAACTGCTGAGATTAGATAAAGGGAAAAGCCTATTGTTCAGTCATCTCAGTCTGAGGGAAAGGAATGCGTCCACAGAGGCTGAAGCCACCAGCTGTACTGAGAATCATTTCTGACTGAGTTTGGGGTGGGGGCAGAGTACAGCTCACAGAAGCCAAGTTTGCAGAGTCCTACCCCCCAACTGAAGGGGGGAGGAGGATGGCGTAACCTCTGGTCAGAGGCAATACACACGCATCCTCCAGTACACAAACTGGCCCAGCTGTGGAACCCCCCCAACCCCACAAGCCACATCCACGGGACTCTCACGTGAGAGGCAGCTGAGGGGGAGTCACAATCCATCACAGACCCCCCAAAGTGCTCCCCAGACGCCTTGCACCACAGGACTGCATGTGATGCAAGCAGAGTCTGCTGCTACAGGCTGCCCCCTCCCCCGGGGGGACATGCCCAGACATCTCCACCTGGCCTGAGTGTATATTAACCCATGGCACTCTGTGCTTTTGGGGGACTTCCACCACCGAGACCAACTGAAGAGGACATCAGGACACCAGTGGGGCCCACGGAGTGGTGATACTTCTTTGTCCCTGTCCCTCTCTGTCCCCCCATCTTCCTCCCTACTTCCCCTTTTCTCTCTTTTCTTCTCTATCTCTCTCTCATATTTACTATCAAATAAAACCCATGCTATTGATTGGCATATGGTCTCGTTTGTACCTTAATTCGGGCAGAGGTATTTCCAAAGAACCTTAATAATTGGATCATAACAACCTGTCAGTTTATACCTGCTTCTAAGTTCTTTCAGGCTCAGCAGCTTGGCTGTTGGGGATAGAGTGTGGAGTTACTAGAAAGACAGACTTCTCAGATGGCCTGCACAGCTTGCAGAGATTGTAGTCTTGGGGGCTCAGGAATTGAAACAGCCACCCACACATCACCATGCTCTGTTTTAAGTACTGGGCAACAGATCACCATCTGAGTAAGTTGTCCAGTCCACTGGCTTACTGTGCATGGGTTTCTGAGACACCCTGGGATGATGAGCTGTCATTCCAAAGTTCTCAAAGGTATCTCAAAGATTTTTGTGGGGTTTTTTTGTATGAGCATAACCCCCTGGTTACACCCTATTTCAATTTTGCATGCTACGTATTGACTTTCATCTTCAAAGTTGCTTCTAGGAAACAAAGTCAGAAGCAGAGAATTGACACTGTACAAGCAGCAGCATCAGACATGGTAATATGCCTCCTACAATAGTATGAATAATTGAAATGGCCCTATCACAAATCATGTGCCACTTGACTTCAGACAACCAGTTCCTTGATTATCAAATCATGATAATCAATGCAAGACCCATTCTTTTGCCTGGTGCAGTTTTATATCCTTTCAGACTTCTTTACTGATGCATGGGAAGATCAGATCTGTAAAGTTGAAGTACATTTTTTGAGACGCTGCTGCTGCTGGCTTTGGCACTCCTATGCAATAAGCAAAACTCATTTGAAAAGAATGGTTCTTAAGAAGTACCAAATAATACATGATATCCAAAAGAAAAATTCAGTGCAATCTTTTTCACAGTTGTACACACATTTTCCAATATTTAAAAAATTAAATACTAAAGCAATAATCATGTTTAGTAGGGTGGGAAAAAAGTTTTAAAGTCTAAATTCCATCTCTAATATAGTAAAACTACAAAATAATCAGAGCAAGTAGAAGTTTCTTGGTTTTTGCTTGTTTCTGAACTAATAAAAGAGCATCTGATGTTCAGAAAGAGCATCTATTTTACTGTTTCTACAAGAAAAAGGAAAGAAAGGCACCATGAATCAGGCATTCAAAGTCTTCATAAGGTAGCATAGTGTATATTGCTAATTCAGTAAAAATGGAAAATTTACCATAGGGCATTTGAGGGGGAAAAAATACCTTCAAAGATAATTTCACTTTCAAACATGATTTTCAGTCTGTATCTTGGAATAAATGGCAGCTTTCTTATTTCAGATATTGTAGAATGATAATTACACATAGAAGGGAGAAAATCTTAGACACACATTTGAAAAAGAGAGACAATCCTAAGAAAATACCATTAGAAAAATTAGTTTTAAGTCAGCAACAACAAAAATTTCAAATATTTCTTGTAGTTTCTGTATTTCCCGTAGTGCCTATAAAATGGTCTCTACATTGAATATTGTTGACTTCTTAAAAATAAGGGAGACACTATTAAAAATCTAAAACTTGTATTTAACTACTATCCTATTTTGCTGGCTGTACACTAAACAGTAAGGATACCTTGACTGCCAAAATGGTTTCTGAAACTATTCAGCTTGAGATGAACTCAAGTCTACAGGTCTTGTATTTCAATAATCACCTGAAACATTTTGGTAAAATTACGAAATCTATCACTTAGTAGTGAATTATTTATGTAAATAATGCATTATATTTTTATTATGAAACAGTTTTGCCTCCCTGTAGGCCAGATGGCTCAACCAGCTTTGGGAGAAAACACATACCAAGCATTTGTGCAAAGATAAAGCAATATGTGGTCCATAAAAAAAAAAAAAAGAAAGAAAAAAAGAAAAAACCAACCAAACCCAAACCAACAAGACCAACCAGGTACAAAATATTCTATAAAACATGCCTGTGCAGGCCAGACCTACTATATACACCTTCTTCCATCTCTTTCTCCTCCTCAGCCCCAAAGGACGCTGGAATCCCTCCTTCTTTCACTCTTTCCTCCACATGGATGTAATCATCATTCCTGTTGTGAACAGAAAACCCAGAAAATTCTTTGATCTCTGTAAAACTTCAATGTTACCTTAATACAAACTACCAGCCTAAGTTTCTGTACTGTGATAGACCTACAATAAGACAGGCAGAAAAAACAGACCTTCAAGAGAATTATTCCCTCTGTGATGCATCTGTATTGACGTGATTTCCACAGGATGACTGCATTGCACATATTTTGTAACTCCTATAATAACCCAAATACTCTTCAAGTCTGGTCTAATCATTCTTTACAATATCTCTCAGAGTTTAAGATCTAATATCATGTTTTATTATGATTTCAAAGACTGCACATCCCTATACGTGTAGCCAAATTCCTTGCTTCACTCATTGTACAACGAACAGAACCTCAATTTTCTGAAAAAATCCTTTCTGTGTTTTTCATAATGATTTGAAAACAGTTCATTTTCTACTCTAATGCTTCACTGAACCTCTCATCTACTTAAGGACCATATGAGATTACAAAATATTTTCCTTTACCAATATACTTTCTTAGAAGCCCACCAAGATAGCTATTTATAGGATATTAGAGCAGTTCTAGGAGTTAGTTTTATCCCTATATAAATAGTATCTTCCATCATTCTAATGAGCTCACATATCATTAAAGAGCTAGTATTTGTACAAACGTTTTTTTTTACCTTAATTTTTATTAGATCATGACTTTTTAAAGGCCTGCCTATCAGCTGTATCTTCTTTTATTATTTACATTAGCATAGGCAATTAATAGTGAATATATTCTGTCCTCTGCCAAAAAGAATGTTCTAACAGATTAGCAACTAGATAAGAAGAAAACTGGAATAGTCCAACATGCAAAGCATGATAAAAATTCAGATCATTTTAGCTAGTTCCTGGAAAATTCTTTAAGAAGTTAATTGTGTGACTTACCAAACTGTATCATTTAGAAATTCCTTATGAACATTAGATATTGTAACTAAAAAAGAATTTCATTTACACGTTGGTAAATCAGCCTTTTATAGAGAGGTCCTATTGGGTAGGAAACATAAATGTTGAGAACATAAGGAACACATTCAATTATCCACGTCAAAACAGGATAACCCTTTCATTTTTACTCCCTGGTCTATTATGAAAAGATACAAAACACTTAAGACAGACCTTCACTTCCCAGAATTTCAGCTTAACTTCTCTGATGACACTATTGGGCAGAATTTTGAGAAATCTCAGGGAATTTTAAGATACACTCTTGGAAGCCATGCTAAACGTGATCCAAGTTATTACTTATAAAGCATCAATGTTTTATTTGGAGTACAAAGACTAAGGAAACTATTAAAGTGACAAGTGGTATGTGGTAACCATATTTTCATAACCTTTGTCTGCAACTACAATAATAGAAATACATTTTCCTCAAGGATAAATGAAACAATATAGCTTTTTTTTCTTAACCATATATATCCAGTGACTTAACAGGCCACCACAGGCATCTGCTTTTCTGTTTTCCACATATAGCTATTACCTAGATATCATTTTTCCCTGGGACAGTAGAAAATTTCATTGCTCTGTCATATTAAGCACATATTCAACAGAATAAACAATAGGAAAGACTGCAAGCATGTCCAAATTTTGTCTCTGTATGAGAGGGGGTACTTGGTTTTTGGGATTTTGGTTTATTTTTGGGTTTAGAGGGGGATTTATATGATAATAAAAATGTTTATCCTTATCTATTTTGCATCCAAATACAATTCCTGAGGCCATTCTTAAGGCTTTAGAGCAAGAAAACTGTAATCTGCAGAATCATAGGATCTAGAGTAGTTGTAGTACACTACTAAATCATTAATTATTATCCACTATGACTAAACCCTTATTCAAAATAGTAGTGACTTTTATGTCATAAAGACAAACTCCTTTCTCTTTCTCAAACCAAGACAAATGCACTATCCCTTAAGTTTAGGGATGGGATAAGAAAATAAGCAAGGCCAGAGGTAACTGAATGGGCCTTTAAAACAAATTCTATCTAGCTCCAGCTGTTTCTATCTAAGTTTGAAGTCATCAGGAGGAGATCTGAGGAGTTCTTATGATCCATTTTTTGCAATCAACTTCTGTAACCCCACATCTTGAATTCAATTCCTTGTTGACTTAACCATATGACCCAGTATCTGCAACTTTGAAAGTATATTCATTTTTTCTTACTTTTTAAAATCTTTAATACGGTCTATCTCTCCCTTAGTAATATTTTTTTTAAACCAGTAATCAGTATATTAAAAAAATACTTTTCTTCTGAGAGGGAGAAAAGAACACAGGAATCATATAAATATATACATATCTGTGTGTATTTACACAAATATGGCACTGTGTGTGCACATCCACATAAAGACTACAACATAAATTATAAGATGTTTGATTGTGAACCTAAGAAAGTTACAAAAAAATTTCAGCTTGCCGAGGAAAGATTCAGGTCTCCAAAGAAGAAGCACGCATAACACTTCTGTCAATCCCAGCGGTCAGCATTTTTCTGTCAGAACAAAAAAAAATAATAATAATTTACCATGGTTTTTTATTTGCATTCTGATCTGCAGTTAAGCAATTAATAGTTTCAGAAAACATCTAAGATTTTAAATAAAAAAATTTGCCAACTAAGTGTTCAAGCTGCAATTCTGCAGTCTTAAACACCGTATTTTGTGCACTGTTGTATAAATTTGACCAGCATCAGACAGAAATACATTGTGTTTCTAACAATCAAGAATGTACAACTCTCTTATAATCACCTCAACCTTCTATATCATCTGTGCTCATAGCAGGGTAGTCAGCAAATCCCCATCCAGAAAAACACCAGCAGTATAAAGTTAATTTTGTTGGTATTTTTGGAGATATTTGAAACAGCAGCATATGGTTATACTACATCAGAGTTTTATATAATTTCATTGGGTAAGGACTCCTAAAGCTGCAGGTGCTCTATAATCAACCTGCAGTCTCACACTTTTGCAATTTATTTCACCCTACCCAGAAGCTGTACCAAACTCAGCTTACTTGAGATACCAAATATAGAGGCCTAGGTGAAAAAAAATGAACTATTTTCTCTCCTGTGATTTTTCATAATTATATGAGCCTCAACTACATTGAACAACAGTTCTGAGAAAGTAAGAAATTCTTAGGTAACTTCTCTGCAGGCATTATGCTGTTAAATAATTTGTGTAATACTGTGATTTTTCAAATAGCAATGGGAAAAGCTGCTGGATTTTTTTCTGAAGAAGGTGGAAACATAGCCACTAAAAATTAGACTCAAAGTTTAGAAGAGAGAGCATATAAAGACATCCAACCCTTGATACAACAGATGGCTATATAAATGGTAAACTATTTAGGTTTTATCCAAAACTAAAGACTTTCCATTTTAGTTCAAGCCACGACACTGTTATGTAAAGTTTGTTAGTGAACTGATCTGGACTTCCTTCATGGAAATCAGCAATTTAAAATATAACTTCTGTTCATTTAAGGTTACAAATTAGATATATAAGGCAGCACTTCATCCACCACTGAAGTGCAGCCATCTGTTTTATAGAAGGCATTTATACAGAGCAGTTCAAAAATTAAGAAAAATATTATAGAAACTGAGAAGAAAAATAGAGACAACTTGAACAGAGTGCTGAGAACAGCTTCCTTCAAGCAGTAAAGAACTGTGATTCCCACAGCCCAAAGGCCAATAATAACAAACTTGGACCCTAAAAACTGGGTATACAAATCATATTGAAACAACTAAATACATTACTGTATTTCCAGAGCTATCGAGCATCTTTTTTTTTTTTTTTTGAAGGTAAGATTGTATATACCACTTCCTAAATAAGTAGTTAAATCAATTAACTTTCTTTTCCCCACTCTCTAAGGCTGCAAACTTGGTCTCCACTGGGGTATGCAAGTGTTACGTTCCCTGCTTTATCCCGCCCCGGTACCGGCGGCAGAGCGCTAGCATGAACCTGGGAGGCCGTTCGTGTTCTAGAAGGCTTCCCCGGTGAGCCGACTATGGGCACCGCTAGTCCGCGTTCGGTCTGAGGAGATGTTGCCCTCAGAGCACGGCGAGATAGCAAAGAACTCCCAGAAAAGGAGGGCTCTTAGTATGTGAATTCGGTAGGTTTATTACCCCCAAGGGAGCACAGGGACCAAGGGCCCAGAACAGCTCATTACATGGGTATTTAAGGGAGGAACAACATCCAATAAACTGAGGGAACAGGGGCAATACAAGGGCGGGGCCAGGGTGCATGGTCAAATGGGGTTCAGGGAGGGGAGGGGGGAAGAGAGAACAACGAATGAACAAGGGAGTGACAGGGAATTTCCCAGAACGGGGATCCATAACAGACAAGTAAAAGAACCAATAGCAGGAACTTGGGGTTCGTGGCTTGGTGGTCCAAACCACTGCCTCTAGGAGCTTCGGGGGGAAACTCTCTGTCTGTGGAACATGCCACTGGAAGTCCTCGTCCTTCCTAGTTCAGAACCACCGCAACATGCAAGTGTCCATGCTGTGATGTTTTCTGTCCTACCATTTAGTGGTCTGCACAGTTTTGTTATTTATAGTGAAGGACACTTCCATGTGGTCTGTCATGGATCCTCTTTGTGTTGTCTAACTGTGTCAGTCATTATAACAGAAATGAACAGACACAGTGTTCTGTGTAAACAGAAGTATATACAAAAACTGCCTTTTATATCATAGCCTGAGAAAAGAGGTTTTTAAGTTGTTTTACATATAATTTTCCAACCAAAAAGGAATTTTTATTTCCTTCTTTAGCAATATTCAACAACTTCTTAGCAGCTTGTCTCAGAAACAGATGCTTACTGTAAAGTCTGATGGAAAATACAGATGAATATCCCATAAATATTTTTATGAGTAACTAGAACTTATTTTTTAAAACATATTGAAAATTATTACCCCAAAGGAAGACAGTGGGACTTTAATAATTTAAATTATTTATCAGGAATTCACTCTCAGTATTTTATTTCTTTATAACTGGTCCTTTCCAACTGTTGGATATTACTGTGACTTATGAATATACCTTGGCACTTCAGAGATGTAAGTGTGGTGCATGCATGTCAAACCAATTCTTTCTTTAGATCCCACAGTAACAAAAAAGCAGTTCAGGTAACCACAACAGCCGATACAAACTTTATATAAGGGACTCAACTTGCTGCTCTAAACAGCAAGTAGAAATTAACATACAGCTATAGAAAAACAGCAAAATTTTTAAATAATGTTTGTTTTTAAAGAATTGAAGTTAGGAACCTCACCAAATTCAGTGCTAGCATCAGTTTCTGAGTGATGACAAAGCACAGATCTACAGAGAATATATTGTGATGTAACATCAAACAAGCCAAAGCTACTTGAATGAACAGAATGAAAACCTGACAGCCAAGCACACTGACCTATGGAAATGAATCAGTTGAGATAACCATAGACCAAGAAGGCCCTCATTATTAAGTCTTGAATTGACTTTCAAGTATTTTGCAGATATGGCACACACCCTGGCTGCAAACCCTGTTGTCATTGGCAACCACTTCCAGGACAGAAATTGTGTAACCACATGTCAGTGATATTTTGCTTGACTGAATAAACTCATTCTCAAAAGTGTTGATTGGCTTGATCAAAATATTGTGGTAATAGAGTTACAATATTTCTAACCAAAAGTAAGGGATGGCTCAAGATGACCCGCAAGTATCTGGCTGGCTGTAAACGTAAGAAGATGTAGTTTCAGAGACATAGGTTAACTCACTCTGGGTGTATCTTTGTGGTGTTTGGGAAATTACCCTTGTACAAACTAAATGAGAGTACTGTAGTCCCCACTAAGTGTTACTGTTGCTATTTGAAAAACTTATTAAGTAAAAGGGTATTATATAGTATATATGAGGGATTTTAGCTGGTCATTCCCCCTGGCTTAGGTCACAGGACTTTTTACCTGGCATGCATATCAACCAATAGAGCTTCTGTGTTAGCAACACTGAAAAGTAAAGGAACTACACAAGTCTCAAACTATACATACGAATAAATTAAAACTACAGCATTTAACTTTTGAAGTTAAGCCTGCTTCAGGGTTTGATGCCCATTTTAGACTTACACTCTTCTTGACCAGAAGATGATGCTATTGTAACTGTGCCCTCACTCTGCAAGCCAAGAGATATTTGAGATTGAGAAGTTTATTTCTGGCTATGCATTCTATAACCAGAAAAAAACATAATTCAGCCTGATAAGTAGAATGTATTAAGAATTTTTTTTTTAAAGCAGCACATTCAGGAAACTATGTAGGTTTTGTTTTGGTTTGATTGGGGGGTGTTTGCTTGGGGTTAGACAATTTTATTTTTTACTAGTTTTTTTGAAAGGTAAACCATTTCAAACTGAATAGAGTAATTCAAAGTTTTTTCTCAGAGCTGGTCCAAAACCAGCCATCTATTTGTTTTTATGGCATTACAAGATATGGGATTCTAGATTGATACATAATACACAGTGGGATAGAAACAGAGTTAGAATTCCTTTGTCAAAATGCTTATCAGTTAATTCAGGCCCAAAAACAAAAGCACACAAAAGGAATAAATAGCAGCAATAACTGGAATAACTGTAATTGGGACATTTTATTCTGAACAGTAGAAGCTCTCATTTCACTCTTTCCCCTGAATACTGCACTAGGATTTACCAATAACAAAAGAAAACTTTACAAATTCTGTACATTTTCATTTTATCTGATAATCATTTTTCTTATTGCTATAGTCTTACATAAAACATAAAAATTAATATTAAAATACTAATGGTCTTTCTATTAAAATGATTACTTGGCACAGATACACACAACACCAAAAATATACAGGCCACAAAGTGTCACCTTCAAATAGAAGGAATTCCCTGCAGTGAAACTGGCAAAGCTCAGCTTGGTCATGAGTCATGCTAAAGATTCATTTAAATTACTGGAGGGCATCCAACCTATTTAAAAGTCTGGCTACAGGGTGTAACATGTTACATTTTTGTCTTAGTCCTGATGTACTGAGCATAACTAGATCATCTCTTCACTTCTCATATGTCCCCCCACCCTTGCCAAAGTATACTCAAGTGGTATTCCACTTACCTATCAGTTCCTCTCCTTGACTTACTGTTCTGCCTCTGACATCCATTTAATTTGCGTCCCCCTAAAGATGCTTCTGCTTGGAAGACTAATAACCCTAAAACTTTGCATCTTTTTTTTTTTTTTTAAGTGACCTCACATCTATGAAGGTATCAGTCTGGTTTGGAAACATTTTGTATTTTCTGGCCATGTGTTTGAAAGAAAAAGCAAGAACAAAAATAACCCAACCCAATATTCCCAAGGAGGCTGTTATCATAACTCAGCAGTACAATAAGAATCTCTTGGATATGATTGTCAGTGAAGAGATTATCTGCTGACTGCTGTGTGATGCAAAAGTGATTGCTCTGGAGGAAAACAGAAACCATGTTATGAACTACAATTACAAGACCACTGCGGCTCATTATCTTTATGCCATATCTTTGAATAGATGTATATCTGGTTTGGCTGAATGCTAGCTTGTAACTCTTAATTTGTCTGTATCTCAGTGCTAAAAGGAGAAAAGCCTTGTTTACCTGCCAACATTTTCTCACAGCTGAAAAAAAAAAAAAAAATAGAAAAGAATGGTGCTTTCAAGTTGAAAAGAACAAGTTTATCTCAAAATTTCCTATTCAATAGCCATATTTTAACATAATTTTTTTCTCATGCCTCAGAAATTTCAGCCCAACCATTATTTTTTGTTCCCTGAGGAAAAGAGCTGATGCACAGGCTGAAAAAAAGAACCATACTCTGCTCCCACATGAAGGGCAAGATGGAGACATTCAAAGTGTGAGGTCAGAGAGAAACAGCAAACCAATACCTTCAAATGATGTGACTGTCCAAAATGTACACAGGCTTTAGACTGCAAAATGTGTTTTAAAATTCTGTCATATTTTGCCTCTCTGGAAATATAACAGACAAGCTCGGTCTTTACAGCAATAGAAACTAACAGGACAGAGTGCATAAGTAATATATTTCTTAACTAGCAGCAAAAATTTGTCACCAGCAACTCAGTTTCTGAAAACTTTTTCTCCAGAGCAACTAAAGTTAAGAAACAAATGAAAATAACTAATTACAGTACCACCCTCCTTACCCAAGTCGAATCACCTAACAGATGCCTGGAGTCTTGTATCTAGTGTGAGCAATCAATAGAAAAGTATAGATTCATCCCCATTAATTCATCCCCTTGGCTCCTGGGGAACTATTTGTCACTCAGTAAGCTACATAGGACACCCAGCTTCTAAATTTTCTTGGATAAATTCCAAACAAAACCTCATAAAGTTTTCAAAACCAGTGACATAAAAACTGATCCCATATCTAGAATCCAGCTCTCCTGACACTGTAGGTTTGCATCAATGTTGTGGGGCTAAAAAAACCAAAATAACATGATAAAGCAAGAGAAGTAAATTTAAGTAGTTTGAATGACTGATCATTGGTTACATTCTGGTTCGGTGTTCTTGGCTCTGACCCACACATTATATTCAAATGGTAAACAGTTGCTATTAGCAAGACTATGCAGTATTCTGACTAGGTCAACATATGATATGCCCACATCTGAACACACAGAAAAGCCTCAAGGGAAAATAACTTCACATCAGACTGCTAGAGGACTACTATCCCTATATACTTTATCAATTGTCCCTTTTGTACACGGTTTCACAGTCTTACCAGTTCATTTAGTAGATCTACAATACTTGTCTGTGAATGATTTATCAATGAATTTAAATAATTTTGCAGCTCCAGAAAGCTGGACAAGTGAGCCTCTTCTGCAGTCCTGTTTATAATGACCTATACCATGAAGTATAACATACCAGCACATTTTGAGAATAGCACTCAAAACTGTCCATGCTTTTGTTCCATACTCAGTGCCATACATTTGATAACCCTCTGTATACACATGTGCAAAGGTATGGTGTGAAGATTGAGAAAATTTTTACTTATCCTCAGAAAAAATAATTTTAGACTATAGTCAAACAATGAATCATCCTAGATAAGTCACAGTATACATACTTACTTGACTGCTCAATATTTAGTACTTATTTTAGTGCTAATGGAAGTAGTCATAAATCCTAGTAATCCTTTGGGACCTATTAATGCTGGCTTTTCACTGACACAGTCTCTGTTCTTCATTTGATTCCCCACACAATCAGAGACGTACAACAGACTATGCAATATAAAAGCATTTTCTAAGAGAGAAAATTAGAAGCAAGCATGACAGATAAAAAGAGCAAAGCATTAGAATGGAAGAAGATGAATTAAGACCAGAGAACCAAAGGCAAACTCCCATCTAAGTAGGCCACCCACACTATTAATGTGAATAAGTGAACAATTTTAAGGAGGAGCATAAACGTTAGCATGTTTGTATTACAAACTGGTAAATGCTCCAGTTACTGCTTCCCAAAATAGCAAAGAAGTGGCACATCTCTCCTCATGAGATCTCAGCATCACACTCTGAACTACTAAGTAAACTAGGTTACACGGGTTTATTGGAAAGTCTGCTTATTGCCATTGGGAAAAGAGCATTTAATGGACTTGGCTAATAAAGAGGCTGTAATACTGAAACAGGTCATATGAACACAAATAAAATATACCTCTCAGTGTACTTTTCCTTCACCATGATTAAAAGGGTAAAATTTCCCAGCGCTTCCCCCATAATGCTTCCATAGATACTTAAACAGAATTAGAAACAACGAAACTCCAAAACAGAAGTCTTTCAGAGATTTAACTGTACAATAACTCCACCAGGCAACTTAAGCTCTTGCATGCTACTGTCTCACTTAAAGAGATTTTGAACTTTCACTGCTGTAGAAGAGTTGAGTACATCTGTGTTATGAGTGCTGAATAGTTACTGTAAAAATCAAGAATGCAACAACCCCTTTTTATTCAGGGCTCATTTAATGAAAATCAATTGTTCTGATGTTCTGAGAAAAACCAATCACCATGTTTATGTCTTCAATGTCTTTGGCTATATGGCTGTAACTTCGCCATTCTCAGTTTTATGCACCTTGAATAAAATACAGTACAGATGGCTCTCTTGGCATTTGCTTCACATTTCTTTATTGTGAGGAGATGCACTGGTACTCTTCTTGACAGAGGGGGCCTGCTCCTAAAGCCAGATGACCACAGTATCATTGGCTAATTGAATCTCCACCATCCCTTAAGCCTTGCTCTAATCAGTTGTAATTATTCTCTTCCTTTCCTAATGTAACACAGAACACATCTTTTCCATTTCTATTGAAATGAGCATGAAAAACGTTGTTATTGAAAAGTCTTATAAGTTATTCGCAAAAAACAGACAGAAGTGTAAGGTGAATCTTCAGAGAAAAAACCTGATCACTCTTACCTTGCTTGTTTATTTAAAAGAGAAGAGTAAAAACAGTGAGTCATCTTCATTTTTAGGTCATTTGACTTGTATTACTTTTGTTTTCTGCCCTTTTGTAATCTTTCTTGTCAATTATTTTATTAAAAGTTAAAGAACAAAATTTATCTAGAGTTTGTATATCCTAGAATATGTCCAGAGGAGACTTCCACCTTATTTGTGGACACAGTAGATTCCCTGACACAAGTGTTTAAAATCATATGAATATAAAGGAAGTAAAACTTTCTTTTTTATTACCTTCTCCTTGCTACACTAATCCAATCAGACTAATAAATTGTAAAGAATAAAAACTGGTAGTTATATCAAATTAATGTCACTGAAACTATTGCAAGCCAATCAAAACTATTCAACATCCAAACCCATTTTATAGCTTTTAGGATAATCAGCCTAATAAGAAGTTGATCATCTTCAATTACTTTCAAACTGAATGTCAGAATATTTCTCCTATTAAGTTGATTAAAACAGTATCATCATCTTCCAAAGGGGCTGTGTTTACAGTAGAAAAGCTTAGATCTACATAACTCAAACATAGCCCTTAAAATCCAAAACATGGGTTTTAGAGCTCAGTTCTTTCTAGCTCATTTTGCAGCACTGCTGCAATTCTGTTGGCTTAAGCTGAACCTCGTTGATGTAACAGAAAGGAATCCCAAGCTCTATGGAAATTTATTCTAAAAATTGGCTTGAAATATTACAGAGCAACTAAAATTCAGTGCTTTCAACAGCTGTTGAATCTCTTCAGGAATTTGTACTGCATCTTTGCCTAGAATGAGGGACTCAGTGCTTGCTGAACTCTCACAGGGCTGCCTAAGATCAGCTCCCAAGCAGGGCTGCAATCTATGCTCAGATGCCCCAGTCAACACAGCTTCTGTATGAGAGGGGAAGAGGTCCTACCACTGGAACCTCAAATCTGCAGTATTAGAAGGAAAGTTACAAATGGAATATGTAATTTCAAGAAGCTCCAGCTGAGTATTTTACTATAGATCATTTACTTGAACATTTTGATGGAAGACATTTCTATATTCCTAAGACAGAACATGAGCAATGTTAGGTATAACTCTAGGATGAAAAAGTAAGCTTCACTAGAACTGCTTTCCTGCTCATTTGTTAAATAATGCCAAACCCCAGAGGAGATTATGTACCTGTAGCTCATTTACACTTCGGCTTTTTACACACACAGCATCTGTTCTGGACTAAAATACCAACAGTGCCTGTTCACAGTGAAATTATTCTTGAAATAGGAAATAATCAGCCTAATTTTACTGAATTTTAGGTAGCCATGTTAATATCTGACATGTTACACCTACCCATCTCAAGAGTGCACAGCTTGCGAGGGACTGGTTTGGTTTGGGGTTTTCCCCTGACTTTCCCTATAGACTTAGAGTAACACATTCATCATGGAGCACAAGACTGTTTATGTTCCCAGAGCTGGCAGTAAAATAAAAGTCAAACTCAGATGTCTGCAGCCTCTAATTAAAAGAAGGAAAATGGTGTTTACAAGAAGGAAAATAGTATTTAACTAAAACTGTTTCAGACACAGTTCGGTTTGCCAGTTGAATGAAAACAAAGCTTAGCATGAAGTAAGTGCACATCCAGGATGAAAGTTTAAGAAACAAATTGTATCATCTAACTATTTTAAAATTCTTCCTGTACCAACAAAAGAATCCTTGAGCTACAGAAAAAGATTTTTGGAAAGTAAAGTCTGTTTTTCACACAACTATTTTATAATAAACACCATGCTGTGTTTATTATAACATGCTGTATGTATTATACATGCTGTATGTAAAGAGCTAAATCTAAAAATAATGAAATCATCATAGTTAAAATCAAACAAGACCATTGAGAAGTAGCTCAAAACCAGAAAACCTTGTATCATCATGGCAAATACTAGATGAAAGGTATGAGGAATACTTGAAAGAAAACAAAACCTCTTTCTCACCACAAGAAGTAATGTGAGATTTTTGCCTTCTCTCATTCATAAGAGAATAAACTCCCCCTTTTCCCTTTTCTTTTTGTCTCTAGAAAGAATCTCTCCCCCTGTGGTTCACTTTCTGCATGAAGCAGGAGAGAAAAGGAGCTAGTGGCAGGAGACTGTCTTCTTCCATCATAACTCACACAATTATCCACACACCAAAACAGGCACTAGATATCCGGGACCTAAACTTGAGGTCATTCACCCCTGCTGTTTCCAGAATTATATGCCAACTTAGGCAAAAATGGATAAAGTGACAAATAGTTTCAGAGATGATGCAAGTAGGAGAATGCACCAAACTGGATGAAATACAACTATCATGTTCAGCTTCAGAGGCCAGTCTTTTCATCTTGTTCTATAGATATGATGATCCCCTGGGAACCCTGCCAGGGAAAGTAGAAGCACCAAAGTTTAGAACAGAAAAAGATTTTAAAAAATCCCAACTAGCTAGTCATTTCTGAGGCAGAACGCAGAAAACTCACCCTGAGACAATTTTGAAACAATAACAGACTTGCAGAATTTGTAGTTTTTACCTATTTCCCACTCTCAACTGAAAGGGACAGTTCAGTAATCGAAAACATATAACCCAAGGCTGTGCTTAGAGACAAGGAAAGAGTATTGCCTACAATAGTGAGCCAGTAAGGTACCTGTGAGGTACAACCTGTCAGGTACAACCCTGCAGCCTCAGAGGGACCACAAAATTCTCCCTACTGCAGTAGTTTTGCAAGCTTGCTCTGCTACTATGAACAGCCACATGATTAGAGGTGAAATATTAATATAATGGACCATGAGGGGAAAAAACAAATCACTTCATCATCATCACCTTTTTCTGTAACATATACAAGGCAACTTCAGTCAACAGCTTCTTTTCTAAGCAGGATCTGAAATACAGTATAAAATGGATTCTGACACAGAAACACACTGAGCAGAGAAAATGCATACTCTGCAAGTCATGGATGGATGCACAGACATACATATGGGAAACTGATGAGTGTTTTTATTGGCACCCTGTCATTTATCAACCAGTACCTCATAAAACTAACATCAGAAAATCTACAAATTATGATGTTCCTCATAGCTGTACATGTCTTCAAGGGCTTCTGAGGAAAAATCTTTGTTCCTCATCCGGAGTGTTTATTTTTTGGCATCTTTCACTTAAGAGCTGTCCAAAAAGATTGCCAGATTAAGTTAATCATCTTCTGCATTTTTTAACCTGAGAAAACAGCCTTGTGCTTAGAAGTAGAATTTCCTTGGAAATCTGAAGGAAGTGATTCAGTATGCAAACAGCACAAGACCACTTCGTTGTACAAAAAGTTTCCATACAAAAAATCCTCTCTATCCTGTGATCCAATTTCCCATACGCAAAAAGTCATTCCTGCCAGCATCCTAAATAAGCTGCTGCACAGACACATGTATCACTGAAGGAGATGTGCACAAAAAGTTGCCTTTGTAACCAAAAGGGGCCTTCAACATGGATCTTCTGACCAAAGTCATTGTACACGCGCTGTGAAAAGTAAAGCTTACAAAGTACAGTAAAGAAACCTGAGAAAAGTAAGAAAGCCAGAGGATTTAACTATTGATGCTTCCTCTTTCTTCTTACTCATTTGATAAAACATTCTGTGAAAAAGCCGTATGATGACCAATCTTGAAATAAGTGAGTACTATTACAGGATCATTAGAGCAGAAGGCAGCAATTCTTGAGATACTAATTTTGTCTGGGTGGCTGCCAATATCGTTAGCCCTGTCATTAGCTCAGCTCTGGTGGCACTAGTAATGACATTTGCAGAGCATGGCTGGGCTGTTACAATGCCCTGCCAGTTGTTTGTGCTTATTGCAGCTACCTAAGGCACACGCAGTAGTCACATTCTCATATTCTTCCATTGGGTAGTATTTACAAGTATTTACAAGGAGTCAAGTGAGAAGAGAGCTTTACACCCTCCAGCATCATTACCATATATTTTGTTTGCTTTTTACTTCAGACTAAATCTGTTTGAGGGATATTCCCCAGTGATTTGCCACAAGGTTTCCCTCTTTTCAAGTCTTTCTTACAAAAAGTTATCAGAAACAAGAGGTAGTTGCCAAGATTAGAGATGCTTATTTAAACTCCAGAAGAAACCTCTCCAAACTCTCCATCTCCTTCATGTCCAGATTTCTCTACTGTTAATTTAAAAGCTGAGAAAGAGTAGGTGTTTTTAAACAGTGAGGAAGCCAAGTGCATCAAAAGCCTCCTCTGACTGCAGAGAATATTTTGGCTGCTACTCAGAAGCTACTACCGTAATTCAATTATTTTAGCTCCAGCTAGGCTTCAGCATTTTGAAAGAAAGACTGGCACAGGGAGGAGAAACATAAAGCACTAGAACAGCAAAACTCAGATCCAAACCACAGAAGAAGAATGTGCTTCCAATAAAATGAAAATATGTGTCATAGATAATGACAATAAAGCAGGGCTTTTTCTTCTTTAAAGTTCTTACCCTACTTGAAAAGTTTTCCAATACCTAAATCATTAGGATACAACAGACCACAGAATAGATTTAAATTCTGGATATAAATTCCTTGAGGTTCTGAATTATACTGAACCTCATATTCTGATTTTTTAAATGAATCTCATTTCTTATGATTTATACAAATGTAAATCACAATATTATCTTAGTGAATTACATAGAGGTTTGATACAGTATTTATATATACACTAAATAAAACATAAGCCCTTCACTGTCTTATTTTGAAGCACATCCTTGCAAGTACCTAGAAAAAAATTAAACGGAATATTGAACATTTTAAAGTGCTTGCATGAAAAATTAATGATAGAGTTAGAAAATATTTTTATTCTTTTTTC
This sequence comes from Eopsaltria australis, assembly GCA_034509425.1. Classification (NCBI taxonomy): domain Eukaryota; kingdom Metazoa; phylum Chordata; class Aves; order Passeriformes; family Petroicidae; genus Eopsaltria; species Eopsaltria australis. Next base: position 489,660 of record JAVTVJ010000048.1, read on the forward strand.
TTCCTTATTTCTCAGGTACTGCTTTTATTCTTTCAAAGTCAGAAACTAAGAGTGTCAGGGGCTTTTTCCTGTTCTGAAGTCTACAAAAAGTGATTGTTTGTTGATGAGATCAGAAATTCTGTCTTATGAGCTACTTCATACAAACACATGTATCTGTTCATGCTACTTCTGCATACGCAGATGAAAAAAAGGAAAACACATTTCCTTTTAATTTCTTCCTCCTTCTCTAATAAACAACCACATTTTGCCACTCAAGATTGCATTTAGAGGATAAAGATTTTGTCAATCTTTATTAATGTAAGCATGTAAGGATATGATTCCCTTCCACATTCATGCAGTACTCTCCTACATGTTTTTTCTTGTCCTTCCCCTGAAGCACCTCATTAAGGCTGAGGCAACCTTTGGTTAGCTGGACTAGCAGAGTATTTCATTTTTCCCTAAAACGTATTCTGTCTATTCAGTCTGGTTTTCACCACCCATTACCCCTAACTTTTGCTGTCCTACCTTTATATTGGCATCACATCTCTTGAGATCCTCCCTGTGAGGGCATCACCTCAGTTCCTGCTTCCTTACCTTCCAAGAGGTAAGTAAAAAAAAAAAAAATTCTAGCCAAACTGTCAGAATTTCCACTCTGTAAAAATCCAGAGTTTCAGACTCTTGGTGTGTTGGTATGAAAACCAAACAATGAAAGATGTGAATTTCCCACAAGTCACATACTACAAACTTCATTCCCCTACCTGGGATATATACAGCTGGCCATATACTAGCAGATTATTGTTTGCTTGGGGGAGGTCTTTTCCTCACATTGCTCATATATCTGTGAAAAGGTCAGGTGTCCCAGCCAGGTAGACTTGGACCCTTCTCTGTACCACAATTTATTTGGCCATCTACATCTGTCAATACAAATACCAAAGCCAATAAAGTTTTTTAATATTAAGGAAGTATAAACAAGTGGACAGGCCAGTATTTCTATCTCATCTCATGCTGATGAGAACTGATAAATTTTTAATGCCAAATAGCAACAATACAATATTGGTTAGAGCTAATAAAAAAGCCCCAAAAATTGTTCCAATTCTTACTTCTAGAGTGATTATTTTTATTAAATTCATGCCCCTGTGGAAATGTCAGGAAACTCTCCCAGTCTAAAGTAAAGAGAAGGAAAGACACCACAAAGTAACCATATAAAAGATATTCAGAAGATATTCAACTTACCTATGGACAATTTCTAATTCTTAACATAGTAGCTGTACTAGACTGTGCTTTTCCATGGAAAAGAAAATGTCTAGTTTAATCATAATGAAGAAATGCCAAATACCAATAACTTCATGATAAAGAATTTTTTCTCTTTCACTTGTGAAAGTATTTGCAAACTTTTCCTTACACTTTTTTTGTTAAACACTATGCTCAGAAACACACAAAAAACATACAAATCTTTCTTAAACTGCATACTAATTTCTTAAACTTTACACTAAAATGTATTTGTATTTCAAAACCATGTTCATGCATTTTATTCACTGGGTTTTCCACCATCTGAGGACATTTTTTAAGAAAATCTAAGTTCATGCAAAACATTTGCAGGATCCAGCTCATGCTAGATTTACAACTGGACTAGTCTAATAACCTTTCTGCACCATCTGAAGCAACTTTGTTCAATATCCTAAAATAGAGTTCCTTTTGCCATTATGTTTAATGTCTATTTTGGTGCAATTCAAGTTGCTTGAAAGAAAAGAGTCATTTTAAATGGCTACAAAAATTCAATCATATCCAGTTGGATAAATATAAGAAAAGGTGAAGTCATCATTACAGGCTTTCATTTTTACTCCTGCTGATAGCAAAATGTCAGCAAAAGGTTCCCAGCAACACTTCTGAAAATGAGTGCTATTCAGGAGCCTAATTCTTGAATGTGAGAGTGGAATCACATCCAGCCTTAGCAGAAGAAAATCACTGCTCTTTCTGCATCTATACAGAAAATACCAAACTTTCTTGCTATGCTTAAAAGACTGAAAGGTGCTGGCATCACACACAAATCTGCAAGAATTGAAATGTCGTGTTCACTCTGGGAGAGAAAAGAATCCTCAGGTGCTCATTACTACTAAAAGGTGTTCCCACAGAAACCAAACCCCAGGCTTTCTCTACATGATCAGCTTTTAAAGGTTAATTAACAATAGGAAGTGATAAAAATGTATAACCTACTGCTTATAATTTTTTAATAATGTGATTTCCAATCTTTTATCATTGGGCTTACACTTGAAATCAAAGTCCCATCTGCTCACATCTCATAAAACCCTGGGGACAAAAAATAAAATTTAATATTCTAAATCTTTTACTCCATGCTGAAGATACAGAACTCATTCATTTTCCATCCGCATGCCCCCAGGAAGCAGATTCTAAGCCACTTTGAAATAAACATCCTTGAAAGCTCTCTGTCATAAGCTACAACACTTAAGCAAAAAAAATTTAGAAACAGTATGTCATGGTATAACCCCAGCCAGCCACCAAGCCCCACAAAGCCACTCCACAGTCCCCTACCATTAGGAACTTGGAAAGAATCCAAAGGTTAAAGCAGGAAAATTCATGGACAGTTTAATACAGAAAGAAAAAGCTACACACACATGCAAAGCAAAACAAGGAATTAATTCACTGCTTCCCATGGGCAGACAGATGTTCAGCCATCCCCAGGACAGCAGGGCCCCATCACAGACAGCTGTGACTTGGGAAGACAGACATCATCATTCCAAATGTCCTCCCGTTTCTTCCCCCTTCTTCTCTCCACTTTATATACTGAGCATAATCCCATATGGTCTGGAATATTCCTTTGGTCAATTTGTGACACCTGTCCTGGATTTGTCTCCTCCCAGTCTCCCATGCACCCCCAAAATCCTTGTCAGTGTGTCAATACAGAAAGCAGAAAAGACGTTAGCTCCGCGTAAGCCTTGCTCAGCAATAAGAAAAACATCTCAGTGTTATCAACCTGAGGATTAGCACAATTCCAAAACATGGCCCCACACCAGCCACTGTGAGGAAAATTAACTCTACTCCAGGCCAAACCAGCACCAATAATTCAAAAAATATCTATTACTACATCCCTTTTGCAATTCAAGGTATGTTTCACATAGAAATTTTGTTGTCTTATGAGATTGTTCTAACTCACCTTTCTTCCATAAAGTAAACCTTTTCTCCAATAACTGAGAACTCTGCACTTGAGGCCTTGCATTTGTTATTTTATATGTGAGGGCTGCACAAATCTGCACATGATGTAAGCCATTGCCATTTTGCACAAGAGAAAAGCAACCAGAAATCTCTAGTCTTGAGAGTACAGCTCTATTCTTCTAGTTCATTACATCTACTCATGGAATGGATGAAAACATTCATCTACTTTATAACATCTGACTTGCACAATGACCCAACAAGCATAATTTGGAAGAGAATTTTCAACCTGAAAAAAATAAATTATGGCCACAATACGGTTATAATTCACTGAAAGCATTTGAACAGTCACCACAGGAGGGCAATCCTGATACTACAACAGAAACGTCTGTGTCTGTGTGGGCTCTCATGTCCATGCTTCCCCCATTTTCAATTGACTAGATGCAGTTTCCATACTGGAAGCTATGTCCTCATCATCAGTGTGCTGATCATGAAAAGGAGTGTTTTTTTTAACTGAGGATCACTGTTATACCAGACTTTCCTTTGGCTCCCAGACTTCTTCTAGACAGTTCAGGGCATGGACAGATTAGCACTCCTGGAAGTGTTAGTGTGTTGCTTCTGCTAGTATGTTTACTCAAAAATATTGAAAACCATCTATGTGGCCAAGTTAAAATGTAAAATTTCAAATATTCAATGGCAGAAAATCCTTGATATCAATCCAAATCATAACTAGGATATTGGCGTAGGGCAAATAACCAGAAAAACAAAGAATACAGATCTCTGTATAACAGCAATCATGTTCCCTGAAATGTCTCAACTCATAGAAAAAAATACCTCTTCAAGGAAGAAATTATTCCTTCACTATATTTTGATTGGTCCATGGACCTAAGTGAGATATTGCACCCCATTTACTTAAGCTGGTTAAACAAAAAAACCCCTTTGCTTGTATCTTATCTCCAGAAGACACTTTATAGTGAAATGTATGATGAATCTTTTCCAAGAGCACTAACATTTTGAACCTATGGATACCCACTAGATTTCTACTAAACAAAACAGTTAACTTCCGCTGAAAGTTTCATGGCCTAAAAGTAACATCACTCCGTACTGCCAGCAGTGATCTCCACTAAAGGTAGAGTTTGGAACTTACATTAGGACAAATATTGTTAAACTTGAATCTCCAAAAAGCAAAAGGTAGAGTATTGCAGATGGCAGACCAAGTCAGTTAGAGATCTGTGAACCAAGCAACTCCCCTTCTTGTGAAGGTGTTTCAAAATACAACCAGGACACATCACCTTATTCCACCATGAAAGCACTTAGTTATGCCACAGCAGTAAGAATTAATATTTAAGAAAGTTTGTATTTGTACTTTTTTATATTCTATTGGAAACAGAAGTTCCACTTACTATTAACAGCAGAATCCTGCTGCGTGCTGATCTCACATCACTATAATCTGACATTGCCTGACTTCAGCAGAGCTGCTATTACTTGTTTTCCTTTGACAACAGGCAGTCCTGTTATTTAAGAATTAGAAGCTTACCACTTTTACATTGCTCTAATACAGCTACTCAGCAGAACATTTTTTCTTGTCTCATATCCACATTTTTTTCCTTAAATGTTTGGAATTCAGACAAATGTGTCTTAAAATGCCGGGTCTTGTGGGTCTATATATGCACACAAATATACCCAGCTCTCACACACTCTGCTTGCACAGAAGCAGAGCAAGCATACAAAACACAGATTTCACTTTTGGGCACCTTTCTGTTGCACAAACACCAGAGGCTCAATGCAAGCTGTCAGAAAATTGCAGTGAAAGGCTCCTGTTCAAGGGTACTGCAATAAAGTTCAATGGCCTCTGAATGTCACTTGGGCTCTAGGTCTGTCCACAAGGCAGTCACTCCATGGAGCGTTTCCTGTAAAGTGGGATACATTTTAGTGCACTGTGACCCCTCCCACATGTCTGACTCCTCCTTGTAGAAACAGGTCATAAAGCAGTGCGGAGGCCAGCAGAGCAAGGAGCTGCAAACATTTACGTTAGATACATATCCATGTCCTTAATATAGACATTACATCCTCAGCATGCTCTTGTGCTAGGCTGCCTGACAACATTGCAATAGATTCCTGATACTCAAAGAAACTTTCGTATATTTAGGGTGTTTTGCTCTGAATTTGGAAAAAAAAAACTAACCAGCTTTGTTTTCCACACAGGTTAAGTATTCTGATCTAGATGTGTAAGAGTACTATTTCAAGGATCAGAACAACAAAAATTAGTTAAGGATACTCCAGGGCTATTTTTTCCACTAACTGAAATCTTTATTACACAATGATGAGGGGAAGAGTATTGAATCTCAGAGAATCTTTATTAGCTACTTTTTGGATCAGGAATACTAATCCTATTACTAATTTTTGAAGTATTGATAGCTTTAAACCCAACAGTTGTCCAGCAATATATATCTTGGCTGGGTCTATTAAGATCCTGTTTATCCTACAAACCACCATAAAATAAAAATATTATTCTTACAAAATTATATATTAAGACCCTTGAAACTGATGTTGTGGTTTTTTGGGGGTTTTTTTCTGCAGTACCATTGTTTTCTATACATTCTTTCTTTTTCAGACAAGAAAATCCAGAGTTACCAAAAATCCAAATACCGTGTTCTGAACATCATCACAGTACCCAACACACTTCAATACCGAAAGGGAAATCTGCAACAAGTGTTACTGTTTTCTTCCCTCTCTATCACTCTCAGCCATGGGATCAGCAACCACCCAAAAGTTGAATCTTACAAGGCAATAGTGACATGTTCATTTTAGGGACAATGATTTCACAAATATAACATTAGGCTTTTCTTTCTGAAAGCATTTTCAAGTAGACTGGGAGACATTACTAGTGGTGTTTTGGAACACATGCACAATTTTTTTTCCTCTTGTGTGTGCATTAAAAGATCATCAGTTTTCTCTCATGTTCATCTACATTTTTTTTCCAAATCTTTTCTTGATTCACTGGGAGACATAGACAGCTAAGTCTTCTGACCTTCTGCCTGAAGATATCTTCATATTTTTTCATGGAGAGCAAAATGTGCATCTGCTTCCTGTGTGGAAGAACAGGCTTTTCAGAGTGTGAATATAGTGAAGACTAAAGCAAACTTCCATTATGGTAGATCAGCACCTCCTGATATCCACAGCTGCCAATAAATAGTTTTTTTTTTAGGGAACAACACTACATGCTTTAAATCACTGAAGAGCATTCTTCTTTCCAAATTTGGGAAATCAGATTATGAAATGAGTAACAGAAGTGACTGTCAAGCATGACTACTTATTTGGTGACTTACACTATTTAGTATTGCTGACAAGAAAATCATGATTTTTTTTTCAGCTTCATAAGTGACACATATACAGGTTTTTGTCTTTTATAATTTTTCTCCCCTCTTTGAAGACAGACATCTTAAGAGCATTCAGAATTATAAATACCTTGTGTTAAATCAATATCTGTCAATGGGGTTCATTTAATAAAAGCTTTCCATAATACATGTTTTCCTTTATAATCACAGCTCTAAAGGCTACAGGAAAAAATAAAGCAACTGTCAACTTTAATATTAGTACAAGAAAGTAAAATACATGTTTTACTACAGATTTTGTCGTACAACTAATATAAGCAAGATAGGTCCTTCATTTAAGAGGGTTAGGAGGTCACACACACTGAACAGAATGGAAGCCCACCAGATCTGGCTGATTAAACAAAACTGGGCAGAATAGCTAGTTTACTGCACTACATAAGAGGTTTGTGCAGCAATTCAGAGACCTCAACAAGCCGGAAAAATACGCCACCGGAAAAAGAGGCTGACAGGAACCACCTGAAGTTCATAAAAAGGAAGTGCCAGGTCTTACACCTGGAGAGAACAACTCCAATCCCCCAGTATTCACTGATGACTGACCAGCTGGAAAGCAGCTCAGCAGAAAAGGACCTGAGGGTCCTGGTGGACAGCAATGTCCTCTTGCTGCAAAAAAGGCTAACAGTGTTCTGGGCTTTGTCAGGAGAGTGTTGCCACTGCTAATAAGCCCAAATCTGGGCTGAGACTGGTTCTGAGTTCCTCAGTGCAAGAGACATGTGGTCATACTGAATAAATGGATAAGGAGCCAAGAAAATGACAAATGGATGGGATCATGAAGAAAGTCTGAGAGTCCTGCACGATGTAGTCTAAAGAAGGTTCATGGTTTATTTTATTTATGTATAGATCTACAGGAAGAGAGGGTGCAAAGGGGATTGAGTGAGGCTCTTTTCGGCAGCGCTCAAGTAACAGAGAAAGAGGCAAAGGACATCAACTGAAACAGAGAAGGCTCCAAATGAACATCAGGAAGTCCTTTTACACTGTAAGATTGACTGAGTACTGGCACAGGTTGCCCAAAGAGCTTGTGGAGTCCCCCTCTTTGAAGATTTTCAAAAGCCATCTGGACACAGTCCAGGGCAACTGTATCTATGTAGCCCTACTTGTGCAGGCAGGTGGATCAGATAACCTCCAGAGACTTCTTCCAACCTCAACCATCTGCAATTAGAAGTAGAATCTAGATGCACTAGCAAAATACTGTAGTAGTTAAATATGATTCAAAATTTCTTATCTTCCAGTTAAGTCACAGAACAATAACTTTGAAAGTGCAACATTGTTGCTTTTTGTCATGTTGATAGGTAGATCACATTTGTACCTGCAAGTATCTGGGAAGTTTAATTAAATGTAAATCAGAACCACCCTTAAAATTCACAAGCATGGAATCCTCACTCTTTACCACGCAGTTCTTCCCTAAGGACAAAGACGAGTAAATTAATAATGTGATCAGTCATCTGAAAAACCAGACTTGGACAAAACAGTGAACTGAATGAATTCTAACATCTTCATCACAGTGCAGAGAAAGTGAAAGAAATAAGCAAGATCTCTAAGATTGAAATGTAGAACTGGCTGTTTGTCCATTGTGATGAGTGAGAGATTTCAAATGTTCCCCTTTATGGACAGCCAGATATTTTGCCCACAGCTGCACCAGTTCCTTTGTCGGGCATGTTTCACCTATTTTCCCTGAGATAAACATACAAGTAAAATTTAAACTGTAAATCTGTAGCTGTTTAACAACTTCTTTACATTAAAAGTAGACCCACAACAATTTTGGAATACAGACAGAAGAGTTCATATTAAGCACCCAATAAAGATATAGTGGATGAGGTGGATACAGTGCCTACTTGTATGAGACATCTCCACAACAAAAAGGTTTCCTCTGATCTGGAAAACAAGGATGAATTAAAAATTGTAATTTTTATAAATGTAGTAAAGGGAATTGATTTTCAATATTTCTGTCAACCTCCCAAGGGAAGGTTTGCAAAATTGCAGACTTCATGCAGTTCCTCTACCTACAGTTAGTGATAATGGTAATAAATAACCTCTACTATTATTAATGATATCCTAAAAATAGCCATGGGCTCTATAACAGTTCTCCTTGAAGAACAATAAACGCACATTTTAATAATATTTTACCAGTAATCAGAGTTGATTGATACAGTTATACAGAAAACCAAGAAACAAAACCAGAAGGATCAGAAACTTCCAGAAGGAAAAAAAAAAAACAACAAAAAACCACAACAAACAAAAAATAAACCACAAAACCAAACAACCAAATCAAAAAGGTTCCTATAAAAACCACAAGGGTAAAGACAGATATTCTGATTTGTCTTACACAGGTCTTATTTACAAGGGAACACACATCTCCAGCCAGAAGGCTTTACAGCAGGCAGAATCATTGCAACAGACATGAAGACAGTAAAAAGAAAGTTTTCAAAGAAATACATTCAAAACGGACAAAAGTAATGCAGGGTAGAGACCCAGAGGGACTAATGACCCAATACATTAAGATTAGAAGGTTAAACTCAAGGCTTACTTCTCATTAAGATACTGAATTGGGCAGACAGATACCGGCATTAAAAAGAACAAAGCATGATCAATAGCTACACTTTTAACTACTATACATTCCAGGAAATAGCAGTCTTATTTTTAGGAGAAAAATATCCAAAATTATTTGGTTTCAATCTTGCCTTCAGAGTATATATAGTACATTTTTACTGTGAGGCTTGGGGTTTGCTGTGGCTTTTGGCGATTTTCTTTTTTTTTGGCAGAGGAAAGAAGTATGTAGTTGAGTCCTAGAAAAACAACTGCAGAACTGACTAGAATATTCTAAATAACTACTGTCATTACTACAAATACTATTTTTCCTTAAACATTAAAAAAACCCTTCCTAATTGTACATGTACTGAAGAAGCTATTCCATCTTCAAGAAGCACTTAGAATGTCTTGGTTTGCTTACAAAGCTTTCCTTCTGTTTCTAATTCTCTAATGTCTCAAGTGGTCACAATTGCAATTGAAAGCCTTAAGTAGAGATTTAGGTTAATTTTAAAATGAAATTTTAAAAAAATCCATTCTTGAAATAGACTTTGTCAAATGTAATAAAAGTGAAATGGAAATTATTTCTGTAACGTGGAATTTTTAAACTTCTCTAATGTAGTCTACTGCTACCTCCTACCAATTTAGCATCCTAATTTTACCTCCTGAGATTGTGATGTTCTTATAAACTCCAGTTGTTCTCTTCCACTTGCAGACAGAGCTTCATAACATTTATAAGTTTATAAGTGCCCCATTTCTCAAACATCTTGAGGCAGAAATAGCTTCTGGAGGATGTAGGACCTTTGAGATTTAGATCCCTTTTTCACTGGTTTTAATTAAAATCATCATATCCTAATAGTCTGACAGACGGAGTGTATTTCTTTAGGTGCTCATCACCAAACCTACCCTCATGAGGGTTCTAATGGGACATCTCTGCAAGAAAATAATGGAAATTTGATCACCATCTTCCTAGATCAATTCACATGGAGAATATCACTCAGAATCCAGACTGTCAACTCTGAATCCATAACAGGATAGTAGGAAGTTCTGTGCTTTCAGTACAAGTGGTCAACATTTCAAATTAAGTATAATTTACACACAAAGCAAAGGAGTATGTATTTTCTTAACTCTTTCATGGGCCTTGAATAAATTGTATGTATTATGAAAAAATACTTCTGAAGACATAATTTTCATAAAGATGCTGTGTCTGGAGAATGTGGCCCTCTGGGTTCTGCACACAATACCCAGAAAAAGAAATTAAATAAGCAAAGAAATGTTAGCAATTTTACTTGCTCCTAGAATCACACCTGATACCACCTTGGGAGGGAGCTTTTGTTTTCTATCCACTTGTTTGATCTGTCAAAATAAAAACACAGCAGTTGTAGCAGATGTGAGTCAAAGAAAATATCACTGACAGTGACATCTTTGTCAGGAAGGACAACTTTCCTGTAGAGAGAGTTATGCTAATTACCTGGAAATTCACAGCTGTTGAATATCAACCTCAAGATGTTTGAAAGCAAAACCAGGTATTTTAAGAAAAAAAAAAATTCTAGTACTTTGTACCATTAAATCTGGCTTCAGAGCAAAAATGTAAGCAGCTCTGCTTGATGTCCCTTAAGCTTCAGCCAGACTTTTACATAGATTTGCAGTATAGCTGATGCCTAACAAGAAGAACCATTCTGCTAAAAATTTAAAAGTTCACCACACTTGCAATTTATTGCATATTTATCTGAAAGCTGTTTTTACTTTCAAGGAGATGCAAAAATAGCTTAATTTAGAAAACAATTTTGTGCACTTGAGAAACCACAATGAACTTAATGCAGCTGAAATCAGCTCTAAAACAAGGTTCTGTACCTATAGTTTAAAAAGATAATTACAGGAATGAGTAATGGCCTGTCACAAGTCTTGCTCCCTTTACTAAAGAGCAGTGGATATTTGCATATTCAAAATAAGGTGATCATACACTGTCTCCATTTCAGCCCTGGTCTCAAGACAAAACCAAACAGGCAGTTTTGAACTCGCAGTCCATCACAAGACTTAATTTTCCACAATTATAGGAAATAAGTAGCTTAAGCTGTGAATGCAAACATTAGGGCACATAATTGGTAAGAGGGGGTGTGTCTTGGTTTGAAGGACAGGTGTCTGTTAAGGAAGGCAGGAGCCTCCCTTGGAATGGGAAACTGTAACTCCTCTCCCTCCGAATTATTATAAATTTGAAATCAAGAGGCTCTCAGGCAAAGATATGGGAATAGGAATAACAGTTCTTTACTAATATCTAAAACAAAGCTAACAAATAACAACAGCTATGGTGTTAACCAACAAACAGAACCAGAAACCCAGTGGCAGCTTGCTCGGCTTCAGGCACCTTTCCCTTTGGTGCAGTTCCAGTCACAGCCTGCAGGGGCGCTCTGGGTGCGGTGATTCCCCGGTGGCTGCAGGGGCGCTCTGGGTGCGGTGATTCCCCGGTGCCTGCAGGGGGCGCTCCGGCGTGAGCTCAGGTAGCACACGGCAATGGCGGCTGCCCGAGGCACGGAGGGATGGAGGAGAGCCCTTGCTTCACAGACCCTCGGGAGGGGCAGCTGGTGTCGGTGCTGCAGCAGGATCCCGGGACACAGGGAGCTGGGACGGTAAGAGGTCCGGAGGTGCAGGGGGAGCCCCTCTACAGTGTAGCGAAAAACTCAGAGCAGCGAGGAGGAGCGGGGGAGAGACAGGCTGGTGGCAGGCAGCTCCCGATGGGGCAGAGGGCAGAGACTCACAGCAGACAGACCGGCAGCTCCGCGCTGGCTTCTCAGGGGCCGTGGGTTCAGCAGACAGCAGCTCCGACCGTCCAGCTCCGAGGGTCCCGAGCAAGAGAGCGTGACCTCCCCCCTGCCCTTGATTTTTCAGTCTCCAAAATCTCACGTTGTCAGGCCCTGCTTCCATGAGGGCAATTCTGCCCACCCTGCCAAGGAGAAAGGCCCTAGCCTTGTGCTTTGTTCTCTTAAGTACTCAGCTATTAGCTCAGTCATTAGTCTCTTAGCAACCCATGGGAGAAAAATTCCTGAGGAAAACACTAAATCCAAACTCTAACAGGGTGGGAGTGTATAAGGAGGGAGTGAACATCCAAAACACAATTTCTAAACTCTTAAGTGAAAGCCTACCTGCTACTTGCAACCAGTATGGGCTGATTACATATTTTGATAACATCTACATAAAAGCAGCACATCCTGAATTCACCAACTCACAAAAAAGAGATGAGACATAACCACAGAAAGCTCATCATGGATTGTGCTTCTGCACATAGACTGCCTAGACAAGAATAACCAGGGACCTGATCTTCCATAAAGAGACAAAATGGAAGTGGTCCCTAAAACAGCTTGTCTAGAAAACAAGAGGAGAGCTAGGAGACACAAAGAACCTGATCTGTGCTGGGGAAAAACCTGGAGATGAAGGATGCATGGAGACAAATGCCAGCAGTGCACAGAGACCTTGGTCTTTAATACCAGGGACTGTAACTGTGTAACTGTGAGCATCCCCACAGCAGCAACCACAACCTTCTGCCCAACCTCCCTGGACTAGCACCAATCTCTTTGCCAGGAATGGAAGGCAAGATCTAGAGAATGCAGCACTGTGTACGAGTGAGGAAGCTCATGTGAGCTAGAGTCAAAGCAGGGCAAAAGCTCTCAGCTCCTCTGTTAAACCCACCCCAGCATCTAGATCTGCACTAAATTTACTTTGCCTAACCCATGACAAGATATTTTCCAGCCCAGCTCCAAATCCTACTCATTTTTTCCATCTTTTTTTGGAATTTAAAAGTTCTGTTACTGAAACCCTCACTGTCAGGATAGCTGGTACATATCCACTGTTTTTTCATCCTTTAAAACACCTTGGGTTTATCCAAATCAAGTGTGTGTAGTGAATGAGCAATATACCCACCTTGCTAGAGTAGTGACATCTACACATCAGGTTACAGAATGGCTGGTTTTAATTCAAAAATCCAATATTCAGATTAATATCAGCGCAACATCCTAGAAACCTGGATGAAAAGATCCAGACATCTTTTTACTTTTAGAACAGACTCTCCCATTTTCATGTAACCTCTTTTTTTCCTCATCTACCTTTTCCCCTGTGAGTAAAGCCTCTACAGCAGAGATCAAGATTTACACCACATATCAGAGAATAATTAACATGTATCTAGAATAACAAGTATATATTTACCACCTAAGGTTATTTTCCATTTTATTTTCAGCAATTTCTCATTGCAGTTGTAGACAAAGCAAACATCATTGAGGAGCTAGGAAGAAATAGAATCACACTTTAAGAACACCTGTTAGTGCCTCTAAATAAAATACCTTTCTAAAACAGACTCCAAAGAGATGGAATAGGCTAACATTTCAGCAAGAAAAAAATTATGTTTTCAGAGAAAAAGGTTCATCTTATGAGAACCTTCTCTCTTTCAATAACTGAAATGAACATGTATGATGCGATGACAGCTTGGACACTGTTAAGACTCCAAGGTGTAATCCCAGGTAGACTTATCTGTAACTTTAAGTTGCTTTTACCAGTTTGCACAACCAGTCTTTCCTCTCTATTTCAAAAACTATTTTAACAAAAAAAAAACAAAAAAAAAAACCAACTATGTATTAAAATATACTATATCTGTATTTATTACTCAGTAAAACATTAAAAAAAGCTGTGGTAAACAGAGAAACATAATAAAGCAATCATTCTTCACTACATCTGAAAATTGATTTGATCTGCTGCCAAAACATCTCATGTTTCACTTATTTCATTCAACACTACTTTCTGTGTCTCCATAGATGACTTATCTCATGGAAAATTACTAGGATAAGTAACAAAGTATAAATAAACATGATTATTCCATTCATTCTCTTGGTTACAACCTCAAACTGTAAATAAAGGCCTTTGTCCCAAAAGCATAATGAAGCATATGTGCTAAAGGCTACTCCAGACTAAAGGGTAACATTTTTTACTCTTCTAATTGAACATCATTTCACTGAAGGCAGAGCCATATCAGTTTCTAGCAGTTGAAAACAAGATCAATATATCTGGGATTTATAATTGCTCATTAGATCTGCGCTTATAAGATAGAAAATCTGCAAGGCAGATCACTTTTGCTAGTTCTTGAAAAACAAAGGGAAGCCACCATAAAAACTTCACATGATTTCTTGTTGAAATATCAATTCACAAACTTTTTACTCTTAATGCTATTTTTATCAAAGATAGTCTGCTAAAATTTAGACTGACTTTTGGTCTTACTCCTATTGTATTTATACCTATAGTCATCACTACTACATTATTATTATTTCCAACTAATTAATTGCTAGTTAGTAACAAAGAAATTCACTCCAGCTACTTGAGTGACTGCATTGCTGGGAAAGGGAGCAACATCTGCCACCATGTCGTCTACCTTAACTTCTGTAAGAAATGGGACATGAGCAAGCAGTGCACACTCATAGCCCAGAAATTCAATTGTATCCTGGGCTGCATAAAAACAAGCATGGCCAAAGTTTGAGGGAGTTGATTCTTCCCCTCTTCTCTGCTCTCATGACAGTCCACATGGAATACTGCGTGCAGCTTTGAGGTCCACAAGAAAGACATGGACCTGGTGGAGTGGGTCCAAAGAAGGGTCACAGAAATGGTCAGAGGGCTGGCGTGCCTCTCCTGTGAAAGCAGATTCAGAGAGTGGGGATTGTTCAGCCTGGAGAAGAGAAGACACCAGGGAGATGATGTTACCAAATTTGAATAATTAGGGGTTGTGTAAGAAACATGAAGCAAGACTCTTCACCAGGGTCGGTAGTGACAGAACAAGGGCACCAATTTTAAACTGAAAGAGGGGAGATATAAGGAAAAAATTCTTTATGAAGATGGTGGTTGCCAGTGAAACTGGGCATCGCCCATTCTTGGAAGCTGTCAAGGTCAAGTCGGATGTGGCTTAGACCAATCTGGTCTACTGGAAAGTTTCCCTGCTTATTGCAAGGGTGTTGAACTAGAGGATCTTTAAAGGTCCCTTCCAATGAAATCAACTTATGATTTTATGACATCTTCCTTTAACTGAACAATCTAAACACTTTATAGTTCTCAATCATATTTCCTTTATTAATAACTTGAAGGTCTTTGTACAATTCTTGATTGTTCTTCATATTTCTTTCTGCATTGAACATGCCTCTCCACATGCAAATGATTTTATATATGTGTATTAAAATATATATAAATAAACATTTCCATGTGGTCTGCAAACAAATCTTAATTCATCATCATTGACATTTATGTTTTTTTTATTCTCAACATGTTTCTCTTCTTATAGGTTACTGCATGGCACCACAGCCCACTCAGCACCTCCAGCAGAGCCTCACAACAGCTGTTCTGCTGTGCCTGAGAGAGTTGGTCTTCCAGACAGGAAAAATTTCTCCCTTTCCAAGTTTTTTCTTCATACGAGACTGTAATTTTTAAGAAATGTAGATAAATCAAGCACCTACCACTGCCAGGTGCTTGATTTTTTTCCCAGATATTCATGATTCAATATTTCAGAAAAAAAAAACCTGTATACATGTAGGGAAATTTAAGTACTATTTTGAAGTATTTTCCACACAAGGAAAAAGTTGGGACTCCTTATTCTAAAAATACAGGTCCCAATTTTTCAAGGGTCTTCAAGTAGATTTGGCTGACATCTTCTGGCTTTTAACACATTTTTGTACAAAGGCTATATAGGGTCAAGTCTCAAAGAGACGAAAAGCACGTAGAATCACTAACAAAAATTCACATCTCCTGTTCCCAGCTGTCCTAAAGCATCCAGATGTGGGCCTCCACAATTGGCTTAATACTCTTCTAAGATTCCTCGTTGTCAAACATACATTGTCTCATAACAAAATGACAGTGGTTTTCTAGAAGAGTAGGAGACCTATACCTAACTTTCCAAACCTTTATATTTCATTCAAGCACTTATACACAAGCGAAAAACTCTAGCCCTCTAAAATTGACTGTAGTGATTATATAAATGAACTATTGCCTGTAGTAAACAGTAATCATGAAAAAAAAAACAAATCCAAATTAAAATCAAGCATAAGAGGAAGGAGTTCTATCAAGCAAATGGAAGAATAGTCTCCCTCCTGTCTGTTGTCAGACATTTACATAAATCAAATCCCCATAAAAACGTATCGATTTCCATTGTTTACAAAATAAACAAACAAAACAAGATTTTAAAATAAATTAAAAGAAAAAAAAACCCCGTTTGAAGTCTTCTAAGCAACTAACCAAAACCATGGGAACAAGCACAGAAAGAAAGTACAAAAAAATTAAGAGGCACAAATTCTGGCCAAAAATGCAAACTGTGGTATTATGAAATATTAAGTCAGACTGGATAACTGACAAATATTTTTTGTTACATACAGTTCAGTGATTTAAAATCATCCCACCTTGTTAGGGACAGAAGTTGTTTCCACTTACCATCTGCTGAGTGGCTTTTCTGCAGCATGCCAGTGATCTCTACCAAATTCAAAAGCTGATGTGTCTGTACCACAGCACTCTCTCAGATGCCATTTGACAAAGCATCTTGTAATCCGACTCAGGCAGAACAGATGTTTTAGATTTCTCTTTCCCACCAGTAAGTCTTACAAATAAAATAGAGTATATATGAGTAAAGTACATGGACAGCGCTGTTACTAAGGATGTTAAACTTTCATTGATTTCACAGGAGTATAAAGCAGAAGGCACAGGTTCTTCACTGCTCTCCATGCAGTGCTCAACAATGAACAGCCATGGGAATTGTTGCAGTCATCATTTACACAGGACACAGTTACAGGCCTTTCCTGGCCCTTATCCAACTGCAAATGTCACTATGGCTCAGGATTATCAGGGCAGCACCAAATCTTCACCCTGCCTTGCAAACTTTTTGTCAGTCTCTAAGTCCACTTTAAAAGCCCATATACAGAAAAGTCAAAATGCAGCTGTCTAATAAGATTTAATGGTTTACTAACACTATTTTTAAATGTTTTTAATAGAATATTATGGTACATAATCTTATAACAGGCACCACTTGAGGCTTGCTAAAAGCTTTTGGTAGGCTTGTTGTTTCCACATAAAATGGAGATAGATACGTTTATTTGACTGCCTTCAGTCCCTTTCCATTTAAACCATATTTAAAATTGCATCAGCTTTATGTCAAGAAATGGAATGATATAAAAATACAGCTTTTTGTATTTAAATTAAATGGCAGAAGTGCCTCACTGAAGAAAACAGTAAAAACAGGTAGACTGTTTTTAACTTTCTAGATCTTTAACAACAAAACTGAGTGGGAAAAGAGTAAGTAAAACCTGAATTGTGAAATAGACATAATTAAATATAAGAGGAAGAAAAAGGAAACTGTAACATTTTCTAAATCCATAATTGCCTTAGTTGGAGTGTGCTCAGGTTCTTCCACCTTCACACTTCCAGGAAATCTTCAGTGTTTGTTTATACTGAAGCCAAATCTTCTGGGAAAGGGAGAGCCAGCTCTACCTCAAGAAAGCATTATGTAATCATTGACACAGGGCTGTGTTAAATACCACTGTTATATCATCCTCTGTTCATGGCTTTAGATGTACTTCTGAGCTGCTTGAAAGTTTGAGACTGAGGCAAATCACTTCACTGACATTTGTGATACAAATTCTGATACAACTTCCTCTCTAGACAGATAGGATCCTTCAAGTGCAGAAAGGGACTTCTTGAGCTGATCCCCTTAAAAAGAACCCACAGTAACATATCAACAGGTCTGAAGTAGGGCCACTGTCAGAATGTACACATCCCCATATGCCTGCTCACAAGTACCACAAGAAGCCAAGACTGCACAGTTATGGTGCGGATGCCGTAGGAAGAACTCTAAATAGAACCTCTGTGCAACTCCAGTGGACCAAAAAGTCTGGATAGCCTAGATATCGCTCCATGAAAAGAAAGTACTGACCTAGCTAAAACTAAGTTGAAGGACAATTTTCCTGCCATAGAGAAATACAAGCCCACGAGGCTCAAATTACCTACAGATTTTTATAATGCAAAATACGTTTTTCAGGTCTTCAGTGTTTTAACAGCTTTGTTTGAATTAGTTTAAATCAAATTGCATTTTATGCAAAGTACTTTTCTTAATACAACACAAGACATATTCATCTCCCCTGTGCATGAGAGTTAAGGATTCACAATACCATATATCACATAAGGCAAGGAAACAGCAGCCTGGACTCTGATGTGAAAATAGGTAGGTGACAATGGCTGCTGGGCAGCAAAATAATTGAAATTCAGTTTTTGCTGTGTCTCTGTCCTAAGAACTTGCAAGTCTGCTGCTTCTCACTTATTGTGTTCTTATTTGACAGTCTCCCATCTGCTTTACTCCTTAGATTTTTTTAATGCCTTTGCACCTATTTGTTTATCTGGTCTCTCCTTTGTCAGCTAGCACATGTACTGAATGAGTGGTGGCAAGTCAAAGCTTAGTATGGACAAAATATACCTCTTTTACTTCTCACGTCAGCATTTTTCCATTCCTTTTAACAAACCCTCTGTTGTCACCATTATTTAATTTTGCAGCACAACAAAGCCTCACACTTTCATTTACATCTCATTCATTAAACTTTTATCAGCATAAAGGATAGCTAAGTTTTCTTTGTCCAGTGACTTTTAGCCACACCCACACTCGAACATTAAAACATCATCTCAGCACTCACAGCATTGGTTTCTGGAAACTCTAATAAACATCTGTTCAATCTCTCTCTTTATTCAAATCACATCCTTCCTTCAAACCTCTACAGTATTTTCCTCCACATTACCATATCAGATCAGGTCTGGTCTTAAAGGTTGACCATCCTAAATTATCCCTTGGACCTTGCCTCCTGTCACAACAACTTAGTCAGAAACGCCTATTTGTCTCCTTCCCCTGCTACTTTTTCACACTCCCTCCATGCTGCCTACTCCGTTAAAAAAAAGAAAAAAAGCCTTCACACTCCAATATGCCATCCCCCTCCCCCACACACGCACTCTCATTCAAAATCCTCCTGAGATCTATTTTTGGGGAATCTTAATACAAGTCACAGTTCTTCAACCACAATGTTGACCTGAAAGTGTCCTGAAGATCTAAAGGGAAATTTTAGGTACAAATAGGCTTTCTTTCCATTTAGCCAGGGCTTCTCCTTTTAGCCACCTTCTCATAAAATCTCTGCTCTGTCCTCATGTCCTCTGCAAATGATGCAGTTCTCACCTTTTCTGCACAGTCACTACTTTGCCAATATATAAATCACTTCAGAAGATATACTTCTGAAATGCTTCTTATCCAGTCTCAAAACTGGTTTGTGATATAGCTGAATTGTTGTAAAGCCCAATTCCGTAACTGGTACTGAAGTTCTCAAAACCAGAGAAGATTTCTCACTTCTGACAAGATTACATGCATTTCAAGCCCATCATGTCTATAATTTTCCCTCCCCTTTTTGCATTATATAGTGATTAAACTTTTTTTTTTAAGAGTCAAACAGCTATTGCATAATTAGTGGGAAATAAAACAAGAGACAAATCAAACTACATTCCCAACTGCAGAGGTAGATTCTTTTTAAAACTGAGACCAACTAATGTTCCAGAAAAATTAAGAGAAATAAGCAAGTGTTCCTTCAATAAAGGATAGACAGTGGCTTTGGATTAAGTAACTGTATGTTTAATTTTACTGAAAAAAAGTACACCAGTAAACAATCAGCTGACCAGTGAGAAGATACAGTCTTTGACTACAATGTGTAGACTATTATGGGGTTTTTTCAGTCTTCCAGCATGAAAGCTGCTTATGTCTACTAAGACTAAAGTGAAAGATGCCCTTTCTCATTTACATTGTAAATGCCCACAGCTACTCCCACAGCCAACACCAAGAGCAAACCTGTATAGCAATTCAGAATAGATTTCGTTGCTGCAGCAAATTCAGTGCCTGCTGTCACTGCGGCAGACTTTTCTGAAGTGTTACTCAACTGACAACTTAGAACTGGTTTTGAAATAATACTTTTATATATTACAATTAAAAGAATTAAGTCCACTGTTTTTGTAAATCTATGAATTCTCTATGAATTTCCTAATTAATAGTTGGAAGCCACTTTCCTGTTTAATCTCAGGAGAAATAATTAGTGTGAATTACCTCAGTCCTCCCACAAGCTCTCTAGAGAGGTACAGAAGGCCCCATGAGAGTGTGCTCCTTCTCCTTCCTGGATGGACAGCCCGTTGAAATGTAATACCAACCAAAGAGTATGTTCCAAAAAGAAGATTTCATTATCTCTTTAATCACATTCTGATTCAGAAAAGCTTTCCGCTTATATTTCTTTTTCTGACTAAATACCCTGACTAAAAATAAATGCTATTCCTTTACTACTCCTGGCTTTTGGCTCAGATGAGCTGCTGAGACTTTATTTAAAGGAGTTGTTCTCATGTATCATAAAGATTTTCCTATGAAACCACAATTGTAATGACATGACTGAAGATCAGCAGCATTGCATATTGCATTTCCTTACGGAAATAGTTTCTGAATGTTTTCCTTCACCTGTAATTTAGTGCACCTAAAATTTTTTATACTCAGAAATCATTAGTATCTCAAATCAGCAGCTAAATTGATACTATCTGTGAGCAGAGTCAATACAAAAGAATTTCTTTTCTGCATAATTTTTCTGCACCCATTGCACCACTTTTTAAGATGTCTTAATCAAAAACACATGGACTCAATACACACATCAAACCTTGTTTCCACAGAAAAACTAAGAAGTAACAGAGCTACTCTAAATCAAAACTTAAAAAAGATGGAATTTGTCTTGATTTAGAGCTATATATTCCATTCCTCTCTGGTGACCAGTGACAGGATCTGAGGGAATGGCGTGAAGTTGTGTCAGAGGAGGTTTAGGTTGGATATTAGAAGAAGGTTCTTCACCCAGAGTGTGGTTGGACACTGGAACAGGCTCCCCAGGGAAATAGTCACAACAACAAGCCTGACAGAGTTCCAGAAGCATTTGGACAATGTTCTCAGGCACATGCTGTGACTCTTGCAGATGGTACTCTGCAGGGCCGGGAGTTGGACTCGATGGTCCTTGTGCATCCTCTCCAACCAAGCTTATTCTACAGCTTAGGTACATCCAAGTATTTGAGTAAGACATACTATTTCTTATGGAGATATACAAAATACATTTTCCTGATTGACCTTTCATCATCAAAGTGTGTGTCTGCCATGCATAAGCTGCCCACTATCACAGTTTAATCCCACTAGCCACCAAGCCCCACAGAGCTTCTCACTCACTCCCCCACCTGCAGGATCAGAGAATCAGAAGGCTAAAAGGTAAAATACTCATGGGTTGAGATAAAGAAAGTTTAATAGGGAAAGGAAAACTCACACACACAAGCAAAGCAAAGCAAAACGAGGGATCAATTGACTGCTCCCCATGGACAGGCAGGTGTTCAGCCATTCCCAGGAGAGCAGGGCCCCATCACAGGTAACAGTGACTTGGGAAGACAAACACCATCACCCCAAACATTCTCCCATGGTTCCTTCTTCTCCCCACTTTATACACTGAGCATCATCCCTTATGGTCTGCAATATCCCTTTTGTCAATTCTTATCACCTGTCCTGGCTGTGTCTACCCCCAACCTCCCACGTATCCCCAGCTTGTAGCATGTCATTATGAAAAGCAGAAAAGGTTTTGGCTCTGTGTAGGTTCTGCTCAGCAATAACAAAAATCTATATATAATGACCCCTACATTCAGCACAAATCCAAAACATACCCACATACTAGCCACTGCAAAGAAAATTAACTGTCCCAGCTGAAACCAGCACACCACCTGATAACCCCCTCAGTAGTGACATGAGGCTAGCAGATATTTGCAGGAAAGAAATGCAAGTAAAACCATTAGAATTATTAATTTACCTGTTGACTCTCTTCCTGACGAGGTCTGCGACACCTCTGAAAATCATGGGAAATGGCCATAATCCTAACGCGATTTTCTAGTAGATAAATTATCTGCCGAGGGAGACAGTACTACTCCACAACTAAATAAATAGGAGAGCAGCAATTCACTTAGAGAAATGCACATTCATTCTCACATTAATTTACAGTGAACAGACATTTATTATGCTTGACACTCTTTTTTAAAGAAATGCAAGCAGCTGGTTGCTATTTATTTTAAGTACTCAGCATGAAGTTTTCCATGAAGTGACTGTCTCCTGACAAGACACGAAAGCAGCAGGTGTGGAGACCTGATCTTCTTCCTCCTCCCAGCATGCAGTAATGCTAAATGAAAAGACATTGTAATTTTGAACTTACAACGTTAGAACAACAAATCTGTTACTGTGCTGAAAGCCAGACAACTTAAACAAGTGATGCTTTTCAGGTAGTTTCACTTCACTGCCTTTTGAGAAGAGACCAAGAAGGGTAGAATTACAGCCCTTTTTTCATTGTTATTCCTTGGAGCTTATGGTTTTATGTAGTGTGGCAGGTTTGGACAGAGAAAGCAGAATTAACCAGGTAGAACATGGACCATGAGTGTCATTTAGGGCAGGGCTCGGATTTGTGATCCTTTATATGGGCTAAGAGACTACTGCATGGTGCCTGAGCCACACACAGGAGAGGGGCTGTGTGTACCCGGTTCTGCTGTGGGCAGCTAAGAGCCTATCCATGAACTGTTAATGAACAGCTCTCCAGCAAAGGAAATATGATCTTGAGACATGTTCATTAATAATGATTGATCAGCCTTCAAAAGAAGCTGACACTTGAAATATCCCAATTTATTAATAACACTAATCATATTTTAGGTTCTCTTCTCTACAATTCTTTAGACCATTAGCAATGGACACAGGAGGACAGCACTGACATGTCATAGCAACACTGCTGATGTTACAGATTACATATTTGTACAAGGCATTGTATAACATTGCTCCTGGCAACAGAGACAGCAAAATCTACATCACATGCCTACAGTCACATCCTGTAACCACTGGAACATGAGAAAACACAAAAAACCCAAGAAGTTGTCAGACAACTACTGCCATAGCTCACATCACACAAACAAATGCTGCCCGATGTCACAGCAGATTTCCTGTATTGCAAGGATTACCCCTACAGTGTAAATTCAAACAACTTTGATCTGTTAGAGTAATGTATTGGACTGAAATTCAAAAGGAAAAAGCATCTTCTCTTTAGCTTTGTTACATGTAGAGTTATAACCAGGACTACATAAAGCTTTATATTGGCCTTTTACTATCTCATTAAGAGCACCTGGCCTCAGCATTACCGATTTAGCTTCCCTCTTACTTTGTGCCTCACTTTGAAAAGGTTTGCAGAGCACTAATGATACAGCTTTTCCTACCACGGAGCTTCTGTTGTCAGCTACAATTTCACAGCTATCCCCCTGCTAGCACTTCGTGTTGCAGGAGTTTTGTAGAGTGTGTGCAAGACTTGCTTCCTAGCTGTTGTAAAGCTACAGGAGGTTCATATCTTACGCGGGAGAAAAATTATGAACTACACAAGCAGAGACCTGGCAGAACATCTCTTGACTTCATGGGTAACAGTAAGTATCTCTAGCATGATAGTAGAGGTGATTTCCTGATTTCCTCAACTACTGTGTTTCTACACCTGTTTCTTTATTAAGTTTTCAACACTGAGGTATGCAACTGTGTCTTTGCCCGTCTCCTGTTCCTGGTTCTGTACCCTGTATATGGTCTCCTACTCTTTTTCATGGCACTTTTAACTTTCAACAACATACCATATTCCAATAAATTTTAAAAAGCCTTTATTTTCACAGTTCAGTCATTCCTACAGAAATTAAAAGGAGCAGTATAATTACTTATACATTGATTGTAGCATAAGTAAGCCTGACTTTAATATCAGATACTTCCCTGTATCTTTATTAATTACCATTCATTTATCGTCATAGCTATGAAGCTTCCAATAATTAATATTTTGCTGTTCCACTCCTGTAAGTTAGTCTTCCTTTTTGCTTTTCAAATCTGTGACATCTCTATTGTAAAATTTCAGGTTCAGAAGAAACTATTTTTCTTTCTTTCCTCTGCAGTAATCCCTCCCCATCCCTCATTATTTTTAAAGCTCTACCTAAAAAGTTTCATATTTGGTAGGTTTTCAGACATAAAAGACACATCTTTTAGGAATACAAAAGAACTTTTATAGAAAGCCCACATTAAATCTTATTTTGTGTTTCTTGCCAATGTCATTACAAGGTCTCAAGCACATGGGGGCAAGAATACAGGCATGTGCTAACAAATAGCAAAGTCCAAGTACTACTAATCCAAGATGTCCATATTTTACTGTTGCAAGTTCCAGTGCTGATACTAACAGCAGATTTGTTCAGAAGGTTCTACCTAGAATAGGTTCGTGTATTTACTCATATTTTAAATATAATTTAAAGATGCAGTTTGTTACAGCAGAAACTATATCTCAGCTGCCAGCAACATTTTGCTTACAGTTTACAGAGCAACCATGAAAAAAAGTATCAATTAGAAGAACAGCCAGAGGAATCTGTCATAAAAGTAAATATTCTTTATAAAGGAAAACAAGCCATACTGTTCTTTATACTGGTTGTGAGTCAAAACTACATTTTAGTAAATGAGACTAAATCAAACATATGAAAGAAAAAGCATCTACTTGTAAGCAAAATAATTCTCAAAGCAAGTTTGATTTAAGAAAATTAAGAGGGATAGTGTACATTGCTGAGCATAACCCCCTCAGACTATTCAATCTATAAAAAATATAGGAGCAACATTATTGATTCATAACATAAATCAAGAACTCAAGTAAAGAATAAGGAAGAGAAAGAAGATTACAGTAGCTGAAGTCACAGAAGTCCTGAGGGCTCTAAGTTATGATAAAATTTGGCTTGACATACAGTATCTGTTCTGTGAAATTTGATTATTCCAAGTGCAAACTGAAAGAGTGAAACAGTACACGTTCATTACACTTATGGCTTCACAGTAGCTCAAACAGCCTAGATTTCCTTCTTCACATTTCTTGCAGAGTCTGAGAAGCAACAGAACCTTGTACTTTCAAAGAAAGCTAAAAGGAGATATTTTTCTCTTTTAAACATTACAGTCAATTTTCAAAGTGTCCAGACATGATAAAATCCTTATTTTGAGCTCCACTTTCAAAACAACACCACAGTTCTACAGCATAAAGCAGATAACTGGTTTTCACCAGCAGTGAGGTTTAAGTACATTCTAAAATTAAGTATGCTGGGGTTTTTACCAAACAGGAAAAAATATTTCTATGTAATAAGACTTACAGACTGCTCTGTCTTCTGTAAGCATTAATATTTATTTATTTATTTTATTTATATCCATGCTAAATTAGTCGTTATCAGATTTTTAATTTTTTTTTGCCCTACCCATGATTAAACGTAGCAGTAGAACCAACACATGCCTTTAGTTGCAAATGAATTTTCTCATGCACAAGAAGTAGGACCATTCCAAAAGCTAAGATGCCGTCTCTCTTAGGTTCATCTTGTGCTATGTGGATTTCCAGGTTTTTTTCTGTAAGCTGTCTTATGCAGGTTTATTTATTAATTTTTTTCATTAAATTAGATAGCAGTCACCTAATGGGAACATACAGAGAAGATGGACCCCGACTCCTCTGCAAAGTGCCCAGAAACAAGCAAATTACGAAAAGGGACATCCTGTTTAGGTACAGAAATTTCACCATGGCAGTGATCAAGTATTGGGATAGGTTGCCCAGAGAGACTGTGGAAACTCTGTTCCTGGAAGCAATCAAAATTCATCTGGCCAAACCTCAGATTGTCCAGGTGAATTTTGAACATCTCCAACCTCCTGTTGTTTAAACAGGGTTCAAAGCAACTCCACAGCTCCTGTTCAAACTAAATTATTCTCTGATTCTGTAACTCATAGGTAAGTTGAAAGGCCATTTTGGTCCATAAAGAAAACAGCTGCAATCTAAGTAAAGAACAGGCCACAGCTTCTCAAATTCTAATTTTTGAGTTAGATTTTCCTGGAAATGTACAGCACCTTTTTCATAATCCTTCAAAGAACAGCACATGTGAGACATTATCACACTCTGAAATAAGACCATGGGGCTTGTTTTCTTTACAAGTTAGCTTTCATTTAGTCTTTCATTATATTCTTGTTCATGTTGAAAGAAGTAACCTATGACTTTTAAATAGCAGGTTGAAAGGGCCTTGCAGGTGGTGATTATTTTTACTCATGCTTGCTTTCCACAAGATAGGTGCTGACAATTCCTCAGTACTTTGCAGCAATGATCCCCTCTAAAAATATAAGATTCAAACTGCATAACACCTACACAGTCATTTCCTGATACCTAATGGTGAAGCTGTTATGCAAATGGTGAGGTGGTTTATACAACAAATAATTTTGGCTGCAAAAAAAATTACTCAGTAGTTGAACAAGGCTGCATAAATATGATCCCTAGAAGAAGTGGTATTAGAAACAGGTCCTCAAGCACACAGTTGGGAACAGCGGGTAAGCACCTGCACTCCAGAAATTCAACAGCTGGTGCTCTATGCCTCCCAGCCAGCCACTACACATCAGACAACAGCTGAAGGAAATACAGATGCTGAAAATGTCATTGGCTCAGTCTCAGTCTTTGTACAGCACTTTTCCTGCAATCATATAATACTTCAGTTCTCTTGAGTTGAACAAGGAACAAAAACTTCCCAGCACAGAACTTTGTACACTTGAACAAAAATTGAGTCACAACTGACATGACAGAAGTTGTTAAGGCATTGCCAGTAGATTCAAAGATATCTAATGATTTTAATGAGATGCTGTTTTTGTAGTTCAGAATACTAATCACTTCTCACACTGAAGAGAATAGCCCATGTATGCCCAGAAAAGCAGCATGAGCCAATCACAACAAACCAAAATAGCAAATTTAAATTTGGAATTTCACAGTGATTCATTGACCTGCCTTTTCCAAAAGAGCCTTTGAACAGATGTCATTGCTAAGTCATGTTAAAAGAAGCAAATATTTTAAGAATGCTCACTTTGCTTCCTTATACAATTGAATCAAGCCATCTGTGGTCCTTAACCAATATTCTATCCATTTAGAAGGTACTAAAAATCATCCCTGTTTAGTTCTCTGAGCACATCCTTCTATGAGACACATCTCTAAGGTGTTCTCCAGAGAGTTAGGCAGAAGTGGAAAAAAAACACCAAAAAAACCCCACACTTGTTTAAGACAGGAGCTCTGATTCTTGTTTTGTTTCCATTTCCTGTTCACAGAATGGGCCAGGTTGGAAGGGATCACACTGATCATCTGGGCCAACTTCCCTGCTCAACCAGGGCCATCCTAGAGCACAGGGCACAGGGTTGTGTCCTGACGGTGTTTTGATATGGATATTTTGATATGATGTGGAGTGAGGGAGACTCCACACCGTCTCTGGGAAACTCTTCCAATTCTTGGTCATCTGTAGAGTAAAAAGTTCTTCCTCACATTCAGGTGGAACTTCCTTTCCATCAGTTTCTGCCCAATGTCTCTTGTCCTATTGCTTGGCAGCACAAGAGCTTGGGTCCATCCTCCTGCCACTCTGCCTTCAGATACTGACATTGATGAGGTCTCCTCTCAGTTCTTTCTTCTTGAGTCTTAGCAGGTCCAACTCTCTCAGCTTTCCCCCATAAGAGAGATGCTTCAGTGCCTTAATCATCTTTATCACCTCCT
Organism: Eopsaltria australis; assembly: GCA_034509425.1. Classification (NCBI taxonomy): domain Eukaryota; kingdom Metazoa; phylum Chordata; class Aves; order Passeriformes; family Petroicidae; genus Eopsaltria; species Eopsaltria australis. Next base: position 517,390 of record JAVTVJ010000048.1, read on the forward strand.
CTTTTCAGATAATAAAAAATTTAAACTATAAGAATTATGTGAATATTTGGAATCACAATATTCTCTAAAGACTAGAAATATCCTCCTGACATTAAGTAGAGAACTGCATCTTCAAAATAACCATAATTCTTAAGAATTCCTACTTTAAGAGCACAATTTTCAGATCTCTTCTAGATACATAGATTTGATGACTTGATTACAATGCCCAAAAATAGCCCCTGTTTAATGGCAGTGATGGAAAGGCACAATCTTATCTTTAGCTGTTTCCAGATCTGCATGACAGTCTTAATTAGCATTGGAGCATTTAAACTTGGCACCCTGTGGTTTTTCTGTGCCTTTCTCAGTAACATGTTTATTGCTTTTTCCACAAGACTCTGTTTGTATATTTTGCTAGAACAGGGACACAATTATGAGGTGATGAGGGGTTGCACAGCATAAAGCAGTTTAATCTGTATTTTCTAATCTCTGAAAGTAAAAGATGATAACATTTTATCATTAACTCCACCCATGATGAGACTGAAAACTCAATTAGCACAATAAAACACAAAATTATGATTGCTGTTAGCAACAGGTAACTCCAAGAAGTCACCTGGATTTCTTCCAGTTAATCTAATACTCAAGAATACTTAACAGGTTTTGTTATTGTGTGGGGATTTTTTTTTTCTTTTAAACAAAATATTTCAGTATTTCCCAATGTTGGATGATGAATCTTAAAAGTTAACACATTTACAACAGGTTACAGAAACATTCTCTCAACATTCTGTGAGGAATATTTTGGAAGCCAAATAAATTTAAGAGAGTAGGAGAAAAACAAATGCCATTACTGAATTAATCCACACAGTTTTACTTCTAAGTACCTTCTAATATTTTTGTCTCAACTGCAACTGCCAGCTTTTCATATTGCCATAGGAATGGAGTGTGAGAGCAACCAGTCTCCCCACTTTCTTTTGCCATGCAATATTGCTAAGGCAGACAGCTGTCTCTAAGGTAAAACCAGATTGAAGGTCAGCGTGCAGATGATACCAATACAAGCATGAGGTAACAACAGTAACCTCAAGATAAGAGAACAATACAAATGCAACATTTTAATCCACTCACATCTGTTTTCAGATTCTTTTTCTGAGCATGATGGTCCTGCAGGGCTGGATGAGCAGAAACACGCATCATCAACAGACCACACTTCTTTCCCCTCTGGGAGGTCTGGCAACTGCAGGTCCTTTGAGACGTGCTTTTTATTTCACACAACTACAGTTTTGTGATTCTGCATTTCCAGAAGAGGATTATTTTGGCCACACGTGGAAGTTATCACAGTAATGGTGATAATCAGCAAAAGTTACACAAACTTACATTTCTTCTCTTTTTTTGAATCACTTATTGCAAATCAACTCAAAGCCAAAAAATTAACAAATCCATTTTCTATTACTTGCCAACTTCTGGACCACTATCAGAAAATCTTTAGATGGATTAAGTGTTCAAATATAAAATGAATTAACTATAACTGAGTCAGGCATCCATTTCAGGAAGCTTCAGTAAAACATTTACTCATTTCTCATATTGAAGTCAATGTGTTTTCCTTATGAAATAATTATTATGTAAGTACAATACTGATGATACAGAGCCTAATCTTAGGGGGGTTATTTTGAGCATCTCCAAATTCAATTACATAGTAATTGTTAGACCATAAAAAGGAAATATTACTTTCAGTCTCAAGTTTTGGAACTGTTCCCTCAATGCCTTTCCTCCACAAGATAAAGTTCTAAACCAACCTGTATCTAAATAAATCTTTATTTTATTTCAAATTGCAAGCAAGCCTACAATCACATTCTAAGGGGAAGAAAAGCATGTCTCTTCACAGAGGAAAATGTTGCAAACATACATATATCTGGTTTTTACAGATATTCAAGTGAAAGATTGTGGCAAGAATCAAATGCTCTAAATCAGTGTAACAGCTTCATTAGGTCACAATTTTCTACCAAGCAACCACATGAAGCAGTTAATTAATTCTACCCACATTGCTGAAGACTGTACTTCAATACATACCTAACAAATTAAAGAGATCTGTAAACTTTCAACTTAAAACCAGATAAGAATTATTTGATGCAGCTATCTTTGTAGAACTCTGCAGTGAAGTGCTCAGGGTGCAGTGGCCTTACACTAAACACGTTACAGTGTACCCACCCAAAGTGTTTGCTTGCATTTTGGGAAGCAGTAGTCTTCTGGCTAACAAATATTAAGCCATCAAGATGTGGATTTGGGTTGTAAAGGCAAGAGAAATCTTTACAGCTGCCCACAGTATGTTACATTCCTCCAGCCTCCCGTCCAGTAGCCACAGGTTCATGTGGGTTCAACCAGAGCTGCCAGGCTTCAGACAGGAACATTCAGGATGTTAAAAGTGTATCTGGGTATCAAAGTCCAAGACTCTCAGAACAAATATAAGCCTTGAATGAACACACCCAAAACGCTTTACAAGCAAAACAAAGCTTAACTTTGCTTTTTGGTTACTGCTAACACCAAATAAATCAAAACATCTGTGCTCATGTGATGCATGGAAGATTTTACAGTAGAGTCTACTTCATTACCAATAACAGAAATTGTTTTGAGAGATCACATTTTCCTACTCAACACTCCAATTGAAAGCTCTTTTCCCTAAACCTGGTATTCATTTTGTGATTGCCATTAAATAAAAGTCAAATTAAATTTGAAAATAACACTGAATTGTTTATAATTGTAAGAGCATGTTATGGCTTGTGAATTCATGAAGTTATGAAGAAGCATAATGCGAGAAGTAGATGTCTCTTTCATCTTAACACTAGATTATCCAAAGTTCATTTTCAGTCTTAACACTGCATTAAGAAGATTTACACAAATATGGGACACCTATGTTAATATGATCCAGATCAAGTAAAGCCAGCAGAGCATTGGTTATAGAAATCCATTTGCTTTTAAAAATTAAATCTTACTGAAGTTTTTCTTTGTACCCATCAGAAAGATCTATTTTAATTCCCATATTACTATCAACACCATTTCCAGAACTCTATTAAAATAATCTTGAAAGTAATAAATACTTCGTTCTATAATTTCACTAGGATTTTTTTATCAAAAATAAGTTTAAGTATTTTACATGGATATATCTGGGAATGGTAGAGAGAAATGACCTTCACCAGCCCTATTTGCACATAAAACTGATCCATTTAGTATAGTTATTACAAGCAAAGATTTACTCATTTACTATTGCATCTCATAATATCAAATAATTTACCACTTCTGTAAAATAAAGGCAGTAAAGATTTACTTATCAATAGAAAGAACTCCCCAGCCCATACACTCACACTGCTTTTATAAGAAAGAACAGAACAATACTCGGCTCAAACACTACCCCTCCACCCACAAAAAACCCAACAAAACAAAACCACAGCATACCAACAGCCAAGAAGGCCTTATTCACAGCAGGAAAAAATATACCATTTTTTCTTTTATTTAAAAGTGACAGCAAAGCAGCTTCTACAGTTGGTGATCTCCTGGACTAAGCTTAACTTCTACTGAAGCATTATTTTGTTGGATCAGTTACTCATTGAAAAAGGTAAATTCTTATGAAAATAGGTAGCTGATATGGTTGATAAGGGAAAAAAATATTTTACATGTTATTTAGAAGAAAGAAGAGTTTAGGGCATATCTGCAGAACAAGAAACCAAAATTAGCACAGCACTCTCCTGAATAATACCTTCTGCTTCTCAACAGTACCATTCATCCCAAAGATTATGTGCTGTGATGCATCTCTAACAGTTTAATCATCTAAGCACACTCATTCTGTGGCCGTCCGCCTGCCTCCTCGGTGGAGTGGAGGTGGCTCCTAGCAAAGGCGGAGGCGACTTGGGTCCTCGGGGGCCAGCCTTGTTCCCAATCGCTGAGCGAATCTTGCCCTCGCTCCCTGCTAGCTGCTCGGTAGGCGAACTCTCCCACACCTCAGGGGGTTCCTCCAACCCAGGAATGAAGAGACACAGACACGAGGTTCTGTACTCTGTGACACCGGGGATCGGAAGACCTCGATTCCCCTGGGACACGATCTTTTATTGTTCCCCCGGTGACCAATCACCGGGTAGCAGAGGGGAGGAACTGGGGAGGAGCAGGGGACAGGGAGCGAACCAGGGATAGAAGGGGGATGAGAGAGGGTTACAGACAGGGGAGTGATACAATGAACAACCGAGTAACTGAGAACTCTCTAGGAAACTGGGGGTGACTGACTCAGATGGGCAGGTGGTGCTCCCCAATGAGCCCTGGGGGTATTAACCTGTCTCGAGCCCAGCCTCTTCTGGGCTAAACTATTGTTTGCTCTACCTCGGGGGAGCCCTCCTCCTCCCCCCAGGGCTTTCTCATTGGAAATTCTTCTTCTGGGGTAACCTGCACCACTGCCACATCATTCAAAGCTCTACATAGATAGTGCCTCATATTATGTAGATGTAGCCTAAATGTCAGCATCTGGAAAAGAGAACACATTACAGGTATTTGTAGAAAAACAGAACAGCAGCTTCATCCACTATGTTTCTTCTGATAAACCAACACAAGGCTCTTGCACCAGGTTTAGACTGGAAAATAGTTCTTTGCAGGAAAGCTGCAAAGACTAAGCATGGTTATAGTCTCTATTCTCACCAAAAATCACAGTATTTATCTTTTTTTTTATAATTATGCATGATATAGACAACATGAAGTTGTAGGTCATAAACTAATGATTTTTCCTAGTCATAAAACAGTAGAAACACTGTAAGGCCTTTGGAATAAACCATTCAAATGCAGAAGAGTGGTCATACTCCAGGAGCTTTAAGATATCATATACAGTGTTCCATAAGTGGTAAGAGAACAAGGAATACATTTAAAAATATTTGGTATTCTAAAAATATAATCAAATCTACACTAATTATGATACTGTCCACAAACAGCATGTTTATCATCATGACTGAAAGTCATACTATATTACACTTCCTTACAAGCTCCTTTGATTAAGCTTCTGTGACATCTGCCCTAACAACCTTCTGCAAATTGTCTCAAAAACATTAAATTGAAACCTATAATAAAAGAACCAAAAATAAAGAAATTCAACAATGTTTGCATGATGTGAGCTTCACATGATAAGAAAAGCTCACTTTTTTCCTACTCTACCTTCAAAGACCAGCAAATTTAATATATACTTTCCAATAGTCATAATATTTGCTAAATACAAAATATTTTCTATCTGGGGCAAGAAGCTATTTTGTGACTCTAGATTCACACTAGGTGTTAGCATCTGAAACAAGTACTTGAATCATCTTTCAATTCCAGTATACATCTTTAAAAGTCTGGCTAAGAAAAATAAACCAAAAACTTTTTTATTGCCCAGAGAAGTTGAAGATTCCCTATCCTTAGAAGTGTTCAAGGCCAAGCTGGATCAGGCCCTGGGCAACCCTGACTAGTGGAAGGTGTCCTTGCCCATGGCAAGGGTGTTGCAACCAGATGATCTTTCATCCCTTCCAACCCAAATCATTCTATAATTCTATTAACATATTTTATGAGCAAACAGTTCACTGGATGCCATTCCCATAAATCATTTAGATCAATCATCTGCTTCTGACGGTCCAGATCAGAACATTGTTCTGAACATTAGACACAGCCTCTGGACATTAATACAGCACCAGAACAGATTCATTGAGATTGTCATGGAATTTCCAGTCCTGAAGGCTCTCAAGATTTGGCCAGACCACAAGACAACTGAGCTGACCTAACATTGACCACAATCCTACCCTGAGCATGAGCTCAGACTAGATGACCTACCCAGGTCCTTTTTAACAGGTCTTCCACAATCCCACAAATTCACAATAAAGAACTTCACACAGAAACTTTATGATAGACCATATCCATTAAACATTTCAATAAGATACTCTAGTTTTTAAATTCTGATGGGGGGTACACATTTCCAGTACAAGATTTCACTCCCCCACATTAGTTTCCAAGCTTCCCAAGTGCACACAAGCCATTATCTTTTACTATTGCAATCAACTGTTTTCTCCTAATAATAATCATCCAGCTCCAAGACACTGTTCACTATGTTATTTATAGTGTGAGTCTCAGTAGCCTCAAGTGCACTGGACTCTTAAGAGAAAATGCATAGATCTCTTAAGGGAAAATTAATCAAGTGTGCAGTGTTGCCTGGAAAAGCCTGTCTGGCACTTTTGTATGGGCAGCTAATTCTCAAATGCCACTCTGCCTGGCAAAATACTTGAAAAAGGCTTTCCAACAAACCGTCATCAAAAATTCTTTATCCTCTTTGAAACAAAGGTCGTGGAATCCCTTTCAAACCTCAGCTTTGATCACCCTAGTCTCCACAATAGGCATATCCTCTAGCAAATATTTTAAATTCAGAAACTGATAAATAAATGTACATGCACTCAGCTCCTCAATGTGAAGAAATGTTGAAACCCAATAGATGCAAAAAAAATCCAGCACTTCTCAAATAATGTAATGGTTTTAAATCTCTACATTAACCTTTACTTGGCCCACATTTAAGACTTGCTTCTCCTAAAAAGAGGATTCATTCAATCTTTTTGTTGATACCGTCATTCATAAATACAACAGAAGCCAATAATTTTGTATTAATTACATAAAAGAAATCCTCACATCCCTTTCTTTCAGAAATCAGCTTTTAGTGTTACAGAGTAGCTCCAACACAGAGAAAAACCTTACATGCCAAGAGGAACATGGAGAATGTCAGTGCTCTAGAAGAAATAGGCAGGAAAACAATATAATTGTTCTACAAGTGTTCTTAAGGCTGTATTACCCTTGCTGCCAGTGGCAAAGAAAATCTTCAGGAATACCTTGCTAATAGAATGAAGAATGACATGAATGTAAAAGACCTGGGGAATGAGTATCACTTGTCTACCTACTTTCTCTTTTAAGTGAGCCTGCTGATGTGAAGCCAAAATTGTACAAGTCTGTAACAAGCTCAGAGAGACCAGAGCAACACCCTTAGTTGAACTTTTTCCTTTAGGCCTTCTAGTTTTCATCAGTTTAAGATACCCAAGTGACATGAATAAAACTAAAACCTTCCAGTTGCAGCCTGCAATACTGGAAAGATGAATTAGCATGTCAGTATTCAAATAATGCAGATTTACTCAAGGCTGGAATGAATTCTAACATTGAAAATTAATTACACCTCCACTGTTACACTCTCTTTGACCAAGTCTCTTTTTCTCTAAGAATTGCAAGACTATCAGAGAAAACAGCCCTTGAGCATTACAGATTCAATAAAAATAACCCTGCCTCCAAATAAAAATCCACTACCATCATGAAAGGTAAGGACTACAGCCTAGGCCTTAAGGAAATAGCTACTTAGCAAGTACATAGAAGTTCTTGTCATCATTGCACATTGAAAGGATTTTGAAGCTTAGCCTATTTATGCTTACGTTTGAACTGGCTTTGCACAGCTTTTGGTGAACATGAAGGATTTCCCTCAACTTCGGACAATTTGTTGTTTAGCAATCTAAATAGGGTGGATAAATACAGCATGATTACTCACAGCCTGATTTTAAATTATTGAGAAAGTAACAAATGCCATCAGGAACCCTAGAGTGCTCTCATGCAACCAAATGTCACCTCTTCCCATGCTGTTAACACTCGCTCTCCCTCGTTAGACAATCTGCTTTGCAGAGATGTCTCCTTGCTTTGCAATAGAATCACTGCTAGCACCTCACTCTGTATTTGCTTTCAAAAAATTGCTTTCACTAAGCCTACTCTTTGATGGCAGCTGCAAATTAAGAAAGGAATTTTAAAAAGGAAAAAGCTCACTCATCCAACCTATATTTACTGGGGGCTTTTTCCGCAATGGACGTTAAGGATAAAACTCTAAAGAGAGCAAAGAATATGTAAATCTATCAGGCTGCTGGTTTAACTGAACTTGAAACTGTGGATTAAGTTATTTTTCAGTTAAATCTCAGTTTTTAAATATAAACTGCTCCATATTTCTTCCAAGACAACTTTCTAATTAAAAATTAATAAGAATTAGAGCATCCATAGCAGGTGTTTCAGAACTACATAGCATCTCATGAAGGAAAAATACTAAGCTTCATCCCATAGCCATAAATAAAGCATCTTCTCTGATAAAACTTTGTGACCTAGTTCCTTCCCTGGCTGGGAAAGGATTTGTGAAAGGACATGCACTTCACTTTCTCATTATCAAGACAGTAATAAATTGTCAGTCAAGTTTCTAAATTAACAGATTTTATTAAGCTTGCATATTTTCATTAACCCCCTTGAAATACTTACCCACATAGAAAAATGTAGTCCTCAAAGCCTGACTCTGATTTCCTTGAAAAACAGTGTTCAGAAGGAATACTAATCCTTAAAAGGAATAATTGCACTATCAGAAAAAGGCCCAAGGAGCAATCAGAAATAAGCACAAGATAAAGAGATTTTAGGTTGTAAAAATGCTAATGTACACATAAAGACATTAAATATACATTTTTACATCAGTGTACCACATATATATTAGACAGATAGAAAGTCTGTGATATAAAAATGCCAGATCTCAATAAATGGTATATTATGGTTACAATACACAATGAAATTGTGTTAAAGCGTGATCCCGTGTGATACACACCCAGACAAAACCAACTGAAAGAGCAACAAGATGTTTTCAGTAGGGTTTTATTTGGGATTCAACATGCAGTCTATATTTCTAACCCTGTCACACTTTCAAGACTCAGATACAAATTAGATTCTCAGATGAACATGCATCTGATTAGTCAAAACCAGTCTTTCATACATGCCTCAGAAGTCTGTTATATGTCTTTTGATATCAGCATCACTATAACTATCTCTGTCACCTCACAGCAAGTCTATTGCCATGACAGGTTACAAATATTTTAAAACGCTCCATTGATGCCTTCATTCACATTTCAATTAAGCTGATGTTACACCTTAGCATTCCCATATAATGTTTTTACTTTCAGGACAGTTGTGAGGGCTTTAAGCCATTTTTATAGTTTTATTCCAGAACTCCTAAATACTTGGATTTTTTTTTTCCCACTTGGTTTCATTATCCTATTTCATTATCCTATTTAAACATAGCCAGTCAAGAAATGACATTATCAAGGCATAAAGAGCCCTTCAAAATTCATTCAGTACAGATGCAAAAAGCTTATGAACATACAAAAAAAAAAAAAAAAAAAAAAAAATAAAAAAAATAGAGTTCAAGAGCAACACAAGACAGCTGCAGAGCCACAGACTAAACCTTGGGCCCACCCTCCCCCAGTTCAGCATGGTCAAAAGGATTTCCTGTCTTTGCTCTCAATCTTATAGCAATAATCCCAAACCCTCTGGAGAATCTCTAATTTTACTGACACCACAGGAAAGGCAGACAGGAGAAGAAGAGATGGCAGGAACTGCAGTTACCATGCCCTATGCACACCTCACCCGAGCACCTGCACACCAAGTAGGAGAGGCAGCTGGCCAGCAGCTGCTGTTTCACAGGTAGCCTCTCACCTATTTCACTTTTGTGCTGTAATGCATGGTGAAATAACCTCCAATGATTTCTACACCTTTAGAAAAGGGCAACTCTCAAGATCAAAAAAATTAGTGACACCCTCTAAGACTTCTCTGCTACAGCACATGCTTTCCACCTCTGTCTCCAGTTCCAGACATACCAGGGAGAAAACCACTCACAGAAGATAAAACCACCTTGGGTACAAAATCTTTTGTAGATTTTTATTTTCTGCTGTTCTTGTCCTTTTTTTTTTCTAAACAAAAATTAGAAAAGTGAAAGCACAGATACAAGGCAGCAAGTCAGGAGAGAGGGCAGATTACATCCCATCCCCACCACCCTTCCTTATTCATACATTTACAAAGATTCTAACATGCATGTCTGAAAGATAACTGCACCAAGCAAGTTTCCTCTTGTTTAAATTGTCTTACAGTAACACTCCTTCACTATACTAAAAGTTGAGCCTTAAAGCATTTCACACTCTGACTCAAGCAGAGCAGTGATGCATTTTCTACATTAGAAAAACCTAATAGGAAGAGGCAAGCTTGCTGCTTTTAGATAATTCTATTTTTATTTCTTCTAAAAATCCTTTCATCCATTTGACCCTCACTTGACTTCCACACAGCTAAGGTTTCTCCCTTCTTCTGCTTCCATGTCAAGTAGTATTTGCAGGTACTTTTGGAGATATTCCAGCCACAATACCATTAGGCTATAAACATTTAATAGTTGTTCACACATTTCTGAAAAGCAGGGTGCTGTTCTTGTTACCTGATTCTAATGGGAAATTTCTATCACATCACAACTTGTTATTAATCACAAGAAGGCATGAAAACCGCATTCAAATGGGAACTTTGCTATTTACATTTTCTGTAAACTCAGTTTGCTTGCAAACACACATTACACTTAAATAAAATAAAAACCTCTTTTGAGTTCTGAAATAGAACACAAAATGACCAGCATTTGACTATTTCCCTGACTAGGTGCCATGATTTAACCCCAGCTAACAACCAAGCCCCACACAGTGGGATGGAGGACAAAATTAGGAGGGTAAATTCGAGAAAAATGTCCTGGGCTTAGATAGAGATAATTTAACATAAAAGCCACACATAAAAGCAAATCAAATCAAGTAATTCATTCACCCCTTCCCAAGGGCAGGCTGACGTTCAGCCATCTCCACAAAAGCAGGGCTCCCTCACACATAGCAGTGACTTGGAAAGACATACCCCATTGCTCCAAACATCCCCTTAGCCTCCTCCGCCTCTCTTTCTGGCTGAGCATCTTTCTGGCATGGAACATCCTTTCAGTAAGTTGGGCTCAGCAGTGTTCCACCCCAACAAACTGATGCACTCCCAGCCTCTTCACTGGTGGGGTGAGAAGCAGAAAAGGCCTTGCACTGCTCAGCAGTGAGAAAAACACCCCTCATCCCTGTGTTATCAGCACTGTTTCCAGCACAAATCCAAAACACAGCACCATACCGATCACTGCAAAGAAAATTAACTCTGCCCCAGTATAAACCAGCACATGCTTTTCTTACTGGATCCTTCTTCCACTATCATTTGCTCCAGGGCTGTCACAGCACACTTCTGTTGACCTGGTGAATATTCCAATCATAGGGGAAAAAAACAAAACAAAACAACAACAAAACCACAAAGCCTCCATGTCTGCTGTTATTGAGTTAACTGGCTTTTTTCTTTTACTACTTAATTTACTTGACACAAATGCAGTTGGGCAATCTGGGAGAACCTTTAATAAATCTATTGCTTTTCTTAACAGACACACACTTGATATGGTCTTCCAGCCCTCATGAAGATCACAACCTCCCAAGAATATAGTGTGTATATAGTATATCCAGCAAGAAGGAAGCTTCTTCAAAAAACTGTCATTTACACAACTAACAGCTGCAGTTATACTAAGGATATAATGTTACAAGAGCTGATCATATCTAAAATTAAGTCACGAGCCCATCACAACCAAGTAATAAATAAGTTCTTGGGAAAATATTGCACACAGTCATGGTACAGCAAAGGCAAAGAGAACTAATTCCTCATACTAGAGCAGCTAGTCATTGCTACTTAATTTTATTAGTCTTCAACATGATTCAGGACACAGAACTAAATAAATTCACCAGAGCAGACAATCTACAGCAAAGGAGCTATTAGCTGTTAAGAGGGACTTGGCAGTAGTTGTGGGGAAGATGTGATTCAGTTTTGACTAGAAAAACACCATAATTGTCATAATACTTCCTTTAGATTTACTTACGTGCTGTGTACCTCACTTTGCATGAACACGTGTAACCGCTACCACTGGTGAAGACAGGCTGCAAACTTATCAAATCAAGGCAACTGTGGCAAACAGCCACTTGAGCTTCTAATTTAAAGACTAGCAGGTGCAAATAACTGAAGCACCAGCCTCATGAACTCTAGTCATACAGTCCTTATTCAGCAATACTACAGGTCTCCCTTTCTCTTGTTAAACCCCCAGCCAGCTCTCCTTTCAATTCAGTTTTGATAATGCTCAAAGCCGTTGATATCATCTGTGAAGAATAGCTTTTAAGTTAAAGTTGACAAGTCCTGTAAGAAAATAATCAATTCTTTGACATGGTTTTAGAGAAAATGAGCATGAATATGTATAGTGTAAATATGGCTTTTCACAGGTCTATAAGGAGCAGAATGTATGTTACCAAAGGAAAAAAAAAATAGGGAAAGAAATCTAAAATCTCTTTAAATGCCTTTCCTGGGGTTTGATTCAGTACCTAGTAGTTAGTCCAGAAATGGCTTCATTCCCTATTTCAAAACATTAATTCCTCTATCTTTTCAAAAAGAGCAGAAAATACCGGGAAGAGGTTTAGTCACTTGGAATCCATTTCAAATGTAGAATGCAAGTGCTGCCTCAACCTAAAGATGAAACTTGCATGATATTAAATGCTACTATAACAAAAAAAGTGAAAATAGAAGAGAGGCTTAATTTTTTTCCCCCACATCTCTTGTTTTATGTCTACAAAGGTTTTTTTTTTTAATTGCAAGTAAGAGGCTAATACAGAAGTTTAACTTTAGTTGTACATTGACAGGGACTAGAACTAGGGACAGGGACTGCCAGCTGGTGCTTCTCATGATTATAGGCATACTACAAATTTACGTGCAGTATTATTAGTTCTCAGATTACTTTCTTTTAAAATGATTTGCTCTTAAGAGACTCATATTTTCACCCAGATACTGTGTTTTTCTGATTAAAAAAAAAAAAAACCAAAACAAAACTCTGACTATGCTGGACTATAGGGATGCAGCAGCTCACAGTTAAAAAAAAAATACAAGTAAAAAATATGCATTTCACTGTAAATAAGAGTATAAGAACTTTTCACCAGTTTATTTATAATGTACTAGAAGTGATAAGTGATTGCTTTTTATGAAGAGGAAATGAAATGCTAATTAGCACTTTTTAATAAGTGTTTCAGTTTATACAAGTGTTTACTTGCAACAAAAAAGGATTAATATAACTCTCCTTTTCTACAGCTGCATTTAAAATCTCCACTATATTGTCTTTATATAGAACTTGTTTCTTCTTGGAAAGCCAGTGTAGTAGTGTATGCAATAATCCTTCTAGATTCTTAACTCTTGAAAAAAATAAGTCAGTGAAATCATGAATTATGCAATACATCTTAAAACCTTTTATTCCTACTAATCTCCAGAGTTAAAATTCCCATTTTATGTGTTTTCTTGTCCAATAAATTGGATTAATTTTCACATTATCAGTTAAATAAGCACATGACCATTTTGATATCAAGCATATTTTTTTCACAGAATATGCATTTATTTCCACAGCTACGACATTTTTTTAATATGACTACATCTATAACTCTCTTCCTTACACCTTGTTCATGGATAATTTAATCCACAAACAATTTCACATGAGTGACCTCTTGATATCCTGTTAAATATAGAGTGTCCCTGTCCAAATGAGCTACTTTCCCCAAGTATGTAGAGCACTAGTTTCTCATTTATTTTTATTTCCTTCCTCCCCTTTAGCTCAGTAGGCCACTGTATTAACCTTGCATCTGATCCGCACACAAGCCGTGTGCAAGACACATATCATTTTCCAGACAGATGCAGACACAATACAGGCATACACCAAATTAATAATCTGCAGTCAGTATGGCAGGTAGCTTTGAATTAGCTATCACAGAGCTCAGCACAGCTTCCAAACCCAGTTAGTCTGGCTTGTGACAAAACTGGGGTGTTACTGGTCTCCCACCACCAAGCACCTGAAAAGTGCAACCCCATTGCAGTGCCAGCCAGGCCCATAGATCCAGGTACGTAGAATGTAAGCCATGCAAGGTCTGATGCATTTTTCCTGGTCTTAGGAAATAAGAAACCAGACACGGTTAGAGGGTTGGGGTCGTTTACCTCGGTATTTTAATAGGATCCCATTCCATGCATTGCTTCACCCAGGTGACAGCGTTGCAGTGTCCTCCCAATCAAGTACACAATTAAAGACCTTACACATTAGCATATCTAACAAGAGGGCCCAATAAGGGGCTGGGGTGGGCTAACTTCTAGATTACAGAGTCTGTCCCGCTAGGGGACCTTGAGTGCTTATGACAATAGAATGTTTGGTCTTCTAACTTTACAACTTCTGGGATGTTTGGTCTCCCAGCCTGCGGGACACCAAGAAACCAGGCTAAATTATCACCTAAAGCATCACAAGTATGCATGCTAATATTGTGAATATAGGGAACCGTGTAAAAAGCATATACAAGAAAAAGCAAAAAATCCTTCAGGCATCAGGTCAGGGAGGACTACTACTTCAGCTCCAGTTTGGATTATCAAAGTTAAGTTATAAGGCTCTACAACCTCTCAAATCCTACCTACAATCTCACATTTATTTGGAGGTCCTGGCAGTACTTTGCTTCTGAGAGCTGCTCTGTCAAGTCTGTTGTTCTTTCCAATTCATTTCCACAGAGATGCCAGTTCACAACTGACAAACCATACATGCTTTGGTACTCATATGTCTTCGGTCTTAATCCTAAAAGCAAATCAAATACAACAGCCCTTCAGCTCAAAAGCAGTCTCATTTAATCCCATAGGTTTCCCTACAGACAGGAATATCCTTTTTAATTTTCTAGTGGCTTCAGAACAGCAAAGCAAATAACACACCTGCACACCTTTCAGGCAGCAGTGTCAGCCAGAGGCAACATATCATGCACAGCTTTAAGACTCAGATTTCACCCTCCCTATCTAGGGAGAGTTAGTGAACTATCATCTGTAGCATGAAGCTGGTTATTTCATTCTTAATGCATCCTTGACTAAAATCAGCACATCCCCCAAGAGGGAATAAAACTAAGACAACATGCTTAAAATTTTACTCTCAATACACATTACAAGGCCTTAGAAGACAGAAAAGGTAAGCTTTAGAACACAAGCCAGTTTCAATTTGACAAAGACCACCTGCCTCAGAAAATTCAAGTCCCTTCAGGTTCAGGGAAATCAGCAGAAAGGAAAAAATCTAATTCTCTGCTCACTCTCCTTCCTCAGACACTAAGCTGGCAACTTGAGTCTTAGGCTTTGATAGTTCCAATTCTCAGAGGATTTCCATGGACTATCCTTTTAGACCATAGAAAGAATATTTAGTTAGGTTGGAAGGCAGACCAGTCAGAACCATCAGGAAAGAGCGCTCCCCAACAGATCTGTATAAAGAACTCACAATTTCATTTTATCTTACCAATAACAGAAAAACAGACCTTTTTATTACAAACTCTGGATTTGCTGCACAGGACATGGCATACTGAGCCACAGCAAGGGCAAAAGTGTTTACATTTGGAAGCATTTGTGAAATCTGAACAAATAAAGTACAGAGTTCACATAGAAGAACAAAAACACACAAGGCTGAGGACCACCTGAAATGCATGTTACATCCTTGCAAACTTCTTTCAGTGGTTTACCATAAAAATATATAACTAAAAATCTAATATTGACTAGAGATTATTTCTCTTTGAGTCCACTGTATGTAACACATTCATTTCACTCTTACCTTAAATGTCAGTGCTCACATTTGCAATAAAAATCAACTTAGGCAAACAGAAACTCTTTTTTACCAACTAGAATTGTAAGAATACATGCCAAACTTGAAAAATCAGGAAATTTCCACCACTTTACTTGTCATAAAATGAAATGTGCAACATCAAAATTTTAATTGCTTGAAGTGTGAGCACACCTACTTTACTCCAGCTCACACAAAATCATTTGTATTTGAAGGAGCAGCTTCACCCTTAGCTAATTCACTATTTAGCAAACAAGGTAGTGTATTGGAGCCAGCACAATTATACCCATCAACACTTACTCAAGATTTATATGCACATTTATATCAAGACTAATATAGCCCTTAAATTTTCATGACTAGCTGCTTGTGATGAGGGCCTATTTTCTCTCTAGCTACACCACAATTCATGGGCTGCCATCTGGCCCTGTAAAAGCAGCCTTGCAGAGACAGAAATAAAACAAACTCTCATAGTTCATCCACATAGCAAGAATAAAAGTAAAAACTGTTTATTCTTCTCCTGAAGCTATTTTTAAAACTACTTATCCCAACATGCATATTACTTATCATTTGTATGATACCTAACAGGCTTTATGCTGAAATGAGATTTTCCTCTGTGTTAGGTGACTGCATCTTATGCAGAATGCTTGCTGGCTACCAAAAATTGTTTGTTATTCCGCTTTGAATACCTGACTCAGTAACTAACATCAGGAGCATCAGTTTGACATGAATATGTAGATATGTGAAAATCCATGTTCAAAACAAAAGACTACAATGAAAGGTCAATTTTGACAGCTGGAAAGAAGCCTTAAGGCTCCTCTTCAAATCAAGTTTGAGTTTTATTCAAAGGTCAATGTCACTGTGACCTATTTCATTTTTCTTCACTAGAAGGACTCAAGAATGCTTTGAAATACAATTGGTCTAGACATTTGGAGAAAACTTAAAAGTTGGTAAAAATTTATCACTGCATGACCAGCACAATGCCCACTCAGCATGTCAGTTCCTGTGATTTAAGGGGTTTCTATATATCATACACTTCTGCATCAAAACTTAGAAGCAGTTTCAGTTTCAGAGTGTTGCAAAAATCACTCAATCAAGATGGTCAGTCTAATGAATACTGCCTCAAGTATAATACACATCTTTTCCACATAGTATTACTTCAAGCAAATTGATTTTTTATTTCAGAAAAGCCAGGGATTTTTGTACTCCTAGTGCATACCAGTCAATGGTAATTAGAGCACTCTCATGAGAGAGATCAAAAGTATACCTACTTGTGATTTTTTTCTCCCAGGAGACTTCCTCCAGCATCCCCTAAAGATGACATATCCTGTTTGTTCAAGTCTAATGTGACTACTCTATCAACTGGCATCACAGATAAGATCCATAATTACCATTTGAAGGTACTAAATAAAACATTTCTTAAAAATGCAATCTGAAGGTATAGAAGACAGTTCTGCTCAAACTTCTGTCAGCTTAGGAAGATCTACACAAACTGACTCTGTGAAGGTCATTTCTGTTTCATGTTTCAGGTTATTGCAGCTTTCAATTTAGATCTTGGGGTTCTGCCTGATTATAGTTGAATCCCCTAACTCTTTTTATTGGAGTTACTAACCGCATTGGAAAGTGTGCTAGAGTCATTGCTTTCCTTGAAATACTTTGCATTAAAGACCAGAAAATGTGTAAAGGTACAGCAAGCATGCATGAAGTGACCAAATCCTTCCCCAAACAAAAGTTTGGTCTAACATTTTCCCTTTGCATGGACCCTGTTTGGGAAGGGATCTAGACCAGGCAGTGTTGCTAATCACTTCCATATCTTGGAAGCACGCTAAGTCACAGGACTAGCTACAGCAAGATAGAAGTTAAAGGGTTTGCACTTCACCTGTTTCAAAAATAAACAAATCTTAATGAGATAGCAACATACATTTTCCTACACCCAACCTCCCCCACAAAAAAAAAAAAAAATAAACTAAAACCTTTCCATGCCAGATATCTCCAGATGGACATAACATTTTCTACTTCATTCTGAAGTTTAAAAATCATACAAGCAAGAGTTTAATGGAAAAAAATCCTTGGTATTGGAAGATCTCATTATATACTGCTGCTTTTTGTATTAATTACCTCCCAAAAGTGTACAGTTTCCCTAAAAATTCACAGATAAAGTTCCTTATTATCAATATCACTATACACCACAATTAAGATACCTTAATATAAGAAAATAAATGTAATAATAATTATATTTCCTGATGTACTGACTGTGGTTGACCCCTTATTTTAAAAGCACTGTTAGTTCTGCTTATACCAAAGAAGCATTTCAATACTTTCAAGAGATGCACAAAGGGTGAAATACATATTAGTTTTATAGGCAATTTAGCCAAATACAATTTCATATGAGGCAGCTTTAGTATAATCTAACCCTTATAGACATGGTGGCATATAAACAATGGAATCTTTCCCCCTCTCAGTGGGAAATTGTTTTTTTCTGCTCAAGTACACCCAGAACATTTGGGGAGAGCACCTCTTTGCATCAGCACTAAGCATCCCTTTACGGAATGAGCATATGTCCAGCATCTGAAAGAGCGCCAAGTATTCTTCTGCTCCAACACCTGTAGGCCACACAGAGCTATTCTGCAGCTATAGAAGAGGCATAGGAGAGGGCTGGGCATTCTTAGACAACACAGGCAACTACAAGTCAGTTTACTGGAGCTGGAAGTTCTACTGGCATCTCCCAGAATTCATAACTGCTACTGTGCATGCTAATGTTTCCATTGTACTTGCATAGACAACCTTCAGGTGTTAAGATATCAATTCTCCTTCCATCAAGGGATGGTTTAAAGAGTTCTCCCTTCACAGATTTTGAACAACTCTTTCATCCAAGCTCACAGTTACCTCATAGGGAACCACCTTCCACAAAAGCAGAGGTCAGTCTTCAAGAAGCTGCTGCAAAACTTAAACCACTAGCTCTGCTCACTCACCCAGAACCCAGACATAAGCTTCACTTGCCTGTATGGCTGAGCAAGCAGGACAAGAGCACTCAAACTGGAAAGGGGCATATTGTGGCTGCCTCAGGGGAAAGCTACACTTCAATACAAAGTAAAACATGCTGAATTGAGAGAACAGTGAGAAAGAAGGACATAACATTTTGATTTCTACAATCAGGTAGGGATAATTAGCCCATCAGCACAACTCAGTTGTTATTAACTTATAAACCAAGCAAACCCCCATTTCCCCTCACCTTCTCCTGACAAAGGATCTGCTTTCTCTCCTGCCACATACAAAGGGAACACAAGCATCCTGGAGAGCCAAATTCACTTACACACAAACCCCTCTTGCAAGAAGGATAGGGACATCCAAGTTCACATCATCATGCTAGCAGCAAACCAGGATGTGTGAGGTGCACACATAGAGAAGGAGGAGATGGTTCAATACCTCACAATTTAAAGATATTTTCAATCATTGAAGAAAAGCATTTTGCACATTAGCAAAAAGCATCTCCACAGGAAAGCCTGTTCAAATTTGACTACACTATTAGTGGTCTAGCTACAGTAAGTAAAAAAATAACTGACCACACAAAACACAAATATTGCTCAGACTGAGTTGCACACATTTACATAGACTTTTTTCCTGAAGTAGAGCAATAACCTCTAAGCACAATCACCTGACAGAGGTATCAGATATGCAGTTGAATGACTCTTTATCAATAGCAATCACTTTACAAACCTTGCACCACATGAAAGCACTTCCTCAGCCCTTGTATGTACCCTTTTTAAGGCAGCCTGTGTATGCCTGTGGAAGCAGAGCATTATGGAGTGAGCTCATCCCAAGTAGAAAATCATAAAAAATTTTACCCAGAAATCTTTTTATTAAGTATCCCTTCTCCTCCTTCCTCTTTTATTTCCATAGAAAACACCTCATCACAAGCCAGTAGATCACACAACCTTTATCACCAATAAGCTACGGTTTCTTTTCTCACATAACTCAACACTTAATTACATTTCGCTCCAACTTCTCCTAATGGAGTCATGAATTCCCTTGCAATTTATATAAACAGCCAGTAACATTCATAGGGTACCTCTTCTATGTTCAGAACTAAAAATCCAGATATGCTGAAGCCTACTACAACAACACAAATATGCCTGCATCTACAAAATTTCTCTACTCTTTTTTTTCCCCTCTAACTCTACTTCCTAGAGCTTTTCTCAAAACAAAACCCAGATCCCCTTCCTAGGAACTTCTGTCTGCCTCTCTTTCTTCCTTTGCATCTGGAAAAGTAAATTTCTACTTACCCTTTTCTCCTTCAATGTCCAGGGAACAAGCAGACAGAAACTTGTAGCCCACTTCTACCATTCCTCATCATAAAAAAAAAAAAAACCCTGAAGAACGACCAGTGTCAGCAAACCAATCCTCCTATTACCTTTCCTACTGCAAGAGAGGCAAAAAGCACAAGGTAAACCAGAAAAAAACACACCAAGAATGGTCTAGCTTTCCTCTCCTTTTTTCTAGGTGCAGGTATCACCTGGCCTACCCACTTCCCTATTAGAGCTGGATGGGGAACACCTACTTCATGGGGTAGCAGGGAGGGCTGGCTCTATTTGCCATTGTATGCCATGAGTCTATAGCAGCTTTAATCGGCTTTCATAGCTTAGAAAGAGCTGGAATGTCAATAACTTAGTTCTTTCTAATGAAACCTTGCCCAATTTCCATTTTCACTTAGGGAAAGCTAATGGCATTGCTTTTTAGAAAATGCCTGTACTGAGTAACTATCTTTTATGAAGTAGCAGCTCAGAGAGGTTTTTTTAAGCTTTTCTCAAATGATCTATGAAACCTGTAGTTCTGTGCAATCTGGAAAATATTTTCTTAAATCAAATACTAACTCACATTCTCTTTGTAGAAAAAAAAGTCTTCATTATATCTTCTGGACCTAATAAAAACAGGACAGGTCAGTTATTCTGTGACGTTTTGATTTCCTAGGAATTGCTGAATACTCTTCTTTTACTGATTTAAGACTTTTGCAGATTCTGAAAAGCCAATGACTGGCTTATAGTTTATGAATCCTGAGATACCAGAAAGGAATTGACTGAATAAGTCTTAACTAGCAAAACATGATGTGTTAGCACCAGGGAGAGTTAATCCCAGCCAAGACTAATCCTCTAAAACAGATTACCTGAGCCAGCTTTAACTTTAGCTGGGCATGTATATTATAGTTTCAGCTGAATTATTACTTTCTTTACCCAAGGCACTAAAAGGATCACTTTTTATTTTGTGCCCCTCTCCAAAAAAAAAAAAAAAAAAAAAAAAAAAAAAAAGGTGAAATAGCAATAGAATAGCAGGTTTACATTAAAAAATACTTTAAAAAGCATGATGCTTGAGCAGTGTCTCCTCCTGTCTCTGCCCCAGTTGTGAATTGCCACAGGGGGGATCACTGTGGCTGCTGTTGCAGGTGTGAATCCTTCACCTCCTGCCACCAGTCCCAAGCATCGTCCCATCCATGGCCCAGCAGAGCAAACCAGCTCCTTGTGTCAGGCAACAACCTTTCCCCCATTCCTGGCACTGAGAACAAAACATAGCCCATGAGGGATCCTAAAACCCAAATCTGTCCCATGCAGCTGACAAAACTGGACTACCCAACAGGTAGGAATGAACACATTCATTATCTGAGTGCTGGATCTCTCTGCATTAGATAACGTACTTTTGGGATTGTTGGGAAATGTTGTTTCTTCACTTTCTTGCAGGAGGTGTAGTTACTGTGTGTGCATCCAAGTTCTCTTACTGCCAGCAGCTGAAGAAGTGTGGGTGCCAGCATGTGAATTCCAAATAATAACGGAATCCCCTGGAGACATCTGATTCAATTTCCTCTGCAGTACAAGACAAACATGAAAATTCATTGTCTTGATTAGCTTTAGTGCAGGGAAACAGCTTTCACAGCTGATTGTAAATCTTCTGAATGATCTCATTTAGCTTTTAACCTTCCTCTCCTTTTCATCCCTACACATATTATTCAAGCCCAGACATTCATTTATTTGAATAGCCTAAGACATGCATATGTTGTCTCCAGTCAGAATAAGAAGCCTCTGAAGTGCACAAATAATACTAAGACCATTACAAACATCCTTCAGAGTTTCTTAGTACAAGGGTACAGTTCAGATCTTAATCCTAGAAATAAGAAAACTACCCTCGCAGATAAAATACATCTACTTTCCTCAAAACTGCTAGTGTTAAAACTGGGGAATGGAGGAGCAGTTTAAAAACTGGCAACTGCTCCCTGTGTTTTAAATCACCTTTTCAAGGATCTCCAGAATGACATAAAAGCCAGTAATGTGTGATAGCACAGTATCAGTGGGGGTCACAGATAAAGGGGATGAGTGTTCTGATCTAATGAGATGCTGGCAGCATACCTACAGAGCTGTGTTATTCTTACAGTCACTGCATCTGGATTATCTGTGCCAACTCTTCTGCTCTTCCATGGCTTCATCTGTGGTGTTTCTGTTTCAGCTGCCAAAGGAATTCTGCAAATGTCAAGAACTGTTATGACCAAGAGAGAAATCACTCTCCAAAATGTTTTTCCAGAATTTTATTAAGGCAAATGATGATGAAAATTACTTATCTGCTTTCAAAAGGCATATGGGAGATTAAACCACAAACAGAGCATCATATCTCAATCTGGTTTCTGTCAGTATTTGTCCTCATAGGTCAGAAAATCTAAAATCAAAGCTGTTGCACATTTGACAATGCAAAATATAAGGAATCAAAATCTCACAATATGTAGTCCTATCTCAAATACTCTTTGGCCTTAATAATGTTTTAGAAACTTTATTTAGCTATAAATTTTATAGAATCTTCACAAAATAATCAAAACATTGTCTTCTCAAAGATGCAAAATGTCCAGAAAAATTGGGATGTGCTTTTTCTCACCATCTTTTCCTAATATAAATAGGAGGCAATGAAGATCAGCAGGAGTATTTTGTTTAGGTTTCTTCCATTCATACATGATCACAAGACCTTAGAAGAAACATGAAAATTAATGCTTGCCTTCAGATAGAATTTAAAGACACAAATATTCAGGACATCTCGCTTTTATTCTTCAATTTCAGACCTACTCTAAGCTAGTTACCTCAGTTTCCTCCACAGTCTGCAGGGAGAGATGGGCATGTTTAACCAGGTATTCAATTCATATACCTTAAAGACTCTCAGGATGCAATGCAGAGTCAGTGGAGATTTTCTCTCTTAGTGAATGATGACAGCTCAAATGATTGTTTAAACTGGATATCTGACTTTTAGAAAACGAACCCACAAAAATCTTACCTAAAACTCTTCCAGTTCGATTTTCTGTACAAGTTGCACAGAAACAATTGCAACAAACAATAGCTGACACACATTTTGTCTTTTCCCAGTTGTTATCAAATCAATAATACAAATACCACTAGAATTGAGAGAGTCTGAGGATCCATCTCCAGATATTCACCAACCATTGTAAACACATGTCAATGCCAGGTACACATCTGGTCAACCTGCAGAAGAGAACAAGTCTGGAGGGACTTGAGTGAAGGCTGCCACCTCTTGGTGAACTAAACAGCACAAATTTTGGCTTATTTGTTGGTAAATGACACACCATGGGTATTGAGTTAAAATCATTCATTCAAAAGTCAGTAATAGATCCTTTATGTCATACCAGTGTATGTTTTAATGTACATTGGTGTGAAATTAAAAGAAAAAAAAGAAAAAAATCTAAATTATACAGAGTCTTCTGCAGAGGCCAAGATCACAAAATAAAAAAAAAAAAAGTGAGTTTCCTGAGTTTCATGAATTTCAATTCAGAAACATGCCTAGACTGTCAAAGAGTAACACCAGTTGGGGTGGTGTCTTATATTCTAAACAGATGATACATCATGAATAGCATTAAAATGCCCCTTTAAATACATAGCATGTCAAATAAATACTGAAACATGTTAACACCCTTTCTTCCCCTCCAACTGAAATGTAAGATTGATTTGTAAAAAGCTGCCAATTCCTTTTTATTTTCTTCTGGTGCAATGTCACAATTTGAGTCCTCCAAGCTTTTTTCTCTTCCTTGGCAATTGTTCTGTAATATTGCTAAAATCCCCAAAGCAGCAAGAGCAGCAGTGCAAGAGTAGCTGCTGTTGCTGTTGTTTTTATCACAGATTTTATATTGAATTAAATCCAATGATGACTCTGCAAGGTCTCAATAAATATCAGCATGCATTTGAAAGATAACTTGTCTTGTATTTGACAAATATTACCTTGATCCAACTTGTCCTCATGTCTTACATGGGACAGCAATCTGACAGTGACATTATCCACATATTTTTCTTCATGTAAAATCCTACAAGGTAAATACAGTGCGTTCAAATACCATTTAAGTTTATTTCTGTTGAATTTCTGCTTGATGAGCAATGAACATATTTACTCCTCTGGCCAATACTAAGAAGAGAAAATTAAATGAGAAGACAAAATTAAAATGATACTTCTATTTTAGTATGAAGCAAGCACAGAATGCATTTATTAGTATGTGAATACAATTACCAGAATGATGCTACTTTTACTGACTCTCTGTGTTTTATTTTAAAAAGTCTGAGGCATAAGTACCTTCTGACAACATAAAACCCATTGCAAGTAAAATCAGAGGCCATTTTTCCCATCTGCAGTATTTAGCTTGGGTTCTGGGTGTTAGGATGGGGGCATGAAGGGAAGAGAGGAGGTACTTTTAGACTTTCAACCAGTATCCACTGAATTTAATGAGACACTCTTAAAAGAAGGTCCCCTTTTTCCTCTTGAGAGGAGCCATGGTTAAGTGGACAGTAAGTTTCTAGTTAATCTATCATTTCATTTCAGGTAAATCTAAGGGGCACAGTCCCTGCAGAGGCCAGTGCAGCTGGGGTTTGGGGTCAGGACATAAATGGTGGATGAATAAATGCTCAGAGAAGTGCTTGTTCTACACAGCACAATATTCACTGTTCTACTGGGATCAGCACTGCTAAAAGTTCCTGAAACATTTTTAAAATACGCCATTATAGCTGTTAAGGCCAACTGTAGAGATCGAAAACTTTTGCCAGGTATCTGCAATGCTGAAAGATCTTTTTATAAGCCTGCAGAATGTGTTTCTAAAAGTTTTATCACATTAATTGCTTTGCAAAAAGCTCACTTTGACATTGCCCATTGGCTCCAAGTTTGTAGCTCACTGTCACATTAGGCAGTATATCCCACTTCAGTGGCACCAGATATTTATGGAATAAAGAAAAATATTTTAGTATCAAAGAAGTATTTAAGCCTTTAACAGGATGGATTACCAGCTCAGTCTCAGAAGAGGTGTACAGACACATAAATATTGTGGCTAAACTGACACTGAAGAATTATTCCCACAATAGGCATATCTTAGAGAACAGGAAATGAATTAATTAGCTCAAAGTGCAAATAATTTCGCTTTCTACTACAGACCTAATTTAAGGAACACAGTAAGTTCTGGAGCCAATTTTTTACAGAAGATCTACACAGTATGATTTAGCTTAACAGTATCTAGTTTGCCAACGCCTGTTTTTTCCTGTCTTCTGCAGAGCTTTCTGACTTCTAAACAAAATCTTCTGCCAAAATTTTGTTTAGAGTGGAAAAATCATGAAAGAAATTGAGTGTCAACATGAAAAATTTTATTTTATAGTAGCAAATACATCCCTAGGAGAATGAAACATTCTTGTAGCCTCTTAAATTCTGCTTTCTGGACTTCTAAGTATGAATTACTTCTAAAGACTGAATATCGCCCTAGCAGGCATTTTCATATTAAGTATGGATGACTTGGTCTGGCCTGCAACACACAGAAGATACTCCAGTATGTGTTCAAGAAACATATTTTCTTTAGTGTAGGGAATATATGCCCTTCCCCATGGTCTCTGTGCATTACCTATATCCCAAACCCACATTCATACGTACCTATCAGAGCATGCAATGGCACCACATACTGGATTTGGAGTCATCCAAGCACACAATGAAAAATATGACACAGAGTATAAACTAAGTTGAGATCAAGCCAGGTTGTTTTTCACCTGGCATTTGGCCTCCTGCGTATTTGTGACTTGCTCTCTGGATACTAAACAAACCTTTTCCATCCTGTTCTGTAACCTCTTAATAAGGCTAACATTCTTCTCGTAAAAAGCTTTAACAATTTTTTCCTCCCACAGGAGAGCTACAACTACCCTGCAAGTGTCTACTCTAAACTGATTGACATATTAGGGGCAATTTGAAAACTGTGACATGCATGTAGTTTTAGTCTAATCACTTCCTTAAAAATTCTTCTCCAATGCATGGACCTGCTCCATCTGGAAACAGACAGTTTGAGTTTAGGAGGAATGGGTTGCTTCTGAGAGGTCAGCAGGTTCCTGGGTGGAAATGGGGGTGTTTGGTGATTTGACAGAAGGAACTGCTTTTATCTTCAGAGCAAAATGAGTTTTCAGTGTAGAGATATGAGAAGCAAATGTATCATCCATATCTGAACAGGTGTTAAAAATCTTATCCCTCCAGCAATGCAGTAAAGTAGCTGTACTGTTATGTCAGACTGTGCTCCCACAGCAGTCACATCTATGGACAGTATGTCTGAAACGCTGCTATCTCTATTTTAAAATAATCTAGCATGGAATCAGAGCAGGAGCTGCAGACGTTGTCATCAACAGTTTGTGGTGTCTAGGTGGGTGAGTCAAAGATAATCCATATGGTGGTGATAATACAATATGGAACTTAAGCTTAAATCCTAAGAAAACCTACAGTTATCTACTATAAGAATATTTTTAAAATCTGATTTTAGGTTCTTCAAGGAGACATGTTTAAATTATTGCCCACACCATTTATAATTAAATCAATAGAGAATCATCCTTGTTCATAAACTCTATTCTGAATATTTGAACAATCTGAATCCTTTTTGTTGGACAGTTCAAGGTTACTTTTCTCATAAAATTTGCATTTAATTCTGACTTGAAAAAGGCATGTAAATGAGCCCAAAGTCATAATACAGTGGCTTTCCCTATATAAAATATATAAGTTGAATAAGTAATAACAGAGCCTCCTCATATATCAAGATAATTACATGATATACCAACACTTCTCTGGTCCTCTTAGCCACTGCTCAGTAATTTTTAATATCAGCTTATCTTTTGTTTTGACTAGCTATGAGCTGCCTGGACTAACAATAGCAGAGAGGATATTAATTTAGCACCGGAGATGCATGCTCTAGTTTGACCCAAATACATCCTATTGTTGAGGGTTGCTTGGTGAAATTTTATGGCTTCTGTTACTTAGGAATTAAATTCAGTGGAAATGTTCTGATGAATACTTGTCAGAAAATGTCAACGAGCAGAACACAAACTTTGATTAAAAATGTCTTGGATTTGAGAATCTTTTGGCAAATGTTTGAGCGTTCTAGGCCTGAGTGTTTTAGGTCATAGAGCCTATAGGGGAATCAAAATCCATCCCTGGTGTGCCTTCCAAGAGGCAGGAGCACAGCTCTTTCAGGGTGGATCTTTTGATAAATAACCCATGACTCTGGCTCTGCAGTGGAGCTGGATATCTAGAACCCCTACCTCTATCCAACACAAACCCTGGAATTTGAGACCACTCCTCAGTGAATTCAGCACCTGGGCAACATGAATTAGATAAGGGTTAGAGGTTCACAAAATATCTCCCAAGCGTAGCTAGCATTTTTAATTAAGAGAAAAACATGAATGTTTAAAAACAATTTACTTGGTAGGTTTTGAAAAAAAAATCATTCCAGTCCAGTTCTTATCTGAAAAGAAATTTCCATCATTGTTTACTTACAGAGGGTAAGGACCCAGCCTTCATCAGTGACCTCACTCCCTACCAATTTATTAATGCCTCCACATCTGTACAAGAGCAGCAGATCTTGAAAAAGCCTACACCTATGCCTACTTATCTGATTCTAGAGCTGAGAGCTTTAGAGACAGATGTTTCCCACTAAACAGAGAAAAAGACTCTCCTTTGCTTCTGAGAAATGTTGAGGAAGTTCTGGCTAGCAAATAGAATAGGAGCATCTTTAAACTTTACAGCATGGATGTGGAATGGAAACATTGATGGTTCCCTCATGATTTCATTGACCTTTCTGTCAGTAAGAGAACTCTTTAGATGGAGGTACTCTTCAGTGAATAAAACCTGATTAAACTTTTTGCAAGCCAACTGAAAAAATGAAAGTAGAAGGCACCTGCAGCACCTTTTCTACCTCAAAAAAGCACAAGATAATAGAATAAGCTAAGTATACTGATGCACTGAAAATATTACTTTAATCAGATTCATGTGAGGAAGTCAAATTGAAATTACTATGATGACCCATCTGAGCAGTGACCTGTTTAAAATGTGCATTTAAAATACTAACACAGACTTTCTCATCAGATTAAGAAAGCTGGTTGATACATCAATATCTCCTGTGCAAAATGAGGAGAGACTTACAGAAGTCATGGGAGGTCAGGAAAATATCCATTGAGAACTGCAGAGTGCCCAGGAAACTTAATAAATCAGCTTGTGAGGTTTTTGTAAATATGGTGGGGTTTTAATTAAAACTATCCTCACAAAGTATAATATGTAAGCAGTCTTACAGATAGTTCTTGCAGTTTTCATCTTTTCTATATTTAGAAATAATGTATCAAATTCAAAGATATTAGAAGGGTAGAAAAAAACCTCAGGATTAGAAAATAAACATAACAGGAGTAGCAATCAAAATAGAACACTTATGATTTTTACTTTTTCCCCAGTCTCACTCAGAATCCCTGAAGACTTACTATGTGTTATTTGATGAATAAAAATGAAGCCTCTCTTCTGTAATTTAGCTTTGCTAGGAATAGCATCAGAACTGCTGTAATAGTTTAAATACACAAACTATGTGCATAAAAAAATATTGCTCAAAAGAAATAGTTATATTCCACCTCCTCTAGAAGATCACAGTAAATGCATGAGTTTTCCTTCAGAAAACTCAATCCAACAAAAGTCTTCAATTCACTCTCCATCAAGACTGGATGTGCCCCTTCTTTAATACCTGTATGTTCCCAGGTTAGGTCGTCAGGCTCCCTTCCATCTTTCATCCTTCAAAGTGCTTTTTTTGCCTCACATCCTTCTACAACCCCTCTCTGAGACCCTTCCCTTGGGAACTGCTCTGGTATCTTCTTGCAACTGCCTTTTGCTGCAACATTTTTAAGCAGGGAAAGGAAAATTATCACAACCTTAGCAGATGGGAAATAGTGGTAGGATCAGGACACGGCCTCTCTGCAGTTTCCTACACTGACTGTCACTGTGGGAAGGTGGCTGCTACATCCTGAGTTTCTGAAGGCAAAATATCTCCAGGAAATACTATTATAGATCTTTCACATTTGAATAAGCAACAGAATATATCATTGACTTTCATTCATGAGATAGCATAAAGGGTATCTGTAAAGAAGCTAAATGTTTCTGAGTCTGGACTGTGGAGCTCTTTCTACTCCTGTGCATTCAACCATCCTTCTCCTGCCACAGCCTCTTTCCTCCTCTATAACCTTCTCTGGCTTGACTTTGCTTGCTACTTTACTTCTACTTTTTCTCTCTTTTTGTGTTGTGCCTTCTCATTGACATCCAAGGAACTGGTGCTATCTTATGCTCTCAAATTAAGTCCTTTAACTCCAGTTTCTCTCTTCAGTCTTTGTTCCTACTATTATCAATGAGTGTGACTCCTCTGCAAAAAGAATAAAACATACATTTGTGATTCCCCTTCATTTAAAACTCCTTTACAAGGGCAATATCTTTTGAGTTTTTCACAATTTTGCATCTTGGAAAGGTGTGTTTGTATTGTGTTCCTCCTTCAAATTTTGTTTTCAGGTATAACACCAAAACTGAGATTTTAAGATTGAATGCTCTTCTTTGAAGACACAAACTTGAGGTGTGAAACATGAGCAGCTCAGAGCAGGTGCTGGGGCACCCAGAACACCACAGCTGACAAAAATCTCAGCTATCACACCAAAGCGAAAGGCAACAACACACCCCCTTTCATGGCACAGGGCACCACTGCTACTGCTGCAATCACCTCACAGGCCTCGAAAGCTTTTTCCAAGATGTGATGCTCTCTAGAGCTGGATGTAACTGCTGCTTCCACCCTCTCATTTTACATCACAAATTAAATGAGCACATTTAACAGTTCCTCTAGAAAACTTTTTCTATAGAAGACAGGAGAAGCCTGTGACATGACACTTGTTAAATTATTACTAGAAATTAAAGTAAACTAAATTATGCAAAGTGTCAAAAATGCTGGAAAGGATCCTCATGCTCCCCATAGGAATATGAAACAATATTCTCCGCTTAAGCCCATGACATAGAGTTCCAGAATGCACAATTCAAAAACAAACAAAAGGTTGCTCTTCTTATTGTCTTTAATTATTAGTTTTTATTTATTTTCGTTTTGTTGGTTTTTTTTTTTATAATTTTGATTTTTGTCACCCACTTTGGTGAAACTACTGAAGCTAGTTTTCTGCTCAGTATTTGCCACTTTGTTTTGCTCAGTCCTAAAAATTACCAGTCTTTGTTGCAAGTACACAGGGTCCCCTGTGACCACCAGGATGTCTAGGAGGGGAATCACTCCATGAAGGCAAGTGTCCGGTGTGATATTGTTCATTCTGCTGCAGGGTGTTTGTTTCTGAAATGCTGCCCAGTTACTTCTAACAAGCTGGTTATGTTGCAAGCCCAATAATGTGTTGTGACACAATTAAAAATGAGGGGATCTTGCACCAATTTCTATTAATTTAAAAAGACTGAGCCCAGTTGTTTCTTCTGTCCCCAAGAGAAGTGCATCATGAAGTCTACAGATTGTGCTGCTCAAATGGTAGATTTTCCCTTTCATTTGGGCAAATAGCCAGGCAATAAAGAATTTCTTATCCAGAAGAACTAATGGCTGCCTCTGTCACCTTTTCCCTTCAATTATTTAGACTTCCTCCACACTTATGCTGGCTTCCTGCTGGCAGCACTATGGACTGTGTCTACTAATCATTAACTTTCATTGTGCTTTTAAAGAAGAAAAGTGAAAAGATTGCTTAAGAACAAAAATAGACCTTTCCTTTTTTCTTGTGAAAAATAAATGACAGCTGTGTGCTACCTGGATGTGCAGTGTCTTCAAGTAAGTTTTCCCTTTTTTTCCCCCCAAAGAATAATTAACATTCTTGACAAATGAGAAAATTGGCTGATCCAAGTAAATACATATTCCAAGGCTCCCTTTTTCCTGTCATATCAAGGTCCGGTAGCCTCTGATAAAGCTTACAAGTCATCCTCCACCACCAGCTCCAGAAAAATATCATGAGAACAGGACTACGTTCTCTATGTAGCACTGGAGGCTTAGCCTATTAAATCAATGGAAAGTTGTCTCTACTCGTGGACAACCTTGCCTCCTTCACTGTTTCCCAGGAACCCTCCCAACAGTGTGTGCTCTTTGGCCTCCTGTAACAGACTTAGAAATAATAATTCTTAAACACTGTTAAGATCACCAGAGGACTTTGTCCACTGTATCAACGTGTGCAAAGAAGCAACTGCTCATCTGACCACTGAAGCCCATCCTCCCTGGTGTGTGTGTATCCAGTGTGCCTCCTCAATTTTGGGAAATTGGACTGTGAGTTAAGCCACCTGCTGGGAACTTGAGATAAAACAAAGGTGTTACAGTAGTCCAGTTATCTCAGGTTTTAAAAGACATAAACAAGGCTGGGGAAGGCTGTAGACAAGAGACTCATTTGCTGAGTCTGGGTTTCCACACTCTGAGAGGGAACACAAACTGAGAGGGAGCAGGAGAGTTTTTGGGGTGATGGCAAAACCTCTGGTCTGCATAAAACAGAGGGTGTGAACATTCATCACCAGAGACTACAAGCTGTATTTTGGGCCAGATAAGTAGCAGACCCTGCAGATGGTACTTTTTATCATGCCAATTGTCTTGTCTTACATAAACTAGCTTGGTTGCAAAACTCCCCACCACCCCAAGGGAAGATCACATTCATGTGGGACATTCACATGAGAGGCATCTGTCATGTCTCAGAAGGGTTCACAAACCATCAAAGACCCCTGAAGTACCCCTCAGATGCATTTCTGAGGCCTTCCACCAGAGGACTGCATGTGATTCACAAATTTTGCAACAGATCCAGCGTTGCAAAATACAATGTAGAACTCCCCCCAGGGAAGGTGCTTGGGCGTTCCCACCTGGACCTGAACATATCCCAACTCATTGAGCTCTGTGTTTTATGGGACCCTCACCACTGAGAAGACCAGCAGAAGAGGACTAATGGGACACTACTGGATCTACAGAAGTGGTGACTATCTTTCTATTTAATTTGTCTTTCTGTCACTTTCTTCCCCACTCTCTTTTCCCTATTTCTTTCTATCTTTCTCTACCGCATATTTATTGTTAAATAAAATCCTTACTATTGGCTTTGCATATGGTCCTGTTTGCACCTTAATTCAGTCAGAGGCATCTCTAATAATCACAATTAGATTATAACACCTCCTGTGCTATCCTTCCCTGGTAGTCCAGAGATAGGATCCTCTCCTGCATGTCCTCCCAAGTGGCCTTCTCACTGAGGAGTCCACAAGAACATTCCAGGTCCAGAGACTCTTTCCCTGAATGCTTTGATTTCCCATAACTTGTTTTCCTAGCAGTTCCTCCTCGGTTGTGCACTACTCTGGAAGCTGCAGGCAGAGCTGAATGCTTGCCTGTACCAGGCCAGATGCTGCAGATAGAACAAGAGCATTCCCCAAGCCTTGAGCTTTAAGAAGATATAAAGTTCATGCCATGTCAGAAAACATGAAAACACTCCAACATCCACTTCAATACATACTCTCAATTTTGGTTCTTAGAGACTGAAAAGCCACTATAAGCAGAAAATCACATCAAACTGTTGCTATTCACTGCACGGTTTTGCACTGTTTTGAAATACACTATTGTCACATACCTGACCCAGTCACTCCAATAAATAATTCATTGTATCTCTCACTCCAGTGCTTTCCTGCAGGGTCCAAGAAAACTGGATTTCAGAGAAAGTAACATGTCCATTGAAGAAATGGCCATTTGAGTGTACATAATGAAAATCCTCCTTGAGTTGCAGCACATCCTGACAGAGATAGAAGTCAGCCCCAGTTGGAGAGGCAGATGTGAGGACTGAAGAGAGCTAAATCTATATAGCAAAAAAAAAAAGTTGTCATTGATCATCTTAGTGTGTCCTGAAAACACAGAAAGACTCTGAAATGTAACAGCTATAAGGTGCCATCTGCTTGTATACTGTTTCAAAATATCCCAAAAGCCCTTAAGAGCACAAAAGTAAACATCTTTATACATTTCACTGTAAAACACAATTAAGTTTGTAAGTAATAAATTTATGACATTAAATTTTGTGAGATTTTACTATTGTCAGACATTTTCAGTCCTGTTTTCTCTGAACAATCATGGTATTTCTGCACTCTGAAGGCAGTTATTTGCCCAACAGATTATTGAGAACTGTGTTTTTATCTTCTGAACAGCTCGGCTGCCCATCTCCTTTGGAGAGCAGCAAGGAACCTCTATGACACCTTTAATATGAAGAATGAAATTTTAATTAATTCCTAAATACAGGTCACACCTATGTGAAGAAACCTCTGTGCTGCTGGCGTCCCCGAATACCACCAAACTGCAGCCACATTACTTGCCAAGCAGTGCTGCAGAATTGGCAGACCCAGCAATGCAAATAGCCCCAGTACCTACTCTGAGCTGCTCATGTTTCACACCTCAAGTTTGTGTCTTCAAAAAAAAATATTCAATCTGAAAAACTCAGTTTTGGTCTTATACCTGAAAACAAAAATTGAAGGAGGAACACAATACAAGCACACCATTCCAGGATGCAGTGTTGTGAAAAATTCAGAAGATACTGCTGCTCAAGGGAACCATGAAGTGGAAATCACCAAGGAGGTGCCATGGTAACTTGTAACACCTATCTGCTCTCAGCGATTCAAAGCCACAAGTTGAATTTAGCAGAGAATGTGGATCAAAATGCTATTTTCCACGTGAAGAGTTAAATGATGTCTTATGGGGTGTGTTACGACAGTACCAAAAGCAGTCCTCTCAAGACTAGTGGACTCAAGTCCATTGTCCTGGCCAAATCCTGATTTGGTAAATTATATTATTTCAATTTTTTAAATTAAGTTCTTTCATTTTAAGGATCACAACTACTGAAATTTGTAATGGACATCCAGTGCAACCTGGAGCTTATGTGCTTATGTTTTTTTCATGATTTCTAATGCTTCCATCATTCCTGAGAGGTGAGGAGATATTACAGCATGTACCTCAGCTCCCCCACAGTTTATTAATGAGGAAAAGATGCATATAAACTTATTGCTAAATCTATTCAGCTATCAGCTGCAGCTTTGACTCCCTAGCTTCTGCATATCCTTGGAGAGAATTATTTTCTGAGGAAGGAGGCTCTCAGAAACCATACAGCTGAATGACCTAAATTAGCAATTATGGAACTAAGGATTCAGCAGCATCCAAAGATGCATCATGATCACCTGGAATTATACCTTAAATTTCTCAGATGAGCTAGTCCTAATTAACTTCTTTAGTCATTGCAAATGTTGACAGGCCTGGGAGTTAAATCCTGACACGTTGACCATACCTCATCCAGTAGACAATTCCATCAGTAAATTGCAGAGAATATATAACATATATTTGGGGCAAAGAAGACCTAAAGGAAATCCATTTTACTTAGTTGCATATTATAATACACCATAACACATTTTTCAACACCCAGTAACAAACTGAAGCCTGCATACTTTGTAGTGCATACAGCCCTACGAAGACACAAAATTACTGTAGGCATGAGAATTTGTGGCATAAATACCCTCGATACCCTGCCTGGCT
Organism: Eopsaltria australis; assembly: GCA_034509425.1. Taxonomy (NCBI): domain Eukaryota; kingdom Metazoa; phylum Chordata; class Aves; order Passeriformes; family Petroicidae; genus Eopsaltria; species Eopsaltria australis. The sequence goes on from JAVTVJ010000048.1 coordinate 551,814, forward strand.
TGGAGGAAATCATCTTCCTTACTCAGATTTAGTAATTTGTGCTTCATCCCGGTCCTAGCTGTGCATTGTCTCCTACTAAAATCATCAGGTATGAGTACTCACATCCTCAAAGGAAGACACTTCTCATCTTTCACATTTTTATGTGTTTTATGTGTTTTCATGAACAAATGAATTTGGGGGGGAATGATAAAATGCTTTCAATTGATTTGATTCCATTTTTTTTAACAGAAAAAGAGTAAAAAACAGCCACCTCAACTGAGACTCAAGAATTTGGGTTTGGGTCCCCAAATATGCCTGAACTGTCCCTGTGCGTCTTCAGGCCTCATTTCTGTGAAGGCAGCTACAAAAAAGCCAATAAAGCAAGTTCACACACTCCTTCTGGGAGAACAAGCTTCAATTCTGAAGAAGAGGGAATTTATTATTTTTAGATTCTTTGTGGGTAGTTGGACACCTTAAAGCAAAGCTTTTACACAGTTGTTTTTATAAAAGATTTAAAGCCGTCCAACTGGTTTCAGTTGGCATCCAGACAAACAGGAGAAAACCGTGTCTCTAGGAAGAGCATCTGCCAACTGTCTTACACAGGAAAACTAAAAAAGGAGTGATTGCACCCATCAGGCAGCTCAATTGATAGGAAATATCAAATGGCATGTTCAGCACACTTACCTGCTCACAGAGAACTTGGCAAAGATTGAGTCAGAGGTTGGTGCCTGGAGTTAAGCAGCCAGTGAGTGTCTGGGCACTTGTCTCTGCCTGATGTCTGCTGCTGCTCCCGTCCAGCACAAACAGGCAGCTTTTCTTCCAAAGAAAAGTAATGCAGAAAGGGGGCTGGTACATGATCTCACCCTCACAGCAACCTTCAATAACTGTAGAGCTGAGACCCCTGAAACATTTTTGCTGTTCCTCATAGGACATGTTTTGTCTCATGAGGCTCAGCTGAGGGAGTTGGGCTTGTTTAGCCTGGAGGAGGCTCAGGGTGGACTTCCTTGTTCTCTACAAGTACCTGAAAGGAGGTTGTAGTGAGGTGGGGGCTGGTGTCTTCCACCATACCTACAGTGAGAGGACAGGAGGAAATGACCTTAAGATGAGACAGGGGAGATTCGGATTAGGTATTAGAAAAAATGTTTCACTGTTAGGGTAGCTGGGCTTTGGAATAGGTTGCCTATGGCTGTGGTGGAATCACTTCCCTGGAGGTGTCCAAGACATGTCTGGATTTGGGGCTGGATGATGTGGTTTAGGGGTTACAGGACCAGTGCTGGGTGGATGGTTGGACTTGATGACCTTAAAGGTCTCTTCCAACCTTGAAGATTCTATAATTCTATTTTTGCATCTGCTGGTTTATACACACCTACATTGATGAAAGGACAGACTGATGTAATTCCCTACTATAAGCAATGCATAACTCATGAAAGAGAGTTACTGAATTATTTAAATACCTCAGCAAATATGATTAACTGCCAAGAGTAGACTAAACCATTCTTGCTTCTGTAAAAAAAAATTTAAATAATTTTACTGAAGCAATGAGCCAAATGACCGATTTTATTTGTGGATAAAGATTATTTTGAATTAAAATTCACCCTTGGATGATGACAGTTGTCTTCATGATTCCTCAGCAAATGTTTTTACATTGAGGCTGCCTAAGGGCCTTCACAACACTTCAGAGCACAGCACTGTACAACTGTGACATGGCAATGATTGCAAAACATGTCTGTGAAGGCATTTGGTAATAAGGCACTCTGTGCTCCATCAACTTACAGAAATCACTATTAGCAACAGTAGACTAGACACAGAAATCCACTGCCACCACTTCTGTGCCAGAATGAGCAGATTCATGCAAAGACACTCCCTTTTGTTCTCGGGGCTTGTCTCCAAGATTAAGTACATTGTTCTGGACTTGCAAAGGTGGAAGCTTCCTTCTTCTCCAGCACAGCTGCAGTATCAATTCAGAATTCAGATGAAAAATAATGGCATATCCTAAATAAGGCTTTAAAAAGTGACAGCTGCTTTTCCAGAACCCCTGCAGGTTAAACAAAACTTAGCAAGTTTTTTCTTTCTTTTTTCTTTATTTCATTCTTAGCACTAAGAAGACAAATTAATGTTGTTATTATAATCCTATTCCCCCAGGTCTTCATACATCTAAAATAAACTTGCCATGTCAATAAATCCCATAAAATCACATTAACAAAGGAGTGGAACTGGCATCATTTTTTATTAGCGAAAACACATCAGAGAGCAGTGAGTTTATTTTCCATGTAATGTGCACAAATAAATAAATGTAGACACACAGACACAAATGTAAAATCAGATTGTTAAATTTTATTCACCAGCAACCTTGCAACATGAATATTTTGACTTATGCATCTAAAATTCACTTGCTGCTTGTGCAGTAGGTATAGTTCACTCAGAAGAAGAAAACACTCATGAAACCCTGCACAGCAGATGGGTCTCTCTTAACTCAGCTGCAGGCACGTACATACTTCCTAGGCTCAGCCTCTCCCTAATTTCTGTTTCAGATATGATTCCAAGATTCCTTGCCACAACAATCTATGCAAAAGCAGTGACACAGAAACTTGGACAGACTCTCAGAGAAACATCTCAGCCTTCTGTCCCTCCTCTTCCTTTACTTTCTGGTTTGTATTCGGATTGCATTTCCTCAGAGGGAGTGCAATGCCTATCTTTTTTATTGCCATAAGTAACTTCTAGACCCAGAATCCTTTAGGTCCATCTCAAATGTTCTCATCATATGGGACTTTACTATGCTTGTGACCGCTACCAGTATATATTCTAGAAGACTAAAGCTCCTTTTCACTGTCCTAGGAGAAGTGTCTCTCAGGGAAAAGCAGGGGCCACCCCACTGCCCTTGGTGAAAGAGAAGAATGAAGTAAAATAGGGAACTGGGGAGAAGAGAAGCTCAAAACAGCTAAGGAAAGTCATGAAGCCTAGAGAGAACAGGGAGAGATGAGCTAAAAATGAGTGGTTGGCCAAAAAAAAATGAGGACAAGGCAGGGGAGGGACGGGGAGGAACAACAGACCGACACTCAGATTGCATGAAAAGAGTGAAATGGGAGATCAGGACTTGTAGCTAGAAGAGGGGAAAAACAGGTGCTGGCCAATGGAAAGAGACAAACACACTGGACAGAAATCAGAAATGTAGCAAAGAACTGGTTAAGACAAGCAGAATGGGATAAAGAAATGGAGAGTAGAGTAGGATAAAGTCCCTAGAGAAGCAGATCAGAAGACTCAGTGGGTGGGCTAAGGAGGGAAAGTATGGCTTAAAGAGTAAGCTAAAAGCACTTGGGAGCATATTTTGCCTATTTTATTGTACCTACCGTTAAGGATGGTGCAGGACTGTAAAATAAAGCAGATTGCAAATTTATTTTTAGCTGAGGTTAGGAATGAGGCAAGGAATTACAGGAAAGAACCACTTTCACAGCTAAGAAAGTGAACATTGCAGAGGGGGAGGGAATGACATTTCGTCCTGGCTTCTACCCCAGACTTCCTTTGATGCTAATTAAGTAATTTAAATTTTCAGGGATGGTCATTAACAGTAGGTTCTTCATTTTCTGGGGACGTGACTTGGAAGTCCTAAGGTTGATATACAAAAACACTGAGCACTCTCAGCTACAACCAAAGCTGATAAAAATCATGTCTTGTACTCTATTTCTAATACTAGTTACTCTGAAAAAATGCAGTCCTTGCTATCTCAGAGAGGGCATCCAAAATTAATTGATACTTCAGGTGTTAGTTTTCCTGTGCTTCAGTGGAAACAAGTTTGCTTCAATAATGAAACATGAAACTTCCTCTGGCTTCGGTGTTGCTCAGCTTTTGGAAATGCTTATATACTAACTTAGGAAATTATATGGGACACTTTACAAGCAAAAAACCTGCTTCTAACAGGGTCTAACAGGAGGCACCTACGAGCGTGTCTCCAAACACACCCTGACAAAGATCTGAAAACTGTTCATTAAACGAACACCCCTCTTTTCCACACTGAGTTATGAAAAGGGATTGTAAAATAGAGCACTGGGTCAGTTAATTATAGGTTGCTATAAGTCTTATGTGCAACAGGGTAAAATTTAAAGGCATATGGGCAAATCAGAATTACTAACATGGAAATCTTATTACTGTATACTCCATGTGAGTTTAGTTATCCATACCTCCTTGTGTGTCATTGAGTGTGTACATGTATGTATGCACCTATGCTTGGGGAGTGTACATCTACATGTGTGTGCAAGAGAACTCTAACTCTGCATGAATTAAAAGGGCTTCTTTTAATCTTCCAGTAGAAACTAATACCAAAAAAAAACCTAATCATATTATTTTAGGTCTGAAGAACCTTTTAATCAAGCGTGAGATGAGATAAAATTATAGGTGTGCTGTAGTCACTTACAGCCTTAGAGAAAAGGCTATGTTTGCCTTGCTCAGTTTCAAAGAAAACAGCAAATTTTTAAAGGAGATTTTAAAAAAACAAAAAAAAACCACCTACACCAAAAGAAACTAAACAACCAAAAAAACCCAGGGTGCAGACCTCTTCAATTTCCAGTCCATTGTCAAGCCAGGGGTCAAGGCAGATTGCCAGGGTGCAGGATTTAGAATAAAATAACTGGAACATGGAGGTGGAAATGAAGTACAGCTGTGCTTACAAAGGTACAAACCAAATCAGATATTAACCTTTCTCTTTTCCTTAAAATACAAAATAATCTGTGTATTGTACAGGTGCATAATCACATTGCTTGACAGCTCCTGAAAGCCAAGATTGTTCTTATCCCTCCGTATTTGGAAATCATATTCTAGGCTGGAGTCCTCTCAGCATTTGTGAAAGTGAAGTGATTTGAAAACCTAACACATATCCCATTACTGTATATTCAACAGTAAAATAGCAAAAGGGAAAATGAAAAAAAACTTTATGAAAATGTGCAAAGAATATGGAGAAGTTAGCAGAATTTTATTACAGGCTCACCCACAAGAAAAATGTATTCCTGGATTAAAAATATAGGAACTCAAACTTGTCCTTGTTTTATGAGACCCAAGTTTAGCATCCCCTTTTGGATGAAGTAATGTAGGTGTTACAAAGTGTAAGAACATTCCAGTGGGCCAATGTGGGAAAATCTGCCTCCCATAAATCTCCTTTTGATGACACAGTGATGGGCAAAAGTTGCAAAGTCTAATGAAATGTAGTATGTTTTCCAAATTCTTATTACTTCTGATGAGACTAGATTGTTTCTTTTTTTGTAATCCATATATGTTTCCTTCTTTCTATTACAGACCTTGATGTGTGGTGAAGGCTGAGCTACCAATGCTTTCACTGCATGCCTTTGAATGACATGACAAACCAACTGTGAACCTAAAGCAAACCAATACAGTGTCACCTCAGTCCTTGCAGTCAGCTCACAAATCCCTACTGCTCCAAGCAGCTCCCCTAAAAAGCAGCAGGGCAAAATGACTGTCATTCCAGGCATGTTCTCTGTTACAGCTTGTTAATCATGTTGTCAGTGATACAGAAGTCTCCACTGAGTCTATCTATTAGCAAAGACTGATACAGCAACCTATTCATAGCATGGAAGAGGTCCATCCCAAAAGTCTAGCGGTGTCAGAGCACAAGCAGTGGAGCAAAGGAAGGAAACATAATTTTTAGCACTCAAAACTGGGTGGAAAATGGAAGCCTACATCAAGTAGTGTTAACTGAGCCCTGGGATGGCTGTAAAAGGTCCTTATAGCAATCCAGTATGCATGCAAGATTTACTAAGACATGTCTTATTTCTTGCAATCAGTTTCTTGACATAAATATAAACTCAGTAAGTCTCAGCAGCCTGTCATTCCTAATTTGCAAGGCTAATAATAACAAGGGGTTTTTTAGTGAAGCATGAATTTTGTGAGCTCTCTAGTCTCAGCACATCTGTCCCTGCTCTCCTGCCAATCCAACCATTTTGGCAAAAGTAATACAGCACTGTCAAGAAAAAGGAACTGAGGAGGAGCATATAAAGTTTCTCTACTTAGTTTCAGCAGAGCAAGCTGAAGCAGAGACAAGCACAAATGGATGGGATGTTCAAACAACCATGGCCATGGCTCCCGTAGTAAGGAACTCGCTCAGTCTCAGCACATCAGCACCTTGAGGCGAATGGTGCCTGGGGAATGCACTGAGTCCTCATTAAGCCGGCAAAAACAGGCACAGAGTCACAGGGTCTTGTTCTTGCTTAGAATGTGATTTTATTGCCTCCTTTTGTCTGTCGCTCTAGGCAACTGCCTTCGTCGCCTGCTCGTGAAACTGGGCCAGCTTGCTAGGGAGCAGCAAAGTAACACTCAGCTTTGAGTTACTATTTCATCAGATGATGTAACTCTACACAGGAGTCTTTTAATTTCTACACGAAAAGCAACATGCTGGTCAATTTGCTGACCCTTAAACCTTGATTTTTTACCTGATCTTAAAACTTTGCCTTCCCAACTCTTGCAAATAGTTACTGGTATGGAATGAAGACAATAGCAAAGCTGCACATGCAGCCCCTGGCAAAACCAGGTTCTAAACATCTGAGGAGAACTGATGGGTATTTTAGGTATATACCACAGTGCCTGGCAAAACACTTTACTTGAAAGATATAAATAACACCCCTCAATTATTGTGACCCTGTCACATACTTGCTATAGGTTTTCCAAAAGTGCCAGCTAAAGGTATGCCTTCAACAGAAATACTGAGCCTGTCTCCACTGATAGCAGTGAGACTGAAATTGAACTACTACCAAGTGCTTTTGCACACCCCACAATATATATTGAAGTATTAGAACACATATGAACAAGAACTTAAACTTAGCTTACAGACAGAATAAATGTTTCTCATATTTAAGTTCGCATCACAACACTAGCTATAGCATATCACTCAGGTCACTTCCCAAGCTCTTCAACATATTAGAACTGATCAGTAATGATCATTTTTAGACAACTTGACTCAGAAAGCTGGTTTTAATTTGCAAACCCTTATCAAGCTGGGTTTAAGCCAAACGACTTGGTGCATTTTTTACTGTCCACGATGGATGTGAATCAGGACTACTGAACTGTTCTTCCTACCTTCACTATCTTACCATTTCCTGTAGGACTACTCAAGAAATAAAGCACTACTCTGTTTGAATTACAGCAGGATCAAGCCACCAGGAATAACTAGACTTTACTCATGTGTTTTACCAAGGAATGCATTCTGCAGCTTAATTTAAATGTAACTCAACTTGGAGCAAATAAGGACAGAAGGATAACCAAGAAACATGTTGAAAGGAAAAAAACCATATACCAAGTGCATATGTGCAAAGATTCCCTGCTACTATGCAGATTTATTGTTTTTCAGGATCAAGCTATGTATATATTAAGTCACTTGCAGAATTACAGATCTGGTTTTACCCCTGTTTGACACAAGGATACTTCCTGCATTAACTTTAATGACAGACACTGCAGATCTGCTGCAAGTACAATAAAGTCAGGGTGAGAGTTTGGGGATCATGCCTTCAGGCAATGCTCTGCCATCTTCCACAGGACAAGAACCTCTGGCCAGGTGGCTTCCACATAACTAGTGTGGGGACTCAAATACAGACACTGATTCTAACATACCACTTCTAAACGGACAACTAAAAAAACATGTTATTCAATATGAAACAGGGTAATTTTGATATATGCTTATTTTGGTTTACATAATGTTTTTGATACTGTTTTAATTTTTTGAATTAATAAAATAAATAAAAGAAAAGCTACCAACTAGTCTCCCAACTGAGTTCACCCAGTGTGCTTTCACACTGATAAAGTCTCAGGCAAACCAATGAATTAGTTTCTCTGTAGTCATTTCTTTATCCTCTCAATTTCAGCCGCACTGTACTTCATTCCCAGCATTTTATATTCTCAGGTGCTAAAGCTTAGGACACTGAGCCCCAAATACAAACAGATTGAAGCCAGGCAGCAAAAGAGATTACCAGTCTGAGGCATCTGTCCATTTCAGCTTTCACAGAGGTGGCAGCTACCGTGACAGGAAGCTGAGTCATGCATAAAGGCAATCCAGTGCACAGATCAAAATAGTAATATAGATCAGCACAGGTTCTGAGCTGAACAGTGGCAGCCTGCAAGCTGCACGGAGTTCCTGCTTCATATGCAATGCAGCTATGCTTGCCACCAGCACGGTATCAGCCAGGCAACAAACAGGCAGGATGAACAGCTGGAAGTGATACGCCTGGTCCCATTTCATTCAGCCTGGGTTCGTGAAACAATATATATACTTAAAAGTTGATGCTGTTGTCAATGCCATCAAAGGCAAAATTTCAAAAGAATTCGAATTATGTAAACTCAAGTTTTCAACTTAGTAAACATGACTGCCCAAAAGTCTTTAAAAAACACTGCATTATGGCTGGCATGGTAAAGGGGTAGATTAATGAGCCTCATCTTCCAAAGAAGCTGTCTGAGAAAATGATGATAACACTAAGGCAGAAGCAATATGAAGTGATAGTCTCTGCATCCTTAACAGGAGCTGCTTCCATAAGCAGATTTCTACTTTAAAACTGCCTAGTAGTTTTTACGGGAGAAGCAAAGGAGATAGCCCAGTTGAGAGTTAGTCCCAGCAAAGTACGTAAGACGTAACTCAGCCCACACTATAAATCATTTCCTTTGTGCACTCATTAACTGTCTGCAGCCTCAAGGAGCTGCTTTTCATCTCTATATTAGAGAAATTACCTGTTCATGACACCAGCCAGAAAAAGGCACGCCTAAGCATATTGGCTACACAAAGGCTAAGGGAAGTGCAGAGAAGACCAACAGTTTTGTAGGCAATGACATATATGAAGCCTTATTTCCTAGGGAATTGCATCGCATGACTGTCAGATTTTTTAACCGAATTATACCAAAGCTTCAGGCTTGTTTTAAACAGAGCATCAGAGAATCCAGAGAGAAGATAAATATGCATGTCTACCATGACAGGCTTCAAGTGAGATTAGCTCCTTATTGGACACTGCTGAATCCTACAGGAATACATTTAGATTAAAAATGGGATTTTTCCAATTCCTGGACATTCAATTCCCAACAGTCCCACAACCCTTCTGCCCAATGCTGACATTTCAATATTAAGGGTTGAAATATATGCAGCATATTTTTCCTTTTTGCACATAAGAACATTCTCCCCTGCCCAGCTATGTTCACAGAACTTAGAGAAATGTTCTTTCTTTGAGAATTAGTATCTCAAAATATACCCCTCTGTTTCATTTGTTTGAAATCGGCCCAAAATTTATGGGGTGCAGAACTAACAATGCAACAGCAAGCAAACAGCACCAGATTTACTCCCTTATACTCACACACAAATACATACAGGATGCAGCTCTGCATTAAGCCATATTTCTTCAAGAAATCAGAATTTTTTTTTTTTTAACAAATCTGTTCATCAGTAGTTAAGGAACCCATCTGGCTGTCACCTTCGTTCCTGAAACAGAGCTGAGCAATTTGCTTTCACCTACGTAGCATTGCCTCCGCGAAAGCCAGCTCAGGCTCCCCTACTGCTGCCACAGCGGGCAGCTCGTCCGGCTGGGACCACAGCAGCGCAGGGGGTAACGCAATCGAGTACAGGTCTTAAATACCGCGTTTAAAAAGAGAGTAAGATTGTTTCATGTACATTGCACATACTGCATGATATATCTGGAAATATACAAATCGGCTTAGCATCAGTTACAGCACCTAAAATATACAAATACCACCCGCGTTAAAGACTTTTATCTCCAGCCTTTCAAACACGGACAAACACCTGCAGATCCCTGTGTCGAAGTCTCCATCCTCCTCCCCAGAAGGGATTCCCACGGCCAACAGACCCATCAGGCTGCCTGCGGCCCCGTGCCCACTCCTCCCTGCCCCTCCTCTCCTCTGTGCTGCCATGTCCCTGCCTGCCCGCCCCTCCCGGGGAGGTTTCTAAACTCCACGGCTCGCCCAGGGCCCGCCGCCCGTTGGGGCTGGGGCCGCCGCACCGCTCGGCTCCGCGCCGCCCCGCGCCGCCGCCCTCCGGCGGGGACCGGCCCGCCGCCCCCGCCCGCCCCCGCGCTCGGCGGAGCCGCGGCCCGACCCCGCCGCCCTCCTGAATATTTCATCGGCGCTGCCCAACGGGATGCCCCGCCACTGACTGCTGCAAAGGGACCGCATCCCGCCGGCGGCGCATCTCGCTGCTTCCTGTCTCTTTCATTCTTCAAACCGCAGCTTTTCATTTATTCCGATAAATAAATAACTGATTAAAAACAAAGGAAAGAAAAACGCAGCAAGACCATCTCTCTTTTGTATCTGAGCAGGTGGGACTCCTGTGCAGGAGATTACGGAACACAAGAAGGGCTCTGAACTCTTCCGCGCCCAAAGGATGAGCCGGCAGCAGTTTTCCTATAAAAATCCGATCTCGGGGCTGTGACACACTCGGAAGAGCGAAGGCGCCGTCTGCCTCACGGGAGGCGTCCCCGCTTTGGACACCGCAAACCCTCGCTGGCGGAGGGGGGACCGGAGCGACTCGCCGGCCAGACCGCGCTCCCGGCGCGCAGCCTCCCGCCGCTCTCCGTGCCGACCGTGGCCGGCGGGGCGGCGCTGGGGGTCCGGCTGCCGCCGCAGCCCCCGCCGCGCCCGGCGCCGCTCCGCCGCAAACTTTTCTACCCACGCCCTCCTCGCCACCGGCCGCCGCAAGGCAGCGGCGCGGGGGGCGGTCGGCGCATCGTCCCCTCGCTCCCCCCGCGCTCCGGCGCCGGGCGGCGGCCACAGCCCCAGCCGCACCGCCACCGCGGAGGCAGGCGGCGGCCCCGGGCAGCCCGAGGGTCCGCATGGCCGCTGCCCTTCAGCCGGTGGCGAGAGCCGCTGGCGCCGCCGCGGCGCTCCGGGGGCTGCTGTGAGCCGGCGGCTGGCCCTGCGGCGCGGCGGGATGTGGCCGGCCGGGGCGGGCGGCAGGCCGCCCTGCCCGCGGGACGCGGCGCTGCGGCGGGCGGCGTTCTCCGGCAACCTCTCTGCGCTGCCGTCCCACCTGGTGCCGAGCGGCAGGAGCGTCCGCGTCTTCATCAGCGCCAACCCCGAAGGTAACCGCGGCTGCCGCGCCCGCCCCGCAGCTCCCCCTGCCGCCCGCAGCGCCCGCGCCGCTCCCCGGCCCTGCTCCACCGCCGCTGCTCCCGGGCAGCCCCGCTCAGGGGCCGCGGCGTGGCCAGACCGGCTCCTGCCCCTCTCCGCGGCGCACCGGCAGGGCCCCTCCGGCCGGCCACCGGGCGCGGTGTGGGGCGCCGGGCCGGGGACGGGCGGTGTGGGACGCGGGGCGAGGCGGCCGCGGGGTTGTGGGGCGGGCTTTGCTGGGTGTGGGTGTACGAGCTCGGAGGGGGGCTCGGAAGCACTGCTGTACTCCGCTCCTTAAGTTTCATGTCCGTAAATGACACGCCTGAAAGGCACCCGGGCGTGGGGCATCCTCTCATTTTTGCGCTGTCGGAGCTGCAGGGCACAGGGGTATCTGGGGACACGGAAACGGGCTGCCTTCTAGTGAAGAGGAGACTTTTCGGGGGGGATTCTGTTGAAGAGCTTTCCTGAGGAGTCTGGTTAATAAGTTTCCGATTGATTTCACAGCGCGATGAAACCGGGTCTTAGCCGGCTGAGGCTACAGCTAAGGTGATCCTTTGATCCCGACTGTACGCTGCTTCCAAGGAAGCGTGCCTTGAAACCTGCAGTTTTAGCTTAATAAAGTCGGGTTCGTTTACCGAGTATTTGAATTAATTAGGCATCCTGCTGTTTAAAGCCTATTTTTTAAATTACCCTTTGATTCGAGGAATTTGCATACATTCAGGAGGTGTCATTCCCACTTGTAAGATAGGAGCTGCTGAAGCATATTCCCACTTGAAGCATGGAAATAATATGTTAAGCGTTCACACTTACGACGTTTCTTGTCTGTAAAAAAATGAGCCCACTGTATTCACAATTGTCTTTCACACCACCACCCACCACCTTCCCCCCAACACTTCTAATTCAACAATACTGTCACCTTTTATGCAAACATCAGAGATCTGAAAATCATACTTGAAACGACAAAATAGTTTGAACTTTGAAGTGAAAATTGTCTTGACACAAATACTTACGGGAGTAAGAGAAACAGTGCTCACAAGCAAAAGATACTGGGCATAGTGCTACTTTGAAGATTTCCCACACCTCCAGTGCTTCTTGCTTTTGACACAAGGAAACTCTCAGCTCTCACATTCAACATTTCTGTTTGTTTAAAAAGATGACATTCTTTAAGGAGGGCATGAAGATGTTTGTAGTTTATTGCTGCAATCTAAGCAAAGAGATAGAAAAATAGTGATAAGTGAAAAAAAATCTATTTGGCTCTGAAAGAAAATTACTGTGGATTTTTCGAAGGTACTTTACTCATTAGAAATGGATTTCTGCCAGCATTGCCTTAACTGGGAAGTTACTGAGACCTCTGCATCTGATGTGAATGCCATTTAGGGTAGCTTGGTGTGTTCACTAGATATTTGCTAAAATAGAAAACCCACTAAACTCATTCTAGAAGTTGAGATTTAAAGCCATATATATCCATTTCTGTGATTTTACCCTTGAAATTGAAAATTTGGAATTTGAAAATATCAGCTTTAAAAAAATCCCAACACCGAAAAAAACCCCAATTCAAACATTTGATGATTGTTTACATTATCTTTCTTGTATTCTCACATGGTCACAATGATTAATGCTCCTCATGTCAAATATTTTATCTGTGACATTGCTCCTGCTTTTAAAAATTATAGTAGGGGACTGAAATTTCAGAGTGGTTACAGGTTTTATTTATAAACATATAAGGACTCTCAGTGACAAGAAACAGTGATAGCACTGTTGAAGTATTACTGACTGAATGTGACTTTTAAAAAAGTATAAGTGGATAAACAAGAAATTAGTCTATAATGAGGTTTAGACGTCATCTAGTAAAGTACTTTGAAATAGAACTTGAAAAACACTTGAAAAAGTTCACGGTGCAAAAATTCTGGATGAAAAGAATGTGTTTTCAGTAGATAGAAGCACACAGCAATATCTTAAATATGCATTCAAATAGGCATTTTGGCTAAGAGAGGTTGAAGATTCTTACTGGTTTTGGTTTTGTCAAGACATTTTCATTGCTTCAAAGTGATAAGAAAACTAAGTAGTATTTGCGTGATTGTAATAAGAGCTTGACTGTTCCATGTAGAATCTGTGAACTGTTAAGAGTTAATAACAATTTCTCTGCTACTCAGTAGTGCCTGTATGGATGCCTGCCATTAACATGCAGTTCATGTGAAAAACAACAGGTATAAATTCCCATATGGTTCCATTACATGGAACTGTGGTATCAGCCCTATATGGATTCAGATCAGTCCAATGATTCTTGTCACTACTTCGAACAGAAAATTACTTGAGTTGCAAAGTTTTCTGTTTCAAGAAGTTATGTAGTGATGTAAGGAAATATTACAAGCTCTGGTTGAAACTGGTGCCTAAAATGCAGTTAGGAATTTGTCTTGAAAATAAAATCCAGTGAATTGAAACAAGAAGTCAAAACTCTGAACATTTTGAATCCTATTGGTTCTTCTGAAAGTGGGGAAATCAGCCCTTTGCTATTTGACTTAAAGTCTTGTTATTGCTTTGATTAGTTAAGACATGGATAATTTTTTACTCTGAGCTCTTGGAGTCATCATCTAGGATGCCTTAGTGTTCAGTAGAAACAAATGAATGCACTGACAAAGGAGTGTGTATAAAGCCAGATCCTGCACACAGGTGGTTCCATTGCAGCTGGGATGATAATACCTTTATATAGGATCTGAGTGTGTCCTGACACAGGTGGTGTTAGCCAGCCTTATCTCAAAGCGTGAGCAGGGTTGCACCTAGCACTTCACACAGGAAGGATGATCCCTTTCCTAGCCACTATCTCAGCTACATACTGCACTCTCCTCTGTGCAGCACCCTTGCATACTTCCTAAGTTCCAACACTGAATTGCTCTACTGGATTTTGACAGTTAATAGTTTTTAGCCATTTTTAGCCTATTAATGTCCTCTGTTGTACAAACAGAAACAACTTTGATGAGATAATGAACAAGCTTAACAGCCCTGTTTAATTCCTCATGGTTTCTGTGCCTCCAGTACCCCTCTTTTAAAACCTAGTTTTGACATGATCAACAATCTTAAGTATGAGGTCCTTTGTATGTATTTAGAAATATAAAATGAAGATCTTACTCTATTAGAAGATACTACTGATATTACCACCACTTTAATGATTCCATTGTACAAGCACAGTGTAAAGCTAACCTATGCAGCTGGAACTTCAGCAGCTTTCCCATTAATTGCCAGGGTGAGGTTTCCTTGTCTTATGCTATTGAATGACTTCGAGTTTTCTTGATTTATAATTCAGTTTTTCACCTCAGTTTATTTCCATTGACGTGCATCATCCAGAACACTGTATTATTTTGAAAAACACTCAATTCTAGTAAAGTACAAGTGTTCAATGCCAAATCTGCTTATTTTCTCATGATACGTAAAGCAAAACTGCCACCAGCAGTTAGTTTTGCAGACTTAGAGAAGGATTAAATAACGACTGCAGAAACAGGTCTTGAATGTTTTCATTTGGACCTGTTGCTGTAGGCTGCTTTACAGGAATGACACGTGTTTTTATCTATGTTGATGTACATGTGAAAGAAAAAGGTCATGTGAGTTTGTAGTTTAGAACATGATGGTAGATAACTCAAAACAGATGAAGAATTATGATTGCTTTAATTACCAAGTTATTGCCATATGTGATAAGAGAAAGGCATAATCTGGAATTCTTAGCATGTTCAAGGTCTGTTATATTATTTTCACCTGAAATATTGTTTTCCTTAAGGAAAATATAATTGAGGAAATGTTAAAGTGGAAAGATATTAAAAATCCAGAATAATGCTTAGTTAATGATGATCCATTCTGACCAGTCCTGAAATGCCATATGGTGTCGCTACTTGGATACGTTACATGAAGATCTTTTTATAAAGGCAATTTTATATAATCTGAGTGGAATTTATTCCTTAGCTAAAGAAAACCACAGATGTTCAAGTGTATGAAATTGCAAAGGAGGTGTTGCGGAGATGTGGAGACAAATAACTCCAGGACTTTTTTTGTGCTAAGTGTTAGTTCTGGTTACCTAATTTTGTACCTATTTATGGTTTTGTGTGACGCACATCGCTGTAGTGTTTAAGAGTCAAAAACCACGCTACCACTTGAGCGGGGGGGAAAAAAAGGAGTTCAGTAGTTTTAGAGATAAAGTATCTCAGAATTTGGGGGAGAAAAGTCATTCAAGTACCCAGGTTTGGCGTGAACCTTGACTTACATCTTAGGAGGCCCGGAGGTTAGAGATACCAACAGTTTATTAAGTTGGAAAGAAACCTGCCATTTTCAGTACTTCTGCTTCTGTGTATAATTTTCTCTTTTCTCTTGTGCTATGAAACAACTCCATTGTTGGTCTGGTTGAGCAAAAACCAGGATCTGACTCTCCTTGAGACTGTATGACCAAGTCTTACGTAGGCTTTAACTTTTTTTTGCAAGGCAGGGTGGGTGGATCTCAAACAGAATCAACCAGTACAAGATCATTTTTTCCTAAGGAGACCCTCAAGCCTTTGTTCCTGTTATTGTGTCATGCAGATAAACTCAAAAAACTGTAATAATCTGACAATCTGTATGAAAAGAACTGCTCTTCGTGTCCTGTTGTTCATGTGGGTTTTCTGCTTATGTGGCCTGTGGACTGGGCTAAGGGTTTGCTCTAAATGTACCAAATATGCAAATGGAAACATTGAGAACTTGTGTTTAATTTTCCACAAAATTTTCATTCATGTACTCAAAAGGTAGGATGTGCGTTTGGCAATAATACTATGACCAAGAGGTATTGGGTGGGGTTTTTTTTTAGTAAAAGAGCAAACTGTATAATTTGTTGTGTTTGTGGCTTTGTCTTGATATTTAAAAATAAGCAAAATTACCTGAAACTCAGTCACCTTCCTAGTAGAAATGCCTGGAGTTACCAGCTTCAAAGGAATTAGGAATTTACACTATATACTTAAAATTTTTGACCACATTTCCATTATTTTTTAATATTAAAAATATTAAAATTGTAATTTTCTGTACTTTTGTGTGTCTATAGTTGTCTGTACACATATACATAAATTATGTAAAATATTATAAACTGCATAGAATGGTGTATATGGATGTGTGACACTCAAGTCACATTATCATAGAATGTATTCAAACTTGCTGGTAGTGCTCAGTTCTCTTGTGAGAACTGATTATGTTCATAGGGTATCACTCAAGGTTGTATTTCTAGCAATACTAAAGAGCTGCCTAGATTTTGTTGAATGCTATTGTAAAAGTAGAAACTTTACAGAGGAGTATGACTGCTTTTCATAGTGTTGAAGAAGTAATATTAAAACGAAGCAGAATCTACTATTTCATTTTTTGCTAACTTGGTAAATATTGCTTTATTTCTTCAGATGTATTTGCATGCTCGAGTGTGCCTTGTTCTTGGGGCAGAGGCTTTCTTTCAGTGACAAAGGGGAGCTTCTGGACCCTTGACACAGTTTCCAAGCACAGTGAGGGACAATGAAACAAGTGTGCAAAGTCCATGTGATATTAATTTCTCAAATAACATATTAGATGATGGACAGCAGCGATGTTGAATTGGATCCTTATTGTGAATTGCTCCCTCAGCAAGGTATGAGACCTTTAAATGAGAGACAGCACAAAGCCGGCAGTGTCCCAGTGCCTTCCCCCACAAAGAGAGGGGAGCTTCTTTTCTGCCTGCTCAAGGGCAGTGGGATGACCTCTCATCTGAGCAACAGTCTGCTGGGCAGCAAGCTGAAGAGGATTTCCAAGGCTGTGTTTCAAGGAGGTCACGTGTATTCTGTGGTGGGATTTGTGTAATCACATAAGAGCTGTGTAGTACGAAAGGTACATAACTGCATAACTTGGCATCCTATTTCTAAGCTTATGCAGCAGAATAGTTCCTCTTAAGAAACTTGCATACATGACTGCGTGGGCATGTGTCCACAGATTTGTGAACACGCAAGAGAAAATCCTACATTAGACTTTAAGTTCAGTTTGGAGAATTTTAAAATATGTATCACATAAAGAAAACTTCAGGGAGTTACTAAACTTCTACTTCAAGATATGAGGGCAGTGCCCAAGTGGTCTTTTTTCATCTAAAATAAATGAAATTTATTTCAATTTAGCAGCTGAAACAGTATTTTGTGATGAGATATCCTTTCAGGCTGCAGCAATAATATATTAGTAGTATCTACCTACAGTCTTTTAATGTTTTAATGTATTGAAGGTGGTAGATATAAATATAATATCATAAATAGTCATGTGCATGGAATACAAAGAAATCTGGCAGATTTTAATATAGGCAGCTGTTCAAGAAAACTGCTTTATCCTCTTACTGGAATTTTAATTAAAGAAGGATAATAATAGATAGAATTAGAGAACACAGTTTAATCATGGTTGTGTCGGTGCTTCTCTGAAATAACTCTACTGGCCTGACACTACTCTTATTAAGATAGAAGTTGTATCAGAGAGAAGTTTATACTTACAAAATCTGTAGTCAGAAGAGGAGTAGGGCTAAATCACAGGTAGCTGAACAAGCAGTATAGCAAACTAGTAAGAAGGCCCAAGTCAGTGCAGTAGATGATGTGTATGCTGCTGTGCTGAGCAAGAAGGATACATACCAATCGCAGCTCTTGTAAGCCACCTCATCACCACCATAATTAAATGGCTCCCTCCATCTTTGGCTTGGTCTTAAACTCCCTCTATCCCCACCTGTTATTGCCCACTGTTGGAGACAGGATACTGTGCTGGACAGACCTTAGGCCTGAGCAGCTGCTGTCATTCTTGTGCAGAATATGCATCTAGAGAAAAAAATCACCTTTAGAGACTAGATTTATGAGTGTTCAAAATACACGTCTTGCCAGAAACTGGAAAGACTAGCAAATGGCAGGACTTCCACTTAAACTTAATTCAGAGTCATGCTGTTGTGCATGTCAGTCATTAGGATTGTTCAAATAGCTAAACAGATCAAATTTCAAACTGTCAGAGCCTGTCAAATACCCTTGTTCAGCCTATTCCTAGCATTTCCTGAAGTGGCAGAGCTAGATGGTTATTACAGTGTATGTATGATACTTAGGAATGTTATTTGTGAAATTCTTATCTAGTCTCTAACTTGTAATGTTTTACAAAACATTAAGATGAAAGGAGAATTAATGACTAAGAGCCCTATCTGGACAGCTTTAGTTTCAGAGTTTAAGATTAAATTTAAAATATTAGATTAAGATTACTTTTAAATGATTGAGAACCAATGAGTAACCATGTGAGTTAAATACTTTTAGATGAGAGGAGTTATCCATACTTGTAGAGTTATGCAAATCAGCCTTTACATAAAAGATAAACAAGAAGCAAGTGCAGTAAGATCAGGTTTAGTGAGTTGGACCAAAGGAGCCCAATACTCCTCTCTGACCCTCGCAATTTCAGATATTTGGTGGAAGAATAATAAATCATAACAGGGACAAAATGATGAAGATTATGGCTTTGTGCTGAATAACCTGTGAGGCCCTTTGCTGCCATGAATTCATCTAGCTGCTTTACTGGTTAACCAATAGTCTTGGTACTTGTAACAACCTTTCCAAATCTTGAGATGGATTATTGCCCAGTAAAATGTCTACTCCTGCTAACTTTATTGGGAATTTTTTGTGAACAAGACCATGCATATTCAACCAAATAAGAGATCTCAAAAAACAAAAGTGAGAATATCTGTGGAGAAAAGGTACCTAAAAGAAGATACCTAAAAGGTACCTAAAAGAGTAACTTTATCCTAAACCACCATTGTAGTGTTCCATTTTTGTCTATCTGTATATAGAAAGAGAGGTTAACTGTGAAGACCTAGGTATCCAAATGTCCTTATTCTTTCAGAGTTATTAAAATAAGGAAATGACATAAGAAAATGACAGCATTCAACAATCTGAGCAGCATAAGGTATGAAGTCTGATCCAAAGAATTCAAGTGTGTTATGCAGGACTCTAATCTAAGGGTTACCTTATTACCAAGAATTGTCCACACCTAACTATGCCAACATGACACATCTAGATGATCTTGCTTTACTGTCATGATTAAACATTACATAAATCTTGTATGATCACTTTATAAGTGATTTTATTGAAATTCAAGAGTTAATATTTTAATTTTTCCGTACCTACTGCTGTGTAATAAAGCCCCCACAAATTCCAGAAATGGAGATCAAAAGAAAAATATTTTCTTTCTTGATAATAGTTCTGGTGGCTAGATTCATAGACTGTACTGTTCTGGCAAGACAAAGTGGTAAGTTCTGAAGAAAATTTCTAATTTTCCCCCTTATAATATTTCTGACAGCTCAGATATCAGTGAGCAGTAAGTGTTGATATTTTTAGGAGTGGTTGCTGGAAAATACTAGGAAAATTATAGAATCATATTATTATTTGATAATGGTCTTGTTTTACCTACATATGTATTGTATTACATTTAAAAGTGATGAAGAATTACACAGTGCTCTTGAAACAAGTTATTGAAGCATTTCTGTTTGTGTGATCCCTAATTTGGTGCATCAAAGCACTTGCAAAATCTGGATCATTATTTACTTTGAAATGCAAGTCATTTCCAACATGGGATTATAAAGAATTAAGCCATCTGTGGTGAGCAAAATTAGTGCCATTGAGTTCAGTGACATACCACCTAAAGCAGGTCTGTGTGGCGCTAACAGGGACCTTAGACAGCTATTTCATTAGTCATTTTTTGTTGTGCAAATCACAGACTACAGGCTGCAAGGGGCCTCTTGAGGCCTTCAGATCTGTCCTGCCTGAAGCAGGAGCAAACATACCTGTACCATTCCTGACAGAATCTCTCACTCTTCATGAGCGTTAAGTCCAAACTTACAGGAAATACACAGGAAACTGACTGTACAGCATACTGCTGTGGTATGTCTTCAACAGCACTGTGGTCATGCGTACAAGAAACATATGGACAAAATAAGCTCATTAGTCAATAAAATTACCAAAAGTAGAAGATTTCTTGAAAACTTTCTTGTTTAGAATAAGTTTCAATAACTTTCAGTAACTGGTGTATGTAATTATTCACAAATTTCTCAAATCCAGTTTGTGCCTCCTCATCCTTTTACCATATTAGGAACTCAATCTGGGCATCTGTACAAAAGATAGATAATATAAATCAATAAACTCCCATAAGGATAGTTTTATCATGGATGTATGTCCTGCAGTAGTCTGCTTGTTTCAGGTGAAGCTTTTCTGTAAATGAGGCATTTATGAAATGTCTACAATGTTGTGGCTCATGATACAGCTTTAGCTTTGGTGGTTTATTTATGAATGGGAGGAGGAGATTCATTTACAGGATTTCTCTTATTTACATGGTGATTTGTTGATCTGATTTGTTTAATGTCAGTCAATGAGTTAAGAATACTTTTCAAAGACAACAGAAGACATAGAAGACACAGTTCATCTACTCCTCCCCTTTTTTAGAAAACAGATATTAAAATGCAAATAATCTCTTCATACCCTACCTATTTTAATTAAAAATGTTCTATTTTACACTTTCTATAATCAACCATGTATAATATTATATAATTATATTAAGCAATTCAATTGCTGGTATATTGTTCCAATGTTAATGCCACAGTCAGCTCCTCACAGTCATTATGTAAATTCAGAATAGTTTCAAACAAAATCTCCAGTTATGGATTCAGTTGCCTTTAACTGTGTGTAGGTGTGGCAGATAAAAGATTCTTTTTTCTGTATTCTGTGGCCAAGGGACAAATACCTTTGGACGCACTGAGAAAGACTGATAGTGTCTGGCAGTACAAGAAATGGAAATAAAGTCAAGTCCGCCCTTTCAGCCAGATTCTACACTGCCATTGAGACCATAGCATCACAGAAGGTCTTTACCCTTCTCTAGAGGTAATTATAACTCATTGGGTATTATTATCAGGAAAATAAGAGCAGAGTTGTGGAGGGTGGCTAAAGTAATTTGAAAGTGCTAAGCTGGGAAGTATTCTGTTGTTTAGTCAGTGATTAATTAAATTGGTATGCCAGTTCTGGAAGTTTTCTTTAAATATTATTTTCTGTATTATACTTGTGTAAGGTATTTGTGAGAAATTAAACTTACATGTTTCAACTACATCTGCTTCTCAAAGTAAGTGACTAGAATATGTGTTGTCCTGTTCCAATTGCTAACTCCTCAAGACTGTTAAACTGCAAATTTACTGCTACCTTTACATATAATCAAGAAAATGTGGTTAGCAAGCAGAAATTAATAAAACCTAGAAAGCAATAGCTAGGAAAATCAAGGCATCAGAATATTTGACTGATAAAAACATTATACAATTTATTAAAAATGGCCTTTTCAACTGGATTATATAATCTTCACTAAAAATAATGCTTAGATGAATCATTAGAATTGGGAGGGTAAGGAGAACAAGGTCTGATAAATCACTCTTCCTTTACATGTCAGTTACTGTTTTCCTCTCAGACATTACATAACCCATCAAAATGAGCCAGTTTTGTGAATCATTTGGCCATGTTCAATGAGTGTCAGTGCAGACCCTACCTGGAATTCTCAGTTTGAAAACTGTTGTACCACAGCGCCTGTAAGTGGGTGTTAATACCTAGGCTGAAATTGTCTGTCAGTAAGTGAAGTAGTCCTTTGAAGAAATCGGTTGAGATTCTCTTCTTCAGGCAAGCTGTAGTTGAGTTTCTGGCATCCCTCCCTCATGTAGTCCCATTGTCCTGGGCTTAATGCCCTCTTGCAGCTGCTCTTCTTTGCTGGAGTTGTCATTTCCTTTCTTCCTTTTTGATAACAGTTTCTACAGCAGCCGTGAGCTATTCTGACTCTTCAGTGATGTTATTTAATCTTCTCCATTTAGCATCAAGAAAAAAAAATCTGTTGCAAAGAAAACTCCCACTGTATTGATGCAATGTTACTGCACTGATAACAAGCAGCAACTCTTACTCTTGTGGGGGTGTTTCTGCACACCCAAAAGTGTCAGGTTCAAGGCTTTTTCCTCTTCTGGCACAAAAGTCTTCACATTTTTCACTTTAAGCCCATACAGTAGGCTACATTTATCTGTTGTGCTTTCCCAGTTGGCCCAACCAACTTCACCAGTTTTGTAGTGACCCAAATTATGGCTGTATTGCACCAAACTTAAGGAAGAATGCAAGCTGGATTGGAACTCCATGACTTGTGCACCTAAAGCAGAAAATTTAGATAAGGGAAGGGACACTTTACTCAGGAGCCAACAGTGCTTGCATTCGCTTCCCCTGGTTTGCAGTACTGAGTGATCCAAAGTCACATAGGAGTGTTTATTGGAATTTCTTCAGAATTAGGTGTATTTAATGGTCCTGTACCAGACAGTAATGTGAAATGTGTGCTTTTATGAGATTGGCTTTCTTGTGGTTTTTTAGGGCTCTGCTCTGCTTTACACTTTCTCAAAGCTTACAACATACTACTTCATTCTCTTCCAACATTTGAACCTGCAGTTGGAGGAAGAATGTCTGTGGCATCCCTTTGCTTTATTGACTGCCACAGCCTCATTACCTTAAGTGCCTTAGTAACATACCCTGATGGTTTTCTCTTTGGTCTAGTGATGTGAGAAAAAAAATTAGCAAAGCTATTGCAGGACGTACAACTTAATTAAAAGCATTTTCCAGTATTGTAAGCCTTTTTTCTGTTTTCTGGGAAATTCCATAATTTTTTGAAGTGTGAGTTGACACCTCTCAATGAATCAATGGGATTTTTGCCCCTAATTTTGAAACTGCACTGGCCCTTATTTCTATCCTCTGTTACTCATTTTTCCACAACTCATTCAGAACTCCTTCTTTAGATTTCACAAGAAGTTTTTCTTTCACATTAATTTTGATCATACTAGCAAATTCTTGTCCTAACAGGCTATGTTGTTTTCCAGTGCTTATTTTTAATAACCTTTGGTGTTCTGCAGAAATAATTTTCAGACTTAATTTTGGTGTTTCTAAATGTACTGTGTCTTCAGTTTCTCCTGTCACATCATTTAATTGTATGACAATAACAGTTTGCAAATTGTCATGCTTTCAGGAGCTTTTCCTAACTTGCTTTATTAAATTAAAGAATTAGACTTTTTTGAATTCTTTGTGCACTTTGCAGAGTGCAAAAAGCTCTCTCAAGCTCTCCCCCTGTAGAGATTCTGCCCTCAACCTGTGGTGTCGCTGAAGCTCCTGCTCTTTGTTCCCATTTGTGTGCAGACACGTTTGCATTTCAGTGTTTGCCACAAATCACAGTCAGGGGACGCAAGGACACCTATGCACCCAAGCAGCCATCTAGGCAGCATATGCAGGCTCAGGAAAGGATTCAGGGTCAACCTAACTCCTCTTGTTTTATTTGAGAACATCAGCGTATAAGGGTGCTGTGTTCCCAAGGGGTAGTGTGAGGTTAGTTAATTAGGAGACATTATGACAGAAAATTGTGCTGCAGGGTCCTCATCCATACCATCACCACGAGAGTGACACAAGAGTATGTACTGTTTATTTACTCATTGATTTATTTATGGATTGAGAGATTTCATGCAGGCTCTTTGGAAGTCAGTGAGGTATCAAAAGATACAGGCTTTCAATATGTGCCAAATGTAGAACTTCATTTAAAATCTGCTGAAATTAGCAGATCTTTCTATTAACTTCTAACCAACTTTTGGATCCAATTCCAAATTTTTCATGTAAGCATGCTGCACACAAAATAGAACTGTCAGAAACAAACATTTGTTTCAAATTGGGAAGTGTGGATAATAAAAATTTGAATCTTGATATTTGGATATAGGAACCACTTTTTCCCTTCTGTTATATCAGTTTAATACGGATGTTTCCCCTAAATTCTGTATTTTAACATGGGTCTGGACCCCTCCGATTTTGCTAGTCAACTGTTTTTTTTTTCAGTTGTTTGGGTGTTATTGTTAAACCAATAGGTGGCACTGGTTAAGCATATTAACAGTCAAGCTGCAGGGTATTTTATAAAATGACATGGTGAAATCTGGCCATTATAATTTTAAAAACATTATAATTCCAAAAAAATGCGTGTCACAAATGTTCACTTACTGTATATGTGGGTTTTTTACATTTGTTGTCTCACTGAACTGACAACATGGAACATTTCAGAGAAAAGTATGCCTCATTTTAAATCAAGTATTGTTTGATTTTGGGCTAAAAAAGAAGAGGTAATTGCTGCAACTAGAAGTTTTGGGCTTATAATTACACCCTACATTTTGTATCCTGCCTAGTTAGGTCTTTTGTTTTGAAAGTGTTTTTGTTTAAGTGTTCTGGTGTAGATCACAAATTTGTAATCACATCCTGTAATTTCTTCCTGCTTGAGAGACACATTTCAGAATTACTTACCATTTTAATGTTATTTGTTATTATTTCTTCGGACTTTCATGACAAGCAGACACTCCTTTGGGCTGAGATGCTTAGTCCAGTCTTGTATTTATGTTTCTTAACAACTGAGAAGGTTGAGTCACGTAGACTTTGTGGACATCTCATGAGAACTCCAACCATCAGGTGTAGTGAGGACACACAGCTATGTTACATCACAGTAATGTTGCAGTGTTTTGCTAATCAGAATTTATTTGGATGGTTAGTTAGTTGTGAGGTTTAGTTGAATTAATGAATGGTTTTCAGTCTATCCAGTTTCTCGTTTGCCTTCCAAAGAGCCAGTAGAGACCTCAAGGTTGGCACTGTTGTTCAGGGAAAGGACACTGGGAGAATTGACCCTGACCAACCTGTTCCCATTCCTGGTCTACCTAATCTTAGGAAGCTTTGGATGCCTATTCTAATGCTCTCTCCTCACAGAAACTCCAAGGGAAAAAAAATGACAACAGTATCTATGGAGTTCATTTTCTAGGAAGGCAGGAGTAGTAGGGAGCTCAAGTCTTCTTTCCCCTCTCTCACCTGTTAGATAATTCAAACTCACTTATTGCTTGCAAAATGCTCTGAGATGAAAGGCACTATAGAAATGCAAATTACTTATTATTATGGTATTATTTTCAGAGACAAGTTTTCCATAATATTTAGGGACATGTTACCTTCTAGTATTCCAAGTTTTTAGTAGCATGTGTAATAAACCATGCTGTTGTGCATTATCAGTGAAAAGGGCAGTTAGAAAGGAATAATTCAGTTGAACAGTCATATGAGTCATACTAACATTAAGAGGCTTGGCACACTTATTACTTGCCACTGCTGCTAAGTAATTTTTAACCTTAGATAATTAAAGTGCAGAAATTTTCACTGCAGTTAATAGACAGTGGTCATAAAATAACCACTTTTTTAATATTGCAATGCATAAAAAAAAATCCTATGGCAAGAATATGTTCTACCCTTCTATCAAATCTGAGCACTTAGAAAACTTAGAGAAAGTAAATAGCTGGGTATCTTAGAGGACATGTGTTCAGGACTAGATCAGAAGTTCACTACTCATTCGGGGCTTCCATAGTTACACCAGAGACTCCAACATTATGTGTTAATAAATGTAATGGTGTGAATTGTGCAGGAGACTGTGGCAGCAAGGAGTGGGCTGACAGACATGAGGTGAAGTCCTCCAGCAAGTGTCTGTCCTGACCCACTGCAAAGCACGAGAACACCAAGAGTGGAGGAGGTGATACAGAAATTGTTTCTTCCATGTACAAGGAGCTGCTCTTTCATGGGTGACTGCGTGGAGATGACACCTGTAGACAGCTCTGTGACCCCATATGACATTCATTTCCATGGTGCCTTGAACAGCTGCAAGAGCAGCTTTTTTCTTTTTCTGTCTGGGTTCTTCCAGGTTGAGCTGCCTGCCTCATCTTGTTATGTCAGTGAGCAATTCTCCTGCTGGCTCTCTCAAGCTGGATATTGCAATGTTCCTGTGTCAGTCAAGGAGTGGCAGGGCAAACACCCTCCCTGCTTAGGATTTTCCTCTGACTGAGGGCCTTAGCTTGCATCATGCATGGGTGCAGTTACTCACAGGTTACTTTTCCATGAACAGATTGTCAACTTGAATGTGCTGCTCCTTTGAGCGTGGTCAAGTGGGGCTCACTGTCCCCACATTGGCACCTCCTTTGCAGCACATGGTAGGAGAATGGTGCTGAGTAGTCTCCTTCTTCAGCTGCATCAGGCCCTGACTGAATTGATGCTGCAGTCCACATACATGAAATTAGCCATTCACATCACTCTGGCTGAACTCAGACCAGTACGCCACCAGTAAGCAGATAAACTATTTGGTCTTAAGACAGAATAACTGGTGCTTGGAAATGGGCAATTTCCATCAGGCCCATGTTAACTTTTTCTGTTCACTTGCATATACATTTTGAAATTTTCTTCAACAGGGCTGTGTTCCATGACTTCTATTTTATCCCAGAGATTAATGTTTGGCAACTCTTTGTGAATACACATCATCTGTTTACTAACACAAGAATGAAAAACGTACTTGCTCTATTAAAATAAGTTACTTTAATAACAGAACAGCTTGTGTTTAAAGGTCAGACTTTGGCATGGGAATAGTTCACACTGAGAAGCAGCACCTTGGTGTACTCTGATGAAAACCGGCAGTGATTTGAGCTACAAGCCTTCAGAAATCACACTGCACACAAACAGTTGTGGTTATTGGACAGGATGTAGATGGGTATGTGACTAATGCAGTTCAGTCCCCAGGATTACCCTGGGGAGCATGAGGAGAAGGAAGGTGCGCTGACATTCTCAGTCAGTTCAAAGTGCAGGGGTGGGCAGGACAGTGTGGTTATGGAATGGCTTAGGAGGCAGCCATATGCAAGAGATGGCTTTTATATGGAAGATGTGCATTCAGCAAGTCTTGTGCAAGAGATGAGGTTTGTGTTCGTTTAAATACCAGAGACAAGTTTAGGGTTGACGGGTTTTTTAAATTTTCTCTTATGTTTTTTCAGATGTAGTTTCATTCCCATGGTTTATTGTGGACTATTATTTGTATTTCTGAGTAACAGAATTAACATGAAGAGGTGTAGAAAGCTCATCTCACAACTACTGTCTCATTTTGACTGCTAGAAGAATGTAATTTAGTTAATCTGTTCATCTGCAGCAGCAGCCTGGAAGGTGGAATTTGCCTGTGTGACATTCTTGTTGTTACGAACTGCCAGCTTCACAGATTTGCTGTCACTTTAAATCAAGTTAGATTATTTTTAATTAAACCAGCTTATCTGCCATCCATACTAATTACCATAGTTCATCTTAACTATATACAGTTCTGTTTCCTTAAAGTTCCAAAGCTTATTTCAAATACAGGAATTCTTAAAATTAATTAATATAAGCACCAGATTCAAATTCCAATTAGATAAGCATACTCCATTAGATATGGAGGTAGGAATAAAAATACAGAATGGGTATGCTGTCTTATCCAGACCACAATTCTAGTTGAAGGAACGTTATATCTATTTCATTTTTAAGATATTACAAAGTAGCACTGCTCCTGCAGTGTATTGTTTCATTTTCTGAACATGACTCTACACGTTAAGCTGCAGGGAACAGCACCATGTACTAAAACTAGAGCCAGCAGGGTTCTGTGGTATAAATCCTACGGGCATAAAAAAGTGTAGCACAACATAGTTTTATCTGTTGTAAACCTCAGGCAAAATATTTCCCATTTATCATTTTATCATATTTACTCTTAAATTCTGCTTTTTTTCCAATACTTCCTTTTTGTTGTTGTTGCTCCTGCAACTTAGCCTATTTTAGAACCCTAGTAAGACCATTCTGTCTGCTGTCACATTTAAGTAACAACAAACAATAACTGTGGGTTGTTGCTTCCTTAATAACCAAGCTGTAGTCATGATTGATTTTCATTTAAAAGGCAAGAATCATTTTGGTTTGTCTCAGTAACTGAGTAGTAAGTCAGTTTTCAACAGAGTTTATTCTACTTGATCATGAAGATATGATGCTTTGTGTTTTCATAAACTTACACACCAAAATTAACCTGTGTTAAGGCAAAGAAAATAGAATGTGTAGTCTTCTATCACTGACTGGTATAAGGGTCTCAGCTACTGTGAAGCTAAAAAAATGAAGTGTTTCAAATAAAGCAACTACACATTTAACTTTTATCACAAGGTACAACACCACCGTTGCTTTGGAGCCAAAATAATATTGCTGTGTTGGCATCGTGTGACCCTCTGACTAATTAGCCTTGTTAGCTGTGTACTACATTCTGCAAGAAAAAGATGACTTAAGACACTAAAGTATGAGAGAAAATTAATGACTCTGGATCCTAAGGAAGGAGTAACTCATCCATCCCTTTTATATACAAATACAGGCAGCTCTAAGCTGAGAGTGTTTTTTTCACTCCATTCCTAAATATTTGTAGGATGTGTCTGTATTCATCCAGATCTGCAAGTGAAGTGAAATCTCTTGATCATCACTAATACTCTTTGACTCACATCATAGGAGGGTCTTGGTGTGCATGAATTGGATTCCTTTTTGATAAAAATAAAAAAGGAAGATAACTCCAGGTTCTCACCAAATGCATTTCAAATGTTTGTGAGGGTTGAGTTCAATGTAAAGTCAAATGCCTTGAAAATCATATAGCATGGACATTGGGTCCTTGGCACCAGCTATTTTACTCTACAGCTTAGCTCCCACTAGCCCAGACAGGAGCAAAAGCCTTCCCAGGCAGTGTACAAGCAGCCTGGATAACTAAGGCAAACCTGCAAGTTCTCCTGAGAGACAGGATCGCTGCAGGTTGCGAGGGGTACTCAGGTCAGGTCACTTGGGCTGACCTCCCTCCTGAAGTGCTGTCAGCAGAATCATGTCAACCATGGTAGACAAGTCAACCATGGACTTGTCTAGTTGAGTCTTGAAGAGCTCCAATGATGGAGGAGCTTCTCATGGTGTCCAACCTGAACTTCCAAGGTGTAATGTTATTGTTGTCTTTGTTACACTCTCTGGCACAAAGAGCTTGGCTCCATCATCTTTGTAAATTCCTTAGAAGTAATTGTAGGCTGTAGTTGGGTCCCTCCTATACTCTTTGCTGGACTAAACATGCCCAGGTCTCTCTATCTCTCTGTGCAGGCCATGTGCTGTCTCAGGAGCCTCTCCAGTTTCCTCCCCATCCTCCTGTTTAGGAAAGCCCAGAGCTGAGCACAGCACTCCTGGTGCAGCCTCTGTAGTGTCAGGGAGAGGAGTGTAATAACTGCCCAAGAGAAAGAGAGGCTACGCTCACTGAATGTAGCCCAGTGCAGGGTCTCTTATTAATTAGGTTCAAACTGGATATGCAAGAGCTCTACACATTAGATTTAGGATCTTGCCTTGCGTGGCATGTGGACAGTCAAATGAAAAGCTTGTGATGTAGCAAGGACTTTAATGCTTCTTGGAACATTGTCAGAACACATAATCATAGTTAGTACGTTTTAAAACATTAAAGCATAAATACATTGTATTACATTGTATTACATTATTGCACTTAGAGGGAATGTTTTCTGAAAGTGTCTCTGACTTTTTTCCACATCAGAAGTTTGTGAAGGAAGAACTGTGGTAATTTGGATAAATAGAATTAAGCCTGACTGTACTTTTGAGCCTTTTGGTATAGACTTTTTTACCTTGATGAAGATTTCAGGAGAAATAATGTTCTGGATGTTTCTGGATTGCTTTCTGTTCATGAAAATAAGTGGTAATTATACCACAAATTTGTGTAATATTTCAAAGATACACTTAAATAGTGAGAAGGATATTACTAGTTTGGTGTAATAAATTAAATTACAGATTTCACACTTTTCTAGAATTTTTAGATAAAAACATTATAAATCTGAGACCATGATTCTATGAGCAGACATCTGACTCAGATATATCAGCTGTGGCTTTGATTGTGGCTCTAAAGCATTGTTAGATTTGCATATATGTCTCTTACTTGCAACAATATGGGAAACATCAAATCAGTTCCAATCTATTGTTTTGTTTCAGTGCAATTACACAAATAATGCATTACCTGCAGGAGATGTTCTCCATCATTCATAAGTTAACACTACATTTTTCATCACATAGCACTCAGAGCTAGTGGTTTACAACAGTTATGTTCTATTTTTGAAAATAACTTAGCAACAGTGCTGTCTCTGTGTGGCCTCAACTCAGTTACAATATAGCAAAATCCATCACATACTGTAGTCTTGTGAAAGCGAATAAAATTCATCATCTACACAAGATTTC
This sequence comes from Eopsaltria australis, assembly GCA_034509425.1. Taxonomy (NCBI): domain Eukaryota; kingdom Metazoa; phylum Chordata; class Aves; order Passeriformes; family Petroicidae; genus Eopsaltria; species Eopsaltria australis. Next base: position 582,041 of record JAVTVJ010000048.1, read on the forward strand.
ACAACTAACCAAATTTACTTCATATTTGACTGTATGTGCAAGTGGTATGTTTTATATAAATGTGTTCAGATTAACTTGGACATACTGAACTTAATAATAATTTTGGTGTCATTGCCATATTGTACTTCACAATCAAAACATGTCATTTTGCACAGTAAAAATAACATGATACAAGAACTGGGTATTTGGTATTATAGGAAGAATCACCTGGGCAAAAGAAAAATAATACTATTAATGATAAATAATGGTTTTAAGATATTATTAGGTTAAAGATGGTGAAGAAAGTGATAGCATTTGAAACAATGTTGTTAGTTCATGGTAAAGTATTGAGATCTCTTTCATCTTTGGTATATCTCTTTGTTCCATGGTGTTTCTTAGTTGTAAAATTCAGCTTTCTCGAAACTAAATACAAGTCAAAACAATAAAGGAATTATGACTGCTGAATTACAAAATGAATTCAGCTCCACTGAATTGTAATATACTGCAACATTAAAATGTGTATTAAGCATAATTTTGCCACATACAAACACATTTATGTGGTTTTACATGTGTTGTTACACATGCAAACACTTCCATGTGTTTGTACAACATACAATTTGAGGATTAGATCCCAGCACCTGATTTTCATTAGCACTCTCTGTGTGTTAAGGGTTCATTTTTATGTGAAAAATCTGTATCCCTGACTAAAAGAAGAGTTTATATAAATATTGTTAATAGCATCTTTTTCCACAACACAGATACAATAGCAGAAAGGAGGGCCCTAAGAGAACATGTGTATCCTAAGCTGAGAGAATTCTGCAGAGAAAACTATGGCCTGGAATTTCAGGTAGGTTTCGTTATGTTGAATCTTGCATTACTTTATCTTGAAATTAACTCTATTTAGAACAGATAACATTTTTAAATATCATTGGTAAAATAGAAATTTACGAAAACTTTATTTCACAGAATCACACACAAAATTGTTGGGGTTGGAAGGGACCACTGGAGGTCATCTAGTCCATTCCCTCTGCTAAAGCAAGTTCACCTGGAGCAGGTTGCATGGGATTGCATCCAAACAGGTTTTGAATATCTCCAGAGAAGAGGACTTCACACCCTCTCTGGCCAATCTGTTCCAGTGCAGTGGCACCCTCACAGTAAAGAAGTTCTTCCTCATATTTAGGTGGAACTTGCTATACATCAGTTTCTGCCCATTGCCTCTTGTCCTACTGCTTGACACCACAAAGAAGAGCCTGGCTTCTTCCTCTTGACACCCACCTTTATGTTATTTGTACGCTTGGATCAAATCCTCTCTCATTTGTGTCTTCTCTGGGCTAAACAGGCCTACCTCTCTCAGCCTTTGATGTCCTTAAATTATTTTATAGGCAGATTTGAGGTAAATTCTGAAAAGCTGAAAAAGTACCACCTCTATTTTAGATATTCAGAGTACATAAGAAGAAATAATGTTACATCTGAATTACTGTGTTGTGTTTCTAGAAACCATACCTAAGTTCCACTGTAATGTGGAAAATAATTTAACCAGGTGAATACTGAAACTGATTACCAAAATGAATTGAACATGGTACATTTTTATTGTGATTAAATACTATGGAATTTCCTTTCTTTAATGTCAACTGTAGCATTCCCATTGCTTCAGTAAGTTCGTTTTCCTTTGTCTTATGAGACACATAGACCCAGACACATCTTTGGCAAGAGCCAATTGGTAATAGAGAGAGTTGTATTTGATTTCAAACGGGTGTTTTTGGCATCACTGTTACAGTCACTGGTACTTTAAATCAGATATATCTTAATTCACAGTCCCTTACATGTCAGCAGGCCTGGAACCGTTTCTCTGCTAAGAGAAACAAATACAGCTTGTGATGTTGCAAAAATGTTCAGTTTTCCAAAAATTCTGGCTCTGCTTTCCTTGCATACTTAGTGACCCCAAAACAGAGTGTAGGTTAGTTGGAAACAGCTAATGCCTTTTATGCAACATCCTGTTCCTCCCAGTGTATTATTCTTCTTGCATATGCAGCTGGTTTTTAATCAAAATAACAAGTTCATAAATTAGGATATTTGGTTTTAATTCCCTGAGTCATAGTGGAGTTGCTGAATTTGCATGGTGGTAAATTAGAGTGGTTTTTGATTATGGCTATAAAAGAATTTCATCTGAAGGTCCTAGCTGATTGGGATGTCCCAGCTGCAGTGGTTCATGAAAAGCATAGCAAAAGATATTTAAATAATATTTTTCTTGTATTACTGCCATGTGATATTCATGGAAAATATCAACCCCTTTTTTCTCTTATCTTTGAGGAGACGTCTTGGGGAGGGAAATGTCTCTTCCAAGTAGATCATAATCTACTGAATTCTTTGTGAGAGGAAACATGTCTTTCTTCAAACAGATTGGAATGTAGTCTCTAGGGAAGGAATAATTAAGTTTACTCTAGTTGATATTCATGGAAGCAAATTATTTGATTATATTGTTTCAACACTAGGAGCATCTTTATGTGATATGAGGTCTGAGAAACAGCTCTACTGACACAGTTCAGAAAACAGATAGAAAGCTGTCACATTCTGTGGAAGCAGAGTAGGAAAATGTACGAAAATAACCAAGGAAAAGTAGTAAAGCCTTTTGAAAGAGACTCTGGGGTAGACTTCAGTAAGACCTTTTTTTTCTTATTCCAATCCTGATACACTAAATTTCTTAGGTTAGCATCCGGTGGTAAAGTATTACATACTTTTCAGATACAGGGGTAAATTTATATTTTTCTGTACAGAGCAGAACACATAACTTTTCATCCTGATACGTAATCTTCTACTGACTAAACAAGAGGTACCTTGCATGTGGCTACTACAAATGCACTATTAAGGACACCCTCTACCTAATGTATCATGACCCAAATGAAATCCATTTGAGTACATACATGACTCCAAGTTTCACTGAGTCACCTGGCTGCACTCAAAATTGTTTCAGTTGTTGCAAAGCATGAGATCTGTCAGGTGTCATCAATCTGGTGGGAGCTGTTACTGAACATAATCACCATATGAGTGGAAGCAGAACTGACTGTATTCAATCACACTATGAATTTGTTAACTTGATGGACTTCTTTTCATTGTATCAGAAGATGTTTCAGAAGAAGGCACACGTATTGGCAAAGACAGAAAGCAAGTAAGCTGAGAAAAAAACTTCCAGAGCACATGGTGATTTTGACCTGAAATACCGTACTTTTACAGGAGAGGATGGAGATTAGAAAGTAGCTGTAATTGAAAATTTTGGGAGGATACGCAAACATAGCTAATTAGCAGCAGACACTTTTCTTCTTCACAACAATGAATTGCTCCAAATAATTTTCAACATGTTTTATATGCTAGAAGGAAAGTAGAATTTTGCATGAATGAAATTTTAGTTCTTTTTTTAAGCTTTTGAAAGTGATAAAAATAAAATAATTTTATCTCCTGAGAAAAATCTGTGAAACTGTAAGATTGGTAGGGCAAAAGCTAAAGTAAGCTAAAGGAAACACTGAATTATGAATGAAAACTCTCTTGTTAGGTGACTAGTGTGGAATTGAACTAGATGAGTGCCAGTCCACTGTGGGTGAGGAGCTCTTGCAGATGGCACTAGTTGTCACATGACCTTGGCAGCCTTACTGAAAGTTTGAGTGGGTGTTTGTCACACAGTATTTCCAAGTACAAGTAAAAACATACTTCAAAATCAGATATAATTGTCTCGTTGTTCCATTTCTTTAATTTTGTAAATCCTATTTATTTTAATTAGCATAATGAGCAACTGATGAGACATTATTTTGAAATTCTTGGTGTCTTCTAAAGTTTGATCGGTAAAATATTTACTCTTGCAGGACAAAATTGTAACATGTTAAGATACTACGCACCAAAACTGTTACCCCATGAAATAACAAACAGCCACTGAGCCCCTACAATTATCTGGTACTCCAGGGAGTTTCCTCTTCCCATTTACAGAATTAATGTGGTTTCTGAACAGTTAATTAAAATAGACATTGCTTTCACATTTCAGAAGAACCTGAGCAGCACGATAAATTCATTCAACAAGCAATGAAAATATTTTTGCTCTATGCTAAGATCTGTATCTGAAGGATTTTATAATGAGAATATTTAAGCTTTATCATACATCTTGCAAGTAATCAGACAAATACAGTGTGAAATTCAATAATAAAGTTGTATTAATAACAGAAAGTAGAGAGTAAGAAGGGAACACTTTTTCCTAATGAGACTAAAACAGAAAGGACAGAAGAGAAATCAGTGCAAGTGAGGGAAATAGGAAGGTTATTTGAAATTAAGTTTTGTACAGCAGAAAATGCATGTTCCATCAAAATTTTGCAACAGAGTTTCTGTAAAAAATAAAGATACTGAGTGTATTTGCTTGGCAGTGTAAGCTACAATGCATTCCATACCTGGGTGTTTTCACTCATTATGAGTCACACAGAACACTGCCTGTCATGTTTAGTAACAATGTCCCTGCTCCAGCAAACACTGATAGGAGCCGCAAACTTTTAAGGCAGAAATAATCAATGAGATTATTGGTAGTGAAATTATACATAGGCATAAATAGCTCTAGGATTTGGTCTTTGGTAGGTGAAATTTTCCAAGAATATTAACCAGGTATAAACTGCTGAAATTTAGTTTTACATCAACTCATTATTAGTTCTTGTATTAAATCTTCAGGCTAATTTTATAATCTGTTTGGACAACAGCTAATTTTTTTATTCTTGCAGAATGCTTCCACAGTGCAAACAATATTAAAATAAAATAAAAAATTTTGTAATGTATTCATGCATTAATACAAGTTTCATTGGTTTTTAAAACTATCCATTTGGACTTATTTTGTTAAATTTACATACAAGATGTTAAGAATCAGTAGTAAATGAGAGAGTAGCAGCCTGTACCATGAGTTTTGTTTCAAAAAGAATTCATACATATGATCACTCTCTTTTTAAATTTGATTTCCCACTGTAAGAATTTGGCCTTTTAGTTAAAATGCATAGTGAAATCACATGTCATCGCTTAATTTGTTCAAGTAAGTATAACATGAATAGTTTCTTTAAGGAGTTTGTTTGCAACTAATTAGGGTCACAAAACTGAGTCTGTAGCTGCATGTGAAAGGCTGGACAGCAAGCTCTCTGCCACTGCATATCTCTACAATCTCTGCTTCCAAAGTACAAAGATCAGCTAACAAAGGAAGTATGATAATGTAGAACCATTCCTATTCTTTCTTTTGAGCCATGTGCATGAGGCTGAGGCACTGAGGATGAGTTTATATCCTGTGGATACAAGTGACACTCAGTGTCAAGTCATGGTTTTGACTGTGATCCACAATGAGATTCCCATTAATTTTCATGGAGCCAGGATTTTTTTCAATGCTTTTGTCATTATTCTTACCTATATGCAATCAAGTAGCAAATAAAAGACTACATCATATCAAGATCTTGTCATGCTAATCTCCGCATGACTATGAAATGAGAGACTGTTCCTGAAGAGACTATCTGGGAGGGAAAGTAAGAGGCTGGAATTCTCATTTGCATGAGGAAACCCTGCCAGTCTGTGTAAGGACTGGATGTAGACCTCATTGCTTTTTACCACACTGAAGAGCAAAGCTTAGTGCACAGGATGTTGGCAAAGCTAGTTTTTAATTTGGTTGGTAGAAAGGGCATGTGATAAGTAACTATGTTGCATACTGTTTTCCAGGTCATAGACTTATACTGGGGAGTTGAAGCAGACGAATGGGACAGTCCTGAGCTGCAAAAGACTCGCATGAAGCTGCTAGAAGATTGCTTGAAAAGTTCTGCAGGTCCATGTTTTGTTGTGGGTATAAAAATAATGTTTTACTTTACAAGAAAAATACTATGTTATCTATCCTAACATGCATTATTTTCTTCTTTCTAAAATACTTTACGTTCATTGCTGTAAATTTGCTATGTAAATATTTCCCTATGCAGCTCTGTAGATTAACAGTGATTACTCAGTATTAGTGGAGAGGAAAGAAGGATCTTTAATGATCAGTCCTCACAGCAAGATCGGTATGACTGTACTACTGTCACAACAGAATTATTGACAACTTGTTTAAGGAGGCCACAGTTAATTAATTCTTGGTACTTCTCACACATACATTATCAGCTGGCCTAGAAAGACTTACAAAAAAGCAGCAGCAGCAGTGAAGAACTACCTGCTCTGGTCAGCATTTGCTGTTTCCTGCCATAAACCCAGGACAATTTAGGATGCCAGGTATTAAAGTGTGAAAGGACTGGAGGTCAGTGACAACCTGAGGATGCTCTGAGTCTGTGATATACTGATATACAACTGATTGTTCTCTCCATGGTCACTTACTAGGCTTCAATGCAACAGTTGTAAGACCATGCCTTCACTATCCCAAATTTTCTTTTCTGTAATATATTTGCCAAGAAAATAATTTATAAAAGGTACAAAGTTTTTCTCCTTTGTACCTAAACGTAGCTAAGTCAACTCTAATTCTTAGACTTGTCATAATAAGACAGAGAAAAACTGCAAGTCTTTGTTTTGTTTTTTTTTAAGGGAAGAATGTTGAAGATTTAGTGAACTGAAACCACAGAATCTGGTGGGATGAAAGGGATGCAAAACACTGCCTGCTGTGAGGGCTGGAGATCACATCTCTCCATGCCAGAGACTAGACAAAGAGCAACCTGTAGCTTGTGTCATTCTGTACTTCTGTCACATCCTTACAACCATCTCTCTGGCTCTTCCTCGTTCACCTGTTCGCCTCACTTTCTTATTTAGCTTCAGAGTCCTGGAGAGCAAAGATTTGACCATAAGAGCCCAGCATTTGGAGTACAGAGTCTTGGCTGGGTTTGATGTTGTCATGACACTGTTTTTCACAAGCACGCACTGGCCCAGATCTCTAGAGAGTTTTGGTAGCTTTCATCTTTTGTAACTATATTTAGTTTTCTAGGTTTATTTTTCTACTTTCTATCTTCCCTTTGATGAAAAAACCAGAGCTGGAACAGCAAGGCATGGAGTTTTTCATGTAGCAACACTCAGTGTCCTTAGACATGGATTTGTAAAATCTCTGATAGTGAAGGAAACCTTGCCATGTACTATTGCTGCATATTTTAGCAGCTCAGAATCTTGAAGCTTTTAAGAACTGCCTGCCTGATATTGTTACTAAAGAAATCAAGCCAAATCAGAATTTTAAACAGAATAAAACAGTTAGCAAAGAGGTTGGAGTGAGCCAATGACTTCAATATTTATTTCAGGTTTTCCGAGTATGGGCCAAAGTAGTGGCTCTCCCAGTGATTAGACTGGCAAAACCGCAGAAATCTGTTTGTCACATTTGTTTTATGCTCTGCTGTACCACAGTGAGATGGGGTTTATTTCATTTACAACAAAAATTGGAGATGATTCTATTCCAACAAGCATAATTATTTTTAATTTATAGTAACATAATGAAAAATTGACTTTGGCACTGCAGACTTTGGGCAACTCGCCATTTCTTGAGAAAGTTCTATAAAATGTGCCACTTCTTTTCAGCTGGTGGTTTTGGGGGGTTTTTTTTGTACTTATCAATTATCACTTTTTGAATTGAGACACAGATCTGGGATTAAATGGAACTATTCAGAATTAGCTACTTGATATGGATTGATTTTAGGACATGTTTCTTTATGGCACTTTGTGCCTGCATTGTAATATTGGATGGAGGGAAAATGAAATTCAGTCTTTAATTAGTGCAGTGGATAAGTTGGAAGTCCCAAGCTTTTCTCCAAATATGAAACAACAAAATCCAAATTAACACATATTCATAAGCACAAGGAGGAGACAGTTCTGAAAAAAATGCAAACTAATTTTCTGTGAACACTGGCTTTTTGAATGTATGGTTCTTCTCTTAACTGCTGCCTTGATGCCTTACAAAAGGCTGACCTGAAACAGAAGCTGGACAGAGTTAAAAGAATAAAAGAAGTATTCATTAAAACAAGGTACACCCAAAATGGACACCTAGCACATGTTTTTCAGACAGATATACCTTCGGTCCATCTGCATACCAGAAACCCATTGTCAGTTACAGCTTCAAGTCCTGAAGTCCCATCCCCAGTGTGTCCCCTTCTCTTCGCTGCTGTCCATGGTTGTTTACATTTTGGGCTTTTGGAGAAACAGTGCGTCCTTGAAACTCAGGCTTAGAGAGAAATGGTTTCATCTAAATAACATTAACAGAACACTAGCTGACAATTTATGGAGTCTTAGAGTCATACACTTGAGCAGTCCTGATGTAGAAAATAAGAAGTTAAAACCTAAGGCATCAGCCTGACCTCTATTAATACTTGATTCAGTTAAGGGAGAGGGAAGTTGTGTGGATTTTGGTTAGGCTGGGGTTTTTTGTTAGGTTGAAGTTTTTGTTTGGGTTTTTTTCTGCTATATAAAATCAGTGCCTATTATATTATCATTTAAATCATTTAAATACACATAGCTTTTACTGTAGGTAAATACATACCATGCTATTTTTGATCTACAGAATAATTTATGAAGATTCATTTATGAGGGGAAAATACTTTTCATACCAATTTTATGTGGAAATCTTGTCTTTGGAATCTACATGGGAAGATAGAAATGCAGTATATGTATTAAATTGTGAACCATGTAAACTCTACATTGCACAGCAATACCAAAGAAAAAATGCATTCAATGCATCACTGTAACCCTTACATTTACATACATCCTGTAAGTTATAACACATAAGTGCTCTTCCATCTGCATAGCACCACACAGTCTCTGCCTGAACTGCTGTCCTTGCATGACTATGTCCTGAAAGACTGTAAAATGAAAAAGATAAATCGAAATGAAATGTCTAACTGTTACCTATAAAGGTTCACTCAATTAATGCTTGGGATTGTACAAACCTTAGAGGTTATCTCCACCTATCATTTGAAACATCTGGACCCAAGAGTAGTAAAAGCATTACCTACTCTGAACAGCAATTGGAATTTACATTAGCTGTCTCAGATTACTGGCAGCTTGTTCTTAATTTGAACCTGTTAATGGTATCCATAGCCAGTTATCTTCCTTGCTGATGGAGAACAGGGCTGACTCTGTGAAGATGACCCCTTAGAAATATGAGAATCACCAGACATTTTGAATTGGGTCTCAATGTGTCCTCAAGAATCGCCACATGTAAACAAACGTAACCTGAGTTCTTGCATCATCCTTTGTGTTTTCACTGGTCTGCTGAGGTACCCCACAGAGTATTTCTGAAGTCCCTCTTTCCACAGACCTACTGGGGATGTATAAAAACTCTTTACCACACTTTCAGTCCAGGGCAAGGGCAGGAGGTAGTGACTGACAGGCCTGAATTCAGGAGCAACACATGCATCCCTTCCTGAACAGTCCCTAGGGAAGCATAAAACTCTTTCAACTTTCATAGACCTAAAGAACCTAGAATTATAAATTTGGAATTCCATGAGGATTTAAAAAGAATATTAGTGATTTACAATATTTGGCATGTCCTGAAATTGAAGAGGAAGTATGGTAAATTGTGGAGTGGAATGTTTCTACTCTTTCTACTGTATCTTTGTGTTCCTCAGTATAATGCATTCTTTAATTGTTCCATGAAGTATATTGCTGCACTCTCTCTGCTTAGTACAAATGGTTGATAATTAACTTTGAGTGTGTTCCAACTCAGAGAAAATTCCAAATTATATCATTCCCGCTCTGCTGGATCTCTCCAGCTTCAGTTCTGGTGTTACTTTAAGGTTTGTTCCTAATGTCAAAACTAAATACACACAGGTCCTGGAATCCCTAAGTTATATTTTTCTTTTTCTTTCCTGGGAAAATCACGACACAATTTAAGTTAGAGAAGCAAAAGTCACTCAAATGTGTCTATACTAAAACATTCAGTTCACAGAGAATGCTAAGTACCCAGTGCTTTTGGGGAACTCAACATAAGTTATCTGTGCCTGGGCATTTCAGTATTTAATTTTCCCCAAGGACACAACTCTATTTATACATTTTAAGTGAATGAAGAGAAATACCTGGAGCCAGACATGGCACAGGAGTCCACCTCTTCCAGTAAAGTATATTCCAAAGAAATATCAAATTTTGATCTGCATCTGATTTAAAACCCAATGAAATAAGAGCTCCCTCTAATGTAAGTGGGTTTGGGGTCATATCAGGAATGGCTCCATAGGATTTCTTGGCATTGATCTGGAGTAAAGCATATGTTTGCAGACATTAATCCTGTTTTAGAAGGACTTTGCCAACAGGAAAGATTCTTCTGTAAATATCAAAGCAGAGCTTTGTATAATTTGAAACCCTTCAAAACAGGCAAAGTAATCGATTTTAAAGACATAATATGCAACCTTCCCCCCAGCAAGCTTTGGTCTTCTTTCACAGCCTCCAGACTAAGAGGCGAAGGATGTCTATCCCTTTCCATGTAGTTTGGCTCTGAACAACAGATACACACAGAAAGTGAAATCAAGCATGGGGGAATATTACATGATTAAGCTATTGTAAGTGAATTCCTTCATCTGCTTGAGGGATGGGAATATATTTTCCTGTGAATCATCTCTGATTCTCTAAATCTAAAATACTCACCCATTTTTTTAAACTTAGCCCATTGGAAACAGGTACAAGATTCATCAGACAGCTTTTCCATGTAACATAGAAACTGCATGGATTTTTATGTAGTCTAAAAATAACTTGCATTTTCAGTCAGAAGACTGCACATATTTTTTGCAAAGTCACTATACTTCTTTTTCTTGACAGAAATACAATTTTGGTGCTGCTTTCTAGAAAGGTTAAGTATTATATTTAATATGAATGACCATATTAGTGAGAATAAGATTAACATGAAGTCATGTTTCCATCATTCTCTGTAATGTGTAGAGGAAGAAATAGGCTGTATGAGATGTATGCAATTTATTTTCTCATGGCCTTCAAGAGCTTTACCAAACCATCTTCTGAGGTAGTACTGTAATCAGTTAGATGTAATGATCTGCCCTACAAATGAATCTGTAGATCAAAAATCCAGCATCAGCTATTCTGCAGAAATGAGAAGGATGGAGGGGATTCTAAACCTTGCAATGCTACTTTTGTTTAAAGAAACAGCATACTTATTTTTTAACAGGCAGCTGGTAAGTTCAAAGTGATATATTAATAGTGCTGCTTGCATGTAGCATATATACCTTCCCTTTTCTCAAATACAGACATCCACTTCAGAGATTCTTTGGTTCTCCGAGAACATACCCAGAAAGAAACACCTACCCAAAAAATAACTAGTTCACTTTTCAGTCTGATTATTGTTTAATCCAGCTAGAAGTAGCTGGGTCTTTTTTTTTCTTTTTTTTTTTTTTTTAATAATCAGTATGTACAATTCCACAGAATCCCTCTTTCTTTCATGAAAGATTCTAATTTACAGAAGTAAAATAAGAGAGTGTTTTCCATAGTGATACAGTATTCATCCATAAGGTATTGCCTCTTCTCTTTTAAAATATTGCATTCAGTGCAAGGTGCTTTTTTGGAGTCTCTGTCCTGTTAATATGAAATGTAATAAGCTTCTTTCTTTTGTAACTGGAGAGCCTCACAGAATAACTTTTTATTTCATTCCACCATGAAAAAATGAAGCATAGAATATTTGCTTAGAAAACTAGGGAGACTACAATTATTGTGAGTAAATTACGTGTTCTTGTTAGCTCTTTTGCGTAGTATAGAAATTGCTTTAATGCTTGAAATTATTTTAAAAGGCTTTAGTATACTACTGCTACTCATGGCTGGAGAAACAGTTCATCAGCTGGCCACATGCTTTGTCAGACCATATACTCTGCTTCAGTCATTGCATGGCACAGGCAAGACAGTGTTTTCATTCAGGCAAGTGGCATATATATATTTTTGCTGTGTTTTCTTCATTTCCATGGACATCTGCTGCAGAATTTTTAAACTTGTGGCTAATGATTTGACCTATTACCTGCAGGCATTACTTAACATTCAGTGTTTGTATGCTTACAATTAATTGTAAGTCAAATAACCTATTATGTAAAAATTAGTGTTAGAAAAGTCATTAAGATATCCCAGTAGAAAGGCACTATTTCATTTTATCCTATCCTTGAAGAAGTATGGGAAGTGAAAGCTAAGAAAATTTTAGAAGTTGATTTTTTCATCTGTATTATAAATGCAAAACTAATCTTGGGTAGTTTTGAAGAAGAATAGGTATTGAAATACAGCAGTTGTAAAGGTGACTTTATGAAAAGATGGGTTTATATTTAATACATGTTTTAGGTGCTTCATTCCACACTGCACAGTCATGGGTCATATCAGGCTCTCAGTGACTGAATTACTCCATGAAAGTTGTGAAATTGGTTTTTTGACATTTAATTACATAATTAGATTTTCATTTGTAGACTCAACGATTACCAATCTGTTTAGCTTAAATAAGAAGGGGAAAAAATAAAAAAATAAATTTGCAGTGAAATGTCATGTCATGTTACAACTAGCTTCAGTATTCCTAAAGTCAGGAGGGGTGTTAAAAATTTCGTTATACCATCAGCTATCTCTGCCTCTGATAATACTCATTAATTAACATTTTCTAATACCTTCATAGTGGCTGTGTATGTTACTGAGCACATACAGCTTAATTGTGTTACAAAAAAGCATAAATAGATGTCTGCTTCCAATAAGGAGTGTGTGTATGTGCATACAGTGGTATTTGGATAGGTTTTTCAGTTCTAAAACCCCTTCTCAACTGCTGCAACTTTGGAGGTTACTACAGACTAGATGCCTCTGTCAATTCCTTTAAGTATCTTATTCAGCCCTTTTTGCCTTGCTCAAATTCAGCTCAGTCTAAGCTCTTTGCCGCATCATTTAGCACATAAATACCATCCCAAAATGGGAATGTAGAAACTAAGCTGACTTTCTGATAAATACAGGAGCTTATTTCACCGAAAATAAAGATAAGGTCCTTTCTTGCATACAAAGTATACCAAAGTGGGCAGTAAGAATGCAGAGGAGTACCTGCTTTTAACTCCAGGGCTTGGTGTTGAAAAGCCAGTGCCCTGTCCTTCCAGCTGACTATTCTGATAGGCTCAGAGTATCTTCTTCCTTTCTGACTCCGTGATACCTGTGTCCCTGGATGCTCAGGAAGGCACATTAAACAGCAGTGGTAGGAGAAGCTTTTCCCCATTAGCCACACTTCACCTGTGAGATGCAAGACAGGGTTTCAAGTCACAATTCTTTCCGGCTTGGATGAGTGTTGTGATTATTTTACAAAGCAGAGGAGGTTACACCACCATGCCTCCTCTAAAAGGCAATATTGATCTCCTTGTTGTTTCCAAGAAAGGTACATTTCCCATTCTCTGTAGGAAGAGTAGTGATTTCCACAGACAAGGTTATTAACTTCAGTCTGGGCTATGAGTTACGGTCTTTTATTAAACCTAACCCTTTTGGTTTGTTTTTCTACCCAGTTCCACTCTTGTCAAGTGTTACAGGACCTGTCAGAGAGTTGACAGAAATCTGGACTGCAGTAGGAATTACCTGCAAGGTCCTGAGCTTTATGTGAGAGGAAAAATGTACATGCCTGTCAAGAAATCTCCCATGCAATTTCAAAAATAGAGCAAAGTGAGAATAACACAATTCTTAAGAGGAGACTCAGAGTGAGTGAGCACCTCAGATCTTCTGGCAGAGGTACACAAAATCTCCTCCAGTCCTTCCTCTATGCTATCTTTATTTGATGACCTCTTCCCTAATTATATTCCTTTGACTGATTTTTTCACCTGTGTCTATGCTCAGGCTGATCAAAGACCCAGCAATGATAAGCAATGGAGGAAAAGGCAACAAAATTAACTAAGTTGGTGCTTCATGATCCTGTAGAAGATAGGGAGATTGTGGAAGAAGACCAATGATACTTTCTTAGCCAGGAGAAAGGAGAGTTCTGATGAAGCAAACTGCATCAGGGAAGTAGGTCATGAATTTCTTCTGAGGAACCACTTTCACTCTGTATGATAGACTGGTAGCTCCTACACACTGTGTCCTGAGAAATTACTCATCCTTGTTTCATATCTCCCTACCACTAGGAAAATGCTTTGCAATTTAAAAATACTGCACTGTGGGTGAAGTTCAGAGTTGAAGGAATTGGCTCATTTACAGCCAGTTTTGGCTGCTCTCTTTAATTTTCTGAAAGACAGGTCAAGCATCAAGAAACTCCGCCATCATTTTCTTCTTCTTTTTACACCTTTTATGTCAAGAGCTGTACTCACAGCAAAACACTTCAGCACCTGCACCTCATCCTTCCAGTCCCAATTGCAGTCAGTTTTCTTACAAGGTAGTTCAGCAGTCCTTTTTGTTTTTCATGGAACTGAACCAAGACCTGTCTCCAGTTTCTGAAACTCCCATGGCCCCCCCAGGGTACTTCTGCAGTGCCTCCAGGGAAAAAGGGAAGAGAGAAATTAGGGCATGGTTCTGTGAAACAACACACTGCAATATTTCTCAAGCCAAGGGACATAAATATATACCCGGGCAGGTGGAAGAACAATTCTCAGTACAGAAACGTCTTTATTATGCCTTCAGTTTCCTATTCCTATTTCCTATGCTTCAGCAACTTCAATTAAAAACTGTATTTCTTATGTTTTCTACAGTCAGCTGAAGTTCTAAAATTAATTCTTTTTACTCACAGGCTTCAACCTATGAAGAAAAAGCAAATGAAAATGTTTGATACTGCTCTGTGGTATCATTTTTCCCTTAAAAACTAAAAAGGACAAACAGTGTAAAATAACAGTTCCATCGCTGCTGATGTATAAATACACATCCTTTGCATATCAAAATAGAAATACTCAAAATAAAATGCTTACTTTGCAAGCTATCATTAGCCTTATTCTATGGATAGGCAGTCTGAGTCAGTGGCAAAAGTATCAGGAACTTACAAGTTTCCATACTGAGATGTAGTAAAAGTGGAAAGAAGATTTTAGAGACCTGCAGCAGCTCTAATATTCTGGCTGATAAGCTGCACTGCTTTACAACTCTTGGCAGAGGAAAAAAATGCTGCTCTAAAAGACACTTTGACCTGTACATCCCAGAAATCACAGATTATGACATTTTTGCCCTTTTTTCATATTTTTGATTTCTAATGGTAATATTTTTGGGAGACTTAACACCGTTGCAACATACTGTTTTTCCTTTGATAGGCAAGAAAAGCCATCAAATGTATTCATTTATTTGGAGAACATTCTCCCTTTATTTCTGTCATGAGATCCTTACATTATACCTCATTGCAGCTAGAAGTAAAATAAAGTGTAGTAAAGGCAGTTATTTTCAGGACATCTCCTGGGCACCAGCTTCTCTGGAACCCCAGCTTCCTAAAATTTGGCTTAGATTAAGCATATTACAGCTTTCTTCATCTCAGTTTCAGTTTCTAGTGCAATGGCTTGGAGTTTGCCCTAACAAGCAATTAACATGTGTATTCCATTGAGATAAATTGAAGTAAACATACTTTTCTGGCTTTAGTTCTGACGAATCACTATTGTTTAGGCATTAACGTTTTTGCTTTGAATTTGAAATTAGTTGGCTATTGTTCCCTTAAGTTGTAAAAAAATAATAAAATAGGATATTTTTTTCAGTTTGATTTTTGGTAGTAAATTCTTGCTTTCAAGAGGCAGGGACACAGCTAATCCTGTTATTTTAATTTTCTTTTTTTTCCCCAAAAATATCTCTGGCTGCACCTGCATATTTTATATCACATAAGTGATTTCTACAGGATATTCTTGGAACAGAGTTATCATATACTTGCAAGAAACCGAAAAGAGCTATAGTTGTACTAAATATCTTAGGATGGGATGTCAAATAAAAGGCCCTTAAAAACTGGTATCCTGACCATTTATTTCAGATTTTCAAGATGTGGTTTACTATGTATTTGGTTGTATCAGTTAAACCCACATTTCTGCAGACAAGGAGGGTCATGTTACAATTGTGTGCCTTCCTTGACTTGAATGGCTTCCTAGGCAGGTTTGCGCATGCAAATGCACTCTTACCACTTCCAAATTCAATATGAAAGACCAGACATAGAATGTAGCCAGCACTCATGTAAGAAGTAAGATTTGAAAACAATGGAGCATTTCTTGTAGTTATGCTGAAGTGATTCTGTCTCCATGCATACAAATATAGCAACTGAAAGAAATTGGTGGGGTTTGGAATCTGATTACAGTTAAGTATGCTTTTTAGAAAAAATGTTTAGATTAAATCTGGGGTTTTTAAAGCCTGGTGCTAAATATAAATGTAATATTTCACTTACTTTTTTTCTTTATGTGTCTCTTTTGTCTATAGAAGTCTGATCCACTACATAGTAACATATATTTTATCAGCTAATGCTTTTATGAACATCCCAGTAAGCAGTAGAGAGAAAAATGCATTTGTCTGAGCAAAAATAGCTATTTGACTGAAATGCATGGCTTTAAAGAGGAAGAAAAGGTTTTATTTCATAAGACTTTACAAAAGGGAGGAAACCTAGAAGCAAAGGCTGAGGAAGCAGGGAGTTAGGTCTCTAACCCAAGGATAAACAGAAGGCACTGAATAGTAAGTGACCACAGGGGAGAGAGGGATCCAGAGGACTTTGTAGTCCTTGTCAGTCATGCAAACCGTGGAAGGATAACGTTCATGTTTCTGTTGCAGTTAATATTCAGTTGCTTATACAATGCCATGAGATTGCTTGCACAGAAAGGAGCTGCAGGAGCAGGGCCTTTGATGTGCAACTGTTACCCCATCATTGATGCCCTGAAGTCTGATGGATAGGGTTTATGCCTGGTGACCACAGACTTGTCCTTCTTCCAGTTCAGGGGAGGTTTTGAAACAGGGCTTTTGCTCCATGGGTGTGTTTCAGGTTTTTTTACATGCTTTGCTAGGTGGTAGCCCACAAGCTACACCAGATTTCTGTTCAAGGCCTCCTGCTGAGGTATGGCATGATACCAGACTGCAATCCACAGCTCTCCTGGGAATGGTAGAAGGACGCTTCTGGAATATCAGTAAGACCAGCCTTTCCCAACCCCTGACAACAGATGAACTTAATACCCCATGGTGTTTTAAAAGCACTTAAATCCCTCAAATTTTCAGCGCACAGTGTGAAGCATGGAGTGCCTCTTCAATATTGTAAGATACTTGTTCTCCTAATGGAGCTATTCTACTTTGAATAAGTGATCTTAGTTTAAGCTTGTATTAATTTAGCAGGCTGAAATGTGAGTCACTCAAGACCTCATCACCAAGGGGTCAAGGCTTTCCCCCTTACAGCAGTTTCTGTAAGAAGGACTGAGCTGAGAATTAGGAAAAACAGCTTCCATGGTGGTTATAACTAACCATTGCATACCTGTCCCAGCTCAGAGTCCCGGCCCAGGCTCAATTCCCTGCATTTAATTCCTGTGTCACAGGGGGACAGTAATACTCCCTAATTCCTCATGGATCTTGCCAAACCAAATTGTTTAAGGAGTGCTTAGTCCCATACACAAGGAAGTATATTAAGTTAAAAAATTAACTGTGGTTCGATTTAATTCCTTGAAAGATGATTTCTTGAATGCTTATTCTTCAAAAAGCTGGCGATCCAGGACTGCTCTGAGAAGAGGCAGAGGACACATGTATGCACTGTAGAGTTGCATGTCTTCACAAAGACAAAGAAACAGAGTTAATTCCAAGTAGCCCAGCAAAAGATCATTGGATCAGATATTTTCTCTGTTGGCAAAATGACAAAAAAATTGTGGCTCTTAAGTTGACAAGTACCTGAAATTACTCCATAAGACATTACAAATCTGACTTCTCAAATGGCTTCATTTGTAGATGCCAATATACAATTTATTTAAAAAATTAATTAAACCAATCAGTAATTTATATAATTTGTTGTTATTAAAAAACTGCCAGCAGTTTTTTCTGAAAATTACCACCAAATATCTTAACTGGAATTAAATATCTTCAGCTTTTTATGGTTTAATATAATGTATGGCATCAGAATTCATGAATATTTTAGTGATGATATCTGAACTAATCATATGGTATCCCATGTGAATCCCTCATATCTCAAGATCAAATCTAAATCTTCTTTGTGTTCTCCTTTTGGTCATTATTGTGTCTGTGCCTATAATTTTAATATCTTTCCACACCAAGAATATTAGAATGAAAAATATTTCCCATCTTATAGACAGTAGTTTTTTAACCGTCATTTAAAAGTCATTTCAGCCTCAGGCTATGCAAAGCATCCCTGATGGAAATCACAATGGATGGAGCTCTGAGCAGCTTTGTCTGCTGCAAAATGTCCCTGCCCAATGCTGGGGACTTGGAAGTAGATGATCTTTGACGTCCCTCCCAACCCAACCCATTCTGTGATTCTGTGCAAGCTAACAAGGATACGGCTGAGGTTGCTCTGTGTTAATTCTGTAAAGTTTTGTTAGATACAAATGGTTGCTGAGGGTTTTATATGTTTGTCAGCCTGGTCGTTTTATACAGTTCAATCACCTTCAATCTAGTGAGTCTTTAATTTGTTGTTTTACTATTAAAGGAAAATGACTCATCAGGTGGGAGATTTTGGTTCACGGGTCTGCATATAAAACTGTCTCTTGATACTGAACACAGTGTAAACAGTACTGTTCCCTTTAAAAATAATTTCCTATAATAATCATCAAAATGCTGCAATGTTATCACAAATTGAAGTTTTAGGTTCTTACTGTAGAATACTATAATACATTTCAAAAGGATCTGAAACAATGGTAATTCTTCTTTGCAGACTAAGTATGAAACAACATGAAGATTGTGAGAAATCGTATTTACATTCAATCCCGTTGCTTCATTTTTCTTTACTTTTATAAGAAGAAATCTTCATTTACATGAATGTATAGGGAAGTAAAGATATTTACATGAATATATAGGGAAGGGGCAGATATTTCCAGGGGGTGCTGCAAGCCTCTGACACAGATGCAGTTCAGGCACTGAAGCTCCTGAAGGAAAAGTGCAGTTCAGAGCTTCTCATTTTTGTCTCTAAGGTTTGAGTGGTTTTGTGGTACCTTGATAGAATACACTTATACAGATAGGTAAGAATTTAACCAGAATGACACCAACGAGTGAAGGGAAGGAGGTACTTCCAAGCCTTACCTCTAACATGGGAAGATGTAGTTTTCACAGCCTGTGCCTGCAAATGCACCTATCCTAAGGCTGTCAGGTAACCTTAGAAACAAATAGTGTATAAAATTCCAGCAAATACATGTAGCCTGTTTATACCCCTTAGTCTTTTTTTCAATTTACTAGTGCCACTGCTAATGGAATACATGCAGTGCATCTAGAGGAAGGTGCGTGTGGGTGAAGAACTGTTCCTCAGGAACCTGGTGTGTTTATGTGGCATAACCCAGCATTTGAGCATTAGTTTCTCAGTAGAAAACAGCTGCACTTACTCAGCATGCCTCCTGCTCCCAGCCTGGGGTGTGATACCACAGTCCTTCAGAAAACCAGTGTTAGTCACTTTTGTACTCTCCAGAAAAATGGAGAGTTTTGTTTCAATGCCTCCGTTAAAGGACCAGTAAAACTGGGCTGTAGGTTGAGGCTAGTCTGAAGTTACCGGAAAGTACAGGAGTGACTCCATGAAGAGTTTTCTACCTCATAACATTTTCTGCAAGAACATTCTTCAAATGGCTACACTGAGTCAGGTATTAATACCAGAACCTCAGGTAACTTCTTTTAGGGCTCCAACAGGAACACAGCTGCAGTGCAGTGCCAGGGATGGCCCTGCTCTAAATGATACATCTGCTCAGCACTGTATTTAGGGTTTGCTGGATCATGTGAATGTTCTTTTTTATTCTGTTTTGCTCAAGCAGTCGGGAGGATAATCCCTAATACAAGATTATTTACATAATGTCGTTTGCAATGACAGATGAGAGGTATTAAAAAGTCTTGTCTTTTCATTTTAAAGTAAAACCAGTCATCATTTAACTATAGTACAGTGGAGAGAGAACAGCATAAACTGTACCAGAGAAGCAGAAAAGTACACAGAATAATTCCAAAACAAACAGTTGATTAAATGCAGTACATTAAAATCAGACATACTAATGTTGACATTTTAGTATTGGTAATGAAGGGTCCAGTTATTGATCTTTGTTCAGGCAACTGTCTATTGAATCCACTGGACTTGCATTCAGAAAAAGTGTAGCCTAATGAATTCTAAGTAATAATTTCTATACAAGGTAAAAGCTCCTCTGAGAGAAATTTATGAGATTTCTACATCAACCTGAATGTGAAGAGGCTTTCCAATTCAGCATGATACAAGTTATTAACCTCACTTGAATGAAGAAGGAAAATAATACTATGTTTTGTTTAGCCTCTGCAGCTTCAGAATTCCAAAATTACAGGGCTCTATGAATAGATCAGAACAGTAAAAGCTTCAAAATTTTCCCCAGCTATCTCTTGAAGCAACATAGCCCTCTCTGAGGGGAGCTACTAGCTGAAAAGATCACAAATCAAAAATAAATTTAGATTATAGAAATACTAGATCATTTTATTTCATTCAATTTATTATAATATAATTCTAGTTGCTGAATACAGTCATTCCGTTTTCCTGACTCCTTGATGTGTACCCTGAATGGAGCTATGGTGGGATCTGAATGGGCAGCCAGGCAAACTCAACTTTCCCCTAAAGCCTGTCTATTGGAGAAGCTTCTTGAAGGACTCAGATGCTGTGACTTGTCAGACACTGGATCCTGGGTTATATGAACTATCACAATTCCTACATTCCTTCTCTTCTCCTAAGCTGTGGACAGACACTGACTTGTTCCTGTCCACCATCTCTGTCAGTGCTCCTCTGTGGAGGATGCCAGCTGCTTGCCATCAGAGCCAGCATGGGAGTTCCTGTGAGTTCTCCCTAGTCTTCTCCAGGCAAAAATCAGCCAGGTTAGTTTACACAGTGTCAAGTGTGGTCTGAGCTAACTAGTTTTCCCTGGAAGGATTAGGAAGTGTTGGTGCACTGCTCTAATGTCTCTGCTCTGGGGCTGCAGCAGCTGGCATGGTGAGCCACTGGAGTACCATGTGCCAACTTTACTGGGTTCAGCAAAGTGTCCTGCTGCTTTTATAATCAGTGAAGTAGGTTTCATCATCGGTTATGGTTTTCAGGGTGTTCTTATGCTGGAAGAGTTTAAAACAGCTTCTTATTATGATGACTGATTTTAAAATAATGAATATTTAGATATTATTTACAAACATGCTTATTTACATTTTTAGGGCACTACTATATTTGCATTAGCATTGCTTTACTAAGAGATCTTCCTGATTCAGATCAAGATTCTGATACTGTAGGTTCCTCTCCACATTAAGTACTCCTTCTCATTAACTCAAGATCTTTGCTGAATACATTTAAAATGAGGAAAGAATTTTTTTAAATCACATTTTAAATTAAGTAAGAATTCTCACTGACTTCTGTGGACCAAGTATTTAATGCAGAATTGATTTGATCACAAATGTGAAAAAAATTTGTCAACAGATTTCAGTGATTTCCTATAACACTATTGTCTATGAAGTTGTAGGACATTACAACTGTATTTTTTACAAAATGTTTACAGGCAGTAAACTACAGAAATAAATTCTTTTTAACAAGTGTATTTAGAGCATCACAACCAGTATTTTAACATTCATTTTTGAAAGTTAGATGTCTCCTATACCCCAGTTTAAGAACTGATTTCCACAAACATTTGCATTTATGCAGAGGTACTAAAATTGGGTTTGATCAATTTCTAGTCAGTATTTGCTCCTTCCTTGCCCCATTGTCCACTCAGTGGACAGCTACTGGAGGAAAGACAACACGGGAACAGAAGACAGCAAAGCAGCTTATGGTTCTGCAACACTGATCCTTACTGGTATAAGCCACAATTTCAATTTGCTTTTGCGTGTGAGAATAATCTCAACCTGTGACTAATGGAACTCAATACTACCTGAGTCAATACCATGCTAAGTATGTAGGGTACTGTTTAATTATTTCTTTTGAATGCCTTTGTATTTTTACTACTAGTTAGTACTATGAGAGACTTCTACTTGAAATTTTCTAAGTCATCATAGTAAAATACAGCTGAGTACAGTACCCTTAACAGTAATTCCTGTCACACAGTATCTGTTTCCCTTCCTAGTAATTTCAAAGTCATTACACTACTACCAGACTTACTTTTAGGAAATTCAGATCCTGAGGATGCTTTCTGCATAATGAAAAAGAAAAATTTAATCCCTACTTTCCTGTTAATACATAGGGCCTATTGGGAGAGAAGTATGGGAACATCCGAATACCGGGGGAAGTTGAGTCAGCAGAATTTGAAATGATCCTGGATGCTGCTATAGAGGCCAAGCTAGAGACAAGGATTTTGGAAGAGTGGTACTGCAGGGATGAGAACGCAGTGCCACCGGCATATTACCTCAGACCAAAATCAGAAATGCTGAAGAACTACCAGAGTACGGTAAGTCATAGTCACCTGCTCACAAAATTTTTCTCCATCAGTTAAAATGGCACAGTCCTCAAGGCCAGGCACTTGCTGTTGCATTTGAATTAGCTTCTACATGCCTGTCCACACCTGAGCAACTGCTGCTGTAGAGCTCTTTTCCTATACATGCAGCTGCAAAGTACCAAGGAACACTACTCCTGTGTTGATGCAGTCTGATAGCTAGAGCAAGTAGAGTTGAGTCATCCGTGATCTGTTAGGGCTGGTGAGACAGTTGTACAGATTTCGCTTCCCTGATGTTATAACATGGAGAACTCAGGCTCTTCTGCTTTGTACTGTGCATTTGCTAGATTTCAATGAACAAGACTTGCAGAGGAAATAAACATTTTCCCTCTATCTCCATAGAAGAAAACTCTTAACAGTCAAACAAGTGCTTAGCACTGTCCTGAGTCAGGTATCATACTTTTAACTTATTAACTGTATTCTAACATAAGATTTTTGAACACTGTTAATTATTATTTTTAAAGCAGGCATTTGTCTTTAATTGATGGCAATAAAAACTGTATCTATTTCTCAGGGCTCAGTTCTAGCCTCCTACATATTCAATATATACCTAAGGATATATTTTAGCGTACAAAGAATGAGGTCCTTAAAAGAGTTTTCCCTTCATTTTGAGTACATATGAGTTTTGAGTACATATGAGTACATATGGGTTTTTTGTTATTAAATCTTTGTACTTTTCCTGAAGCTAATGACTAACACCGGCTAAGTAAAAAGATGTTCATAACTTAAAGCTGTAACTTAAAGCTGTAACATAGATGTAACATAACTTAAAGATATAACACAGAGTTAAGTTTCATAAACTTATAGAAAGTAATAAAAGATACTTAGCTCTGTCAAGAAAGAGTTGCTAGGGAATTTAACCTGGAGATTCCACGCTCCAAGAAAACTGGAGACCCCTGAAATATTTCCCCAGCAGTAACTAAAACCTAGCTGTTTTAGAGGAAGCACCAGCATGGCGTTTGCAATATACTGTCTGAAAGGACTAGTGCATTTATATTAGAGTGCCTTTCTGATGACAGTTAAGATTAGTGTTACTATGGCAATGAATGAATGAACGCAATATTACATATAATCCTGTATTCTTAAAATATGGTAGCTAATATAAGACACTTAATTTTACAGGTACCAGGAACCTCGTTTTCAGTTTTTCATATCCAAGTTTAAATTATTATCATTATTACTTCTCATTAAAGGGGAAATAATTTTAGCAGTATTGTTGCTGCTTTACTATCATTATTTCAGGCTTGGTTCTCAAAACTCTCTTTCTATAAAGCTGTTATTGGCCTTATTCTTGAAAAATATTGCAATAGCTGCCTAGACTAGGGATTTAGAAAATACTCCAATGAGCTAACTCTTAAAATTCTAAAATTAAATACAATATGATCATTTCATCTGCAGTATAAAACGTTTAACTTTTATTTATTTTTGTTAGTGTATGTGTTTCTCTGTTACAATGTTATTTTTGGCCTTGAATATTAGACTTCTACTTTCTGAAGTTGTATATGTATGTATTACACTTACTTTTTAACTATGGACTTTTTAAAAGATGGAATCTTCTTCAAGTTCTTTGAATGAGAACAAATGGCAAGATGTATCAGAAGAGATTAAGAAGATTTTTAAGACTGCTGTGAAGTTGCTGTATGAGAAAGGAAAAATGAAACACAGCCAAGCAAAGAGATATCTTTCCTCTGGTAAAGTTCACACTAACAATTTCTATGTATTCATTTATTTTCTTTTCTGTCAACCTTTCCACAAACATGAAAATATATTTCTGTTGTCATTTCCCATATAATTAAAGGGGGAAAAAAGGTTTGTTGTGCTTGCTTGGTACTAAAACCCATACAAAAGCACCCAGTAAATTCTCTGTGTTTGTTTGTTTCTGGTTTTCACAGAGAATAAATGCTATCAAGAGTCTGCCTGTGGGGGGTAGGGCATGTTCTTGAACTGTTTATAAAGAAAAGTTAAGAGACTCTGTGTTCCCTTTTCATCCCCAGCTATTGAAGATGAACTTGATTTTGCCTTGGGTAAACAAACACCAGCTTTCCTAAAGAAGTGTGTTTGCTACATTCGGAAAATTGCCAACATTGAGCGTTTCGTTAAAATTCCAGAGATGGGAAAATACATGGACGTGGTACATAAAGCTGGGAAGTTTCTACGAGATCCTGAAGCCCTTGAGAAACTAATCAAGCTCAGGGATGAATTCATTCCTACCATTGTCGCATCATCCAATCTGAGAGTGTACACATCTGTCACCCACTGTGACATGAAACTGGGTTACTCCCGAGAAGTGGAGAGCCATTACATTGAAGGACTTGGTAAACAGTTCTATGAAGACATGATTGATATAATCCAAGCTACAGTGCAGCAGAATTTTGATACAGAGACAGACATGCTGTACGATGAAGTTCTTCAACACTCATCGCTATGTAAAACTTACTCCACTTTTTATGAATATAGATGTGAGGCATTAAACATAGTTCACAAATATGTTTTACCTAGAAAATTAGGACACATTAACCCTCTTATCATATATGGAGGACCATGCACAGGGAAGACTCTTTTGTTAGCTGAAGCAGCAAAGAAGGTAAATAAATACCTTACCTACTAAGGTCATGTTGAGAGCATTACTGTGTCTAAAGGCCAACTTAGTTTAATTCTTTCTTTTCTCAACAGATCTATCAGCCCTCAATATATAAAATAAAAATAATAACGTATATTTGGCATACTATTGTACACATATGCAGAAAAATACTACCTTTCAATAATAACGTATCTGTATCGTGTGCTTAGCCAAACAAATATAGTTTATCAAAGGTCTTAGAAGTCTAATAGGAATCAATATATTTTGAATTAACAATGTGTATTTTAGAATGATCTCTTTCCTTCTTGTTCCTCAGCCCTATGAATCCACAACCATCTAAACATCTTATTCTGGTTTTAGTCTTATACACAAATGCAGTATGTCTTTCCAAGTCATGCCGTCTCATATTCTCACCAGAAATTATTCCAGAATTATTCTAATACACTGGCTACATATCTATCTGTAATAAGCTGCAAGAATACCCATACTTATTTATCTGGTGTATGCTGTTTAAGTCATTGAGCTGATTACTACAGCGAAATTAATGAAACACTTTGTGCAAGGCAGCACAAGATGCAGAAAAAGAGCAAGCTGGCATCACCAGACCTAATTCTGCAGCTGGCAGTCACAACTTTGAGTTCCCGAGACGGTGCTCAGAGAATTTAGGATAGTGAGCTGGGAAATCAGCCAGAAGGCAATGAAGAAGGGAACAATACTCTTTAAAATCCCCGTATCTACTTCTTGTGGAGTCACATTAGCTGCATATATGAAACTGAGATTTTCAACTCAAGATCTCATTTAATATCAGAGTAAATAAGTCAGCCTAGAGACTCCGGTTCTGCTTTCCTTTTAAAATACTGTAATAGCATAAAGTGAGGTGAAGAGATGTAGAACCGAGTGTGTTAGCCTGCACAGACTGGGAAGATTTAAAGAAGTTACATTCCTCACTGGCTTGGAGTGCTTTAACCAACAAATCTTCTAGAGGTAGATACTTTTTCCTTTTTGTGGCAGTGTTTTACAGCAAAAGTCACAGGTACACCAAGCTAAAGTGTAGTTCTATGGGCCAGGCATTAAGATAACCATCTAGTTAAGGGCAGTCTGTACTCTGATCCATGTCCTCTATAGAGACATGTCTTTATACTCAGTCAGAATCAATGCTAAATAGGTTTAGGTGGTAAGCTTGTGTGCCTCACCTAGGATGACATTGTGTACTGTTTAAGGAAGTTTTTATTTACAAGAGACTTTATCTACTTACTTTCAGAAGTGAGACTCAGGTTTTGTGAAGAGAACCCTGGGATTTAGGGAGTATATTCTAGCCATGTCCCCTTTGATGTAAGCCTTTTTGTGCTAAACAAAAATGATACATGATAGGAATTTCATTCAGTGCACCCACCTTGAACTCTGCCAGTGAAAGCATTTCTATTTAACCAGTAATATTTTTAAATGTTTATTCATACATAGACTATCACTATTTATAAACTCTGTTACTGTGCTTCATTGTGATATAAACTAAATTATGCTCTATATTTTAGGCCTATTCCTGGTTGCAAGAAGAGATGGGACCAGATTCTGACCCCGTGGTAGTTATAAGATTTTTGGGATCCACTGAAACAAGTACAGATCTGAAGAATATACTTCAAAGTATTTGTGAACAATTAGCAGTCAACTATCGATGCCTCGTACAAAGTTACCCAAAAAAGATTCATGACCTTCGGGACTTATTCATAAATCTCTTGAATGAGTCTTCATTTCATAGGCCACTGGTGATAATATTTGATGCTTTAGAACAGCTAACAGATAGTGATGATGGTAGGAAGCTCTGGTGGCTTCCCATTCACCTTCCACGTTCAGTACGGATAATTTTGTCAACACTGCCAAACAAGCATGGGATCCTGCAAAAACTGAGGTGCCTTATTCATGAAGAAAGCAACTATATTGAGTTGACTGCAAAGGACAGAAAGATGTGTAGTCAAGTACTGAAACATCAGCTGCTGCAAGTTAAAAGGAAAGTAACATCAGGGCAACAAATCTATGTCAATGAGGCATTCTCCAAGTGCACACTGCCTATGTTTGTGAACTTAACCTTCAGAGAGGTCAGGCACTGGAGATCTCATAAGGATGTGGATGAGTCCTCCCTCTGTGTTACTGTCCATGAAAGCATAGAGCAGTTGTTTTGGTCACTAGAAAATAAGTGTGGGTCAAGACTGTTGTCAAGAGCACTTGGCTACATCACTATGTCCAAATCTGGCCTGAGTGAAATGGAACTGGAAGATATTTTAGCCCTTGACAACAGTGTTATGTATGAACTGAATGAGAGAGTCAGAGAGAGTAACCCATTGAGAATTCCATACATATACATTGCAAGACTTAAGGAGGGCTTACAGGGGTATTTAATAGAGCGACAGGTAAAAAACGTAACGCTGCTTCTTTGGGCAAATAGGCACTTGCAACTAATTGCCCAGAAATTATACCTGCACAATGAAGAAGATTTGCGTGAAATGCACACAGTCATGGCAGAGTATTTCCTTGGTGTTTGGTCGGGTGGACGAAGAAAACCTTTTTACAGCAATGACCAATATCTGAGTGGTTGTCCTGACCTTGACAGTAGAGGCTTGAATGAGGATGAAAAGCACTGCGTGGATCAGGCTGCTTTTGACAGGCAGGCACCAGATCAGCCATGGGTCTTTCAGTGTAACCCATTAGAACCTGATATCTTTTTTATTAATCACAGAAAAATGACAGAGCTTATTCATCACTTAACAAGATGTGGAAGAACGGATGATCTTCTTTATGGAGTCATCATGAACTTCAGCTGGCTGTACACAATGATTAGAATAGGGCAGTTTGATAAAGCACTTTCTGACATAGAACTGGCTTACACTTACTCTCAAGAAAAGGAACTGAAATTTCTGGCCAGTACCCTCCGCAGTATAAAGTTCAAAGTAGTAAAATACCCAGGTTCGCTCTCCGCTGAATTGCAGCAGAGACTTCTCCCAGTAGTAAGTTCATTGCCCAAACTCAGACATCTCCTCTTAGAATGTGACAAGGATGGACCCAAGTACTGCTCTATCGTCCCTTTGCATTCCTCCATGGATGTGACTTACAGCCCCGAGCGCCTGCCACTGTCATCCAGCTGCATGCATGTCACTGAGATTTTGCCTACATTTAATCCCAGCACAATTATTGCTGCTTTAGAGAATGGCTCCATTAGCACTTGGGATGTAGAAACCCGCCAGTTACTAAGGCAAATTACAACAGCTCCATCTGTTATCTTAGGGATGAAGCTTTCTAGTGATGAAAAGTATCTTGTAGTGGCTACAACAAACAACACTCTTTTGATATATGATAACGTAAATTCCTGTCTTCTGTCTGAGGTGGAAATTAAGGGGTCAAAACATTGTGGAATTGCAGGGGGCTCCAGTTTTATAAATGGATTTACATTATCAGTCAACCATGCACTTGCTTGGCTGGAAGCCAGTAAAGATGTTACTGTAATAGATCTGCTTTACGGCTGGCCTCTCTATCACTTCCACTGCTGGTATGAAGTGACCTGTGTGCAGTGTTCTCCAGATGGAGTTTATGCATTCTGTGGACAGTATTTGAACACCACAACCATTTTCCACTTGGGCAGTGGAGAAAAGCTGACCACCGTGACCTCTGAATTTTCAAGTGGATTTGTGAAATTCCTTCTCATTTTGGACACAGCCCAAGAAATGGTGATGGTGGACAGTGAGGGTAGCCTCTCTGTTTGGAATACAGAGGAAATTGCAAAACCCCAGCTTACAGATGACTTTGACTGCAGAAGAGAAGACAGCGAAGTTGTCAGCATAGAGCTTTCTGAAGACCAAAGTGCAATTTTAATTTGTAAGGCTCTCAGCATTGAACTTCTTGACACTCGTGTGTGGAAGGTGGCTGAAAAGTTTAGAGCTAAACACAATGAGCGCTTTATATCTGCCGTGTTGTCCAAAAATGGCAACTGTATAATTGCTTCAATGGAAAATACCTCAGCCATTTTTGTTTGGAGAAGAGATACTGGACAGTGTATGGCAAGCTTACAGGAAATCTCAGGAACTATAGTCAGACTAATTAAATCAAATCATCATAACATGCTGCTATCCTTATCCACCAGTGGTGTCCTTTCTATCTGGGATATAGACATCATAACTGCTATGTCCAATATTGACAAATCTGGCAAACCCATCCAAAGACTGGTGTTGCCAGCCAGAGGTGAATTAATATACACATTGGATGGATCAGATTCTGTCCATAAGTGGAACTTCAGCACTGGATTTATTGAAGCTGTGTTCAAGCATGAAGGTACTGTTGAAAACTGTGTGCTGACCTCTTCTGGAGAGATAATGGTTACATCAGATGATAAATGCAGCCAGTATGTATGGCACACAGTTAGCGGTGAAAATATCTTTCGCATTAATGGACAAAAAATCTCAGAGCTAATGATTACTCATAATGATCAGTTTGTAGTCTCTCTCTGTGAGCAAAATGCATCCAGAGTTTGGCGACTGGCTACAGGACACAGGGTTTGCAATATTTTAGTTGCCTTACAGAATGCATTTATAACAACTGCAAATACATTTGTAGTCGGAATGGCAAAGAACAAAGTGTTGGCAGTGAGTCTCTGGACAGGAAGTATAACAAAGAAGTTTTGCTGTGATGATGGTGCAAGCATTGTGGATATTAAGTTGATACCAGACTGCCCAGATATTATAGTATTTATAACATCTACTGAAACTGTGAACATCTGGAGCCTAACAGAGGAAGTAATCTGCAGACGTGTACAATTGCCTACCAATTTCTTGAAAAAATTGGAAGACTTTGAAATATCTCCAAATGGGAAGCTAGGAATTATAACCCGTGGTGATGAGAACATCAATGTGCTTGATTTATACAGTGGAAAACTTCGTGTGGTTCATGCTCCAGGTGTCATCTGGCGGCAGAGGCTGTCTCGTGATGGCCGCTACCTGGTATACATTTGTTGTCGTGGAGAAGAAGATGATGACAATGGTGCAGTCTCTAGTTTAATCGTAATGAGGCTAGCAGATGGCAAAAACATCGGTGCCTGTTCTCTTTATAAAACTCCCACTTTTCTTACACTCTCACAGAGACATTTAAACATTATTATTGGATTTGATGATGGAAGTATAGGTACTTACACTGTAGTGGATCGAGTTGATGCTGCACTGAAAATCAAAATTGCTACTTCAAACAGCCGTCAGATTTTCAACAACACAACACAAGTGATTAGGCCAAAGTGTCACAATTACAGTTTCAAAGTGACTGCAGACTGCATTTGGAGGGAATCAACGGAAGTGTTTGCAAGGGATAGCCCCATTACAGTTACAGAGCCTGAGGTGAGTGAAGCAACACCAACCAAAAGACACAGCTACTGCTATGAGAAAGTGTGCTCAGCCATAGATTGCAGAGGACACAGTTTTGCCTCTGACAATTGAGTAACCATTTGGACGAGCTTATCTGAACAGTACACTTACTTAGGTATGTCTTCTGAATTCATGTAAAAATCAGTGCATTTCTTGGAAGACAGATGGAAACAGCAGAGGGCAGACCAGCTGTTTTTTCCTGTCTTACATTTCTGTAAACATAAAAGCAAACATAAAGCAAATGGGCTGCAGGGTTTTTTTTAATTTCGGAATACAAGGTTTAGTCCAGAATTTCACCAGGGCCTTGACTAAAAGTTTCTAGCAATACTATCAAAATTGTTACGCTATTACAGAAGTTAGGTGATCGTATCCGTGGTCGACAGACTGTTTTAACTAGAACTAAAGCTCTAAGTGGTTGGTGAGAAGTCAGACCACTATTTTATATATTGCGAGTCACCTAGATGGGTCTATAGCTTAACAGTCAACTTTATACCCACTTGCAAAAATGTGTTTTTCTGCTTGATGGTGCAATGACAAGATGTCACCTGCCAACCTGGAACACTTGATACATTCCATCATCATTTTAAAAATACCTACTTTTATTTTTCTTTTTAATTGGGATTAATCTTTGGGTTGAAAGGAGTAGGTGCCAGTCAGCTGCTAACATGTCAGCATGTGAGGCAACAATTATTTGTTCACCTTAATGAACAGAATGAAAGCTTTTTTTTAAGTTGCATGCAGGGATTTCAGGTTTCTGTATTGTGATAAAAATTATAAAAGTCCTGAGTTCTAAAGGAAGTATAGGTATTGGGGTTTTATTTTTGGTTTGGGGAAATGTTTTGTCTTCACAGTGTGTATTAGTACAGGTCGCAATTTTCAAAGAGAAGGGACGTTACTGATGAACACTTAAACACATTAATTTCTTTATGTTAAAAGGTTGCTGTCCATTTTGTTGTAAGAAAGTCTAAAGTATCTCCTATGTCTCCAAAGTAATCCTGGTAGTTTTCAGACATGCCATGTATTAGTCCTTATAACATTTGCCTTAGTATTGTTCTTGTTCTTTCCCATGATAAATACAGATCAAATGACCAAACACTCTGGGACCGTTTGTATATCTGCTGAAATATTCCACAAAATGTAAAGGCTGTCCAGAGGTCCTTTCCTAGTCCAGTTTGTAATGGATTTTTCTTACTTTCACATACATACAAGCTTCACTTTCTGCTTTAGAAACTGTTCTGAGCCTTTTGTACAGTTTTACCAGTTTCAAGGCAGAAATAGTGAAATAATGACAAATGCTGTAAAAAAAATTTACATTTTCCAAAGTAAAAATATATACTGGACAACATCTGAAAAGATAAGAAAATTTTCCCTTACCTACATATCTCAAAGATGACACACCCATGGAATATTTTCAAAATATTTAAAAAGAACAATCTTATTTTTAAAATCAGAATTCCATGTCACAAATTTCCAAGAAATGAATGCTAAGCTAAAACTTAATGTAGTGTGTGAATGTTCAATGTACAAGCCAATATAGTATATTAAGTGACTTGAATGATTTTTCCTAACTGGTTTGCAACTAATAGATCATATTGAATGTTTTTATGTAAACTTTGTATTGTTGGGAAAACCTACCCAATCAGAGATTTATATTTTCTTAAATGTCAAATTTAGTTAAATTTTGTTACAGAGTTGTTAAATTAGAAATCTATTGCAGTCTTCAAACAAATATACAGTCTTGTGTATGCATTGTTTGTACTAATAAACTATGGAAGCAGACTTGTGTGTGTCCCTTGAATTCATGGAAATTCCACTGTGACAGGTACACAAGGCCTTCACACCTTCCTTTGGCCTGTATATAAATAATTTTTAAGGACAGTATTTATAAGGAAAATTTCCAGTATTTTTCCCATGCTTAGATGATGTTTATGAGTAGATTGCATACTGACAGTATGCAAGTCAACAGACATGAAGGCTTGTGTGATCAACCCAGTAAAAAGCACAAATACAAGGGACATGAAACCCCACTTCCATTCAGACCTATGAAGCTCTGGGAAGAGGCTGTGGGCAGCACAATTTCCAGGATCCTGTCCCAAGGTAGGCAGCTTCCAACTTCTTTCAAACACGTGCATGACTTGTGCATTTTGGCCCTGAACTCCCTGTCCATAATGTGTGTAATATTGGAAAGTTAGTTCTTTCATTATCTGGGAAGGGTAAAATACATCTGTCTGCTGGGAGAGTGGCTGATTTTGGGTAGTAATGGAGTATAATGTAATCACAGAACCACAGAATATTCTGAGTTGGAAGGGACCCCCAGAAATCATCAAGTCCAACACTTAACCTTGCACAGGACAGCCCCAAGAATCACACCTCATGCCTAACCTGTCTTGTTCAGCTTGCCAGCTTTCTGAATCAATTTCTCAGGGTCAGACTCCTCGCATTGAGCATATACAGCAGACACAGCGTTCTGAATGGCTTCAGGCTGCTGCTATTTGCTACTGCAAGAGTAGTACAGTATGGGCTACTGCTCCATAGCCCTTCACAAATCCATCCCCAAGTATGTGTATCCAGTTGTACTGAGGCAAAGTCATTTCTCCAATACTGAGCCATCCAAATACCAAGTGCTGTTCTATGCCTACACAGGAATAGTGCGATTTACTTTTAGTTAAGAAGCACTATTTGCATCTCTAGAACAAAGCTTTCATTTGTCTTTTAGATAAAGTGCATCAATAAACAAGCTCAGATGGAGTCTGTATTTTCTGACACAGAAGATTCTAGGAATAGGCTGTAGCTGCAAGAAAGCTTTAACAGGGAATTAGCCGGAAATTCTTTGGCAGACAAAGGTAAGCCGGAGGTCAGCTAGAAAAAATATTTTTATCAGTCATTTCCTTTGCACCACAGCTGGGGAATGCATGGCCTGTGACTTCATTTCAAACAGCCTGTGGCCATTCGACTTTTTTTCACATTATTATCAGATAACATCAAAATGTGGGTTAACATGTAGCCTGGAAAAGTTTGCATTCAGAAGGCATTCAGGTTTCAGTGGCTTCCGAGCCCTGGTTTCTCCATGATGCACACTCAACCTCAACCTCAATCCTCTACCTGTGGAAACAGAAGTTTTAGCCATTTTGCAAAGAGAATTTAAAGCAAATATTGATTACTGAAACGGTGTTTGTATTCAGAGGGGACTGTTTCAGCTTAAAATCCTGAGAGTTTGCTCTTCGTCAAGAACTATGAATGTGTCTGTATGATATGTCATAAAAGGGGTCCTCTGGGGCACTTCCATAGAGCTGTTAACAACAACCTGCATTGTTTCATTTTGTTGATTAAAGATTTAAAAGTACCTGATTTAATATAAATATTAAGACTGGAAAAGGACAGACTTCTGAAATCTATTTTTATTTCTTCTAATTTTAAAGCCAGATCTTTTTAATGCATTTTTCAATAATCATAAAAGTGATGATGTCATACAAATGTGGACTAGGGCCTTGGAATCAGTTTCATTAACAAGGGTTTGTTACTAAGAATCATTATAAAGTATTTATGCTACAAATATAACCTACTTCAAGTTCTTGTAGCCTCTTATGGACATTACTCAATATCTCTTCCTAGATCACCACATGGCTGCAGGGAGACCACTAAGCTACATTTTTTCCTGTGGTTTACCTTTCCAGCCTCATTACAGAGCACCATTCCTTGCATTTTGGAGGTAGTCTCCTGGCTTTTATGGCATGAACTGATGCTCTCAGTGTGGGTCTAATTCATGATCTCAATTCTCAGTTTCAACAGGAAGGTCAAAGGCTGCAGGAATAGTCATCATCATCCTTCCCAAGGCAGAATGAAACATTATATCTTGTGTCTCTCCAGAATGGAGGCCAGTAAGTGGAAGAGGGTGAGGGAATGTTTCCTGTCCATTATAACATGCTCTTAAAATCACACATTTCCTCAAGTGACTGTTAAATCTGCCCCTACCAAGCTCTTCTCCCTGCTTCTGCTGTCAGATCATCCCAGACTTATGCTGCTCCTGCTTACCAGGGTGGGTGATGCTCCCATCCTCAGGAAAGCCCCGATATGTTCCCAGGCATGGTACACTCTCTATTTGCAGCACCTGCTCTTTTGGTGGTAGCTCACTGGTCTCCTCTCCAGCCTCAGCAGGGAATATACAAAAATGGATTTAAGGCATGCTCACATGTTCCCACTGTCAGAGCTTTCACCACACAATATTGTATAAATAAAATCATCTGCCTGCTCTCCTACTACATCTCTGGTTCCACATGCATTTCAGTGCATGTGAGAAAGCTTATAGACTGAAATAGATCCAGTTAGCATATTTAAAATGAAGTACACAGAATTGCAAGATGAAAGATAAAGCAAAAATCCAGACATGCTGTAGCACAGGTGAAAACATAACATCCCCAAAGCAACTGGATCGTTTGCTGCAATTTGTCTACATTATCCCATTGCTTGCTAGTAAATTGCCCAACACTTCCCACTGTAATATCACAATGACAATAGCATGTGAAGTCATAAAGTTAGCCTTTTAGGCTGCAGTTTTTTGAGGCAGCCTTCTATCTCAGCAGGAACATTCTCCAGAAAACCTCAGCCAAAACAGTCGACTAAGGTACAAGAATGAGATTAGAGGGAAAAGAGGATTTCTGCAGGCTGAATGTCTCAACTACCTTTCCTTTGAAAAAGTGTCGCACCCATGGTTTTGAACAAGCACTACGGATTGGTGAGACAAGTGATTATTTCCCGCAGGACACATCTGTGAAAACCTGTCAGGCAATCAACCCACAAAGATCCCAGCAGTTTGCACATACTCACAGAAAACGATAGGTTTCGGGAGCACAGCACGGTTGGGATAGCGGGGGCTGGGGCAGAACTACTACGACAGAAATACCGGGTGCTGGTTTGAAGGAACAGTCTGTGGAACAATAAAAAATACAGTAGCCATAGAAGGCTACTGAAAAGGATGCCAAGCATCAGGAGAAGGGGGAAGGCAACCTCACTGTGTTTACTTCGAGTGGCCGCCTGGCTTAAAACGCAGCTTTTCTACTGGGACATTTCTCGGCCTGTTAGCACATCTCATTAGCCCAGCAGCCACAAGTGCAATGGCAAAATACCACAGGCAAAATACTGCAGAGCTGGTCGTGGGGTGAGCTCCGGCTGGGCAGGGCCATACGTAGAGTTCAAGCACACGCTGTGCACAGGGCTGCTCACAGCAGCCCTAAACTGTCTGCATCTCCCGCCTCCCTCACCTTCTCTCACAACTTGGGGATATGTTAGCCTAGCAATTCTTTATTTACTGATCAGAGAGCCTTAGGAGAGTTTAGTGAAGGTTTTGGACTAAGAAACTTCCTGGCTCTTGAAGTCTATTTTCAGCTAACACTAATCGTTTGCAGGAGAAAAATATTTAAAATGTGCCAAAGACCTGTTGCAGAGATTTGCAGCACGCTAGCTCATAGCCTGCAAATGGTGCTTGGTCTTCACGTTATGACATAGTTCTCTGCTTAAAATAAGACTATCCAAAGCAGCTTTTATTAATTTCTTCACTGGCACATGACGTTTCACCCCTGTGTGCTGGCTTCTGCAGCGGGAGGCTGGGGCCAGGTGGCGCATCTGAGTCCCCGCTCCCGGGCACGGGACCTGCCTGCCTCAGCCCACTGCTGACATGAGTTTGACAGTCTCAGCTTCAGCTCACTGCAGAGGATACGAGGGGAAGTACAGCAGGGCAAACCTAGCCTATGGTGATTTTTATCCAGCACCCTCCTTCCACAGGGAAGGCAAGGATGCAATCTCTACAAGGCAGGGAGGTAACTGTAAATCCGACTTTATTTAGAGTGAGAACAGCACTCCTACACAATACAACAGTCAAACTTCATACAAGTGCTTCCGTGAGGCTTAATACCACAAAAAAAAAAAAAAAAAACCAAACAAAAAAACAAAAACAAAAACAAAAACAAAAACAAAAACAAAAAAAAACACCCAAAAAAAAGGAAAAAAAACAACAACAACAAAAATCACCGAAGGTATTTAGTTGTACTATCGAGAATGCAATCTTAGTGCCAGTTCTTTCCAGGAGGCTTGTTTACAGTTTCCAGGTACATTTCCAGGCATATGTTAAAGATCACACATGACCCAGGTGCTTGCCTAGCTTAAAGCTCTCCTCCTGTACAGGGAAAACTCTCTCAGCTGGTTGTGGCAACAGAACATCTTTCATATCACTTTGGAAACACTACACTCAAATCAAAACGACTCTGGGAAAGTCGGCAGCTTTCACAGGTAAATGTGACGCGACACTTGCAAATACACCTCAGAGCTGAATTTCTCTATAGAGAATCACACAAAACAGCGGGAAATAAATGTTATTGCCAGGCAACATGTAACAGAGGAACTTGCTGCCAAATCCCTCCAGCACTGTTTGTGATATGGGAAGATTTAATTTTCAGGATATGCAAATGGCAGCATGAATCCACTGACGGGCTCGGACTTTGTTGTGGTCGTTGTGACCGTCCCGGAGAAAAGGAATTATTTGACACGTGTTCTTCCGCCTCTCCTCTTTTTAACCCTGACCAGAAAACGGTGAGTTCTATCAGGTTTTTATCCAGCTTGCAGGTAAAGGGTTACAGATTCTAGGAAGTATTAAATGCAAACTTTAAAGGATTTTATTTTCATCTACAGTCACATGATGCCTTAATACCCAATGACACTAACTGCAGTGTCTCATTAAGAGGTCATGCAAACTCCCAAGCTAAACAAGGCATTCTTACATATTTAACATTCAAATGCAGAAGCCAAGCTAAGCCATGGAAGATTGTAATCAGGAAAAGCTACACTTCCTGATCCACACAAAAGCTACAGGTAGGAAAAGTTCTTTTAAACTTGCAACATTGTGTTTTCCAGAGAAACTGTTTATAAGGCATATTTTGGACTCTTTCTTTTCTACCTTTCTAAACAGTCTAAGAGCACTATCCTGAAAATATCTGATCTCACTTGTCCCACCTGTATAGAGTCAGGATTGTTTTTACACTCAGAAATACAGTTGGCTCAGTGGAAATCCAAAGAAAACAATTTTTAAGCTAAATCTATTTAAAAAGTGATGTTTTTAAAGATCTCTTAGTTATTGAAATGGTTGAGTTGGAGTATGTGAGGTGAAGGAGGAGTTAATGTCTTTGATGTCTGAAATGAAGGGATTTAGAACTCTTCTAACTTCCTTATATCATGAATTGCGCATTGTTTCAGTCACACTAATCCAAGTGTATTTTAATGGATTTGGCTTTCTCACTGAACTTAAATGATTTCTAAACTCCACTCCTAGAATTTGGTACGTTTAAAAATAAAATCTTACAAAAGCAAATGAAAGACAGATGGGAAGTATTACAATGTTCCATAAAAGGAGAAAAAAATTGCAAAATACGGAGTAAGAGGAAAGTCAGTTAAAACCAGTTTATTTTAAATCAAGAATTTAAGTTGCATTAAATCATATCAGTTTTCATATGGAGTGATAAAGTTTCACTGACAATTAGTGGCAATATTGCAGGGGTTATTTTTTTTTACTTGCACTGAAGGAGTTTTCCAGGCTACAGCATTAGCATTTTTATCACAAAGATCTTTTTCTCATCATAATTTTCTTTAAACTGTAATTGCTTTCAGACAGTGTTCTAAATGCTCAGTTTTTTAATACCTTTATAGGAATTTAGTTAAAGACTGCATTCTTGAGGGTTACAGAATCCAAACTTACTAAAAGATCTCTAGTGCACCATAGGATTGCCACATCCTGAGGATTCCCACTGCACAAAAGCAGCAAGTGTTGTTTATTGTTTCACTCCTACAGTGGTTGGTTGTTGACTGCCAGCAATGTAATTTTTCCACAGTTCATTCTATAAAACACCTCTTTTTCTTGTTTCCACGTAATACTAGGAGATACTAAAACAAGTGGAGAATAATAATAATTGAAGCAACTTGCTTCAGATAAGCACTCAACTTTCTTTAGGAAAACAAAAAAGGTGGGTGTCATTACCAGTATTTAAAATAAATTTGAGTCCAAACAAGTTTACCAGTGGCACTTCAAAAAATTTCATTCACTTTCAGGGTGCCCATCTTGAAACATAGTAGGTCTCATGTTGAGGAGGGCTAAGACCCGAGCCCAGCCTAGATCAGCCTGAGTAGTGAAGTATCTCTTTATCAAACTCATTGTACCAAAGTCGTGACTGAGTCACTCCCAACAGTGCCTGTGGGAGTGTAGCAATAAACCACTACACATTAAAAGAACTGCTCTGAATTTACTAGAGCTGACTTCAGAGCCTGTATTATTCAGAAACTGTTGTAGATAAGGGCCTTGTTTGCTAAGCTACATTTGTATCTCAGGGGAGTGAGAGGAACACCGCAGCTCCCAAATAAACAGCCAAATACAGGCTTTCACATTGCACCCGAAACATGAAAAACAGCCTACCATGGCCAATCCCTTCTAAGAAATGTTTGTAGAAGTTGCATGTGTCATGGTAAACCAGCTCTTAGTAGCTCAGTAGTTAAATTTGTTGAATAATAATTACACAAAGTGTCTTTGTAGAGTGGAAGGTACAATGCACACTGAAGTTACTCTGTGACCGAAGAGACGGAGTGGCCATTGAATGAGAGGGAGCCTTAACTCTTTTCTTAAAGAAAGGAAAACAAATGTGGCACTTGCTGTCAAGCACTCTAGTAGTTCAGATGTTTTTTATGCTCACAATTTTACTCTTAGTGCAGAAATTTGTACTGCTCTAATTATTTCTTTTTTTTTCTGATGAATCAAACCAACCTATTTACTTGCTCTGTCACATCAGTATAGAACCAAATGTAGTGTTGTTTCACAGGGAAGACACACAAATCAAATACTTCCTGCTCATAACCGAAAGAAGAGAGAGGTTCTTGGAAAATGAGATAATTGGAAACCTAAGTGAGAATTTTTCTCTAGAATTTTGGGGAAGGCCAAGCAAATATAAAAATCAAAACACTATCAGAAGTTTAGAATAGTTATCTCTTTACCCCAAAGATAAGACAAGCACTGGTCAAAAGGCAATCCAGATCTTACAGTTTGCAGATCTCAGGGAACTTGTACCGCATTTAAGGCTAATACTGAAAATCAACCCAATGATTTTTGCACAGCTCTAGGCAGGTGGGAAGATAGAGCAAATCTTCAAGTGATGGGAATCATGACTTCCTTCCTTGGAAAGCCTGGTTAAAAGCAG
This sequence comes from Eopsaltria australis, assembly GCA_034509425.1. Taxonomy (NCBI): domain Eukaryota; kingdom Metazoa; phylum Chordata; class Aves; order Passeriformes; family Petroicidae; genus Eopsaltria; species Eopsaltria australis. The sequence continues at coordinate 621,699 of JAVTVJ010000048.1, forward strand.
TTCACTGTGCAAGGCAAACATTTGTGAGTGTTGAGGCTGTTCTCCAATTACACCATTGTTTATACATGAGCTAAAGGAAACAAACTTGCTAAAAATATTTGCTGTCAGGCTTTATGAATGAAAGCTAAGGAAAGCCTTTCTTCACGTCTTTCAGAAAGGGATGGTCTTTTGTACAGTGTTTGCACTGTACCCAGTTAAACATGGCCTCAGCATTGTCTATATCTTCCACTGTTAGTGTTTCACAAAGGACAGGGGCAGGGGAAACAAATCACTGAAATGTTATGAAATGTAGTCAGACAATAAACATTTGTTTGGAACGTATAATTTCTCCTTCAGACCCTGTCTTTCTGAAAATTATATATGATCACCTGTCAGCAGAGTGTACCCATGCCTTCCACACAACAGTGGTGGGGAGGGCATGGCTAATCAGAGCAGGTGGCCAAATCCCACTGCTCCTTAACCAGGAGCACCTCATTTAGCACCTGATCATGCTGGAGAACCAATGTCAAAGCTTCATGCCCAAGCAATGATGCATGAAAATTGTTGATGTTTGCTGACCTACAGAAGAGTGCTGGCAAACAGGATGTATTACTAAGGAGAAGAGGTATAAAAGACAATGTAGTTTTACTTATTGAAACTTTGATATCAAAAAGGACAAAATAAATGAGTTACGGTAGAAAGGTCAAAAGGGAATGTTGGAAAGGGAGGGAAAAAAAAGGCAGCAATTTTCCTGTGAGTTCTCCTCTGGGTCACTTTCACTTAGACATATGGAGGAACTTTAAAATTTTATTAAAAACTGAATACATTGTGTGGAGACCAAACATTTAATCACTTACCACAGGAGGCAGAGGAAAAAAGGCCCAAGTTGCTTTTTTTCCTGTGTGACTTTTTTCCTGTCTCCCATTTTTATACAAGTTTGTTTACCTCCCTTTTTTTTGACTTTTATCACAGATGTTTGCTGCAAAGGCACAGATGCTCGCTGGTTAGAAAAATCTTTCTTGTTGAATATTCTATTATAAATTTGCAAATTATTTTTCCATTTAGTATAGTAAGGAAGAGTAAGCCTTCTCCTTGGGGCTTACTCCTTTTAATGTTATCAGCTTGACCCAGCTCAACTCAGCATCACGTCCAACTTTTTAATATAGTTGTGTTTTTCTACTAAAGAGCAGTTAGTTGTATGATTTTATGTAAACAAGGTCCAATGCCTTGCTATTGCAGGCAATCCGCTTTTCTGCAAAAGCTGAGTAAGAAGCACAAGTGTACCCCATGTCAAGAATAACACACACCCAAATGACTGAAAATCCTTTCAGTGTGAAGTCCTGGGAACTCTTCTCACTGGTTCCAGTGGGAGCAGTATCAAATCTTCACACTGCTGATAGAGAGGACAGGAGAAAAGAAATAACCTGATGCAGGTGGTGCCGGTGCTACCCAGCACCAGACTGCCAGCAGAAACAGCATGACAGCAGCAGTTTTCCTTGTGTAAGACAGAAGCTCTCCAGGCCATAACAAAACAGATTATTTCACATCTGCCCAATCTGCCATGCTCAGTGCAGGTGCATTTGGATGTTAAGGCACTTTTCCAGGCAGGTTAGCATTGATGTCCTCTTATGATACACTCTGATGCAGAGTGTCTGACAGCAGCTTTCAGGCAGAAGAGGCAGGGAGTGACCCAAATGAGCCATGTGGAGCCACATGTCCACAGTCCTGAGGGCCTACCAGACTACAGGTCTCTTCCTCCCGACTGCCTACCCTCCCCACTAAATTTATTACAATGACCGTATGTGTTAACTGGATTGTATTTCTTACACTCACTTCCCCCTTCAACCCACAGCCACTTTGAAACCCTTTTTATCAGGAGTAGATTTGGGAGTGCCCAGTTTTATCTACCTTATTAAGGACCTAAGCTTTGTGCAACAGCCTAGAATGCAGAAACACTACCTATGCCCTGGCATAGCCACCCAGCAATCTCCTCCTCTCCGTTCTGGGCTGTGTGCTCCTTCCCACAGCCGAGCTGGTGCAGAAATCCCCCCACCAGGACCCAGGCCCACTGTGCCAGGGCACCTCCCAGTCCTGGAGCTGCAGCCTGCAGCCAACCCAGGCTCCCTTGCCAGCTGCTCCGCTTGACCAGCCAGTGAATCCAGGCTGTCCCACTACAGTACAGGCAGTTTATTACCTCCAGAAAAAGTGTTATCCACTCTTCCTCTCTTATGGCAAGCAAGCTTGGTAGCAATCGCACCAACATGACTTTAACACTACACAAATCCATGGAGCTCTTCTTCTTATCGACTTCTGATCTACTCTTAGTAAAAAAAACCTAAGTCTCAGGCTAATTCATGCTTTTGAAATAAGTTGGCAGTCTTGTTCACCTACAGCTCAGTGGAAAACAAGGAGTTACTGTCAGCTGTCAGGAACCTGAATCAAGCTTTGTTAAGGCCTCCCCTGTCTCTATTTCTGGTTTGGGTGTGGCATGGAAAAAACAATATTTACCATCTCAGTAGCTGTGCCCTTTGTGTATTTGTTTTTATATTCCCTTTCCCCATGTGAACTCAGCAGATGTTACATGGCTTGGTATCAGCCCTGAATTTTGTCGTCAGAGTTCGTGCATGTCTCTACAGAACATTAGTAGTGAATAGGCAATGTCTGCACAGAAAACATAATACAGATTCAGCTGCCAGGCACCATTTCAGGGGCAAATGTGGATAAAAGGATAAACACCAATAATACCATAAGATTTCATTTTCAATGTAAATGAAATAAAAACTACAGCCATCAGCCCTGAATGGAAGGCTACCAGGGGCCCAAGGAGCTACCTCCATGTACCATGTACAATTTTTGTCTTTAACATCTCTTTTTAAATTAAAATCACTTGGGAGTATTTTCCATGGCTTTGGATGAATGCACACAGATTGCTAAAAGGCTAGTTCATATTTACCAATATACATTAAAAACCAAGGCTCAGTGCAATTATCCCATTAATTACCTTCTATAAAAACATTTCCATTGACTTTTTGTTTATATAGAGTGAAAACATAGGGATTTTTTAGAATACAGATGATCAAAAAACCTATAAGACAGTTTAAGAAAGCAGAGGAAAGCCAAGGGCAAAAAGCCAGATGCTAGGGAAAGGTCAGCTTGCTGTTTCCACAGCCAATACCAGCCCCCGCTGTCCATCAAACTACAGCCTCAGCTTTATTTCATTTCCCTGATGTGCTTCCACAAGAAAGTTTTACAGTGGCACCACAGAAATCAGTGTGGCTGGACTTTCCTCCTGGATGGTGAGAGAGAAACTATTTTTCCCAGAGCACATAGCTACCCAGATTTTCCATATGGGAGAAGGCCATGTTTGAGAAGCAAGGAGGTAAATCAGCCCCCCTCTCTGGGTAGGAGGAAGAATTTCAATCTAAGTCTCCCAAATTCCCTAAGAGCCAAATCTTCCTCTAGAGACTAACACTTTTTAAAAATCCAACTCAGTGACTTTCTCATCACAGGGCAATATGTCATACTGACCAGTAGATAAAGATCCAGCACAAGCAGCAGGTGTTTGCTTTATGACAGTGTGACCTGAGACACACCATTTATAGTCACTGGAACACAGAGTTCTGCTGGAAATGTCAGCCTGTTGTTAGCATACAGCATTACAGCATCACAGCATCATGAACAACTCCACAGGCAAAACAGACTCCAGCTAATTAGACCTGATAGTGCAATCTTCATTGATAATTTTGGTGACTATAGCCCATTCTTTTGCAGAGGATTAAAGGAAGAAAAAAGAAATTACTAATTTAGACAAACTAAGTCTTTTAAGGCAATTAATCCTTTCCTATAGTTTTCAAATATTGTTTTACTGAGAGACTAAAAAAGGCTGCAAATGCAATCAAGATCAGCAATTCAATAATACTACAGAAATGTAGCTGTATTTCACTACTATCTCACCGTTATCACATTTTAGCAACATTTGGACCTTTTTGACGCAGTGGTCAATACTTTGGATCTGCCATGTTCTGAAAAATAGTTATTGTAATTATAACGTAAAAGCCCTTAGCTCTTGTTCATGAAATTGTTGTGTCTAATCATTCCCTTATCCACCCATCATCACTCAATGTCTGTGAAGGAAATCGGTTTAAAATGACCAAATGGAAAAGTTCACCTGCACTCTAAAGAGCTCTAGATTAAATTATCTCTATGCTCTACACTTTAATCTAAGTGCTGTATTTAAGAGCAAAGAAAAGCCCTTTGAATCAAAAAGAACTCGCGTAACAGAAAAAATCATCACATAGAAAGGCCTTTATTAAAGTATTGTATCAGTCATTGCTTGAAAATTTTTGAGTGTGACTTCTAATTGTTTCCAGTATTTTTCTGTTTTAAAAGGTTTGTTATCCATTTTCACAGTCTTCTGTAACTATGCTTTTCTACTCTCTGCTGACCAATCTTTATGTGAAATACTCAGGAACAACGATGTTAAAAAAAGCATCCTGGTATGTTTCCCCCACTTCTTATGTAAAAGCAGCATTGTGCAGAAGAAGCATCTTGAGCGGTGAAACTGGGGGAAAAGACACACCCCAATCCTTCACCACTTCTCAAAAAAAGGGTGAAGGAAAAATAAATGCATCAGGTGTTTTAATATCTTACAAGTTATGTCTGATCTGAGAGAAGACAGATAAAATCTGATAAGGAAGCTGACTTATATGGCTTATACTGTTTTAGAAGGATTCCTAATTTTAGTGCACATATTTGATCCTTCTCAAACATCCCCACAGCTGTCTAGGTCTAAGCAGTTCTAGATTACAGGCTGCAAGGTTGGCTCAGAATTAACTGCTTGAGCCAAGCACACCTCAGCCTTACCATTCACTGAAATACCTGATTATAAACAATAGGTGCCCCTAACATGCTAGGCATTTATGTGCACTCTGGACCACCAATACCTGACATAATTAACAATATTACTACTTTACTCACAGAATAAACTAAATTTGCTCCCACAACATGTAAAATTCTTCTGATGAGGAAAGCATCTTCTCCAGGAGTCACAATGCAAGCCATATTACTTATCTGGATTTCATTTTATGTCCCAATTAAAAAGCAAAAAGGATAAGGAAAAATGAAGAAAGTGATAAAATTATTTTTATCATTGTTTCCGTACAAGACAACTCAGTGAGGTTTGTTTGTTTTTTAAAATGAGCAAAATCAATTTTTTTCTTTCAAGCCTGACTCTTCTACACCAAATATATTGTTCTCCAGGTTATACTTTTACTTCTCCAGGTCCATTCTTTTGTGTATGCCTTAGCACAAACATTGTGCCCTGTGCATAGCTGTCTGATTCTCATAGCTATGCACATAGCTATGAATTTGAGCAGGTGGCCAAGCTGTTAATTCATCATCTTCTGTTTCAGTCTTGCCAAGAAAATACAGGTTTTGTCTGAACAATGAACTTATAGCATGTGCTTTGTAGGTCATACCTACTCCTTTGTGTAGGACTCACTTTGGGCTAGCAGTAACAAACCAAGGATGTAATTCTTGCAAACTCAAGCTATTTATAAACAGGTTTTGTATCTTTTCCTTCTGTTTGCATTCAAATTTGAAAATCCAGTTATAACTTGAAATCTTACCAAAGGAGTTTTCCATCTTCCAGCCACAGAAAATACAGCTCTTTCCTCTACCCACCTAAATTTCCTTTGAAATAGTGAAACTGACATTGTCTCTTTTCCCTGTGGGTTTTCTTTGCCCTTCAAGGAGCTGAAGTTCCATATTTTCCCCCCAAATTCATTGAATCTTTAGTCTGTTAAGCTGTCACACATGTTAAATTTGCCTTTGTCAAACAATTATTATTATTGTCAAATGATTTTTATTATTTTCTGGAATTCTTTTCCATTCTCCGTATCACTCTAGCTTGACACAAAAAGGGCAAATGTACAAAAAAATTGTTTCATAAGGCCAGTATTTGAGATGAGCCCCAGGAGCGTGGCTTATTGCAAACCTGTGGTTTGCACTGCTGCAACAGCTGAATATTTGTTAGCATGAACTAAACCTGACTGAATTTCTCTAAAGTACATTTAGGACAAATAATCCAGCAGTGGTATGCTCTGTGCCACAGGGCTTGTATTGTTCAGTATCATGCCATGAAAGAGCCTAGATTTGTATGTTCTGCTCTTGACATGAAATAAAGTTAATCATAGACTGAGATTTCTTTGTTCAGTACAACAGACTTTTTTTCTGGCCTGTTCAATTCTAGTTTATCTCACATTCCTACAGCCTGTACTATTGCTCTGTCCACAGAAATCACTGTGCAGTGCAGTGCTAACATGATTGAACAGCTTACCTCGATACTGGCACAAATTCTCTAACCCAAGGACTGAGTCCATCAGGAGCCTTTTGATTTCTAGATTTAGCCTTCTGTTTCCCAACCTGTACAAGTCTATAGTTACCCTGCAGGATTTGTACTTTATTCATGTTGGTTTGGTTTTCCTCATCTCCATGGCATTCCCAGTAAGGAGCATAATATTCAAAGATATAATAAAAAAGTACTTTGTGCTCCGTACAGAGTTTCCTGAGTAAGGCTCTGGAAAAGAAAGTTTCTTGCAAAAGAAACTACATGAGTAAATACACTCCTGCCCAGGAAAAGTCATGCTCGTTCTCTCAAACAAAATGGAAAGGTTAACTCCATCAATGCCTGCAGATACTGGAGTCCTTCATCCCCAAAACATCCTCTTCACACAGCTTTTGCAGCTCCTTTGACAGAAGGAAAATTAAGTTTAAATTGGCAAAGACTCTATGCATTTATGCCAGGAAAATCCCACACAATTTGAAATTAATCAATAGCACAGAAACCCCCTCCCACCTACCACATGGAGCCCAGTCTCCAAAAATCTGCAGCCTCTCTCTAGGGTGGTATTTGAAATAAGCATGTTTGCAGAACTAGCTTCACCTTCCTCCCATGCCACCTTCCCACACAGAGAGATCTTTTGGTACTTTCCTCCCATGGAAAAAATAACACACCTATGTAGAAAACAAAGGCTAGAAATGCCTGATTCGAGAAGATCTTCTCCTTACTGAGCCATTTCACTTTTCTCCCACTGAGAAACACTGTATTTCTAGTCCAGCAAAAAACAACGCAAATATGATTTAGCCTTCATGTAAATAAACCTTTTTGAAAGGCCTGGTAAGAAAGGCTTGCCTGAAACAGAGCCTGAGCTCTACCCTATTACTTTTTCCAGGCACTCCTTTTGCTTCACCAGGCCTGAAGACCTCCTTATGGAAGCAAGATTGCAATTGATTACCACAAAACTTTCCATGAATGGCCTTTTTGAAGCATCCAAGTGAGACACCTGGAAGACTCCAAGGTGTTTGTTACTCACAGCGTACAATTACCCAGCTCCCATTATACTTCAGGGTCTTGTCCCCTCCCTTCCTGCTGGGTTTGCCCATGTAAGGAGGCTATAGGTGCCTTGTCTCTGAGCTACCATCAGGGGTTTCCAGAATTTCCTTGTTTGTGTTACTGCAGCATCTACAGGCACCATAAGTGATAAAGGCCTCACTGCTTTGGCTGTCCCAGAGACACCTAATAACACATACCATATTTAAACATTTATAGATTACCTAGACTGTTCCAGACTGCATCCAGGCTTCCGGCACATCCTTGCTTTAGGGAGAATAAGGAGGCACAACCCAATCCCATCTTGCTTATTATTAAAGAATATATTAACCCTGAGAAAGAAACGCTCTGGGTTTTAATCCCCTTGGGTTTAGGAGGCACATAATTGCAGGTACCTGAAATCCCAAGTGATGGGTGTCATCAGGCTATTACACAACCCGTGGTGACCACTGCCTCATTTGGCTTTGGCAGCAGTGGATTCCAATGTCTGCACTGTGCATGAGGTGGCTCAGAGGTCCCCCAGAGCAGCAGGGACTCTGCAAAGTCAAGGAAATTAGGGTTAGGGTTAGGGTTAGGAATTTTTGTGAATTTTAAGTTGCTTTGGGTAATGTGGCTGTCAAAGTGCCTTGCTCAGACAGAACGGATCTACCAGTAGCATGCTGCTGTCAGGCTGAGTAACAGGCCTTAAGACAAATAAACAGATTTTGCTAGGCAATGTCTTATACATAAAAACACTAATATCCCAACCTGCTAGGTAGGGAATGGTGAATTGTTGTGCCATGGAGTGTCACTCAGCTGCAGCTAGAGCTGGACTGGAGGTGTGTCTAATGGACCACTCCTGCAGTGGACCCATTACTAGAACAACAGAGAGCACAGGCAGGCAGTGCCAGCAGGAAGCCACAATCAGATTGCTGGGAGTTAGTTAGGCCTGTTAATCACAAACTTGTCCTCCCCAATCATTGCTCCACCCAAAACACACAGCTAATTGCCCTCATGTTAATATTTGCCACCTGTTTCCTTCTTCTTAGGGTTTGCCTATGGAGACATCATTTCCCAAGTTTCCACACTTCTTTCATATTTGAAAAACTTTCTACTATCTGAAAAAGTAATAAATAATAAAAAAAAAATCTTTCAATGTAGCTTGAACTAACCAAACTTTGTTCCTTTTGTACAGCATCACATGCAGAGTGTTCCTTTCCAGAGGCAAAAATAGTGAAGAATTTTCTCTCTCCTCTCCCAGTGAAGGTCTTTTAACACAATGTTGCAAGTGTAGGCATTACAGATTAAGCCACAGGCTTGTTTTACAAACTCCCATGTTGGTTTTTGGCTATTAAACACCACCTGAATAAGGAACAAACACAACCTTTGTTACAGGAGGAAAGGAGGAAGTCAGCAGAGAGCTGTCTCTCTGTCTCACCTCTAGGGAAAACCCCTCCTCCCTAGTGCCAGGGGCCACTTCAGTGCTGCACTCAGAGCCAAGGGGACACCTCAGAGACACCTTCAGCTCCAGCTGACTTAGAGAAATGCATCTGGGTGTCAAGGCATCTGATCACAGGCTCTCACCTTATGAACTGAGGTTAAACTCTAGCCACAGCAGACTGGTGATTCTTTTCAGCATTTTTGTTTATTGTCAATCTTCAAATTCACTTTTTCCTTTTGAATTACTTACAGCACAATAGGTGTGTAGATAGGAATAAGTGAGAAGAGAGCAGACTCTTGGCAGCAGTTCAACATCACAGAGGTTTAATTATGACAGGAAACTACACAGCAAGTCACTCATAAATCACTTCTGCAAGAATATTTTGCTACAGAAAATAAAAACATACAGCTTGATGCAATTAAAGGATTTCAGGAGGTAATATGCCAGATGACACACTGTGAAAAGGCTTTCTTTCCCATAAAGGACAAAATATGTCTTATTCCTTCAGATCCCTTCCTCACCTCATCACAATGAGATGTGTAGACTGAAACTTGATCAGATAGCAAAAGAGTAAGGAGAGCACTAACTACATTTTTATGCAGATTTGCCTGTCCATCCTAGCTGAAATGAATTCTGATGACTTTTTGACACGAACAAGTCAGGATTTGACAGAATCTAGCAGCTATCTGGGTCTCCATTAGTAACTCAACCACTTTCCTGTTGCTTCACCATCTCATCTTTCCAGCACTGTGATCAAAAGTAGGACAGCAGCCCAGTTCTTTGGATATCAAACTGGGAAGGAGCACAAAAACTAGGCCCTGATATTTTTTCCAGGGGCCCAAGAACCTCAAGGCTCTCTCAAACAGGTAAAGATCATCACAAGGATCATGCTATAGAGGGGAAATGTTTTTTTTTTCACAAAGAACTTTAAAGAGAAACCACTAGAAAATTATGTTTTCTCTACTAGAACAAAGCTACATCTTTGTGGCTTCTGTAAATCAGACTTACCTTTCCCCACTCATCCTTACTAACACATGCCATTTGAAACAATATATATAATAAATAGGAATGCCTCTAGATGTCAAGATCTGGGGAGTGTATATGGTGAATCACCACAACAAAAGATCTAGAATGCTGCAAGGGACAGCACAGACCTTACAGGCTCCAGTCCATGGTCCACACAAGCATCCCTGTCAGTAAAACCTGAGAAAGAGTTTAAACAGCTGAGAGGAAAAAAGAGTTCTTATTGGAGGTAATATTTATTCTTAGTTCCCATAAACCACTTAGGCCCTCAGCTAAATGTGATTTGTAAAAGAAAAGCACTGCATCCTTATTTGCTTTGTGATACATAGTAGAACTCCAGGATTTTAACATTAAAAAATACATTTTGTCAATGCTGAAGAAACATCCATTGAAAGAATGAAAACACATGACTGAAGGACTGGTATCAGTCATCTCTGACTGCATTGCAGAAAAAGGAAGCCTTTGCTAGACTTATCTATCCTCAGCAACTCCAAATTTCGACAAACCTCATCCAAGATGTGATACATAGCATTTTTGAATGTAAAATCAAAAGAAATACTGACCTTTGCATTGTGTAGTCTGCTTAAAATCCCTGGACTACATGCAAATCACACCAGTTAGTAAGTTAAAACTACAACAGAGAAATAAATACCTGAATTTCAGACCTTCTTTACATATGAAGTGAACAAAGACTGCAGACAGGGAGGATGTCTCTCACCATTTAAAACTGTCCCTTTGGCTTCAATCCTGCACGTGCATATTGCAAGGAAATACCAACACCACCAAGGAAGGCAGTCTCACACCAGCACACGGCAGGGGTCTCTTGGCACTGGAAATGTCACAATCCAGCCTGTGTTAAATGCCACAGTAGCATTGCTTCAGCTGCAAAACCATTGCCAGACCACCTCGTGGAAAGACCAATGGGTACTACACACAGCTCTAAAAAAAGGGTGGTGTTGCACTGGCATAGTTAAACTGAAGCAATTCGCACACAAGAATGATGCACTGATTTTAAAACTGGATTATTTATTCGTTTAATTTTACTTCACAGCAGCGCCATTTCTATGGCCAAAGTTTGCTTCAGGCTTAAATAATTGCTTGGATTGTCAGTCTCATAGGATTAGCTATTTTAAATTAAGGAATGGGTTGCAAGAAAAAGTAATTTCATGCTTTGAAAAGAACTTTTACTTATTTCAAAGGCTTGGAACCTAGAACCATCACTCCATGATCTTATTCAAATGTTGATGTTGTCAATGCATTTTAAATCAGCAGCATTTAATTAGGCTAAATAAAGAAAACAGAAGCTGCTGAAGAAAGCCCAGGAAGAATTTTTATTTCTAGATAAAGCTGCTTTAAATGCATAACCAATTCTGCTAACTGTGGGATGTGATGCACATGACTGAGTTTATAGGTGTTTAGTGAGAGTTTGTGCCACTTAGTGTGTCACTGTGAGCAGTCAGCACAAAGAGAATGATATAAATATAGAAGAGTGGGCCTATAACCTCTACTTCTAATTGAAAACCTATATATATATATGTATGTCATGTAAGTCATACTCAGTAACATTTGCCCTGGGCTGCAACAATGCTTACTTTCCTTCTAAAAAGTTTCATCTGCCCAAACCAAAAAGTCCTTTTCACGGTTTTTTAGCTCAAATGAGCATACGGACAAGGCAAGGTTTAGGGAACATTTCCTGTATTTAAACTCTGTCAATTAACAGTGCTGTACTCAAATCCCATCCAAGCCATAACATGATCTTAAGAAAGCTAAATAGCATCAGTGTGGAAATCTGTAGCAGAAAGAGGAGAAACAAAAATTAGGTCAGTCTAATTGAATTGCAGTAGCTTATCTGAAAAACACCTTTGCTACCCACTTTGAAAAGGCATTAGGGATCACATTAGGGAACTGTTTTCATTTTGAAAATCTTGTTCATTACTGCCTGCTTCACTGAAATTACTTTCAAAATCCTCATCTTTGCCACTTCTGCTCTGCTTGGAGGACCCACTGCTGGTGTCTCCTGCTGAGCTGTTGTTTGTTTGAGGGATGAAAATAATACCAATGTTAAAGATAGAACTTTCAAATGGATGAGGAGAAGCTATCTTCAGCAGGATTTTAAGTGTCTTTTAGGACTTTATGTGAACATTAAATTTTAACAGGAAACTCCTATGTTTCTCACACAGAGGAGGTGCCCCACCACAGTCTGGTCTCTTCATGCACAGAAAGGAGAAATGGGTAGAGCTATTGACTACTTTGGCAATGGGGTTTTTTGGCCTTTAGATACAGCTTCACATCTCCCACACACAATCCGGGAAACTTCAAGAAAAGCAGTAACCATTGAGTAAGCCTCATACTAACACTTCCCCTCCCTGACATCTGCTCCAGTCCTGACTCTTCAGGACTAAGTGCTCCTGCTGCTCGGATGCAGACGCAGAAAGCTGTCAGCCAAACTCCCCTGAATTGCAAACCTCAGCCCCCAGATGTGACAGGAGTGGTCACACTGTGGGTGCAAGTATTTAATAACTAATACTAAACCAAATATATGTGTCATTTTTAGCAAGGGTTGAGTATACTGGTTATATGTAAGATGAGCTACCTAAATATATGTCAACTATAGAATAAGGACCCATCCATTTGTTCCACTCTTCATTTCATCAGTGGAACAGTATCAGTATCATAACTCTGAAGTAAGAGAAAACCTGGTTCCACCCTCTCAAGAAAAACTCACTCTCAAAAGGAGAATGCGCTCTACCAAAAGCAGGAGGAAAAAGCAGCAGCCACTGCAATTCACTTATCTTTCTAGAGGAATATACTTTATTAAAAACTAAATGTTGTAGAGTAGGACTTTCCACACTCTAACTACAGCAAGTACAATTATATACATATTAGAGATACATAGAGATGTGCGTATATATATATATATGTATGCCTATAACAAAAATGAGGAGAACCTGCTCCCAAGTCTGTGTTTCCTAGCACTGAAGTTTCAAAACATCATCTGGAGCACCTCTGTTTCACATTGGCTCATTCTTTAATTGTGTCAGTATAATATGCACACAATCATGAACTATAATGAAAAAATCCCACTCTGAAATCTGAGCCCTAAAGGCTACATATGTTATCCAAATATATAACCAAATGCAAAGCACATTGGGATTCTTTCAATCACAAATTTACATAATTACAATTTTTCCTAATGTTGCAATAGAAGCACCATGTTCAACTAATTATAACTCAGAACATTTTTCTACTACATCTTCTGGAAAACAAGTACCATTTTTCAAAGCTGCTCAATTTTCATAGCCTTTAGCAAAATACTTCAGCTAAATTTCTTACCTCTATTAGCACGATCTTTACTATTAAGCCATTTGTGTAAGTTAGTTTTTGACTGACACGATTATAGACATAATGTGTTTCCTCAAGGGATTTTTCTACTTACAGAATCAGTCTGCAAACTTCTCACTGTCTAAATTACAGCCCATGATTTAATATCATCCATTTGCACATCCTCAAAAGCATGAGAGGGAGACCCTATTTCTAGAGGTGGCTCTCCATGGCTCTTTGCCAACAAAAGTACTTTCGACAGCGAATTACACTCTTCAGAAACCTTACTAATTTTTGTAGCTAAATTAGACCTTGCTTTGTCACCACTGCCTAAAAACAGTCAGAGACAGGGAGATGCCTGGGTGTCTGGGAATACTGTTTACAGAAACAGGCCCTAAGCAAGATACCTGCAACCCAGATAAAAGCTAGCAAGACTAGCTAATCATGTGATATATTTGCATCAGGAAGTACATGCCACATCAGACAGTTTTAATGAAAAAGGTGGAAGAAAGAGACATCTACAGCACATGCATCTCCCCTTCCCCTCCACCAGTAAATACATGATTTGTTGTAAGACTACAGACAACACAAGCTCCCCAGTGTGGGCAAGCAAAGAGAAGATTCACAACAGGTCTACAGAGAGGGCCTGCAGGGACCAGAGCTTCAGGGAAACCTGAGGTCAGGCTACAGCCCATCCTTGGCTCTGCCCAGCTGTAAGTCACCTCTTACGGCTTGGCAATACCACAGCATTACAGTCAGGCACTGATCCTCAGTGCTTTCCCCTATAGCACAAACGCTGAAAACAAGCCTTTCGCCCAGTGCATCTCCATGAAGCTCCTGGCACAATGCAGGGACAGGTGAGATTGGCTCAGGTGGATAGAGCATGGTGCTAATACTGCCACGGTTCTGGGTTCAATTGCTATATCGGCCATTCACTTAAAGTTGGAGTCAATGAACCTCGTGGATCGCTTTCAACTTAGAAAATTCCATTATTCTGTGAACAGCTAAACTCAGGATATGATTCGGGATAAGGCCTTGCCTTTAATTTCTCATACACTTCAGCAATCATGTAGCAGAACAATACAGAGCCATGTTTAACACTCCAGTACAAGTGATTCACAATTCAACTTTACCAAGCTTAAGGACCAAACAAGGTTTCTTCTCCTTGAAGGAAGACCCACTGCCACAGAGAAGACACAGTAGAACACACAGCAATGATGGCTAAAGAGCAGTAAATTTCATATTAATACACGCTGCAAACCCAGGTAAAAAGGAGTAGAAGAAATGCAGTCTTCTATATTCCCTATACTGAAAACAGCCTTATTCCAATAATGCAGATGGGGTGATGATTTACTTTTCCAATCACCCCTACATAAGACACCAGAGTGTAAAAAATGGCCTTTATACAAAGTTGTCTGATAAAATCAGGACAATGAAATTTTTTTATGTTATAAAATGCTGTCAGTTATAGATGTAATAACAATTTTAAAAACTATCAAAGTCTTCAATTGATCATGTTATATATAGAACAGAAAGGTAAAATAGTTATTCTACAGTTAGATGTAAAAGTGTTCTCTTATAACAAACACGAAGACTTGTTGCTCAGTGCCTGGCATTCTTTGTGAGTATTTCCCAGAATTACTGGTGTCAGTGTCTGGCAAGTGCAGCTATAACTGTGTTTCAATATGTAAATGTAGAAAAGAAGAAGCATTTTTAACTTAAATTTGTCATGGATATTTTTGGCATGAATTTTTAAAAAACAAGGATCATGGATCTTGTTAGGATATGAGCATCATAGGGAAAGGAAGAGAGGTTTGAGGATTTTGCCAGATTAAAACGTTCAGTGGCTTGCACTCCTAACACTCACTCCAATTCTTAACTTCCAGTTAAATATTCATAAATTCATTCACTAGGTCTGGCAATATTGTTCTCAATTTTAGAGGTCCAGTTCTCTTTGAAGCCCCAGATACGTCCTGTCCTAGAAGACTCTCTGAGCAGCAACAAAAGCAAGAAAATAGCAAGAACTGATACATTTAGTACAATATCACATGTTTCAAGCAGTCATAGGAAGGTGAATGCCATTCTGCACCTAGAGCTTTCAGAATGCTTTCTCATTTGTAGACAACACAGGGCATAGGGCATATAAAGCAAAATTCAACCATTTTTTCCATATTTTCAAGCTTATTTTTCAGTATTTGAATAAAGAACCACTATTTTCCAATTTAATTGGAAATTAGCTCCATATCTCAGACATCCACACTAACCAAAATTCCCATCCAAATAAAGGAGCTCAAATAATGTTCCGAATAACTCCCTCTTACAAAAAACAAAAAAACCCCACATTTCTTAATACACATTTTTTTCAAGTCCTCTAGCTGTCTAGACAGTGAAATCCTATACTTCATTGCAGACTAAAGGGAAAGTGTAGCCATCTTGTTACATAACAACATAAATAAGGGGGAACATTCAGTCAGGTCAAAAATGGAACTAGCCCAGGAGCAAAAAAAATTGCTCCTCCAGCATAACAAGTCTGGGCAATTGCCATCTATAAATTTGTTACCAAAGGAAAGAGTATAATGAGTTTCCATAGAAAAAACTAAACACTATCCAGCATCACAACAGTAACCATGACAAAATCAAATTTAACTTTTAGCAAGCTAAAAGTTCTAGGAGAATGTAAGTCTTCAGACACGAGAGACTTAAAGCCATGACTGATATGATGGAAATGTTTTGTAATTCCAGCTCCCCATAATACCAGGGGTGTTTGCACAGTTCCTTCTGAGGTACCCTATGCTGACTACAGCACTGAACTGGGGTCTGATCCAGTCTGACAGTTGCTGTGTGTCTTTGCACTTAGCAGAACTAAAGGTAGAACTAAAAATACAATAAAAATCAAACAATGCAGAGACATTCCTCATGATCCATTGCAGAGACAGTGTTTTTTTTAAAGAGATTTTCCCTTTTTTTTTTTTTTTTTTACCAGAGTGGCAGAATAAATCTACTTGGTATTTTTTTCATATCATAATTAAATTTCCAATCATGGAAAACAGACACACCCATTCTTTTTGTTTTCCCCTAGCTTTTTGTTTCCCCCTAGTTTTCTTTAGCAGTCATTACTGATGCCTTTGTTAAGCAGAAGTTGGCTGGAACCAAGAAAACAGGAGCTAACCTGCTGCTGCTCTGATCTGGGTGTCCAAAGAACAAGGATTTGTTGCAGTCATCGGTTTGCCACCTGCCTGAGGCATTCAGCTATATCTAGCACAATGATGCTGGAAAGCATTCATGAGTAAATACACAATAACATTTGTATGCTTACAACATCTGTGAAAGGTGTGGGTAGGGCGATTTCTCTACTGTGTGTTTCTAGAGCAAGTCAAACCCATTAATTAAATTCATGCTCGTGTCCTGCTTCAAAAGTAAAAACAGAGATGATTTATGAGCAATGACAGCTGCAGGAACCAGGATCTGGTTTTGCTCACTCCCTCTCCTTAATTAATTTTGAAGCCTCTGGATAGGATGATTTCTCAGATCATACAAAAGGCTGCACATCCTCAGTTTCTACAAATGAAGAAAAATATCTGTTCCGTGCAGAGAACAGTCTGCCATGGTTTCTCAGTGCTAGCTGAATATGTCTACTGAAATTCTGCACCTCAACATCCCTGTGCCTGCCCAGGCAACTTGTAGGATAAAGCTGTAACAGGTCCCAATCATAAAACATTTCTTATCCAGTAATTATTGTACTTGTCCTAACAAAAACTCTAAAATGAGAAAGTGGCACCTGTAGAACAGTGTAATCTACAGCAACAAAAAAATTTCTCTAATTACAGACCTGGGGAAACTGTCACAAACACTTCCCTCTAGAGGGAATATCAATGTCGCTATATTGCCACAGAACATAATGATACATGCAAATATAAATATACAGCAATACACAAGTGTGTTTATTTCTTCTTCTAGGTTCTTTAAACAGGACACAAATTGCTACCATTTGGGGCTGAAAGCTGGAGGTAAGCAATCAGACGACATTTAATGCACAAGATAGGAACAGGAATTGTTACAGAAGTGGAAAATTTTGGGTACTGAACTTTCACCCTCAGCTCCTGCGAGATTTTTACTAATAAAGAACTATATCAACACAGACAGATTATATTGACATTGCATTACCTGCCCAGCAGAGCCATATGCTGCTCCTGCAGACATGGCCAATAAAGATCAAAGCTTCCCGTGCATTGATGAGCTAAACCTGGGTGTTATATTTTTCATACCATGCTGTAGACCTATATTGACATAGTGAAAGGCTGGGCCAGAAGAACTCTGGATCTCTCTTTCAATCAATTATTTTATTATTCTGTACAACACCTTGTAAAACATAAGACAAATTTATTTCATTGTGATTCATAGCCCAGACAGCAGAAAGCCTGCCAGGAACAAGGATACTGCCATCTAACCAGCTCATGATCTCTAGTTACCAGGAAGAAATAAAAAGTATCTGCATGGTCTATAAAAGTGGTGGAGCAAACAGAACATAAAACTCTTTGTGCCAGTGACCCAAAGGGGCCTCACTAACTGATGACTATGACTAAGAACTTCTGTCTAGGCATGAATGGGCACATGATAATGGATTGCAGAATCAATTAAAGAGACAACACTATCCTAAGGTGCCTTAGCTAACAGAAAGATAGTAATTCTCCAGAAAACTATTGTTCAACTGGCAAGAACACAGAGCTTTTTCAAACAGCTTATTTTCAGCTGTGAATCAAGATCTCTCCTTTTGTCAGCTTGTTTTTACCACTCAGGAAATAACCTGTGCCTTTTCAGTTACTGATGAGGTGTTTCACAAATCAGGGAGATTGGTCAGATTTCAAAGAATTGTTAAACAGTGTTCATTAAATGTTAACTGGTGCATAGCATCTTACCTGCTCACATTTTTCAAGTTGTTGATGACAAGTTTGATATTTACAAGGAGCAATGCGACAACAGAATTCAAGAGCTAACACATTGATATATAAAAAAATTTAAATTTGAGGAAGTTTGATAGAATAACTAACCTCAACAGGATTATAATTCCTATGCACTTTTTGTAAAGAAAACTGACTATTCATTTCTCTTCCTCCTCAATTCCTACAGTGAACCAAGACCCAAGACAACAATAGTTACCTACATTTTCTTCTTTTTATCCCTATAGAGTCTAAGAGAGAAGTGTGCAGTTTGACAGTTGGAAGATCATTTCTTCACTCCAAGCATTCATAGAAATTATTCAGGATTTTCAAATTCCGCTTTGATTTCACAAAACTGCTCCCTTTCTTGAACATAGAACAGAATCTCAAAGGCTTTGAATCCACTCCTAGCAAGGTTAATCAGAGTTTTACCATCAAAATGCAGTGAGAGCACATTAATACAACCATACATAAACAATCATAGTGAAACATGTGGGCACAATCGCAAAAAACCCATGAAAATCAGAGGTTTATTACACTGATAATTAAATTGCAATGAAGAATCGAACTCATCAAAAAGACCCCCAAAAAAGCTATTGGACAACAGACTTTGCAGCAGAGAAAATATTTGAATGGTATCACAAAAGCACAAGGGCCAAGGTTATTAGAGTAGGGAAGGAAAATACGAGGGGAATGCAAACTTCAGGGCATTTAAATTAAATGGGTAATTAAAACCATTATTGATAGCTAAGCATTTGGTGAAACTCTAGGGGACAGCATAGAATTCTAGCACTTTTTGTTGACAAAGGAGAACAAATAGTGTCTACAACCAACTGATCTCAGCTTAGAAGACCAAGTTATGATTTCCAGAAAGAAAGAGTTAACTCCTGTATTGTTTCAGTAAAATATGTTCTCTTTGATTCTTAGGGTGAGGGAGACTTTTCTTATGAAAAGTGCTCATCAACTTCATGCATTATACAGAAAGGCTGTATGTGGTGCTAGAAAGTCTCAGGGTGGGAGCTCCTAATGGAGCAGGACCATAGGTGGATCAGAGTGATCCAGCCTGTTTCAAGAACACAGCACCCCATGCACCCTTCCAGTGGAGGACAAACACAACTTTTAAAACCAAAAGCCTAGAAAAAGATTCAAGAGTAGCACAAGAAAGTAACTAGGGAAATAACTGTTCAATAACTGTGGAAATAACTGTTCAATAACTGTGTCAAAAAGGTTAATTTTGTTCAGCATAAAACACACTCAGGATCTGAAGCACACCTATGGTCTATGCCAAAGCAGGTTTAGAGTATTTCATTTTGATTTTGGTTTTATGACTTCGAGATAGCATGTTTTCAGCAACTAAATGAAATGGAAAATGTTAATACAAGCTTCTGAAAGCCTAAAGATTTTTTTTTAAATTCCAGGTTATTTTGGAATGTGAAAGCTACTTGCTGTTTGGATCCATGACAACCATGTAGACAGCATTCACTTTAAGAATCTACACCAGCATGGTAAGCCATATCCCAAAGACTGAGTCTCCCTGGTAATTGTGTTGTGTAATAAGCTGGAGTGACTAGGTGTATAAGGCTTCATGTTTCTGTCTCAAAGAGAGTAATATAAAAACTATTAAACAACATAAGCAAGAAGCAAGAAGGATATGGCAACATACCTTGATTTATGAACACTGTTTTACACACCAGAAAAGTGTTAAGCTTCCCAGAATATCTCAAAAAGGATGTCGCTAAGCAAAGATGATGGTAAAAAGAGTGTTTAATTAAGATGTCCGAATACAATTTATAGGACTAACAGCCATGCTTCAAATTATCACCATCAAGCAGAAGAGGAAACAGGTAAAAATAAAATGAAAAAAGGATACTTCAACTCAAATTTAAGAACAAATATAGAACACTTTGTCTACTTTTGGGTCAAAAAGCCAATTACACACATCAGACAGAAGCTGACAACCAAACCAGCTATCATTGGACACAATAACTTACCAACAGCTGAGACTCCCAGCAGCGTTCCATTTTGGCATTTTCATTTTAATAATTCTACAGAATTATAGGAATTTCCTAGAAGATTCAAAACAAACAAACAAAATCCAATAATAAATTAAAAGAAAACCCTATTGCTAACCTACTACTTCCGAATTTGTTAAACAGACCAAAGGAATTTACAGCAGTTAAGAATCCACTTGGAAGTTTAGTTAAACAAGCTACCTCTTCTGAATTTGTTAAATGAAATCTGCATCCTTTCATAATTGGACCATGGATTTTATTTTTAACTTTACTTTCACTATATGCATAAATGTTTTGGCCATGTCTTACACAAAATAAATAAGGACATCAAGAAAGAATTACACTGCAAGTAAGATCATTAGAGATCAGATCAAAAATTAAAAGGAGGAATCTTCTTAGCAATTAATAATGATAGCTCTATTAAAATAAAATAGAATTAATGTAAAAAAGGACATAAAATGACCCCAGTAAAAGGTTGCATAAAAACAGGAACACACCGTGACTCATTCTTCATAAGCTTTACTATTCACTTCCCATAAAGTACTGATCACACCTTTAACAGATGCACAAAAACATTCTCAACCCTTTGCAACAGCATAGTAAGATTGAATAGGACTATAAATCTTCAAAGTGCAGCACAAATATTAAGATCTGAGAAAGACATGAAATGGTGACATACAAGACAAGTTAAGTGACTTGCTCCAAGGGGAACAGAGCAACACAATGAATTGAGGCTGAATGAATCCCAAGTTCTCCTTAGCAATGAGTCACATCAGATATCCTGGCCACTTAAATTTGCATTTAGTTTTCAATCGTATTTCAGGTTTTTCACAGAAAGTCTTCTAAATATCACCCATGGGTCAGACACTATGCTGTGTTGTTCTCTTGAATTTGTAGGCAAATAGCAACCATGAAACTACCTATACAGCCAGGCGTACTTTCAAACCTGGAAACTAGATAGTGAAATTTTATAAGAACTTGTCAGAGTTTACCCATAAATTCTGAAAATCTTAACTGCAAAGAATATGTATGCAACAAGCTTACACCAAAAAGAGCAGCAGCAGCAGCGATGACCATGTTGCTTGTACTGTCCTTGCTGCCTTGTACTTTCCCTCCCCAGACCCATTGACTATGGATGCTGAACTCAGGAATTAACTACCCTGTCTTAGTTCCTGGGAGTGTTCTGCTGAAAGGGATCTCAAGGACAATAAAAACTTCACTCTCTTACAAGAAAAGCCTTGCAGGTTTCAAGAATGGTGCAAGCATAACTCTGGGTGGATTTGTGGTTTGTAATGTAAGCTACACTGAGATTTTTCAAGTTATCACTCAGAGAGGTGCTGAGAATGAAAGTAAGCACATGACCCAGTTTCTAAAACCCACAGCAAAATATGTTTCTCATCTCAGAAATGAGCTTGGCTTGGTGACTAATGGTCATTATAGGTTTGCATGCACACACAATGTTCACATTTCACTCGCTACAAGAAATACTGAAAATACTTGCATTTTTAAAGGAGAAAAAGCATCTGCATTGCAGTATTGTTATACTTTAGTTCTACAATTACCTAATTAATTTATTTGTCTCTTTAGGAATTCTCAATACAAAACATTTTGCTGAACTTTCCATTTAGCTGGAGCACATGTCTGAAAGAACAACAGCTTACCAATGTCTAGAATATTATTGCAATGCCAGAGGCATTCCTTAAGTTTCAAAGTTTGTGAAAATCTGAAGGGTGAAGTTTTGATAAGCACATAGTAAAGTTTTAACCAATACTATAAATATCCTGGCTCTCAGAAAGAGAAAGAAAAAAGAAAAAAAAAGCACAAAGGAAAAGAAAAAAGTCTCATAATACTGCATATTTGAAAGTTTTCTAATTTTACTGTTGTTGTTTAAACACTTCACATGAGTCTTAATCCACTGTAGCAAAGCTTATGTTCACTTTAAGCAGGTTAGCATTCCTGTTCAGCTCAAGGGGATGAGCATACTACTCAAGTGATTTATTTGATCACTGTCTAAATTTAAAATTCACAATGGTACCAAGAGGAGGTTGTTCTGTTTCCACATTGTTCGCAGTAGACAGTCAATGCCTCAGAGCATCCTTCTTACTTCTGTGTGCACGTGAAGAAACCAAAGTGTTTTACTATTGCAGGACCAAGACTTTTAAAACAAATTTTTCAAGCAGTCGATGGAGTACAATCAGAAAGGTAGGATTATTTTTTTTCTCCTTCTGTAGGCTAAGAACTCAATAGCCATTCACTATTGTAACTTCAGCATCACATAACAAAAATCACCTCTCTCTACAGAACTACACAATATTTTCTAATGATGATGCTCAGCTGCTGCAAGCTCTAGTGACAGAACAGAACTGTGTTTCTTTCCAACCCATAAGTTTCCTGATGTAGCAAATAAAAGCTTGTCCATTTCCACTCTGAAGTTTAGAAAAAAACACTGTAGAGAAGAAATGCAGGAATACAAAATTGAATCAATCTAATACAGTTAACACAGGTGAAAAATGGCAAAAGAAAATGTGAAAATGCGGGCAAATGGTATAGGAAGAACAAGAAGAATGGAAGGCAAGCAGGAGAAAGAGGGGGATTTGGGAAAACAGAACTAATTGGAAGACACAAGGATTGATTTGGTTTGAGAGGGAGAGCACACTGACTTACAACAGTTCCCTTATAAAAAGCTGTAGGTTATGCCACTAAATGGTCAAACACAAAAGCACAATATCCTGACAATTTAAAGAAATCTCTTTGGTCAATGTGTTGGATTTTGGGGGTGTTTTTTGTTTTGTTTGGGGATTTTTTGGTGCTGGTTTCTATTTTGTGGGGAGCAAGGGGGTAGTTTTTGCTGGGTTGGGTTTTTTTACTTTTGTTTTGCAATAGAGAATCACTGACTCATTCTAACTGCTTATGGGCTTTATCCAATTTTCTTGGTATTAAGAGAGGCTGATGTTCTGAGCAGTACAACAATACCACTACAATACCTGCCACTAGCAATATTTCATATGATACAAACAAATCAGAAGCATCTGAAATATTCAGGACAAGATGATTTTTGGGCACACTAAGCTACAGTTGAATACCAGAGCTGAGATCACATATCCTGCCTGGCCTAAATCCTGCCCAAAGGCATATACACAAACCACTCCAATCCTATATTTGAAGCAATCTCCATAGACATCCAAGTCTATTTTCAGAATATTGCTCCCTGAAGTAAAAATGTATGGCATACTTAAAGGATAAAGGCCTTCTAAACTGCAGCAGTGTCTCTTCATGCCCACTTCCAAAGACTCTACAGGGTAAAAAACAAACAAACAAACAGTAAAAGCACTGAACCTTCCCATAGAACTGATGTGCAACCAAGAGTTTTCAATAAGCTAGAATGACAGAATTACTGAGTTAAGATGCTTAGACCTCATCTTTGATTTCCTAAGTTTTATTTTCTTATTTTAACTTACAAGAATTTCACAATGTCTAAAACATATGAGATCTCCACTTCTCTCTCCTTTTCCATCTTCCTCTGTTCACCAAGGTCACCTAAAGATTCAAAGTCTTTCAACAGCATATTTTAAAGGTTCTGTTATCTTTGGCCCCAAATTTCTGCAGAAGGTCGATAAATTATTTTTGCACAGAACTCATAGGAAAATACAAGAGGCAACAGCTTCCAGCAGATGGGCCAACAAAGAGCTTGATTTCATAGTGTCCAGAGTGCTGCTATGCTGTAAGCGAGCAGCACTGTGTGGCAATGTACATGGCACAACCACAGAATCACGGAATAAGCTGAGTAGAAAGGGGCCCACAAGGATCATCAAGTCCAACTCCTGACCCTGCACAGGACATCCCCAAGAGTCACACCATGTGCCTGAGAGCATTTTGCAAATGCTTCTGGAACTCTCTCAGGCTTGGTGCTGTGACCACCTCCCTGGGGAGCCTGATCCAGTGCCCAAACACCCTCTGGGTGAAGAATCTGACATCCTGACTTCCAACCTAAACCTCCCCCGACACAACTTCAGGCCATTTCCTTGGGCCCTGTCACTGGTCACCACAGAGGAAAGATCAGTATCTGCCCCTCTTCTTCCCCTCACGAGGAAGTTGTAGACTGCAATGAGGTCTCCCCTCAGTCTTCTCCAAGCTGAACAGAACAAATGACCTCAGAATTTACTCAGGAAGCATTCTGACTTGCTAAGTTTTTCCCATATTAAATCCTACGGCAGTATGCTGTAGCTTTCATGCTCACCATCTGACATTTTCCATTTTCCTAATGTTCCAAGTAGCATTTTTAGTTGAAACCAGCATCCATAAAACTCATACAGCAAAAATGGAATTATTCCAGGAGGCTAAAAAAATACCCTTTATAGATATATATTCAGTCGAGAAACAATCTACATCTAGAAAATGCTTCTATATTTAAGCAGGCTTATACTCATCAGCTGATTTTGTAACTGGAAGTCTAAGAAAAAGTGACTTCTAGGCCAGAAGACAGCACCCACATTAACTCCCAGTCAAAACCACAGAGGAGGCAGTGATTATTTTACACAGTATTCAGAAAGTTAGAGAATTCCATCATAAATTAGGATCCCCAGCTCAGTTTGACCCTCAGTCTCTAAGCCACATCTCACAGGTATCAAAATCACGTCCTTGCTGGCATGCTCTGAAGCAAGCTGCTCAAGCCTGACACTGAGAAAGGAGCAAAGCATAAGCAAGGGAACCTTGTGAACAGTAGACCCATGGCAGCACTATCTCAAGCACAATCTCTAGAGCCATTTCTATGTTAAATGCTTTAAAAAGACATTGGATACAACCAAGGATTTTCAGATGAAGGCTAGAACCCAAGAATCCATCCTTCAAAGTCCACAGCTGCACAAGATCACATAGAGACACTTCAACCTCTCAAGAGAAATGACATTTCAGACACACTCCCTCTGTTACATAAAAATGGGCTATAACTAATTTGAGGCTCCACTTGTGTTGCCAAACACAGATCCCCACTCAGGCCTAGTCTAACACAATTACTGACTCAAACATAGTTTCTCTGCTGATTGCTTCTTTCACATATCTATGAGCATCTGCTTCCCCAGTTTTTGCATTGTAATACATTTAGGTCATGAATCCCTTGGGAAGGAGCACATTTCTGTGTTTGCCTCTATACAATATGGGACTAAACAGGACTCAGGGTTTTAGGCCCTGCTATTAAACAAGCTATTATATTTTATGGGATTAACAGTTTTAAGGGACAGGAAACATAAACTTCTGTAATTTAAACAGTAGACAATGATGTAAGTTTGGTAAGATCAAATGTAGAAAACAAGCTTAGTTGAAAAGGAAATGAATGGTTTTATGCTACCAGCTATATTTGGTTTTCCTTTTTGCAAACTGGCTAATGTTTATGAATTTTACCCTTTCCGCCACTCTTCTTTCTACTCTTTAAAAATAAAACAATCATTTTGTATGGTACATAATGGGGGTAGGGAAATGTTCTGTGATCTAGTGCTCTGAATGATGAGGAACTAGTCAGAGAGAATGCATTTCCTTTTAAGTGTCTTATAAATATTTAAAATTAATTGCAGAGCATAACAGGAAAAAAGTTATGTGTTCAGATCACCTCCAAGTTGTAGCCCTTGTGCACTCTAGGGCACTCTGCTGCAGCAATAACACCTCACAAAAAAGGTCCACCTTCCATGTGACCTGGCCTTACTCTCTCAAGTGTTTATAAAACAGTTGATGGCTACCAGAGATGGTAGTCAGTGAATGAAACAGTACAAGAATGACTTCTTAAAAACAAAACAAAGTATAAAACCCAAACTAACTAAAAACAAAAACAGCACCCCAAACAAACTAACTAAAAACAAAAACAAATCCCAAAACCGTCAAGGTAGAAATAGGAATCTATGATGAGAATAAAACACGGCACTTCATATGCTGACTAGTACTGTCAGGAAGCCACCAGAAGTAAGTGGAAGATCTGGCTGACCTTACCAGTTTGCAAAGAAGGACATTTTGAGGAGGAGCCTAGCAGGACTTAACATAGCTATGCACGTTATTACCAGCTTAAGCCATGACCAACAGTTAGAAATCAAAATAGAATACCTTTAGTAAAACTGATAGCATCTATTTTTCATTACCTTTCCCTTCTGCCAACACACCCACAAGCAACAAGCACAGGTGTGCTCAAGCAGTACTGGTAATACCCAAACTAACCTGCCTTGAGACCTGCCCACTGCTGCCTCTTAGTTTGGTGCAAAACAGCTGCATGAAAAAGCAAAAAGGTCAAGGGGCAATGTGGGAGCAGAAAACCCAAGAGGATCTGAAAAAAAACAGCTAGATGCCTGGAGGCATGGGCAGAGAGCAGCTGCAAAGAAGTGGAGCAGTTTCTAATGTTGCACTTGCATCAGTCCAGGTGCTCCCCAGTTCAGCTGAAATGTTTACCCTGGCACATAACAATTAGCAGGTACTGCCATTGCCAACTATACTGGTATAGTTTCTTGGAAGTACAACTACACATATGTAAGATAATTAGCACATATTTTTCTAGTATAAGACGAGCAGACTAAATCTGACCTTTTCTCTGCGTTTTGAGAAAACCAGTGTAGGCAGATATTTCCATTATTCTGACCATCCTGACTGCCAAAGTAGTTTCTCATCAGATCATAGCCAGACATCATGCTGGCAGGATGCTCTTCCCCTCTGCTGAGAAATGTCACAGCATGCACCCACAATCACAGGGCATAACTGACCCCTGCACAGCAGACACACCTCTCAGCTAGGAGATCGCACTCTAGCTTGGATGCTGTTATGAACAATCCAAAGATATAAAACACAGTTAATTCTATTATAGTACTATTTCATGGACATGGTAATCAGTGTTGACTGCTACTGTTGTGATCCTGGAACAAAGATCATAGTAATTGCACATTTTTGTCAACTATTACTATTGTGAATTTCCTGGATAAACACTTAAAACATGCACATCTTTTCAGATGACACAACACAAATAAAGGTTAAAATCACAATAGCATACTCCCACTGGTTATTTGGTGAGTAGGCCACACTTTGGCGATTAGTTGATGCTATACTGATGGTTCATCAGGCAACTATTTGTTGTATTTGATATTTGGGTATTTGATATTCATAGAATCATAGAAAGGCTTCGTTTGGAGGGGACCTTAAGATTATCTAGTTCAAATCCCCTCTGCCATGGGCAGGGATGCCACCCACTAGATCAGGTTGCCCAGGACTCCATCCAACCTGGCCTTGAACACTTTGAGGAATCCACAGTTTCACTGGGCAACCTGTTCCAGTGCCTCACTACCCTCTGGGTAAAGAATTTCTTCCCAACATCTCATCTAAATTTCTCCTCTTTCAGTGTAAAAACCATTCTGCCTTGTCCATCACTATCTACCCACATTAAAAGTTGCTCTCCTTCATTTTTATAAGGCTCCTTTAAGTCCTGGAAGGCCACAACAAGGTCTCCCCAGTGCCTTTTCTTCTCCAGGCAGAACAACTCCACCTTTTATAGTGTGTCTTCAGACGAGAGGTCCTCTAACCCTCTGAATCTTTACATCACTTTGCTGTTTTATCTCCTGAAAAGTGTGGGATTCTGCTAATTAGAAACAATTCTGTTTAAGTGTCACTTGGTTTGCTTTGCTCCTTGCTATAACTGCTCACATACCTTTGTCATTTAAGAATTCAGTTATCCTGCTACATATTACCCTTGATGAAGCAAAAACATTTTGTGGTATCAGACCTACTTCCTCACTGATGAAAAAACTACTCTGTGTCAGAACACAAAGCATCCAAATTTATGAGGCCATAACTGTGAGAGTTCTTTAAGTTTCCAGATAACAAGAAACACATCCTTCTGATCAATGAGACCCTCCAGATTTTGATAACCCGACTGATTAAAGACACTTTTCTCCCTTGAAAAAACTACAAGTCTCAATCATTTTCATGGCTTTACTGGGAAGAAGTCTAAATTATATCACTAAATCCCTACACACAAAACCAACGTCAACTTTCATGTCTTGAATAGTACACAGAACACATCAGAATCTTCCCTCATTGAAATAAATAGCCATTGTCTGTACACAATGTCTGTGTGTAATACCACCCAGAAGTCTGACACTTCAGTCATAGAAATGCAAAGTATCAGGCCACCTTGAAAAATGTACAATCCATGGGCTTGATTCAGCCTGGCCAGGGAGAAAGGGAACAAATCACCTTAAAAAAATACATTATCAGTCTTACCAACTGATGACAGTGTAAGGAGTATTTGCACTTAAGCAATGATCATATTTATCTGTAAGAAACAGGGTGTTCAATTTGAAAAGAAACAAAAAGAGGGTAGCAATGGGAGTCAAACATCCAAAACTGACAGCCGTAACTGACTGCAGTTAGGCTGTGGCTCAAGAAGATTTATACATTTTGAAGTATTCAAGAAGTTTTGATGAGTCTCTCTGTGTCAACTTCTCCTGTTTTCACAGTTAGCTGTACTAGAAATGCATGCAAGTTGTTCAGTGGGCAAATAGTCATCTCAGTGGAGAATATTAGTGGCTGGTAGACCTGTGCAGCTCCTCAGCTCTGTAAAATAAAGAAAAATAGGACAAGCAACAATAACCTTGGCAAGAACCTTGTACTGGTTGGATAGCATAAGGCTCTTTCTGTCAGACACTGACACTCCTTATTCCCAAATATAGAGCCTACCTCCCTCAAAACAGGAGAGTAAGCTGCTCCAGAAAAAACACTTGCAGTTTTTTTTTCTCACAGAGCAGCATAGATAGGAAGGACTGCAGGGTGACTTAAAGTCAATCCACAGGTCATACTCTGTCAGCAGGATGGCACAGCCAGGTATCTCACTAGGGCTGGACTGCAAGATGGATGAAGCACAGGAACAACATCTCAGTGCTGCATTTTAAAGAAGTGTGAACAAAAAGACTCAAGTCAATTCAGCTAGCAAAAGGCAGACTAAAATTGCCCATGAGGTGGGATCCGCTTCCTATAAGGGATCATATTACAATATTTCCTCAGATTAGTTCATTTATTTTAAATTATATATGTCAATTGTGCTATTCCCTGAAGCACATTTAAAATAAATTTCCAGATTAAGATTCAGTCAGGAAAAATGAAATTACATTTTGGTCTAGCTCTAAGTATTGGTGTCAGTGAAGACTTGAGCACACTCTGCTCTCCACGGACCATGATAGAGTAATAGTTTGGATTGGAAGAGATCCTTAAAGATCATCTAGTCCATGCCCCCTGCAATGAGCAAGGTCATCTTCAAGTAGATCAGGTTGTTCAGATAATTCTGGGAAGTTTTGGGTTCCCGTGCTCCCTAAGCCTGCACCTGTTCTGAGGTCCTCTGGTCCCAAAGCAATGGTTTTGAGTAAGGAAAAAAGGTCAGGAAAAGACCCACAAGATTTGAAGTGTTCTCCATATTTTAAGTAAGACCATTCTTACAGATTATATTCATCCAATAGTAGTGATTAGCCTGCAGTGTGTGGCTAAGTTATGTTCCTTGTCTTTTTGCCTTTGCATGGTTTTCCCTGTTATTGTCTCTCTCCCTCTAGCACAGGCTGGTGATTTTTTTCCACTGTATGTTTACTAGTTTTCTAAATTTCTAAATATAGTTTCTCTCAACTCTACCACCTCTCCTACGGTTTTTCTGTATCTCTTTTATATTATCTGTCATCCAGATAAATTATTCCTCTGCCTCCACGCCTCAGTAACACATGGACTCAGAATGGTTTGGGTTCAAAGGGAGTTTAAAGGTCATCTCATCCATCTGCCCTGCAATGGACATTGCACTTTCTCCAGTCTAGGCACATCTGAGCCTTTATCAGACCTAGCACATGCCGAGGACAGTTCTCTGAATCTTTTGAGAGGCGTGAATGCCTGCTTAGCACAGAAGGCAAACTGCACCTCCTGTTAGAAGTTTGTCAAGTGGTAGAGCTCTCTAAGGTTATTCCCACCCCACATTCTTTATATTTCCTCTGCATATATTTCTATGCAAACACTTTCTCTTCCCACACTTGTTTCTGTGCATATGTCTCCTAGCTGGTTAGAATTTGGCATCTACGTAAGACCTTGTTAGCAAAAAAATACCAACAAAGTAAATTCTGTTTGTGTTACTAGTGAGGCAGACAGACTGAATTTTGATGAACAAGGATTTCCATCCATTGCAAAGAGTCTGGTAGCTCAGGGCAGTATCTGCAGAATGGACAGGTTTCACTGAGGAGTGCAAAACACAGCAAATTGATGGGGAAGACACTGGCAGGATCAAGTCTGAAAGATGCCTCTACTGGAAAAAGTCATCAGAAAAAGGTGCCTCAGGCCCCTGGGAGATACATCATTCAGGCTCATCAGCCCAGATAATACCCATGTAGGAAAAAGCTCCTTACTTGCTAAGGTAATTTGAAGTGGGAAAGGATGGAGTAGAGTACAGAAGCATCAGGATGTGTGGTATGAAAACTCAAAAAAAACTTAAAAAAAAAAAAAGATTGGATTAAAAATAATGATCCAAAGTCAGAGGTTATCTGTTTGAGATCTTCTAGAGAAGCTATTTTAATATGGTCTCCCTCAGCTTTCTGCCTCTGCTCCTTGAGGTGCCTAAAAGGAATTTAAAAATAAAAACCAAGACAGAAGAAAAAATACACCATGAACAAAAATAAGACTGACCTTTTTCTGTTTCCATGTAAACTTCCAAGAATATTGAGAAAGGTGCCAGACCATTTTTATGACTCAAAAATATTTTTTCTTCCCTTTTCATGATATTACCTGTTATTTGCCTTTTGTTTACTCAAAACACAGCCACAGTTTAAATAGACAATATGAGCTATGTTACTACATAATTTAAGGTCAGATACCTTGTGTTTCTCAAATCTGATAAAGAAAAGCTGGCTTCTCTTAAAGCATGCTGTGGCTTGAAATACAAGATTGTGGGTTTGGAGTCAGACATTACTCTTGTTATCTTCACCAAGCTTTCACACTTGAAAGGGAAGTCCCGCCTCATTCTCTTTGCAGGTGCCACCATAAATGTATTTAATCACCTCCCCTTTTTCAACATTTTTTTTGCAGATGGGATTAGTGTCCTGCTTTCCTCAAACTAAGACTAATTACTACCTCCTTCCATTGTGGAATTTTTTCCCAACTTTTTCCTTAAGAAGCTGCTCTTCTGCATCATATTACTTTTAAGGAGGAAAATCAGTCTTTCATAACATCATGTCTTCCTTGTCTCTCTGTGAACACTTATTTAATACATTGCAAGCACATTATATCTAGACTATCTTTTGACACGGTCAGCTAAAGATCTGCTGGGGTGGCTGGGGTAAACACACAAAGCTGCACCTCTTCCATCTCTTTCACTGAAGAAAAGAATCATAACTTTAAATTAAACAAGCACTGATAGTGAATATGCAAACCACAAGGCTATTCTACACTGTCACACTGCAAGAATCCAACTATTTTGTAGAAACTGGTACAAGCTCATCCACAGAGATACACTTTAGGAGATTCAGCAACTACCAAAAGCTAAAAAATTCAACTTCAAAATTTGGGAGAGTAAAAAAATTTAATTCTAGGCCTCCTTCATTCCTTTTACCTCAACAGCTCTGCCTCATTCCTGCAAATGCTCCAAGTGTTCTGGTCTACATCTAAAAAAACTTCTAAAAAATCTCTACTTAACATTTTTGCAGAGCTTTAATACCAGTTGATGTATTTGGTGTTCAGGATTAAGTAACTGCATAATAACTAGTGACAGACATTTACCAGCCTTCAGAAATTTTGTGGTCAAGAAAGAATAATATCTAGGATTAATGGCAGTTTGATCTGAGAATCTGAATGTTAAGGCAAAGGATTTTACTGCCACTTTAGACAGGCAGCCTTTTTTCATGGGGAAAATAGCCCCAAAAGTGTTCTCCAAGAGAGCAGTCTACATCATGTCATGTTTATCTGAAATTATCTAATCAATTAAGCAGCATGGCATATCTGACAGAATAAACATTTAATAAGGATGCAATGTTTCTAAGTTCAGTATCAGTTAACATATCATCATCCACTGCTCAAAGTCTCTAATGCTCTTTTATTTCAAGTCTGTAGTACTTGCTTGATTCAAACAGCTCCAGACAGCAGCTTATTAGTACTGTTTATCCATTAATACAACTATGAACATCACACAATGCACAAATCTTTAGAGCTCAGTATCTAAAGATAAGTAGGACTAAAGCATGCTTTTTCATGCTATAAAAGCAATTTGTTCCCCAGAATTATTTTCCAGCTTGACTTGAAAGATTATTATAAATGGAAAGAAAGGGCAAGAGAAAAAAAAAGCCAGTGTTCAGACAGTGACATTGTAAAACTATATTCCTACTTCAGGGATGTGAAATAATTCATAAGATAATAAAACATACACTGTTTTTCATATGTAATAGTTTATTCTTGCCAGAGGACAGATCCAGTTGTAACTAATCAGCGGAAAAGCTTAATGCAGTAGCTGCAGAGAATTCCAACAGCAGCTGTAATTAAAAAAAAACCAGAACACACACACCAAAAAACAGGGAAAGTGTTTTCTGTGAAAACTACAACAGTAATTTCAATTTATAATTGCCTTCTATGGCAATCACGAACGTCTTTAGAACATAATAAAGGCCAGCAATTAGGACTTCCCAATGCTTAAAACGTTTAAGCAATATTTTTTGCTTTTTAAAAAAAATCACAAAACCTGTAAATAAAATCCCTGAGTAGGAAATCTGTCAGATAAAACTCCAGGCAGAAGCACCCTGACTTGAAGTGCCTACTCTCAGACAGAAGCAACATTTGTTGTCAGAGCTGGTCTACACACAAACCAGAATTGGGTTCACCAAACCTATAAACTTCAAGGCCAAGCCAAAAGCTGTTTGGGCATTTCAACGGGCAATCCCCATCAGATGAAAAACCCTTTATCAGAATTCCTGCTATGATATTGCTGAGATATGTAGGGTGAGACCACCCAGTACACGATCAGCAGAGACATGGAAGGGAGACTGCATTTCAGGGAGAGAAGTAGCACCAAGAGAGAGGAAGCAAAGCAGCTGGCTTAAAAGCCATCCCAAGAAGCACTCAGATACATCAAGCTGGCTACTCCTGAGAGAAATTTCTGCTACAGAACAGCCCATGTGTTCTCAAAGACAAAAAGCATAGGTATGAGCAGCTATACCCTAGGCTAAAACCAATTGCAGAATGACTGTAGGCCCTTAGAGGCTCCAAGAATGAGACATCTGACATCAGGTATTTAGTCCAGGGCTAACACCAGAGATACCCAGATTTTAGAGGGGAACTGTTGTGATTTACATTTCTACTAGCATAATTGCCAGTGTGCAGTTCAGGCTATGCCTGAGAAGAATAAATCAATACTACTTTCCTTGGATGTTTTGTAAATCAATTACTCCAGAAAATACCTTGACCTTGCTTCATCAATTTCTGTTTTATGGGAAGTGAGCCGCTGTCCTTAGGCATTGGCAAAAGTATATGAGGTTGTAGAGCACCAAAAAAGAAAGAGTCTGAATAACAGTGAACTAAACATATTAAACAACCTGCCCTGACTTATTAACTAGAAATAAGAGAGCCACCATCCATAAAGAATATTGGGGGTTTTGGATGTTCAGATCTGGGACTTCAGTTTAGGTTCAGAACAGGAATGTTCTCAAGGGTTCAAATTAGCAAACCATTTCTTCTCATAATAAAAGACTTTGGCCTAAGAATCATATAATAGAGAGTTCTTAACATCTCCCTGGGTCAGGCAATGATGCAACCAAACACAGGCTGCTAGTTCTAGTCAAACTCTGGAATTTTACTGTAATGAAATGAAGGTGCAACATACTGCTTATAACAAAATGTCCATCCCAGGAATTTGTCTGTGCCTCACTAAGAGATAGGTCCACAAAAATGACATCTCAGTGCTAAGTAGCTGTCACAGGATCAAGTGAATGGTAACAAGAAGATATTAGGAAAGAATTAACTGGCTTCTTTCATGTTTCAAACACCTTGAGAACTCTGTATTTGTAGTTGCCACACTTCATTTGGATAGGATGTTAAAATGCAAAAAGACTCAGAGAACACCACAAGGACACTTCACAGGCACAAAACAATGTCAGTATGGGTAACATTTAAATAGATGAGCACTGAAAGGACACTACAGGACCTCTACTTTGGTGACAACTGGACATGATGGTCACTACCTCTTCTAATACAAGAACTACCAGGCACCAAACACTACTAGTTACAGGTACAAGTCAAACAAAAGCAGATGATTCTTCACACAGGCAAGGCTAGTCTGTGAAAGTACTGAGTAAAGGATGTGGTAGATGCTAGCAGTTCACTGTTTCAAAAAACAGCTGGGCAAATTCATGGTAGAGAACTTCACCAACAGGTGTCAAGTGGAAAAAGATATGGAAAAAAAAGCCCAACTAAACAACAAACTAACAACCCACACTCAATACACTGACTTAATTTTCCAAATCATAAAACTGCTTAGGAAACTATTCTGGGAGAACACCACTGTCTAAGAATTGTTAAATTCTTTCCCAGGTTTTTCCGCAATGAAAGACCACTGCCAATGCAAGACCTGCAAAGACCTTGAACAGTATTCCATCCATTCTTGTGAAGACATCTTCCTTTTAGCTAACAAAACCCTTCTAAACATGAGCATAATTTTCAATGCAATTGCTCATATATTAATTTCATAATGCTTCACTCACTCTGTCTCTCCCATGCCTTCCCTTTCTCTCTTTTCAGATTAAGGAAAATCCAGATGGGGTGCAGGTGCTGCAAAATGATACGAAGGTACAATAGAACAAGAGTTGCTTAGACGGAATAAAGGAAAAGCATTAAACCATGTGTCTGTGCTCCCCCACACCTGTTGCTTTAATTAGCCACTGTAAAAGGTTGGAGTTTTCTCAAAGTTTACAGCATCTTTAAGCATGGCATATAGATTTCCTATGAAAATCCTTTTAATCTACTGTAATTAAGCTCCACTTCTATAATTCCTATCCCACAAAAAGAATTGTGTTGCATTGAAAAATCTTCTTTAGTAGAGCTTTTTTTCATTTATGTAGCATGAGCTTCCCTCAATTCAGCAGAACAAGGAGCACACACTTTGTCAGATCCTCCCTCTCTCCCAAGCGATGAAAACTAACTAGTTTCTTGCTTCCATCACAGCTGTTAAATGTAGTTAGTTGGGGGAAGAATTCCCATATTAAAAATCTCCCTAGAGAGGAAGACTAGCAAGGTTTATAAAGACCACATTTCACCCCCCCTTGAGGGTTACTACTTCCCTTGGCCACTTCTGTAGAAAGGTAAGGAAGTGGGGAGAAAATAGTGCTATGAAAGATAAAAGAAAGATAAAGAAAAGAGAGAGGCCCTAGAAGAGAGAAGTAAAGAAAACTATAGAGCAAGAGGAAGAAAATAAATCAGGAGGGGGAAAAATAAAAGGACAAAAGACTTGAAAGAAGAACACCAGGAAAACAATGAGAGATATTTTAGCAACTACGTGAGGACATATTAATTAACAATCCACGTGACAACTACTTGTTGGCTAATCAGCTCCCCAGAAAAAATAAAAAATAAGGCTGGAAATCAGCACACAGTTCTCCAACATCCTCCTTATGCTCCTGGTGAATCTCACTATAGGGGTTAGTTATAATCAGTCGGGGAGACAGCAGCCAACAGAACAGTTCAGCATTTCCATTTGGTTTAACTTATACTCGAGACCCAAGGTAATGCTCAGTGACACTCCTTCCTCAAGACCTTCTTTTTACTAATTATATTGATTGACATCCTAAGTAACATTTTCTTTACAAATTTTCCTTACTCCAGCTATATTTTTGATCCAGAAGAAGCACAAGCATCTGGATGCATCCATGAAGTAAACAGCTATAAATACAATGAACAAGGCAGCAATAAATCCAAATTCAAAGAGAATAGTGGAAATGAACACAAAAATGAACTCCAGAAGGATGAGGTAAACAAAACCGAAAATGAAAATCTGGGAAAAAATAGAACAGACACTCTCTGGAATCACAGAGGGAATGATTCTCAAGAGGATAGCCTCGTGAAGTGTGTTGTGAAGCTCGATGTTGCAGTCAATGGTGGCAACTCTGGTGCTCAGCACTCCATGCTCAACACCAACACAAGCCCAGTGAAAGAAACCAGTGAAAAGGGAACATCCAGCCAGTCAGAGGCTTCTTCAGCCAGCAACAGAGACTTTTACACCAAATCAAATAGGCCTGGACAAAAACTTGACCTAGAGACAGGCAGGCAGAGTAAGGCAGCCAGCAATGTGCCTAACAGTATTCCAGACTCCCAGTCTGCAGAAGACAGCATCTTTCTCAAAGGAAAGTCAATATTGGAGACAGAAAACAATGACATAAGACTGCCAGATATTGATTATCCCCAAAACGGCAATCAAACTGGGAACTATGTTGAAAAAGACAGCTTTCCAGTCAACTATGCAAATTCAGATCAAAACACTAGTGCTTCAGCAACAGAGGACCTTTGTGTAACCCCACCTTCGTCAGACAAAGAGAGCAGTATTGAACCTTTTAAAACTGACTCTGTAAGTCTGAGTGAGAGCCTTATGGGTGGTATCACTGCAGTGGCTGTTACCAAAGTCGCACAGGCAGACACATACACCAACCACAAAGATGTCAATGGAGAAATTGAGGAGGAAGATGCAGAAGTTGCAGCAGCTCTGGCTGCACTGGAAGCTGCAACAGCAGGAGAGGACCTGGAAGATGATGACGAGTATTAGATGGTTTCTTTCTAATACACTGGATAAGATCCAGATGTTATTTCTGGATCTAAATTAACAGACAGCACACATGGAAAGCTGTTATGAACAGCATATATAAAAGGAGTTGGGACTAAACCTCTGTCCCTTCAGCTATTTTATAAAGCCTTTTAATTTCTACTGTCTGAGGTATGGAAGTGCTCCCTTGACTAATGGTAATACTCTTCTCTATGGGCTCAAACAAGAGGGCAAAGCACCATTCTTCCACACAAAATATTCAGCTGTGCACCCACCCCATCTGGACTCATGCAAGCATTTCCTTTGTTTTTTCATGAGGGTCAGTGCATGTTCCAGATTCACAGAACTTCCATTATTTAAAACACGACTGTTGAAGCCATGGAATTAGAAACCACAGATTTTCAGCAGCAGCAGAAAAAACTACATAAAAGTGCCAAAGTTCTATCATCTACTGAAATCTGAAATAGGGAAGGCAGCTTGGACTGAACTTTACCATCACTATGGTTCCCTTATGGATTAAGCCTAAATCTGTGCACATGCACCTGACATTAGAATGATAACATCGTTTCTCCCCTCACACCTCCCCTCAACAGTGTTTGATACCTCATGTGTTGCTGCTTTAGTTCCTTAAAACACCAGAAGCCCAGTCAAATCCAAGAGAGTGGGTAACTTTCTGTTGGTTTAATGTGCTAAAGTAGCTCATGTAAGAATTGCACACACACTATCAGAGAGGCCAGAGACAGATCAAAACTCAGACCCTGCCAGTTTGGATAGATTAAAACTGTTGTACAATGACAGCCTGAAACCTTTGAACTCCACTAAATTTTCCAGGTGCACGTCAGCTGGCTTAACAATACAGTTTTCAAACAAGTTGTGTCTCAAACATCCCCAGCAAGATGTGTTTTGTTTATACAAAACCAGCAAGAGCCGATGTGAAATCCTCCTTGGCGCTGCTGTAGTCCCTAAATTTACAGCAGGAAAGGAACTGAGCTTCCAAACTGGACTAAGCATAAGATCTGAAGGCAGTTACATTCTTGGAGGGGCTGCATTTCTAATGGGAGAAAAAAAAAATGGAGGCAGAGACCAATTTGGTGCTGCCAATTCAGCAAAAGTATGGTTGAAATAGAAAGTGCTTGACATTTTATATTGAAATTTTGTGGTTTCCAAGTTTTTGTTATAAATGCCTAATAAATTTTTTAACCATATAAAATAATCTGGTGGCTTTTGTACTTTATGCATTTTCTGAATATAAAAGTTAAAGAAGTTAAAGAAGATATAGCCTTCATTAGATACATGAAAAGCACCAACAATGTATTTCCCTACAGTGTACACTGATTTCAATTTCTCAAAACATTAATGATACTCCTAGGAGCAATTAAAACAACCTGAAGTCTCAGCTTCTAGAGAACAACATTCAGCTACAGGCAAAGTCACAACATTGTATCTGTAAAAGAAAAAAGCTTTATATGGTTTTAAAGTATTGTAGTACTGTTGATTTCTCTACCACTTTCCTGTTTTAATAGGTCCTTCTGAGCCTTTTCATAAGTGCATGGAAGTTTTACATATGCATTTGTCTTTCAAAGATTACTACAATACTGAAAGTCAGTGGAAATGTTGGCATGTTACAAATGTGAGTTATGCTGAATTTGTAGTTTCAATTTCCTAAATGTGATTTAGTTTTCCAAAAGACTAATTCTTACCAGTGTATCTCATTTTGCTAAATGAGAATATAATACCTCAACATCTATTAAGGTCTGTGTATATGCTATTTCATCTATTAATTAAAAAACCTATATTATACATTTTAATTATATTGAAACAATGAAACTTAATCTATTATTTCTCTGGAATTTCTCTCTCCTTGCATGTAGATGGAAATTGGAATACACTAAATAGCACAAGAGCATCACTTCAAAATTAAATGTATTAAAACTTCTTTAACATGCTGAATACAGAAGGAAGTTAATTTATTAAAGTTATTCGACATTAAAAACTAATTTATTTTTAAACAATTCTGTTGATAAAAATTCCTTTCAGACATTGTGTCCTACATTTTGGAACACAGATATCGCAAAACATTCTAGAGTAATTGTTATAAGCAGATTAAAATTTTTTCATTGGTCTTTCCAATATGAAATGCCTTTGGCAGACTTTTTTTCTTTACCATCATGAAATCAAATCAGAAACTCCTCAGCTTGTTCCCTTGGCCAAGCTTTTCAAATTCCATGCATTCACATATACTGCCTAGGACTCCCTTCTCCATTAACGATTCTAAGTTGGCATCTCAGGGAGGTTTGTTTTTAAGTTTTCCTTCATCTTGAACCTTCACAATCCTAAACTTCAGATCAGACAATCCTTGAACTGAACTAGATGAGTAAACAGAAAACAGGAAATACTGCCTGCCCCTAAAATGGTACTACTGCTGACCACTTCTGCAAATTCTGTCCCACCTACTTAGTGACTTTTTCAATTTCAATCTGTTGAAAGTTTTGAAGAATCTAAATGTGCATCTTGGCCTTTGTAAAAAAAATTGAAATAGATTATAGCAATTTACTGCCTTAACATAAGCAGCAATAACTTTTTAAGTGTTTTATTGTTAAATGCCATTTTAACTTTTAAAAAACGGTTTAGCCCAATTTCACAACAGCT
Organism: Eopsaltria australis; assembly: GCA_034509425.1. Lineage (NCBI taxonomy): Eukaryota > Metazoa > Chordata > Aves > Passeriformes > Petroicidae > Eopsaltria > Eopsaltria australis. Next base: position 661,204 of record JAVTVJ010000048.1, read on the forward strand.
TTTATTACATGCAGCTACTCCCCCACTCTCTTCATTAGTCAGGGAAAAGAAATATTCCCTTGTACAACTTAGTCTGGAAAACAGAATTCTCTCAAAACTGCAGGAAAAACATCACCTCTCTTGATTTTGTTTCTACTCCAGTTGTTGAAGTACACATCCCGAGCAGTCACCTCACAATGACTGTGATCAAAGCTATCGAGGTTACATCATTCTCTGCTCTGAATCTTGACTGAAATTATTATAAACAGGATTTAACAGGTTTTTGCTTTAATTCATGGTTCAATTACTATACACTACCAACTTTCATTCATTAACAAAACAAAAAACCTCAGAAGTCTTTCAGGAAATACAGCATCCCAAAATTATGTCAGGTTGAAGATAACTTAAGTACTCAACCAGTGCCACAATAAAACCCATGTCACATGAAGACAGTAGTTTAAGTTACTTATTTGCTCATTAGCCTCCCTTCTGTTTACTCTGAGCTAGAGATTAGCTTGATTATTATGAGGGTGTAGAAGCAAAAAGGAGAAAGGCAACACCCTCAGCTATTCAACTTAACCTCAAGCATGGCCAGATTTTCAATCATCTGTGATCACAAACCCTATCCCCTCTCTGCTATTAATATCTGGAGCCAGTACCAAGTAATTTACCTAGACTTATGCAAAATGAAAGGAAGGTAAGTGACAAAGGGCAAGATAACTAAAGGGCAAAATGAATGTATGAATGAGATTAAAACTGTTTAGGTATTCAAGGACAAACTATAGCAATCTGGCCAAGAATTAATAACTTAGGTTGTTTCCATCTCACATCTCTTTAGTTTTTATTTGAGATCCTCTTCCAGAAATAATGTATTAAATAATTTAGGGGCATTCCTCAGATTAGCAATTTCATAAAATCTTCAGGAATAAAAAAGATCCATGCAAATGTCCTTAATTTCAATTTTCCTGGTTTCAGCTGGGATACAGTTAATTTCTTCTCAGTAGCTGTTATAGTGCTGTGTTTTGGATTGAGAATGAGAATGATGTTGACAACATATTGATGTTTTGGTTTTTTGGGAAGTCTTGTTTATCCTAAGTCAAGGACTTTTTTTCTTGTCTCATGCTCTGCCAGGTGCACAAAAGAAACTGGGAGGGAGCAGAGCTGGGACAGGTGGCCTGAACTGATCAAAGGGAGATTCCACACCATAGAAATCATGCCCAATGGGCAGACATTTGGGGTGATGGTGTTTGTCTTCCCAAGTCACTGTTACACACGACGGGGCCCTGCCCTCCGGGGGATGGCTGAACACGTGCCTGCCCATGGGAAGCAGTGAATTAATTCCTACTTTTGTTTTGCTTGCGTGCACAGCTTCTGCTTTCCCTACTATACCATCTACCTCTGAACCCATGAGTTTTCCAGTGTATACCCTTGCAATTCTGTCCCCAATCCCATTGATCCAGGAGTGAGCAAGCAGCTGCTTGGGGCTTGGCTGCTGGCAGGGGTTGAACCATGACATTAACACAAGGTGCACTACAGAAAGAGATTTTGCTGTGGCCCGAAGTAGTACAAGTTTCTCCAGTCTCCAGAACAGACGAAATACTACAGATTTTTAATGCCACAGTTTCGGTTTGGCAGGTAAAAGTGACACAGGGGTTAATCAAACAACTATACATCACACATTGCCAGAACAATGCCAGTCTGATTTTAGTTACCTTTTACTCATTAATCTGCTGCTTACATAGACTTACATAAAAAACTCATCCAATTAGCATCTGCAAAAAAAAACAACCATACCAGAGATCCAGCATTAATCAAAATCAAGACCAATTATCAAAAGCCTTATGAAAGAATATGCATACTCCACCCTGACTGCAAATTACATTTCCAGATTCATGTGTGAGTGTTAATTACCAGGCGATACACGCTGCTATTGTTTTGACATACGACACACAAATCCTGTTCTTCCTCACTGCTTTGATTAAAAATCTGGCTCATAGAGAAGTTTACATTGTTCTTTTTAATAACTGCAGCAGCTACTTCCAGGCCCCTGCAGGGCAGGAGAGGGGCCAAGTTGCTGGGTCCTGACTAGCCACAGCACTGCCCCAGTCCCACAAGGCACCTCACATCTCCCATTAAACTGGGACTTTCTCAAATTTTTTGGTTTAGCTTTTTTTTTTTTACACTGACCCATTCCGACCTTTTTGAATTATCAATGAAAGCTTCATAGCTCCCTCTGCTGCCATCAAGTATGAAATTCAGTTACTCTACCCAAAACCTGCTTGCACCTGACAGAAAACATTGCAGTCCTGTGTCTATACGCATATTTGTGTGTAGAGTCCCTTGAAAATAAGATTAGGGAAATAATAGGGGTATTTTATTTTAAGGCTCTCATAAAGACTGCTAATTTTATTGGATTATTCTTACTGTAAGTCAATATTGAATACCAGTAGTTAAATACCATTTTAATATGATAATTTCAAAATACTGTCTTATTCAATATGAAAATCAAAACATATTATTACCTGAGTATTTAGCTGGATATCTAGTGATACCCATGAAGCAAAAATCATTTTTTCAGAACAGTTCAGACATAAGAGTTCACCTCAAACTGCTTCTGCTCTATCACTACTATTTTTCAGTCTATCTTCCCAAGTCTTTCACACTCCCACTGCTGCCTCTTCTCTGAACCTGCCCTCCCCAGCAGTGCTTCTCCAAACCTGCCCCTCTGCATCAGGTACAAGCTAGGTTTGTAAGTTGTTTTGCTGGTCCTGCTCTGCTCCATGCTGACAGCTATGAAAAGTGTAATGCATCCTGTGCTCTCTATTCCCCAGGACCATTTCAAGACCACCATCACAATAGTGCCATACAAGCACAGGTGCCTCCCGTCTGCCTTTGCTGCACATCTAACAACTCTGCAGCCCAGAAGAGACCGGACTGGGATGACTGACTGAAAACAGGTAAGGAAAGGACAGCTAACAAGGGAAGGGGGCATCAGAGGGTTTACACATATAAAACTAAGGGGTTACACAGAAATGGGTTACACAGAAATGCATTTGCTAACACACACTACTTTGTACTGTAGATGCAGCTACACTCAAAGCCATTGCATCTCTACAGTGCTAGAGGCTGCCCAGATATAATTTAAGAGGTGTTTCAGTTACAACAGGTGTGCTAAGCTAAAGACTGACACAGATCTTCACAAGGCCTGACATACAGAAACAGATGGCCAAGCACTACCCACGTAACTGGCTCTGCACTAAGTCCATGCCACAGGGGATTTGGCATCACTTACCTAAACATAGTAGCAAAATACACCACCAACCCACTCTTTTCTTCCAGGTAATTTAGGAGCCACAGATAATTTGGAGGCTGCTTATTGTAACAGCACAGAGCTTTCAAACCTTGCCACTGCTGTCTGTTTGAAGGCTTCTGCCACATTCTTGCTTCCAGCACTACAGGTCTGGCATCTCTCCTACCTTTTCTTTGAAAATTAGAGAAACAGACTCCTACTTTTCCAAACTGTTCAGCTTCCTTTCCCTTATCCTGCTCCAGCCCTACATATCCTTTTATTAGTTTTGCCTCAGCAGATGACCTTAACCTGACAGGAAGGCGGCTCCAAGGCTGACAGGGTGCCTTCCCGCTCTACTCAATGGTAGCTGCAGAATCAGCCAGCTCCCTCAGAGAGGGGAAAGGGAGCATCCAGAACAAGAGATACCATCAAATCGTGGCTTGAGTAAACAGACCAGCAGTACCTTAGTGCAGGCCCCCTACTACTGGGGGAAAAAAAAAAAAAAAAAAAAAAGTAAAATTAAAAAAAGAAATCAACAAGATGTGGAAATTTGATGTGGAGTTATACTATGTGAGTGACAGAGGAACAGGCCTTGAAAACTAGACTGACCTCCATCTAAAACATCCAGGCCAGCAGGGAAGTGGTGAAAGAGTGTCGTGGGTTTGTGGGCTGCTGGACCTGTCAGAGGTAAGACTCACTGTTGCCTTGTAAGGCGTTGTTTACCTGTTGCCATGAAAGGTAAAAGCTGTAAAATAGCCCAGGTGATTGGAGAACACTGTGGTGATTTGTTTCCTATTTATGTGGTAGTATGTGGGGAATTTTCACTGCACAATAAATGTCTTTGCACACCACCACCTTGTGTGAAGTCCATGACCTCTCTGCTCAATCACTGCAATTTCAGATGCCAGTACTTTGAGCCTAACCTCCCTCAAACAAAATCCCAATACAGGATTTCACAAAACATTGAGAAAAAAATTAAAATCTAAATCCATCTTTGTCCAAGTCTTACATGCTGTTCATTAATACTAGACAGCCAAGACTGAACTACTCTTGTTTACTCATTAGCAGTAGCATTACTCACTTAGCAGGGAAAAGAACAAGTCTAAAGTGCACAGAAACCCTAAATTAATAGATACAAATTGATTCACCTTTCAAACTACAGGTCACAGGTAGGAGTCCTCAACAACCACTAAACAGCCAGGAAACTTAATTCCTTAGGAGAGACAGTCTCACATTCCAACCCAGTATGCACTTTCAGCATTATCAAGCCAGAACAGACCATATGTCCTCCTCTCTTCCAGACAGGGCTAATCTCATAAAAAGGATCTTTCTGACCCACGTGATTTTGCATTCGCATGCAGTTAATTACAAGCTCAATTTATTTGCAGGGGGGAAAAACCGAAAAAGAAAATGAATTTATCTGGCATAATTTTCTCCTGTCATTTCTTATAATGCTTTTAGTGCCCATCTACCTTTTCTGTGTCTTTCAGTTTGGCTCTGATACATAGCCCCACCGGCAGCCCCATAACTCCAGCAGCCTCAAAAGAGCTCCCCACTCCAAGCTGTACACACACACTCTGCAGGAATACTGGAGTCTGGGGTCATTTCTACAGACAGTGCATAGCTGCAACATCTATCTGCAGGCTTAAGGCCACAGGAAAACACTTGTGCTTTAAGCATTCCCACAGAATGAGAGCAGCTGGCTGAAATTAACACTTTCACCAAGTGATACACAACATGCTTGGGAGTACAGGGACCATGTGACATACCAATTTTGTCAAAGTTTCTGTATATGTGAGAAACAGGGATATAGTTCAGAAAGAAAACGGCAAGGAGAAACCAGGTACACTATGGCACGCTTTTCAACGGAGACTATTTTATAAAGAGATTCAGAAGCAAAAGAAATGCTTTAATCCCTACCATGTTTCAAAAATACATTGCACATGGGCTCTGTGTTCTCTACCAGTAAAATCAGATTTTATTAAACACAGAAGTAGCTTCCCGGACTGTTTTGCTACAGCAGCAAAAGGTAAGATCCTGAATTTTGGAACAATGCTTTACTGAAAAATGAACTGCCTGCACTGGGGAAAAGTAACAGACGAATTAATCCATGTAAAAAAACCAAAATCCATTTGAAAAAAATTCTTGGTGTTTCATTTGAGAACTTGTCTTTGTCAGTCCAGTTATAATAGAGTTTCTCAAACTTTAATACAGCAATCCTCTTGTATTTCAATATATGTATATATTATCTAATAAGAACTGTGTATTACACAGAATTCTTACATAGAAGAAAAAAGGAACAAAAAAAAATTCCTGAAAATGAGACTCACATAGTGTGTTGAATTCCCAGAAGCTTCAGCAGCAGCAGTGTCTCAATTCAGTCTGAAAATAAAGGCCTGGAAGAACTTTTTATATATATATATATTTTTTTTTAACATTCTGAGTATAAACCACAGCTGTATATCAACCTCTGAAATTCAAATACAGAGCTCGAAACAGACCCAACATGATGGTGCTAGGAACACTGAAATAATAAAAAAACCCAAAATATGAGCAAACAGATATACTGATCATCCCAGCTAGCCACAACTTGCTTCAAGGTTCCTTCATACTATTCATACAGCAAAACCCATTTTTAATGCCCTTTACAGACCACAGTCATCTGTGAGAACATAATGTAACAAATTGAGCATTGTAGTATCACAGATTGACACGGGTTGAGAGGAAACAACTGCAAAGAGCTTCCTGTCATTTGTGATTTTTCGTTTCCCACCTTGCAAAAAAAATTAAGAATCAAGTTGAGTATTTTTTTAAAGCTCCATATCAAATATAATAAAAAGTTAAAAGTCTTGATACTTTTAATCTAAGATACCAGCTCGGGTTAAAGCACAGATTTTTGTCTTTCCCATTTAAATACTAAACGAAAGTAATATCTGCAATTGTCCTTTCTGAAGAAAATAAAACTGCTCTGAAGTATATCACACTATAACCTAACCTTCTCACTACTCTCATAAACAAAAACTTAAGAGGCAAGAAGACTGCATTTTACATTTAGATGGTGCAAAAATTAAATTTCACTCAATGGGTGAAGGCTTAAGGAAGTCAGAAGAAAGCTTAAGAACCAATATTTTTTATTTACTGCTTGGTAGTATAAAAGTTGTATATAAACTATTTTGTTAAAAATACATTTGATATGTAAATTTAAGAAAAGCAGACTAATATGGCAATATCCATACCCCTAACAAAATAGCAGTGTAGTGTTAAAGGCAATAAAACAGGCACAGTTGCTAAATCCTCTCTTACTTAGGTAGTAATGCATAAATTCAATCCTTGCACATATCAGGTCTTATAATACCTTACATAATTACTTTATACAGGTAAACAGTGTTTTACATAGCCAACATCTTTCCATCCCTTTTATTCTATGTATTTTTAATGGAATGAAAATAGAAACTACTTTTAAAATAAGAAAAAAAAAATACCTATTACTGTTTAAACTTTCTTCCATCTTTTTGTTACTTATTTGCAGTACTAACCCATCACGTATCAAAATACAGTATCAAGACAAACTATCCTTTTTTAGAAAAAACTTTAGGGACAGTCTGTAACTGTATCTTCTTTCTGAAAATTATTTGAAAACCGCTGTTTTCTCCAATGCCCTCTTTTCCCAGTAACATTTTAGAGCTATCAGTCTCTAGGAAACTGAAAGCTTATTACTATAACGAATACTAATTAAATCTTCTAGAAATATTCTTCACACAAATAATCATGTGAAGCTTAATGTATGCCTGTAAGATGAGTTTGGTGTTTATACTGAAGAGATTTCACAAGCTGAGTTTAAATTTATGGGAGCAGGGAGCAGTGCTAAACACTGAAGTTAGAGTCCCGGCCAAACAGTTATTGTGGGTTCTCAAGGACAAACAATTATCTCTAAAAATATCCATTTACAAAAGAACAATAAAACATTTATTAATTTCAAAATTTAGATTGGTAGTGGTGAGGTTTTTTGGCCAATATAGCATCACTGAAAAGTACATATTGATAGGATCAGTCAGTATCTTGTGGATACACAACAAAGGAAGACCATCAGCAGCACATATTTGCAGCAAGAGTGAAAAAACTTGATGTTTCCTGGCAAGACATAGGAGTAACTAATCTAAAAGCAAGAAGAGTAATTTTGTACACACTGATTGTTAACATTGGATACATAAATAGATGAAGAAACACAATTTTCAGATATGAAGGAGAAACACGATTTAGAGCACTTATATTAAAAAGATTGAAGGTATCAATTTAAAATAAATCCATTTCAAAAACATTCTCTGTTTTTCATTGAGTTCATAATGCAGATTAAGTTATAGTTCTCAAAATATAGTGCAATCTCTACTAAAATGCATTACTTTAGTTTATACTCTTAGGCATTCAGAACGAATGATATTTTTAAGTTTCTATTACATCAAAAGGTTTGCTGAAGTATCACAGAGATTTCCCGCCCCAAAACAGGTAACAGGACAAGGCAAAGATCATAAGTAAATACAAAGAATTAACATCACAATACCATGGTAATTTTAGCATTAAGTCACACTTAAAATATGAAAGGAGTAACTGGTTTAAGATTTTGGTGCCAATGAATACAACTACGCTCAGTCCAATAAAGCCACTCTGAAGGACTTTAGTACATATTCCATAAATTTTTAATGCCAAATACTCCATATCCTTATCTAAGGGTTGAAATATGTTGCCTTAGCTTAATAAGGAACCTGTGGGTAAGAACAAAAAAAGAAAAGCAAAACTATTAGACACTCTTCAAATATGAGTGAGCAATTAAAAGAACACAGGACAACAAAAGGCCTTGAGGAAAGTAACCTCATCGAGCTCATCCATCTGCGTAGGAAAAGATGCTTTTCAGCCTATGTTAAGTTATAAAGGAGAGGTACAGGTCCGGGGAACAATAATTTAATTTAACATCTCATTTAACCAGTCTCTGCTGTACCCTGCACAGAATTCAAGGGCTTATATATTAAAGGCACACATGCAGATTTGGCTGGCATAATTATTTCTTTGTATGTTTTACTTGGCTACAAGCAGTTAGATTAAAAGAATATTTTCATCTTTCAAAGGCTGGCTTTTATCTTCAGCAAACACTTGCCAATTCTAGAGTGGGCAGAATAGAAGAAAAATCCAGATGGACTACTGGGGTGTATTACTCTTAATATTGAGCTCATAAATGCCTGTCTAAGTACTAAAAAAGTTTAAGACTTGATAAAGCTTTTACCTTTCCTGTCCAAAAACTTGTATGTATGTTTTCTTTCCAAGATGAAGTCATTCATTATGATGTCCACAGAGCTCAACAGTATTTAAGTGTCTAAATCTTACTATTTTACTGGTCAGAAACCATTAAGTGTTTAACCTTGCAGGAATGACATCACAGAACTTGTTAAATGCTACATTGCCATAAATACATTTCCTTAAATAGTATGCATCTCTTGGGAGTTTTCAGTTTTCTCTGAAGTGCTTGCAGACAATCTTCTTCTAAAAGCTCCGCCTGTAAGAGAAGAAAACAATTCTAAAAATAAACCTAAAAAGCAAAATTTAGGATGGACACACAATTAAAAAGTTAGCAGATGCTCTGAAATGGAAGAAGAAGCCAGAATTGCATGAAGTAGTTGCCGTGCATTCCAAGTTTAGCATGTGAAATCCCAAAGAGGAACTAAAAATTGAGCTAGTACTCTTGAAATGCATGGACAAACACATGGACAAACTGACAAATCACACCACACTGCACAGCACCAGAAATGGAAAATGTTACATAGCTTCACTGTACCAGTACCAGTTTCTGTTTACCCAGTAGCTTAAAATGGATGTGCAGGAGCTCAATTCTAAGTTTTGACTTCAATTATCAGCTGTGTGTATATTACTCTTTTTATAGGCCATTAAGCATATCTGAAATAAAATTAACTGATGAAATGGAGTCTGCTGAGAACATGGACCTTGAAGACATAGAGAAGACATGCTACAGCTTCCAATGATGCAGCCAGACAACACTAGATAAGCTGAAACACTGTAGAGGTTGCTTCAGAACACATCAGTTTAGGGGAAAAAAAACCCTGGACTTGAGAGTAGCAGTGAATACAGGCAATCAGCAATGCTACTTCATTCAGGTACTGCCTAACTCAGGAATTCCACCTCATAAAGGAACTCTCAGTAACAGCTGTTAGTCAGCCACAAGGCACAAATCTATTGCCTCTGAATGACAGAAAAATCTTTTCTGGAAGCAGTTGAACACACATTTATGTCTGCCTTCTTCCTCTGTATCTGAAGATCTGAATCAAATTCCCCTAAACTATAAGCTTTGATCAGAAATGTATTGACTAGAGGCACAAAAGTCTTAAACACTGTTTATCTATTCAGTTTCAGTAAACCGGGCTACAACAATTTATTTGAAGTCTGAAATAAGTAGCCGAAGTAAAGGTCTAACTACTACCTGTTTACACGTGAACAGCTTCTCATGACAGTAGACAAAAACTGCTCTAGAATCATGCTAGGGAACAGTATCATACCCTTTTTCAAGCAAGATCTGTTTATTTTTTGTAGTGCAAATCAAACAGACCGGGCTAGTTTCCCAGATGATTTACAAAATCTGTTGGACTAGAGAGACCATTAAAATATTCTGCTGAGCCATTTCTCTGCTATTAGAACATTTGTTTTCAGAAGGACAAAACTTTAATCCTAACGGAGGTTCTACAATAAAAAGCTGCCATAGATGGACATTTTTTTACAGCTTTACTATCATATCTCTCTAAAGAACAGCTTATTTTTAAATTAAAGTAGTAATAGTTTCAATTTATAAAACTTTTAGGTAATTACAGGGAACAGCTTTTCTAGTTACAAGAGGAAAGAACAAATTAGACAGCAAACTGGATTATAAAACATTTTAAGTGATTTCAAAATGATAGGGTTTTTTTAATCAAAGTACACTGGAATTCATTTTCATATATGCCCTATTTTTTCTATTTCTCTTGCTTAAAGAGAAGATAATTAGCTTGCATTTAAGTAGAAAAAAAAATCATATTATGAACAATCTGATGATGCCCCCACTAGAGACACAGAAAAGAAATAAAAATAGTCACAGAACTAAAAAAACAGTTAGCTGGGCATGGAAATGCCAATCCAGTGAAGGAAGATGCTATCTCCTATTGCATTTAGCTAATATTGATTTTTAAAAAGGGAAGAAATAGAAACCACGTCAACGTAAAAAAATCTTGAGCACAAGGAAATTATTCTGAATCAGAAAATAAGAGTACTGTTTGCTTTGCACTGACATCTGTAGATGTCAGTGAAATTTGCCTTCACAGATTACACTGCAACAATGAAACATCACCTGCTAGGCAGCTGTGATTGGCCAAAGTGTGCTACAGAACAAAACATGAAACACCGGCATAGACAAGCATTTGTCCAGTCTGGTCTTATAAACGTCCAGCAATAAAGATGCTTATTCCAATTTCTTAATTTTTGAAACCTGAACTCCACCTCCTTGCAGTTTAGCCTATCACTGTCTTCTTATTCACTGAGCGAAACAAACAAAAAAAAAAAACAAAAACAAAAACAAAAAAAAAACCAATTTACTTTATTACTCTCCAACTTTTTTTTATTATTTGGAAGAGTACCACATCTCCAAGTCTCTCTTCCTCTACAGCAGTGGTTCAAAAAAAGTGGGAATAATTTAGCGATGAGGCACAAAGGCCAGACAAATACACTCTGCTTAGTTCAACAGTCAAACCTGTGCTGCCAGTAAGGGTTGGGAGGAAGTATCCCACTGCATACCAGCTCTCTGCTTTAACCTCAAGATACTCAAGGGCATTTGAGTTTTGTTGCTTTTCTAAACAGACCAAATTTCCTCTTGTGCATTTCCCTCTGCCATTTGAAGTTACCAATAGTTTGATACAACATAATTTTATCCTCTCTCTCAGCATACAGGGAATTTGGCACTGTGCACTTTGTTCACTTTCTTCAAGTCACCTTCACTATGTTACCCCAGAACCTTTCTTCCTCAAGGGTCAAGTCTGAATTTTGAATCACTTTTGTGTAAAATCACCTTTCCCCTTCATATTATCCATCAGCATGTCATCAAATAGAGGCAAACCATATTAACTTCCAGGGTTTTTTTTCCTCCCAACATTCTAAACTGTTAAGAAAACAACACAGTGAGGACTGCATTTCAAAACCATGCTGGGCATGTTTTTCACATGCTTAATAGAGTAACCCAAGCAATTCACTGAAGTTTAATGACTCACAAGAAAACCCCAACTGCCTGGCTTAGTTAGATCCCTGTGAGATCAGCAGTTTCATTCTGTGTCTCCATTCCTATCAGTCAAAGCTCCACAGATCTATCAGAGAAGTATCTAGTAAGCAATCATCTTATACAAGCATGCAGTACAAAGCAGCAAGCATAAGGAAGCAGCTATAGTTATTGAATAACTGTAGTTATTCCAGTGATACAACTGTGTCAGCAGCACTTGCTTGGACAATAAGCACACTGCCACTAAATCTGAGCCATTGTTTATTGCCAAAAAATTAATATGCAGACATTTTATCTGTTGGACTAGTGATGCCACACCTACAAAAGTTATTCCAACACCTACTCTAATTACAAAGTCTGAATAAACACTTAGATAATAATTTGGTGGTTAAAAAAAGCCTTTATTATTTATCATTATTTATTATTTATCATTAACTGATTGATCAGATGTAATTTTTGCAGACTTGTGTACATAATTTTGAAATTGAAAGATGATTTTTCACACAGAACTGATGCATTTTCAACTTTACTTATTATTTTCACATATTTCATAACATAACACCTTCAGTATGAGTTCCAAACATTCAAATGTTTGATACCTGCATTTACTCTGAGCTTCTCCTCTCCTGCATTTCCTGTTTCACAGGTGTGGCAGGTGCTTCACTCACATCCTGTTTTGCAGGCGTGGCAGGCATCTCACCATTGACGCTCTCCACACCAGTGACGGACATCAAGCTTTTCCGTTCTTTGGAGTTTGACTTGTGATCCACTTTTGTGACTCGAAATCTGAGGAGAGCAAAAGAAAGTTGACTTGTGTTTCCCCACAGATCAGTTAGATCATTCTCAGGACCAATAGCATGGCAGAAACAAATTTCCAGGTCCCAAGCACAGGGTGTCAGAGCAGACACCTACATTGACCCTGCTTCACTTCAGAGAATCTCCCTTCCTTTCACCTACAGGTATTTCTAGCAGTCACTACTGCTGAATCACACTTTCTCAGGGAATTGCATTCTGAAGCAGAATCCAGACTGCATACCACTTCCTAGAATAGTAATTTTCAAAGACAACTACAATAAAATGTAGGAATTAAAAACAACAAAGAGAATTAAGTGGTTTCTATAGCCTCACACTTACTTGAGAAATACCAAATTCAGAAACAGAGAAATTTATTAGTGTGCAATTCTTGTTTCTTTTTAGCCCGTATCAAACAAGCAAGAGCCTTAGATTTACACCAGCAGTAAATCCCCATCTTTTTACATAGTTCTTTAAAAAAAAAAAAATCACATTTATTTCTTCCAGAAATAACTTCAGTGTAATAGTAACAGGGTTATAAAAAAATATATCACTGTTATAAACAGAGCAGAATCAGTGGATATCTGATCCAACACTGGCCACTGTAGCATTCTAAGGTAAGTATACAACAAAATGACCTAAGCCTTACCTTCCCACAGAAAGGACTGTAACTTCTCCAATACGACTTCTTCTGTTCTCTTTAGATTTTTGAGCTGGCTTTATAAGATGCCACCGTTTGTGACTACAGCGAGTACAAACATCCTTTTCTACCACTCCTCCAACAGTGTGGAAATGATGGGCTTTGCAGCTGTGTCTGAATGGAACAACACCTGGTGACAAAGGAGTCCCTGGACTCACTGGACTCTCAGGAGAGGTAGGAGATAATGGGCTGTAGGAAAAAGAAATTAAGAAAAATTTAATGTTTACTATAAAATACTATTTCTTAAAAAGGAAAAAGTATGAAATCCAACCCTCAGTTGTGTCTAGTGAATAGCCAGTTTTACAGGAAACGTTTATTTGTGAGGATGTCTGGCTTATGGTTCTCTCCGATAGTGTGTTTTTGCAGTTAGAATCACTTTCACAAATTAAATCAGCTGCAGTCATGTGGTTAAGGTAACTAACACAACAGACAAGGAAATTAAGAGGGGGGGAAAAATCAGGTTAAAGTAGAAGAGAACACATTACATGAACTTATACTGATGAAGACATTTAATAAGCCGATTACACTCACAAAAGAACTACCTTGGAGAACTATGGAAAGTATTTCAGAATTGTTACAGGATCTCAAGGAACTCACAGAAGAAGAGCACAGTCCCATAATACTGAAGGGAGGCAAAACTAAAATGTTTACCACAATGACAAGAGGAAACAACATACCATTCTGTTTCAGGGGAAAAAAATAAAATTTGAAGTACTAAAAAGAAAGAAAAAGCAGTACAACTTCCAAAAGGCACTTGAGAATATCTAATCAAATCAATCAGATTTTCTTCTAAAGCAGAAAAACAGATAGCATAGATAGAGACCAGATGTACTTTTTTTTGGATTTTAGGATCAATTTTGACACCGTCTTGTAACACAGCAGGCCAGAGCTCATGAAAGGTGAAATAATTACTGTAGAGTAAGGCAGCACACCTTGTAAAAAAAAAAAAAATTAAAAACACATACAGAAAGTAATATATCTGTAGTTGCTGTGAAACTGCAAAGACATACTAAATGTGGAGTTTTTTGGTCCTGGTGATATTCAGTGCTTTGAACAGTTCACTGGGTAACAGAATAGAAGAATAGCTCAAGTACCCATAGACTTTGGGTCACCCATAGTAACTGCAGAGGTGAAGATAAGAAATTAGAATGATGAGAGGAGAACATGCAAGTGAAAGACATTCACACATACACCAATCTTAATAAAAATCCTCAATGCATTGCAGTAAGGACAACACAAATTTTCAGTGTTTTTGCAGAAAGCCTCTACACAAACCTAGATTAAAAAGCAACTAGACAGATGACCATTCTTCAGAAGAACAGAATCATGAGCTAAACATGAATCATGAACAACGTTCTTGCTTAAAAAGGACAAAACAGTGGAAATAACAGAAGTATAACCCGTGAACCTAAATTAACATTACTCAGCATTAATCATGCCACATCTGATCCCATATAAGTTTAGAAATGTTATTTCAAGAAAGATACTAACAAACTGCAGAGACCCCAAGGGGGAACAGAAAGAACAAATTAAAGAAGTAAAACATGCCAGAGAAGACTGGGAATTACTTTGATGCTTGTTTTCAAGATAAAAATATTGACAAGAGATATTTAGTAGTCTTCAAATAAATAAGAAAATGCTATTAAGGAAAACAAAAGTTGTTCAATACCTGAAGCAAAGACAGAATTAATGGCTTCAAGTGAGACAATTGTAGATTTTACTCAGCCGTAGCTATTTCTATAATTAGGAAGTTTCATAGTGCACTGAACTTGCAAAGAAATACAGAAGATTTCTACTTGATCACAAAAGCTTCAGAAGTATCTGTTAGATTCTGTACAAGCAATCACTTTCCCTCCTTCTCACTCTTCATATTTTAATTCACCATTGAAACTATGGTCTAAAATGTCCAAGGTAACATACACATGCCTATGCAAAAAATTCAAGTAAATACTTCTAAAGAACCACAGAAGTTTAAAAATACCTACACTTGAGAAGAAATCCCTCGGAAATTCAGGGTTTTTTTTCAATAACCAAGCCTCTCGCCATTAGAATAGGTGTTTGGCAGTTTCATACTCAACTCCTTGTTTTGCTGAAACTACATACTCCTTTTATAGGTGACACAATACTACCTGAAAGTCCATCTCCTCTGCCTTGAATATGAACACAGGGTTATATATGAAGAGTATTGAGAGTAGTATAGATACAGCTAAAAGTACTCATGTACAGATACAAGCACCTTTACACATATGATGCATCTACAAGTTCTTTTACACATACAATGCATCTAAGGCAGAGCTGCTTTCTCCACATAATTATCTAAACAGGTGTGCAATTAAAAAACCTAAGAGGTAGATCAACCAATGTCTATTGCCACAATTATAAAGAAAAAAGTAAACCAAAAGGAGACACGGAAAGAGGTGTCTCTTGTAAGTTAGCATCTATATAAATGAAATGAGTGCTATTCTGGTTTTTGTAGTCAGAGTAGCTTTGGACTAAGCTACCTCGTACCTAACTTCACTCCAAAATAAACCAGTATTTGCAGTGTCTGTAAATCTTTAGCCCAAAATGCAGTAAAACTGTATCATGCACCTAAAACATATAACCAGAAGAGACAGTCACTAACCCAGGGTGTATGTTAAAATTTAAGGACTCAGACACAACAGAAAATCAAAGCATTATCCTCTTAGCTGGTAACTCAAGCAAGTGATGTAGACTTAGAAGTGCTCAGGAAACAAAGTCCTGTGAAAAGGTATGCTTTTAGTTGCCTCAGGAAACATGCATTAAAATGAGGAGTAATTACCTTTCAGGTTCAAAGACACTGCTATCTGCTACCATGGCCTTTAACACATCAGCATTTGCTGCAATGAGAATAAACAAAACTCTTCAAAAGTGAACGGTTCTAACTTTAGAAAAAAAACAAAACCAAAATTAAAGTTCCTCAAAGAAATTTAAAAGAAAGATGACTGCATTATTTGTCTTCAAAAAAGCACAAGAGAAAACTGCAGAAAAAAATGTTAATATAATTCTATGGGTAGTCTTAACATGAGCTACTAAAATTGCAGTTCTTACAGCACTCAAAGCTCCACCCCAGTGCAACCCATGAAACATAGCCATCTACACAAAACTCTGAAACAAGATCTCTGAATCACCTCACACGTTTAACCCAGTTCAGATTAAAAACCATCAGTTTAAGTAAGCCCTACAAAATGCAAATTCATTATCAGCTAAGAACCATCAATTGCTCACTTCTTACCAAAACACATGAATTACCTAATCCCAATCACAAGGAAAAATACACAAACTCAAAGCACTAATAGCCTTAAAAAAAAGCAAAAACAAACAACAGGAAAAATCCCCAAACAACAAAACGCAAAAAACCCCACATGCAAACCCAAACCCACCACTTTTCCAGAGGACTAGTCTTCATTCAGAGGTAACTCAAAGCCAGTTCAATGGTTAGAACTTTGATTTTTACAAATGTAAAATTAAAAGGCTGAAGGCTCTTGTCCTATGAAAACATCCAGTCTCCTAAACATTTCTTCTTCTTTATCCTTTGCACACACATGCAGACACCATGTACGGAATTCAACGTTAGTGCTATATATTGAATTGTCTCAATTATGCACAAGCCTCTCATCAGACAAGCGCTGCAAGAATCACTTCAGAACAAGTTTAATCTAGTCAAAACATAAAAGTTTCCACAGGCTTTCAACACTGTCACTAAGAAAGTAACATTGAGCTTTTACTTCACAAACAAAGCAAAAGGCAGAACCAAAAAACCCCAAATAGCTAAACAGTTCAAATATCTGGAAATGCATGACCTGAATTTACCATATAAAACAATTTTCAAGTAAGCAAGAAACTTTCCTACTGTCCTTGACGTTACTGCCTTGTGGAAACAATTTCAAAGAGCTAAGAATGAACAAACTGGCTATTAAATAAAAGCACGTGAACATACCATACATCAGACTATCTGAAAAAACGTACTCGTTATAGAACACTATCGCAAGGGCTGAAAACTTCAATGTCACAATACTATACCTTCATTTTTCATGATGTAGTTAACAATTTGTCCCACAGTGTCACTATTTTCATGTACAGTTTCATTCATTTCTGTGCAAAGAAATAAATATGTTGTCAGTATCTTGGCCTTATGAATCACGAACTGAACTATTTTAAAACAAAATAATGATAAAAAAGGTCACAACCAAAACCAAACGCACCCCAAAAGAAACTACATTCTAAAAGAGAGGCAAGATCTGTTGTCACTATGGAGGGAAAGCTTAGATAAGACTTCATCGTCCTTATTTAGTAATAACTATGAACACAGGTTTATCATCTATACATCAGCCCTAACAAATTCAGCTAAGAATTAAATAAGCTCAGTACTTTCACAAACATACTTCAATATTTCTTCTCTAGCTAGTAAGGAGGAGACAATCAAGAGAGCAGCATTTCTAATCCTAACAGGGAGGAATAAAAAAACCAAAACAAATTGTTAAACTGACTCAAATCACTATTCTAAAACAGGTATTACTGGCTTTTAGTATGGGGTGATTCAATTTAGATTTTTCACCACATGTACAAGGACATAACAATTGATTAATTATAAAAAAATCTGCAAACTTTTGGAATAGAATGCACTCATTAACAACACTAGAAGTTTCCCTAGAATAACCTGCAAAGACTGAAGAAGATCAATGGGGGAACTAAAACAATGAAGACGCAAACCTGTGCCATTCCCTAATAATTGTTATAATACTTTATTTTAAAAATGGGGTTGAGGCATGTTTGATAGGCTAGACTCTAAATTCTTCTTATGTAGTAAACTAGAGGATTCCCACCTCTGTACACCTCTGTACCCACACTTCATCTTAATACCTGCAACTTTGCAGTGTCACTTAGACGCAGCCAGTTCCTGCCACTGAGACATACGGAATGTCCCCATGACACCACCACTCCCCTGTTCCACTTAGGGAACTAACAGATCAGATAACTCCACTCACTGCACAGCTGCCCCAGGCAGTTCATGCTTAAGAACACAGACATACCATTACTGTACCACATGGGCCTACCCTTACCACAGAGCCACTGTAATTTGCACTCATTAGGAACCTACTGAAAGAAATTAATTGGGAGAAAGAAAGAGGCCCGAAGTATTTACAAGTGACTTGACTTTCATTTTTACTTACATTTCATAAATGCTATACCAGGTTACTATAACCCTTCCCACATGATAAGACCCTTTTTTCCACCCAAATAAGAACAGAAGGGAATAAGGAACAATAAACACAAAGGCACAAATGAACAAATATTAGGATAAAAACAAAGGCATCTTTAAGGAAAAATTATAAGCAGCATTACATAAAACAGAATCAAGATATTCAGTCCAAAGGCTTGGTTTTATAAAGAGAGGGGAGATGAGAATGACAGCACAACAGGAACAAATTAAGATTGTAAAACATTAAACTAAGATTTTAGGCTTTAAATTGCAGCTTTTTGCCACTTCTCAGCTAGCACTATGTACACTAACACATTGTTTTTAACAGCATGTAGAATGCAGAAAAATTACCTGGTGACTTCAGCTACGGAGTTGCAAACAAATATACTGACACTTTGATCCCTCTGTAAGCTCTTACTTGATGTTAGCAGACTTGCATGGGAAAGTGGAACACTCCTAGATTTGACTGGCAAAGATCAAAACCCAAGTGGCATGTAGTAACAAAAATATTGTTCTTAATACTGCTGTGATGTCAAATATAGACAAAGAAATGACAGAAGCCTCACAATAAATTATTTCATAGTGGTTAAAATGTACAGAAATAGGAATTTGTTTATTAGACTTGATTACCTAGTTTTTCATCAATTTTTTCTTCTTCTACTTCTTCAGCTTCTGTTGTACAACGATACCCTTTTTTCTTAAGGACATGGCAGATAAGGATTCCCAAGAGACCCATGATGAAGAACACAGGAACCAGCGCAAAGGCAATATACTCTAGGTGTTCAGCCTTGCCATCATTGCCATCCGTTTTAGTTGTCAAAGTAGTTGTCTGTAAGCCATGGCTTGCCAAAACCCAGAGAAGCTCTCCATCTATGTAAACCAATAAATACATTTATCACTATACAATGTAAATCACTTGAAAGAATTAAAAAAATTACAATAATGACCAAATCCCCACAGTACCTTCTGCAATGATGAGGATAACACATACTCTACTGGCTAAGAACTTATACCAGAAACAGCAGATATTCCCTCTTCACCAAGCAATTACAAACATCTAACATCCAAAAAGCCTGCATGGTATTTCTTCAATATAACAGTGAAGAACCAACCACATTCTAGCCTGACAGGCTTGTAATCTCAAACAGAGGGCTCACATATTTCACAGAAGAATAACACCACAATTGCTCCTTGTTCACATCAGTGAAGAAAATGCCATGCCATTCCTCCAGCCGTAAGTTCGTGCAAAATTACCAATAAAATGGGACTCCATCCCTAATGTGAGAGTAAATACAGGATTTAATATTGACCCTTGCATAGAAAAAGTACCACGTGTGAAAGAAATAGCCTTGATTTTTCTTTTTGACAGTGGGAATTCTCAAAAGAAAGAGCATCTACCCCCTACTCATCAGAATAATATGGCCTCATTCGTTGTTTGTCTGAATTGGGAAATCATTTTGTATTTAAACTTGAAACAGGACATGAAAGAATTATTTTTGCTTGTAAAGATCTTAAGTTGAAGCATTGTCATACACTAACTCTATATCAACAGTTAAGCACTTTTGTTTCAATCAAGTTCTGAATTTCACAGATGTAAACTCCATGTTATAAACTGGGATTTTGACCTATCAAGAGTACAGAATATTTACATTAGAAGGGAGATATCTGAAGTTCATCAGCCCAAATGCTGCTAAAAGCAGCACTGATTAGACCAGGTTTTGCGGGTAAGCTCCGTCTAGATGAACATTTCACATTTCTGGGCAACCTCTTCCAATATTAACACACTTTTATGACCAATACACACAAAAAACCTAAAAACTCAGTACCTTCTCACATATCAAATATAGAAGTATAAAAAGTTCAACAGCTCAAATGAATCCAAAATTATATGTTGCATACTCAAAACCTTTCCAAACCCTTAGAGCTTATACGCATTCACCACCCCATATAATAAAAGACTTAAACATTACTAGCCCCAACAACACGCCTGCATTTCTACCTTCTGTTCTTCTCCTCCACTCCAGCTGAAAATATTTTTTTTAATAGGAAATAGTGACAGCCAGAAAGTTTAGTATCTTTTCCATCTATTTCAAGATATTTGCCATCTACTTGTATTAAAATGGACCAGGAAATTCACAACGGTTCCATTTATCAAACTCCTTGAAGAATTGAAGAGTCAGCAGGAAACCATTTACACGATAGGGACACTTTTACAACACAAATACCTAGAATAATAATCCTTCCCTTTCAAAAATAAGAAAATAGAAGCCTCCACAAATTTGCAGAAGGAGCATTATTCCACAAACATCTTCTGCACTGGCTGCATAACTAAGTTGCATTTGAGAAACACCAGTAAGGTGAAAGCAAAGAAAAGTTAAAACTGCAGTTTGGTATTTACCCTAGTTTTCTTTATTCTTCTAGAAACAGTACATCTTTTATTTTAAACTATATCTGAATTTTTCAGAACAGTCTTGACTTGTCAGTTGAGTAGTATACAATACACAAGACTTGCTCAAAGTGAAAACAATGGAAATTATTTGAAATAACAACTGATAAACCCCAATTAGCAAAAAGAAAAAAAAAGATGTATATTAAGCATTTCACTAAAGTAATTTTCTAGGAAATAGTAGAAACACAGAAAAATACAAAGAAGAGCAAACAAATTACTGAACAGATCTCAAAATTAAATGTTAAAGCAAAATCTCAGGATATTTGCTTTGGACAAAACCAGATGGTCTAGTTTGCTGCCAAGACCAAAAGAGAAAGCTATTTACTTTAAAGAGGCCAGCAATCCTACAGGTAACTGTATGCAGAATTTACCAATATGTAACCTTTAGAAGCTCTAACTTACGCCCGAGTAGGACAACTGAACAATAGCTACAATATAACACTTTAGGGTCACAACTGTTTTATACTGCAAGAAAACAAAAGACAGGAAAGTGTAAGGGATACAATCATATAACTGAAAAAGTTGATCTTACATGCAGTTTATTTGCATTCTGCGAATTTATAATTCATGCTTTAATATACCAAAATATATTTTTTTTTCTAACTCATCAGTTAGCAATAGCCACAAATTCCCCACTTAATCAACGAAGTAGTCTTATTTGTTTTCAAGGCAGGAGAAAAGCCATCACATCAGAGAAGTATTATTTGGATGACTACAACATCTCAGAATCTAAGAAATCCAACTGAAATAGTATACATCACAGTTCTTAAGGGTATTGATAAATAACCACCTTTCAAAAACAGGCAGATGCTTTGGATTTTGTTGCACTGTATCCATTTTAAGAATGAATGGGCAACACCTCCCTACTATCAGCCACTTGCTAGTCAAGCTATTTTGTGGAAGGGCCACAAAACTTATCCAACTCAGCTTTTTGGGTTTTCTGCCTCTCTTTGTGCCAAGCGTGGTATGCATTGCCCAAACAAGTATCCATTTCCTCCATAACCATGGCAGGCAATTCCCACCAAACCTAGAGAGCAAGGGGGCCTTATGGCATGGCTAGAGGTCCATGCCTCAGGCTTTCCAAGTCGTGGTTCACTGCGAGTCCTCCAGATGCAAGTGGCTTTAGGAGGTCCCTTCCCATTCAATTCTCTGCTACCCCACTTGCTGTGCTCCTGACAGACTGTAGCTGTGAAAACAGTTTTAAACTGGATTACTGAGACAACCAGGTTTTAAGAAAAAATGCCACAAAAAGGCTTTAGTTTTTAAGCAGTCACTTTACTGAATCAGTGTAGCCTGAGGTTTGGCAAACTCCTCTATTAACACACTCCACTGACTGAGTGTGCTGAAGTGGGGAAATAACAATGAGCAAGGATAGCCAAGTACATCTAGAACAAAGCTTCCCAGAGTAATTGTAATAACATGGAGCCACAGTCTCAGAGTATGTTCAAAAAATAAGGACAGAAGGATTAATTATGTACAAAAAACCTTTAACTGTGCGGGCAGTGAGGCACTGGGACAGTTTGCTCAGGGAGGTTGTGGATGCTCCAAATCTGGCACTGCTCAAGGCCAGACTGGATAAGACCTTGAGCAACCTGGTCTAGTAGGAAGTGGTGCAAGGAGGGTTGGGATTTTAAGGTCCCTTTAAGGTCCCCTCCAACCCTTAGCATTCTGTGATTCTATTAAAAAAAAAAAAAAGTATAATGTCCAACAAATTATTTTTAAATAATCAACTTGAAACCCCGTCAGCTTGACGCACCCACTGAAAACACAGACACAATTTAACACCATCACCACCCTCCAAAATAGCAAACTGTCAGGAACCACTGGGGTTGAGATTTCCAGCTTAACTAAAATGTAACACCTGTAAAAGCCTGCAAGTTAAGAACTATGATCTGAATTGCTTTATTTTCTATTTCTTTTTCTTCCTACATAATCTGTTTTATGATTTGGTACTTCTGCTTGTAGACTGACACATGAAACCAATGAGAAAATCTCATTAGCTAATATCTCATCTGCAGTCCACAGGTGATGATCATCTAGACAAATGGTCAAAGAATAGATACAGCCTATGCAAGTTGAAAGGAGAATTGTTCCTATACCGGTACTTTTTTTACTGATAGAAGAATATTGAAAAAATCATTATTTATCAACTGAATACTCTGTAGCATAGATTAGTCTATTAACAGGGTTAAGGTTTACAGAGCTTTTGATCTAGGAAGGAAAACATACTTAGCAGTATTTTTTTCCTTTAAAAATTCATTAAATTAAGATGGATACTTCAACATACCAATTTATTTACATAGGCCTATGTGGCTTTTCTTTGGTTGTAATTAGATACCTAAAAATTCAACTCTCCCAATAAAATTCAACAAGAAACAAACAACAGCACAGTATTTTGCTTATTACTAGTAAAACATTAAATCAATAACATTTCTATAAAAATACCTCATTTACACAAAGTCCAGAAACTGCTTGATGCCATTCATTTTTTGTTCAGACACAAAAATTCACCAAAAGCAAAGCAAATACATCCTAGAAGAAATTAACTAACTGAATCAAATACTTGGCGCTGTGTAACCTTATAAGCAAAGCACTCAGCTTTCATTATCAAACACCCCACACAGTCTGCCCTCAAAACCCTCAGCAATTATTACATAATGCAAGGCCAAGCCTTGAGTATCTAATTGGGTAATGTATTTTATGTCCCAAGTCACAGCTGCATCATTCATTGTACATTCCCTATTCCCTTTCCCCAGAGGCACATTATGCTTATATCAGACTGCTGACCATTTACCTCATTCTTGTAATGTATGATGCTGCTGCTTCACACAGGTTTTAATCAGGCCACAGAAATCTTCCTTGACTTGAGTAAATTCACAAAATAATTTATTTGTTTCAGTGCTTTGCTGTCCCGGCATTTTTATATACCAGTCATTGTATACCAGTCTACATATGAAAATTACTTGAAGATATGATCTAAATGAAAATATTTAGGAGTGATATTTAGCACATTTAGTGATGTTTAAGCTGTGAATAATAAATTGCATTCATGCTACTAAATTCAGATCCCATGTACTCATTTGCTTAAAAATGAATATATGCCAAGTACTGAAGTTAAATATTGCCTGCCCTTACTTAATCCTTACCTAGGAAGCAAAATACAAAGATAGTCAACCTCAGACAAATCTTTTGGTTCTAATCATTGTTACTCAGATACAAAGGTAGTGTTCTTCCACCTCAGAAATTGCTCAAGACAATTTACAGCACCTTCAGAATATAAGAGGAAAAAAGTTAGCAGATAAATGAAAAAATATTTCATCCTTCATTACATTGCAATTTTTACATGGCCTAAACAAACTTTTCATAAAGCACATGAGAAATTCCTAGAAATATTTAATCTTAATCCTATCTTGCTTAAAGTACAACTTAGATTCTTGAAAAACAAATCCTTTTAATAACCAACATCTAAACAGTTTAGTTTTTATATTAGCAATACACAACTCAGCATTAAAATAATGCACTGTTCTTCTAAATCTCTTATACTAAACCTAAGTATAATCTACATCTATCTGATTACTTCAAGCACATTCCACTTGTTTCTGTATTGTTTAATTTACAGAAAGTGGCCCATAAACAATATAATCTTCTCTCTGCTCTACCGGTAAATAATCCTATTTAGTTACTCTGGATTTTGCCCATTATGCCCATGCCATTGATCTTTTATGGCAAACCTCTTAAAAAGGTATGTTAACATGTTATGAAATTGATTATTCTAGTAATCTACCTGCTAAAAATACATATATATATACACATATATATTCACTATCTTCTTGTCCATGAAGTTTAAGGAGTTACAGAATCACATTCCCTGCTTTCAGGCATAAAAATGAAACATAGATAGCAATCTCATAGTACACAGAAACAAACTATTCTTAGCCTTACTGCTAATTAATAGTCAAACAAATTAAATATAATCACATACAACCGATTTAAGTACAAAATAAATGAAATATTATGGTATGGATCTGCTCAAACATCTCAGCTAAGCACAGCTGGAAAACATGCCTCAGTAGCAACATCAGCTTAGGCATTTCTCTCCCTCCTGACCATTAATGTGCCAGTCTACCCATCTGCAGAAAAAAGGGCCATCACTTAAGGTTCAAAATAATTAGAGAAAATATCATTTGTATGGGTGGGTTTTGGTCCTTTTTGGGGGTTTTCTGGTGCTTTGTCTTTTCCTTTCTTTCGTACCTGGATCAGGTCTGGTTCAATTCACCATACAGACCTACACACTACTGCTAAAAGAGCACAATTAAAGCATTGCTTAAGCTTTTTGCGGCAATGCCACAAGAAGAAATGGTCAGGCAGTCTGTGACCCCAGCTTCTCCTGCAAGGAAAAGACACCTGATGATGATACCTAGTGCTTCATCCTCTCCTGGCTCTAGAGGAAGTGTACTTTGAAGTACATTAAAGACTAATGACACTTCCTTTCTCCAGGACAGATATCAAAGGTGGATGGATCATACAACGATTTGGATTGGAAAGGACTTCAAGGACTATGTAATCCCAACCACACCACCACTGGCTAGGACACCTTCACTAGATCAGACTACTCAATCTGGATGTGCTCTTTCATTTACAGCATTCATTTTAAGTAAAATTTAGCGTAAAACGTCTTTCATTTTAAACTACATGCTTTTAAAGTCATGCATAAAAATAAAAACTCCTTGTTTATTAGCTCAGTTTCCTAAATACACACAAAATACCTCAATCTCGAGAATTTAAGAAACTAACTTTACTTTTAAAAACTTGAGTTTTAGTAAAGTTAATTACATGCCAGCTCATATCTCTTGGCATTTCAGAAGTGGTGGATATTTCCTTAAAACAAAAGAAGTTCTAAACCAGTTGTATACTTTCATTCGGTACCTTCAACTACTCAGAGATAAAGTGTTCTACTAGAGCTGCAGTAGAGATTTCTGTTATCAAGTCAAATTTAACTTTTTTAAATTCTTAATTCAAGTGCTTAGCAGTGAAATTATTTAGGTAAATCATCTACTCTGATAGTAATCATGTATTTATTTAATACACATCTTTAATTATTTTACCAACAGTAAATTTAACAAGAACAGTTTGATGCAACTTCATATGAAATGTACTTTTTCCGAGCTATCTGATTTAAATACTATTTATCTATTGTTGACACCACAGTCAAATTGCTTTTGCAAAACTAAGCAGATGAAAGAACTAGTAATTTCAATCACAAGACAAAATGTACCGCTGCCCAAAACTCATACAAAAAGTAATTAGGAAATATTAGGGCTTCTCCGACTTACTAGTCAGGTGGTAGCTACAAAAGAGAGCAGACAAACTACATGAAGTAAAGAAGAGGTTAAAAAAAGTTTATTTTCTAGAGGAAAAAAACTCTTAAGTGAAGAAAACCTATTCCCTACCACTTGCTTTGTCTATTGTTCAAGGAAATTGTACTTCAGGGAATATGCTTAAAGTGAATAACAGAGGAAGAACACCTATCATCGAAGAAGAACATTCAACACGTTTGTGAGTTCCGTTCAGCTTCTAGCTTCCTCGTAGCAATCAGAGCCTACAACCAGAAGTGAAATAAGCAGGAAGTGAGATGACAAAAAGGAAGCCACATGATGAAGGAACATACTGACAATTAATAATACACTGCCAACTGCCTTAGAGGTTAAGCAAGACTGATTAATAATTTCTGTTAAGAACAGACCTCAAAACCTTTATCAGATTTGTCAAAAGCAGTATCTCAAGAAAGTGAGCAGAAGGATCAGCCACGTTTCCTTAAAGCTCATTCTAAGTGCAGCTACTTTGTGAACATCAATAGTAAGATTGGCAGCAAGTCTCAGGCATGGCCCACCTGAACATAACACCAAACACCATCCATGGTCCCCAACATTGTGTTCACAACCATAAAACACCAAGCTTTTCAGAGTAACTCAGGCTGGAACCTGCTACAAGTCCTTAGATTGGAGACGAAGTCTCCGGCTCACCAAAGTAACTACAAAAATTTTGACTGCAGGCAAATTTTGCAGTAGGTCTGGAAAAAGAGCTTTCTACTCTGAGAGGTATGTCTCCGCCCTGACAAGTTCTTTACTAATGCCAATTTTTTCTGAATTACACACCCTATTAACACATTCAATAAATTGTCTGCAGAAAGTTTTAAGCTGGCTTCTCTAAAAGCCTGAGGGGAGGGTGGGGATCCAGAAAGGAGGTACCCACTAAGGTAGGTCCTACTCACAGCAAAAAAATATAGCTAAAAGTATTACTGTATAATACCTATAAGTCTCCACAATTTTGAGTGTTGACATAATTGCAGTAAGCATTGCAATTCCCACACAGCCAGAGATGTTGCTAGGAAGCAACAGGGAAGAACAAAGCTAATAAATCATCAGTCACCACACCGTGAAGGCATCTGACATTATTTAGAATTCAATGAAAAAAAAAAATAAATTAACAGTATATAGAGCAGTTTTGTCCTGTTGAGAAAGGGGAAAATTTAAATATAAAGGGAAGTAACAGATTTAGTCTGTTCTTTGTACAACACAATACATGGTTGATAATGCTGCACTAACATATACAGAGACATAAAGCTTATGGTTCACTGTTTACCAGTACTAAATTGCAGTGCTTATGGTGTAATTGCTTTGGTCACTACTTGAGTAGCATACAGCTCCTTCAGCATGGAACTGGTGCTTTATATTCACATTTCTGTTGGATAACTGTTCCTCAAATTTCAGTTTTCAGATAAAACACACCCTGCGAACAGCTACAGTGCATTTAATAAAGCACACTTCACCATTATGGTCATTAAAAAGCAAAGAAATAAAATCCTTCCTGGACACATCAGCTATTTAGAACTATTGCATATCATTGGTTAAATTTACAATTGCAATCGGCATCTAGTGAGCAGCATTAAATCAATGTCACCAAGCACATTCAATTCATATCAATGAATTTATGCACGCTAACAAGAATCCTCACTAGCTTACAGGAGTCAAAAATCAATTTTAACCCAAACCAATATATCTCTTGTGTAGCAGATACGTTGATAGAAAGCATTTGCCAAACTCTGAGAAGAAAATTATTTCATAGCTTTTGCACCTCTTGCTAGACTTGCCAACTTTTAGCCTGCATAAGTACAACCCTATTTACCTAGATATATGACTAAATTGCTGCTATAGTTATTAAATCCCACAAATCCACATAGCACACCAAGAGTTCTCTACCCACATAACTGCCTTCAAGCTCAATAAAGCAATCCTGAGTATAAACATTTGCAAAAAGTCTGTATAAACCTACATATACACATCCTTTCATTTACTAAAACATCTGTTTACAGCCTCTTCAAGATACCACTAGAAGGCAAACTGCATAGCAATCACAGCATGTATAAACATGCAGTAATATGCTGAAGTAACAGCCAAGCAGCAAATTACTTTTCTATCTGGTAAAAAAAAAAAAAAAAATATATATATGGTCACAATCAAAGAGAGAAGAAAACTTCACATTTTCTCTCCTTCTCCTACCTTTGCACAGAAAACCTCAGGTCCTCTGATAGCAGCTACCCCTAGCTACCAGGGAACATAAATGTGAAATTCAAGGTGCCTAGTGATTTCTTTCCACTCTCCTGAAGCATTGGATGACAAGTCTTCCATTCCTCTTGCTTTCAGAAAATAAACAGCAGGTAGTAGATAACTCAAACCCTCCTGACCAAGCTTGCCTGCACCAAATAATATACAAAAGGAACACCAGAAAGACAAGAAACACTTCTGGATTTATTGTTTGCTAGCAAGTATGGCCATCTTAATTGTTTCCACTACGTTGAAAGTTTACTCTCAAACAAGTTGGCACACTCTTACTCACACTCATGTCATACCACCCAAAAGTAATAGAGCTGATCAAGCTGAAAGAGGAAATGAGCATCAGTTTTTAGTAAAAGTATTTGAGCATCACGGACAATGCACGAAAAAATCACTTCAGACTACACAGGCAACAAGTTCGGTTTCACTTTGAGATTATTAGTATCATAACAGTTGGGGCTAGACATAAACAAAGAAAATGTCATTTTAAACTAACTTCCTCTGATGACTGACTGTATGTGTGCGAGGGCACTTCAGAGTTCTCAACGGTTACTGTCAACTTTTCATTTCCAAAACCTAAACGATAAGTCAAGCTTAATCTTACAAGTGAGGGTAAAATAGAAACAATTCTTTAACGCGCTTCTATCTTAAGAGCCATCCGATTCCACTTAAAGTGAATCAACTACGGAGTTGCCAGGCTCGAGCTCGTACAGCTCATTACACTTTTTTCTTTTTTCTTTGCCCCGCAACTCCTGGCCATAACCGACTACACCACCAGGCCGGGGCGTCCGACAGTCAGCACCGCCTGATCGCTGAAGGCACTCGCAGCCCGCGCCGCTTCTCCAACCCGCTCGAGCGAGACCCGGCAGCGCCCGTCCCGAGCGCCCCCGCCGCGCTCCGCTGACAGGCGGGAGAAACTTCAGCCGCTGCTGCCGCGGAGCCTCGACCTCTTACCCGCCCGCTCCCCCGGGCTGCCCGGGGCTAGGGCGGAGGGGGACGCGCCCGTGCGTCGCCGCTCTTCTCCCTCGTCCCCCGCAGGGACTCGAACGCCGGGGACCCCGAGGAAGCAGCGGGGTCAGCCTAGACATCCGAGCGGCGAGTGAGACCGCACTGCCAAGTGAGGTCACAGCTCGCGGAGAGGTACAAGGGCCGCCGGCGGGGAACGAGGAGGTCGCGGATTGAAGCGTCCCACCGCAGCGAAAGACCGAGGCCGCAGCGACCCACCGGAAGCAGAAGCAGAGCTGCTGCCCAGCGATGGCGTAGTCGGCGGGATCCCGCCGGTCGCTGCCGGAGCCATTCCCGACGCCTTGCCCGCGCTGCCCCGCGTTGGCAGCGGAGCCGCCGCCGCCGCCCGCTCGACCCGGCCCAGCGGCCGCGGGGCGCGCCCCGTCCGCACGGCGCCTGCGCGGGACCGCTGGCCCGGGGCGGTGCTGCCCCGCAGCGCCCGCCCTTCTGGAGGTGCTGTAGGGAAGCGGCGAGTGTGGGGTGCCCGTTCGCAGCCTTAACGAGGGGCGTAAGGCGTTTCTTACACGCTCCTGTGGGGAATACCCCGAAGGCGTCCCACACATTAGTTTACTATTATAATTCCCAGACGTGGTTTCCTGAGCCTGGCCAGCCCCTTGCCCCCTCAGCCCGGCAACCGCAACGCTGGGGTGCAGCGAGGAGGCAAGATGGGCGCGGGACATCGTGTCCTAAAGGGCCCGGGGCGGGCCGAGGTGACTCCTTGACTCGTTTGCTCGGCATTGGTCGTGTGCCACAATGACTCCCGAGCGCCTGCGGTGCAGTGCCACCCTCATGGAGCTGCCCACGGGGGAGCCTCTCACCCAGGTTTGGGTGTGTCTCCCTGTGGGTTTCAGCTGTGGCCAGGGAAGGATTCTCTGCCCCAGGGGCCATGCTCAACGTGCCGGCAGCTTCTTCCCTGCCAGGGAGTAGCATGGCTCAAGGGCTGAGGAGATACGGCAGGACCAATTGCTCTGCATCAGCATGGAGCCTTTTATCAGACGTAGATCGAAGATACTATAAGGGCACGGCAGTGCACCTGCCTCAAGGAGCCACAGGGCCTTGCGGAAGTTGCTGCCACCACTGCAGCATTATCACCAGGACACGCAAGCCTTCAGAAATAAAATGTGGCCCTGTATTTGCTGTCCCTTAGCATGTGGGGGCATTGCTTCCACTCTGTTACCTCTTCCCATGTACTAGGCCTCAAATTCATGCTTTATTCTTTCAATCTTCAGAGCTAAACTCCAGCTTAGTTTGATCCTCCCATAAACTAACTCCCATGCTTAGAGCTCCACCCACTTTGTATTTTAGCAACTACAGCTGGACTTTCCTACTGACATGGCATGAAACTAAAGACTTATTCTTGTACCAAGGCAGAGGCAACTATAGCTTCCCAGTGCTTCTAAATACAATGCTCTACATTTTTAAAATCTAAATAATTTATTTGCTATTACTAATTTTGAATACCTAATGTAAACACCACTCATTTAAAATACAATATTGCAATATTTATAAAGACAGGTACATTTTTGATTTTTTTTTAAATCTGTTACCAACGCTGTGTGAAGAGATACCCTTATCAGCCCCTAACTGGACCTATCCATAGGTAGATTCAGAATACCAGACTGCCAGCTTCCTGTTCCAGAAAATCACCCCAGCTGACATCTCCTTCCCTCACTACCCCCACTCTCCTTTTTTAGTAAAAAAATATGCAGAAAATTATGCTATCAAAAACAATACATCAGTACCATTTCTGCACTTGACAAAAATAAAGGGCTTAGGAAATAATGAAAGTTTTAACCCTTTTCCTCTGTGCTTGACTGTCAGCTCTATTCATGGTACTAACTGTAACCATTATCTTTTATGCAACTATTTTTTTCAGAGATGCAAGTAGTAAAAGATTAGGGTGATTCAGTATCTGAGATATTTATAGTTGGAAATATTCTTCTGAGTCAAGTAGATAACCAACAACATGAAAACTCAGATGTTTTCTTACAAAACTTGGTAGGAGGCTTATCTCTTTATTAACCAAACTAATGAGGAACTAGCAGAACCATCCTTTTCAACAGAATAGGAAGTCAAGCAGCAGGACACAGGGTTCTTTGCACTTTTAAAAACAATTCTTGCTTCCGCTTGGGTTTTCTACAGAAAGTACTGCTGCTCACCTGAGTTGCCTCTGCTCTGTCTCTTAAAATTTTATTTACTCTTTTTGTGAGGGTGTGGTTCTGTGTCAACTGCTCTCAGTGTCACAAAGGTGACAGACTCAGAGAGAGATAATCTTCCTTTCCTTTGGGGTAAAGGGCAGCACTGCAGATTCCAACTCAAAAGAAATGGCAGGATTGCTGAACCATATCTGCCTCCATGAAACAGGCTTTCCAGAGATAGGCTTTAACTCAGTCTCTGTCTGACTTCAGAAAGAAAGACTGTACTTTTTAAAAATTTTTTTTTCCTCTCAAGATTAGAGAACTAGTCTGGGTTTACAAGCAGGGAACTGGCCCAGTTTCTGAGGCAGTAGCTTCCCACCTTTCTTCATCCACTGGAACAAACACCCTGGGCACGGGGAAACTATTGGATTAGCTTTGCCACTAGAAGATCTGTGAAACCACCTGTCAGCTTTTATAAAAAAAAAAATCTCACTCAAAACATTACCAAGTTTCCCTAACAGTCTCAAAACTAAGTTCCAATGAGGTTTAATTGGCCCAATCTATGTCAGTTATTTCTTCATGATTTCTAGAATGTACCTTAGGTTTGTTCCTATTACTAGAAAATGCAATCAGTTAGGAAACATGTGAGCAGTTTTTCTATTGCAAACTACTCAAGAAACTTTCTTTAAGTAGTATTTGGCTCTACCCATTACTAATTCTTGAAACTTCATCTCCAAACTAAATTTCAGTGTTGACTTTCTTTGTTGGAAGACCTTTCTGGGATTAAGACCTATGTAAAAGGTTGTATTTTCCATCCATTTTCATCAGGCAAGAAATCTGCCTAGTTTTATTAAAAGAGAATAGTAAACAACATTAATTTAATTCTGATATCATCCTCAACTTGTAAGATATCACCCAGTCATCAGTGGGGCCTGGATCCTGGCTCAGAATGTTACTGTGTTTAAGAGAAGAAGCTATGGGGTATAGAAATCATAAAATCATTTAGGTTCAAAAAGGCCTTTAAAATCTTTGAGTCCAATTGTAAACTCCATAAAACAACTCCTTTAATAATTTATTCCACTCTCTGTGAAGAGCACTAAATAATAGAAGCAGCACTGTAGAATGCAGTGAGAGAGATGAAGAAATAGGAAAAAGAACAAATGGTTGGATTTTGTTGTGAATTTTACTTCAGAGAGTCCAGTTATTGTGCAGAAATTAAGACCTATGACCTCAAATGGTTGACAAAACCATTCAAAAAATCTTTCAAAATTGCTGATAAGTGTTAAAGTTTTTTCAATTTTAGAAAGAAACAAACAAACGAAACAACCCTCCCAAGTCTAGGGCTCAGTCAAACACCTGCAGAATCCCAAGGGAGGGCTGGCTGTGTAGCTGGTTGAGAGGGAGATTATTTGTAACCTCCCTGGTCCCTTCTCATATCCATTATCTAGGTCACTATGGGCCTTTTTGTCCCCAGAGCTGGAATCCAGAGCAGGCTAGTGCTAGAACAATAAATCTGCTGGAGAAAACGTGAGGTTCTGAACTCCCTTTGGCAGGTTTTTAGTTTCTTTATGATTTTCAAAAATCTCTGCAGCCGAGTAGAGAGGGACAAAGTTGAGGTCTGTGCAATGGCCAGTATTGAGTCTTTGCCTTGTATACCGGGGCTGAAGGGGATCATCTGCTCCTCAGATGTTTTTATTTATTATTTTTGTGCAACAAGAGCTAATCTGCAGTAATAATAAAGATTTATTATAAATGTGATAAACTGCTTTCAAAACTCCAAATGACTGTGGTGAGGCTTTGGTTTAATGAACCAGTGGAGGTTTCTGGACTTTGAGCGTCTCCTTCTTGAGAAGGCAGAAGCTTTTGAATTCAGGATTACACCAAAGCAAAAAGAAAACCAAAAAATAAACACATGCAGGAGAAGATCTCAGGCAGAGTGGTCCCCAGCCTTGTTGGTCTCAGTGTTTCTGTTTTGCTGAGGAGAGCAAGCAAGGCAATGTGAGACATTGCCCCAGATGGGGAGTCCGGGGCTTTCACGTTGGCCACCAGCCAGGAGAGAGCAGAGGGGAAAAACAATTTCTAGGATGAGATAGGAGAGGGAGAAAAAAGTAGAAAGGAGCAGCACTCAGCTGAGCCAGCCAGCAGTGTGGATCTTTGCCTTTCTGCTTTTATTGTACCTTTGAAATGTACAATATTGCTGCACTTTTGAGGAAAGCTGTGGAAATCATACCTATTGCTCAATACTGATGGTAGGGCCTGAGCCTTCTGTTACATCATTGAGATCTCTCTTCTGTCCTTTTCTGCTCTTTCTTTACCTATATGACCATGGTTATGTGGCTTCTGGCATCAAAAAGACACAAGAAATGGGGACATTTCTCATTTGAAATTGTTGTGAGTAATCTGACTGGAGCTGTAATTTATTTTTTTTTGTATAACAAAAGCAAAGCAACCAGTAAAGACAAGGTCATTTGACCTTAAAATTCATAATGTGAACTCTGGCTGAATATATTTAGGATGGAGTTTTCATAAAATACTCTCCTGCTTGTTGAGAAATGGAGATCAAACAAAGCACTTCTTGACTTTCCGTTAAAAAAACCCCAAACAATTTCAAGACTAATCCAAAGCCTCAGATTGTACTGAAGAGAAAATTTCTGTCTTCTCTCCTGCATTCTTTCTTTCAATAACCTGGAATTATTTGTAGTCTCCATTCTATACTAGACAACCTTTTCTTTTTTCATGTGCTAAAATAAAATTAAAGTCTTTTTACTTAAGAAAGGGAGAATAAGTCCCCTTCTAAAAGTATCATTATAGAATTTCTCTTTCCCAAAGCATCCACTCCTCCATTAGGATGATTAAGTTCATTTTAATGTAGTGCCAGCTGGGTGGGATTGTTGCCTCCCATCCACAACCACTGTACCACGAATAACCACTGTAAACAGATAACCTCCTTTGTTTATATTATTCTTATGTGGAAGGCTGCTTTCTGTCTCTGCACCTGCTAAATCTTGGGGATGTATCAGCTCTTTCATCTTTTCCCCAAGCTTGTTTTAGAATGGCATTCAGTGTGACTGGGGTGGGGTAGAATTTGCTGCACAAGTAACAAGGTTATCAAATTTTGTGTCCTTCTCCACGCAATAGTTTAATTTCCCTTTGTTAAGTCAAGTTGCTTTTAGGGTTTTTTCTGTTCTCTTTTCCCCCTCTGTGACAGTAGCCAAAACAAAGAGTTCTTAAAATCTTTACAGATCTGAACAGGACCTTAAAAAAAGCTGGTACCAAAAAATCATGTCACCATGTCCTGTGACATTAATCCCTGTGTGCTGAGCCCCAGCTCTGACAGCACAGGTATGACTTGGACCCTTGAAGATATTTAATATTGGGTTGTTTTTATTTTGTTTTTTTTAAATACACTTCAGATCTCCTGAGCAACACAAAGGCTTCGCTTGTTCTGGACCCAGGATTTTAAAATTACCCTCAAGTATGAAGAGAAAAAGTTAGTACTTTACTACCCGAAATACAAATAAAGCATCCTTTGACTACAATTATTGAACTCTGGCAAAATTATGCTATTTCCGTGCTAAACAATACTCAAGCCCTACAATAGTAATGTGGAGACTTGCTGGCTGAAGCAGGGGGCATGTGAGGGGGAATTATTACTCATGATAAAAGCAAAGGAATGCAGTTAAGCAGCAAGAAAGGAAAACATGAAATTATTGCATTTCCCTTGTTGTTTTAACAAAGCCTGTTTATCATGGAAGAAGAAAGGTCTTCAGATTAGGAAATCTCACTTCTGGATAAGGAAAAGGCCTCCATCACATCCACCAGCTTTTCCCAGGATATATTGTTATATTTTGTCTGAATTCTTCTCTTCTGCTATGAAAGAACTGCTGTCTTAAGCGAAAAAATACTAGAATATTTCAGCTTCCAATGTACAGAAGTTTTATTGTTTCTGTGAAATCATTGCTGTGGTCTCTGCCAGACACTTGAGTTGTCTGAACACCTGATGCCTGCACTTGCAGAGATCTGGCAAAGGTCCCTTGTCAGCTGAAGCCCCCAGAGTTCCACACTGATGCAAGAGAGGCATCTTTGCTTTTGGAGTGGGAGCTCTGTGTGCTGTGCATCCAATGAAAATTGCCCTTTCCATGTGTTTTGTTTAGTCAGCTCGAAGCACAAAGTGCTTGTTAGTTTTCCCATCCAGTATTGGACCTCACTCAACAAATAATGAATAGTGGGCGTGTTGTGTTTCTATCCTTTTTCACCTTTACCACTTGCTAATTTTGGAACTTGCAGTTTATAATTACAGTGCTGAGCCAGGGCACTTGGCTCGGGAAATGAGAATGTTTTAAAGAGAAGCTTAATAGCTGCATCTTGGTTGGATGCACTGTGAAGGGCTGAGTCTGATCTACATTAAAAGCTTAGAGAACTTTTCATTCTGCAAATTAATAGAAGGCCCTAGCACAGAGGGAAAAGCACATTTTAATTTCTCTCTAAACCACTGGAATCTAGAGAAATAGGAATGGAAGGGTTTTTGTGGGACCTCTCAGTGTTTGTTTCAGGATGTTTTGTGGCAGTGCACTTTGTCAGGGTTTGAGTCAGTGCCTGTTGCAGTAACCTGCTGTAAACTGGACTAAGCAGATAATTTGATTTGTCCTAAAACATCTCCTGAATGCCAGCAAATTAAAGGCCCACATCTACATTATATGTTTAATTATTTGCAAAGTAATATAGGTAAAAGAACAGCTGATTAAGTTAAGATCCCTTGCCAATCGATTTTACATGATACTTCTTGGGGTTCTCTTTTTTTTTTTATTTTCCCTTAAAGAGTAGGTAATTTGTAAAGCAAAATGCCAAAACTATGAAACCTAAAAGAACATTTCCTTTTAAAGTTCTTATATAATATATTTTGATATATGATAATGGAATTCTTCCTTGAAAAAATATTGGCCATAACTGGGTTTAAAATACTTCTCACTATAACTTGAATTCACAAAAAAATAAAATTTTTGGTCAATTTATTGTTCCTAGAAAATTTGTGGCCATGCCTACGTACAAACAATGAGTAACAATATACTGTTACTCCTACTGATGTTGTGTGTTTTGGCTTAAAATTTACACAGTCTTGTTAAAATAATTTAAAAATACGCTCTGATTTCAACAAATGTCCCTATTGCTTCTGATGAACGGTGCATTGTCTGCAATAAACTTTGAAATCTGAAGGCTTTGGATTTATTAGGGACATTCAAATTATTTGAATGTTAGATTTATCTATATATCTCATGGAAATACCTTCCATCTCTTGAAATTTGTAATCAAAAGGCCATAAAATAACAAAGTAGATAATCTTGCAAGATCTCTGCCCTATTGAATAGGAGAAATGCTTGCACTCTTGAGGGTTTGTTTCATGGCAGGTTTCAGGCTCAGCTCAAATTGGCCCTTGATCATAACTGCTGTTCACCATTTGGCTGTACACCTCAGATTCATTTATCTGAGTTCCACTGGTGCAGTTCATTGTTTCAGAAGAATTTAAAAAGCGCCTGAATGCATCTCAGTTATGCATTTCTTCTGGCTGTCAAGGACATCACCCCAGGATTCCTGGCACCAGACTTCATCTCAATCGATAATGGAAACTCCACAGGTACTGGCCAGTCAGGCACTTCCCAGTGGGTGGTATTTAGGGAACAAGTCATTGGATCTGATTCTCCTCTCCCAGCAGCTCTGAAGCTGTGTGAGGATTTGTAGAGTCCGCCTTTGTCTCCACAGGGCTCAGCTCTCAGTCAGTTTCTCTGGCAGAGAACCATCCTAGAAGTGAGACTATTAAACAGTGCTCTCGAGGTACAAAAAAGCCTTCAAAGCACAATGGTAAACCTGTCTCTAACTTTCCTAAAGTCTGGAGTAAGGGCTAAAAATTATCAGGGGGAAGAGGGTGGTAGCCTTTGTTTCAGATGGACACTCTTTCTCTTCGTGTACCAAAACTGTACAAAAGTGTTTACATTTACAGCCTTAAAAAAAAAAATAATTGCACATTTGTAATGGATATCTCTTTAGTAGTTAAATGTCCTGAAGATGTTGACTGCGATCTCCAGTCCTGGGAATGGCAAAACACAATGGTTAGGGTTCTGGGGTCACCTGTGAGTGCTACAGGCAGTCACCCAGACTGAGAGTCAAAGTGCTACCAGCCGGTTCCCAAACTGAGTTTGTCCAGAGAACATCCAAAAGGGTATAGTGTTTTATTTTCATGAAGGGGAAAGTAAAGCTTTGGGTGTCATTGGGGATGTTCATAGAAATGACAGAGCAAGCTGGAAGAAGCTTATTTCAATGTTAAGGGGAGAAAATAGGACAGGATAATGGGGAAGACAGATGGTAGGAAGAGAAGTAAAATTGTGATGCACAGTTAAATTGGTATGTAAAAAGGGAGTGGGAATGAAAGAACTATAGGAAATGTCACACAGGGGAGAAATGGTTGTGGACAACTGAAAAAACAAGAACATGGAATTTATGGTAAAAAATGGAAGGGCTGGAATTCCAGCATCATCTGTAGGGCACAGAATAAATATTTTGGTGATAAAGTTGATGAGTTTTATTACCACTGAACTGTGGTAATCTGTGGAGGACATGTAGCAGACATTTTTGGCGGGAAAATCTGAGGCGATCCATATCACAAATTGTCATTGTGGGAAAGTCTAAGGTTATTTGTGCAGGACAGGCAGAGAAAATTTGTGATAAACCCAGAGGAAATTTTAAGGGCCAGAAAGAATATTTTTGAGGTAAAATCTAAGGTAATCTGCAGGGGAATGGATTAATATTTAAGAGGTAAAATCCGAGGTAATTTGTACGGGACAAATAGGGAACATTTCTGAGGGAAAATCTGAGGGGAATCAGTAGGGGACAAAAAGGACATTTTGTAGGTAAAATCCAAGGTAATCAGTACGAGGCATTTTGGAGCTTATATCAGAGGTAATATATAGGTGCAGATGGGGATGTTATGAAAAAATTTGAGGTAATTTCAAAGGAAAAAAACATTTTGGAAGGAAAATCTGAGGTAATCTGTAAGGAGCAGAATGAAGACAGGGAAAGGTGAGTGCCTCTAGGGATGTGAGGGTGGGGATGTGCCTGAGAGGATGTGAGGGTGACTGAGGGAATATAAGTGCCACTGAGGGGACCTGTCCCTGAGCGAGTGGCAGGTGTCCCACGTGTGACAGAGGCAATAATAGGTCAGTGAGGGAATGGCCGATTCCCCGTGTGATGCTGAGGGGACATGAGGGTCCCTGAAGGGAGGTAGATGCCGCTTGTGTTGCTGATTGGCGCCGCGGGGGCGCGTTTCCCGGCCAGGCGCGGGCGGCCCAGCCCCGCCGGTCCCTCAGAGGCGGAGGCGGGAACTCGAACCTGCTGTGCCCGCCCAGATGCGGCTGCCTTGCACTCCGCTCCCCTCAGCCGCGGCGGCGGGAACTCGAACCCGCCGCTCTCGGCGAGGCGAGGGCTCTATAAGCGGTCTGGGAAGCGCCCACGGGCAGCCCCTGGGCTGGGACGCGGCGGAGAAATGGACGGCGGCCGTCACAGGACTACACGGTGTTCCGGTTCGTGAGGGGAAAAGGTGAGGTAAGTCAGAGGGGACAGCAAGAACATGATGGGGGAGGAATTTTGGAATTCCTTGGCGTCACCTGTGGGGCTGGGGATTAACATTTTGGGGTAAAATTGATCAGTGTGGGATCAAAAGCTGCGGTCATCTGTGGAAGACATACAGCGGACATATTTGGGCAGGAAAATTTGAGGTGATCTCTAGAGGTGAAAATTGCTTTTGGGGAAAAGTCTGAGGTAATTTTTGGAGGACGGGCAGAGAAAATGTTGTGATAGAACCTGAGGTAATTTTTAAGGGCCAGAGGAATATTTTTTGGGTTAAAATCGAAGGTAATCTGCAGGGGACTGAATGAATATTTTGGAAGTAAAATCTGAGTTAATCTATAGGGACCAGGATGAACGCTGTGGGAGAGGTGGGTGCCCCTAGTAATGCCGAGGGGATGTGGAGATTACTGAGGGAATATGAGTGTCACTGAGGGGACCTGAGTGAGTGGCAGGTGCCCCGTGTATCACTGAGGGCATAAGAGGCTCGTGAAGGAATGGCTGATTGCCTGTGTGATGCTGAGGAGCTATGGGTGTCACTGAGGGGAGCCCAAAATCGGGCAAGGAAATAAAGCTCTATAATCAGACTGCTAGAGAGGAGGTATTTGTTTATTCAGTGCTGGGAGTGAGTGGCATA
Organism: Eopsaltria australis; assembly: GCA_034509425.1. Taxonomy (NCBI): domain Eukaryota; kingdom Metazoa; phylum Chordata; class Aves; order Passeriformes; family Petroicidae; genus Eopsaltria; species Eopsaltria australis. Next base: position 700,940 of record JAVTVJ010000048.1, read on the forward strand.
CTCCTATTTGCATAAAGTTGTATCGTGGATTTACAACAGTTTGATTTCACGTGTTTCCCAGTTCCTTTTGTGGTGGTTTTCAGTTTTCTGTTGGTCTTTTCATGAAGACTTTTGTAGTCTTCCTCACCTTTGAACTTTTTACATCTGTCTCTTCACTGCGTGCCTTCTGCTTCTTGTTTTTTAACCGAATTTGTTTTCAGTCTAATTTTGCCATTTCCAATTTCCATTAAAACGTGCTATCTTGCTCTTGGTGGTGCTTGTTATCTCACAAGCTTTGCTATTTGCTTGTTTTGCCTGCACATCTTGTTACAATGTTATATGTGGTGAACCTTTTGTTACATACGGCTAGGATTCAGATGCCAGTTGTGTTCCTCTGAGGGGGAATATGAGCATAATTTGAGGGGAGGCAGGTGCCCCGTGTTTCCTCTGAGGGGACATGAGGGTCACTGAAGGAGTAGCAAATGCTCTGTGTGTTGCCGAGAGGGCGTGAGGGTCACTGAAGGAATGATGTGTGCCCTGCATGTTGCTGAGGGGACGCGAAGGTCATTTGGGCGGGGGGGGAGGGGGGCAGGTGCCTCGAGTGTCGCTGAGGAGCCGTGAGGGTCTCTGCGAGGCGTACGGGTACCCTGCATGTCATTGAGGCGGCGGCAGATGCCCTGCGTGCCACTGAGGCGGCGTGAGGGATCGCAGAGGACGATGCGGGTGCGCCTTGAGGGACTTGGGAGGGGCGGGCGGGCTCCCGTCGTGCGGCCGCCGCCTCCCGATTGGCACGGTCGGGCCGCGTTTCCCGTCCGGGTGCGGCGGCCCTGCCCCGCCGGTCCCTCAGCCGCGGAGGCGGGAACTCGAACCCGCTGTGTCCGCGCAGCTCGGCGAGGCACCGGGCGGGTTCCAGAAGCTGCGTGGGATTCGCCCAGGGGCAGCCCCTGGGCGGAGACACGGAGGAGGAAGGGATAGCGGCCGTTACAGGACTGCACGGTCGTTCAGTTTGCGAGGGGGAAAGCTGGGGCGACTCAGGGGCCAGCAAGAACTTGCTGGGGGAGAAATGCTGGAATTCCCTGGCGTCACCCGGAGGGCTTGGAATAGGCATTTTGGGGTAAATTTGAGCAGCGTGGGAGCAAAAGCTGCGGTCATCTATGGAGGGCAGGTAGCGGACATATTTGGGCGGGAAAATTTGAGGTGATCTCTGAGGGGGAAGATTGTCTTTGGGGAAAAGTCTGAGGTGATTTTTGGAGGACGGGCAGAGAAAATTTTGTGACAAAACCTGAGGTAATTTTTAACGGACAGAGAAATTTTTGGGGTTAAAATCGAAGGTAATCTGCAGGGGACTGAATATTTTGTAAGGAAAATCTGAGGTGATCTGTAGGGGACAGAATGAAGACTGCGGGAGCCCCTAGGGATATGCTGAGGGGATGTGAGGGTGACTGAGGGAATATAAGTGCCACTGAGGGGACCTGTCCCTGAGCGAGTGGCAGGTGTCCCACGTGTGACAGAGGCAATAATAGGTCAGTGAGGGAATGGCCGATTCCCCGTGTGATGCTGAGGGGACATGAGGGTCCCTGAAGGGAGGTAGATGCCGCTTGTGTTGCTGATTGGCGCCGCGGGGGCGCGTTTCCCGGCCAGGCGCGGGCGGCCCAGCCCCGCCGGTCCCTCAGAGGCGGAGGCGGGAACTCGAACCTGCTGTGCCCGCCCAGATGCGGCTGCCTTGCACTCCGCTCCCCTCAGCCGCGGCGGCGGGAACTCGAACCCGCCGCTCTCGGCGAGGCGAGGGCTCTATAAGCGGTCTGGGAAGCGCCCACGGGCAGCCCCTGGGCTGGGACGCGGCGGAGAAATGGACGGCGGCCGTCACAGGACTACACGGTGTTCCGGTTCGTGAGGGGAAAAGGTGAGGTAAGTCAGAGGGGACAGCAAGAATATGATGGGGGAGGAATTTTGGAATTCCTTGGCGTCACCTGTGGGGCTGGGGATTAACATTTTGGGGTAAAATTGATCAGTGTGGGATCAAAAGCTGCGGTCATCTATGGAAGACATACAGCGGACATATTTGGGCAGGAAAATTTGAGGTGATCTCTAGAGGTGAAAATTGCTTTTGGGGAAAAGTCTGAGGTAATTTTTGGAGGACGGGCAGAGAAAATGTTATGATAGAACCTGAGGTAATTTTTAAGGGCCAGAGGAATATTTTTTGGGTTAAAATCGAAGGTAATCTGCAGGGGACTGAATGAATATTTTGGAAGTAAAATCTGAGTTAATCTATAGGGACCAGGATGAACGCTGTGGGAGAGGTGGGTGCCCCTAGTAATGCCGAGGGGATGTGGAGATTACTGAGGGAATATGAGTGTCACTGAGGGGACCTGAGTGAGTGGCAGGTGCCCCGTGTATCACTGAGGGCATAAGAGGCTCGTGAAGGAATGGCTGATTGCCTGTGTGATGCTGAGGAGCTATGGGTGTCACTGAGGGGAGCCCAAAATCGGGCAAGGAAATAAAGCTCTATAATCAGACTGCTAGAGAGGAGGTATTTGTTTATTCAGTGCTGGGAGTGAGTGGCATACTCCTATTTGCATAAAGTTGTATCGTGGATTTACAACAGTTTGATTTCACGTGTTTCCCAGTTCCTTTTGTGGTGGTTTTCAGTTTTCTGTTGGTCTTTTCATGAAGACTTTTGTAGTCTTCCTCACCTTTGAACTTTTTACATCTGTCTTCACTGCGTGCCTTCTGCTTCTTGTTTTTTAACCGAATTTGTTTTCAGTCTAATTTTGCCGTTTCCAATTTCCATTAAAACGTGCTATCTTGCTCTTGGTGGTGCTTGTTATCTCACAAGCTTTGCTATTTGCTTGTTTTGCCTGCACATCTTGTTACAATGTTAGATGTGGTGAACCTTTTGTTACATACGACTAGGATTCAGAATTCTGTTCCTGTGAGGGGGGCAAGAGGATCGCTCACAGGGTGGTAAATGCTCTATGTATTGCCGAGAGGGCGTGGGGGTCACTGAAGGAATGGTTTGTGCCTTGCATGTTGCTGAGGGGACGAGAAGGTGGTTTGGGGGTGGGGGCGGGGCAGGTGCCTCGAGTGTCGCTGAGGAGCCGTGAGGGTCTCTGCGAGGCGTATGGGTACCCTGCATGGAACTGAGGCCCTGCCCCGCTGGCCCCTCAGCCACGACAGCGGGAACCCAAACCTGCTGTTTCCACCCCTCTCGCCGAGGCTCCGGGCAGGTTCTAGAAGCGGTCTGGGAGTCGATGGCGGCCGTCACGGGACTGCACGGTGTTGCAGTTTGAGAGGGGATATGCTGCGGTAACTCAGAGGCTACAGCAAGAACTTGTTGGGGGAGAAATGCTGGAGTTCTCTGGCGTCCCCTGGGCGCGGAATAAACGTTTTGGGGTAAATTTGAGCAGTGTGGACACAAAAGCTGCGGTCATGTATGGAGGACATGCAGCAGACCTTTATCGTGGGAGTATTTGTGGCGTTCTCTAGGGGAGAAAATTGTTTTTGGGGAAAAGCCTCAGGTAATTTAGGGAGAACAGGCAGAGAAAATTCTGTGATGAAACTTACGGTAATTTTTATGGGCGGGAAGGGACATTTTTATGGGTGAAATCCGGGGTGATCTGCAAGGAAATGAATGAAGGTAGAATCTGAAGTAATCTTTATGATATAGAACATTTTAGCAGCAAAATCTGATGTAACCTACAGGGGACATCTTGGAGGGGAAACGTGACGTCATCTATAGGGGACAGAGCAAATATTTTTGGGGTAAAATCTTAGGTGACATATAGGATACAGCTAGGGGGTGACTTGGAGGGAAATAAAGGGTATTTTTTGGGGGGTCCGAAGTAAATTTCTTGACTGAAAACCTGAGGTGACTTACATGGAAGAAATTACGACTTTTTTGGCAGGAGAATTTAGGGTAATTTAGGTAGGAACAATGAACATTTTTGTGGGGACAGTCTGTTCTAACGTAACAGTCAGAGGCACCATATTTGACAGAAAATCTGGGCTAACTTGGAAAGAGTTGATATTTTCAGCGGAAAATCTGGGATAGTTTAAAATGGTACTGTTGAGGACAGAGAGGGAGCTGCAGAAAAAATCTGCTAGAAAAGCCCTTCTGCTGAGTCATCAAGTGCAAAACCGACCCCCTTGTTTTGAAGCTCCTCAGAGGAGAACCTGGGTGTTCTTTAATCCAATCTTAGCCCCACACATTGTTCACAGTTAACGTTAAAAGATTTTATAGATGTAATTACAGCTTTATACAGTTTTCTCCTTTAAATACATATAAATAAAAATTTATATGCGTTGCTATGATAATAATTAGACAAAAATATCTTAATCAGGATTATTTACTGTTCAATAAAGAAGTGATAAATCCAAGTACAGCATAACGAACTGTGTTGAACCAACATGGAGATGATTATTGAAGCTAGTAAAAAACAACTACTCAGTCAAAGCTAATGTAATGTAGCAGTATAAAACCTGGAAGCCAATCCCTTTTCCTTGTCTTCCAGAGGTAACTTGAGTGGTGTCCTCACTGAGGGAGGGAATCATTCTGCACACAATTCCAAGTAGCTATGTGGTGGAAGACTTACTACTAACACTTAGGGTTAGGTGGCTTGAGGGTCTCACTGTAGGGTTATTACAGTGTGATTCCTTCTGGGAACGAAAGCTTCTCAGGTGTGAGTATGTCGTTGTCCATTGGCAGAAGCCGTGGGACGACGAGGCAAGAGCGAGCAAGAGGAGCAGCGGCTTCGAGCTCAAGAGTGGAACGGCGAGGCAAGAGCGAGCTTGGAGCTGAAGAGGGGGCACGAGAGGCCCTCTGGGCAAAGGGCCTTCCCGGCATGGCCGGGGCACCTTCAGGGTGCCGCGGCTGGCTCTGCGCTGGGCGCCCTCCCTGTGTGCAGGGCTGGGTCTTTGCTGTCGTTGGCCTTTTGCCGTTGTGCTCCTTTGGCTGCCTGGAGAGAGGGGTGAGCCTGTAAGGAGGGCGAGAGCCCCGGTCTCCGCACCTGAGGGGGGGAAATGGAGCTCTCCCGGCCCCCAGCTCAGCCGCCCTGTAAGCAGGGCTCGGCTTTTCCCCAGCCCCAGCCCCGGCAGCTTTCTGCCTGCTGCGGGCCCCTGGCCAGCGTGACCCCCTGTAGTCGGGGCGCGTCACAGCCTTTGTCCCCGTGCCAGGCCTGAAGCGCCTGAGCCTCAGTGCCCGGGCCCCTGTGCCCTCCCTCCCCGCAGTGCAGGGGCAGGTGTGATGCTTTCCTCTCCCACCCTACCCCATCCCAGCGGTAGGGATGGCTCCCCAGCAGGTTGGCTGCGCAGAACTTGCTCCCTCTTCTGGGACTGTCTTCCCGTCCCCTGTCTTCCCCTTAGTTGGTGTGAGTGAGCAAGCGTGTTTGTGCTTTAGCCCCCCCTTTAGAATTAGAGCAGTGTAGCTTAGACCTCCCAGGAGGGAAAGAGGAGGTCTGTGCAGCCACAGGGAGGTCCCCAAAAAATGCATGGGTGGAGGAAGTGTCCGGCCTTGCCCCTGCTTTCTGAGGACGGAGCGAAGCCGCTTAGCGGTAGCGTGGGCACCGTGACCCGCCTGTAGCCAGGCCCTGGGTCTCTGCCTCTGCTGTGTGGCTGCCAGTCGTGCTGGTGAGCTGCCAGCGTGCCGTCGCTGTACTCGGGGCACGTGTCACGACCTTATGGAGCCCTTTGTTCCCAGGAGCAGCCCCAGATCCCTGTAAGCAGGGCTAGGGAGGCTGCTTTAGCCAGGTGACAGGAACGAGCGCACCCGGGCCCTTGCCAGGGTGCGGCTTGAAGAAGTGCTGTGCGGCACAGGGCGCAGTCCCGCCTTTGGGGCTGCTTTGGGCTGCTGCCACCTCCCTGCCGGCCTTGCTGAGGAGGCTCCCGGGGCTCCTGCAGACGGCTGTGTTGCCGTGCTGCGCTGCGGCCAGGCTCTGGCCGGCCCCTAAGTGGGGCGCAGGCCAGAGCCTGTGCTCCGTGGTGCCTGTTGGGGGTGCCGGGCTGCGGGGGGCGGCCCTGTAAGTGGGGTTGTGTGCGTCCCCTGGCCTCGGCGGGCGG